>JAPFRF010000008.1:8197280-9397280 GCA_029282475.1 Phrynocephalus forsythii | reverse complement strand
CGAGCAAGGGCTTGGATTTGATGGCCTTGTAGGCCCCTTCCAACTTCACTGTTCTATGATTTGATGAAAATATTGTGATATTCAAAGTTGGCAGCTTTATAACAGAGATGATTTCATTCTGGCCGGGACTGATACCTTCTAGATGTGGCGGAATTCAATAACACAGTTTCAGATTGTAGTCTATGCTTGCGGAAGTTGTGCCCCAAAACATCTGGAACAGTCTGTGTTGCCTGCTTCTGAAGTAGGACAATAAATTGTATTCAGCAAAACATTAGGAGCGCAAGTAGAAGCTGGTGATTTTCAGATGCCTCCAGAAGCTGGCCAAGGTTGAGTCTTTGTCTGTTCCAGAAGAAAAGAAATGATCTCCCTAGTAATCAATAACAGATTGCTATTTCCTGTTTTGGTTTGGATATACAGGCAGTATCATCTCCTTGTATGTACCCCAGAATAATAAAAAAAGAAGCTTATTAATTAGTGGCAGCATGCTGTTTCCCATGATGTCACTCTAGTTGTGCAAGGAGAGCTATAAAACACATTACTGCCCATCACTCTGTGTATGGGGATACATCCAGTTGTTTTGGATTCAGAATGAGGGTGGAATGGATGGCTAACATAGTGGAGCTCATGTCATTTTTTGGTATCCTCTTCCAAAAGCATCATAATCATTGTTGTCCTCAATGTCCATGCCCCTTAACAAGCAATGATAAAGATAAAAGCAATGCCAACATTAGCATGCAGCACATTAAAATCATGCCCAGTTAAAACAGCAAACTGAAAGCTTCAAAATCAGCGGCTTGAAACACCAAGTCTTGAACTAGTCAGTTAAACAAGGAGTGAGTGAAGAGATGGACCTTCAACAGTTGGCCAAACACTTGCTGGACTTGGGATACAGTAATAACTCGTAAGACGAATGCCCCTTAAGACAAAAAAATCGTACAATAAATGAAATGTCCAGGAATAAGAAAACCTTGTAAGATGAATTTTCCTGTGGGATGCTTCACAAGATGAATTCAGTGCATTCCTATGGGAATCTGCATTAAATTGTGCTTCATAGGATGAATTGACCCGTAGAACGAATTAAATTCATCTTAAGAGGTACCACTTGTACATTAATACCACAAGGTGGGAGAAGCTCGCTTCTGTGGTTGATGATACATGACAGGCGCTGTGCAACCAAGAAAGTGGTGGCATTCATGACCACTCGGGACGGAGTCTGGGAAGACAATCTCCCTTGTAGCTTGATCTCAAACTTCATATGTCTTCAGGGAGACCCTGACCGTGGGTCAGTAGCTAATTGATAGCCAGTGTAGTTGCTTAGCACTGCTGACATGTTCCTGTGAGGGGATTCCACTGAGCATCCTAGCTGCTAAATTCTGCACTTCCTGAAAGCAGATTTACCTTAAATAATCCGACTTCCAAGTCTTTTGCTTGACTGTGAAAGAACTCCATAGCCTTGGGTGAGTATCTGCCTTTTGCTATCGGCAGTCCGGTTTGAAATAGATGAGGGCAAGCTTTAAAGCCTCTTCACTCTTAGTGCCTTGGGAGGCTTATGTGGTCCTGATTTTTTTTTAAAAAAGTATGTGCATTCTATGGCCCTCCAGATGTTGTTGGACTGCATGTCCCATCATCCCTTCAATAATGACTGTGCTTATTATGGCAGATGGGAATTGCAGTACAGAAGCATGTGAAAGGTCTCCGCTTGGCCATCACTGCTTGTCTTTTTATATTAAATGAAGGGGGGCACAACATAAAGAAGATTTACATATTAAAGAGCCAAAATAGAGAGAGAGAAAGGTTAAAATGTCAGCAATAATAATTTCTTTAAAAAGTCCCATAGTGTGAAAAAAATCTGAATGTAGACTTTGATGACAGACGATCTGAAGTCCAGATGGATATCCATGTGCCACTGTTGCCTACGTGGTACATGTGGATGTTGAGGAAAAGTTAATGAAGAGAGGGCCTGCCTTTTATCCTTCCACTGCTGCAATGTCAATAGTTGAGCCACCATAAAGACACGAAGAATCTGTTCCCGTTAACCATTGGCTAATTTCCCTGAAACACAGAGATAGCTTAGCGAAATAGGCACAGAAAAGTCCCATAGTGTGAAAAAAATCTGAATGTAGACTTTGATGACAGACGATCTGAAGTCCAGATGGATATCCATGTGCCACTGTTGCCTATGGTACATGTGGATGTTGAAATGAAGAGAGGGCCTGCCTTTTATCCTTCCACTGCTGCAATGTCAATAGTTGAGCCACCATAAAGACACGAAGAATCTGTTCCCATTAACCATTGGCTAATTTCCCTGAAACACAGAGATAGCTTAGCGAAATAGGCACAGCCACAAGGCTCAGAGATGCTTCCATTCAAAATTGATAACACTGAAGTCTGGCAGTTGCAGCCAGAAGAGGTCCAGTGAACCAATGGAATGGATTAATTGGGCCTGTTCTGGCTGCAGTTTACTACTGGATTTCAGCTCGAGAGTAATAACGTTTATACCAGAAAGAAGCTATAGCTGGACATAACCAGAGCATATATTTAAGAAAAGTTCTGGATGTATTACATTGACAACAGTGAGCAGACTTACTCAAGTGTTTAGTGAAAAGCTGTGGTGATGCCCAGTGTGCTATGAAGCATCATTTTCTAATGAAAAAGTTACAACTTCACATCCGTAGATAAAATGGATATAGAAGCTAGAGCCATCCCCCTTTTTATTAGACAAAATGAGGTGGTCTGATTCTTCATTCCATATACGCCCCTGAGCTTACATATCATACATATTGACCTGCATTAGGCATTTATAAATAACATTTATTCCCAAAATTTACTCAGTGCAGAAGACACTAAAATCTGCATGGCAATAGTTAAATGCCAATAAGTGCTTTAACTGTAAATAGCCTATAAGCTTGATGGAGCGGCATATAAATTCATTGAATAAATAAATAAATACAGTAATACCTTGGATAACGAATGCCCCTAATAACAAATTTTTTTGATAACGAATCACAATTTCCAGGTATAGGGCTACCTCAGATAACGAATTTTCCCTATGGGCTGCCTCAGATAACAGATTTCCAGCATGCATAGGTTAAGTAGAGTTATCCCGGGCTGCATCACATCTGTACCTTTAAAGTGCACTTTATAAAGAGTTTTGAGCAAAGAACCAGGTGTCTGTGTCATTTTCCTAGGCTCCGGAACGGAATAATTGGTTTCCCATTCATTCCTATGGGAAACTGCTTTTCGGATAATGATTTTTTTCAGATAACAAATTGCCTTGTAGAACAAATTAAATTTGTTACCTGCGTTACCAAATGCCTTCTGGTGTATGGAGCAGACCTGGCTCTTTAAAGATCTTTTCAGGGAAAGCTGAATGCTCTCTGTTTGTTGAACCCATTGTTTTGTGCTGGATTCTCATGCTGTTTCCAACTGTGTTAATCATTTCTGCATTTTGTTGCTTACATGCCTCGCATTCCGCACGTAGGAAAAATGCAAGATTAAAGATCTAGGAAATAAACAAATAAATGCAAATTTGTTCAGCTAGGTTCTTCGTGAAATGAAGAGCTCAGCAGAAGCATGGGCTGTAATTGCACACGCTTCAGAAATCCTTGAGCAAATAGAAGGATGAACCTGAGTGCAAGGTGGCATTGCTTTGCATTGGAGTGATAGGCATACTCTTGTTGATTTTTTTTGACATCTTTGTTTTTCCATATGCAGAAGGAAGCTGGGGATGACGTCAACCCAGCAGATGATCCCAACAACCAGGGCGAAGATGAATTTGAAGAAGCAGAACAAGAGAGAGAAGAGAATCTACCTGATGAAAACAAGCAACTAAAACCAAATAACCCAAAACAAGCGAATCCTGACATGGATGAGCATTTAGTGGTGAGTTTAGAAAACATTGTGTTTGTACATCATGCAGGGTCTTGGGCGTGCAAGTTGGGGGTATTCTGAGAAGTTGTCCAAGAAAGCAACTTAATACATTACTTTTCTTGGTTTTAGTTCACACATTTAATACCCGATAAAGATTTGAGGTTCCTGTAAAGAAATATAGTTCATTATTATGCACCTCAGACTTTCCCCCCTCTGGCATAGTTACAGGGATGAGATTTGAAACATATGTCTTTGTTTCCAACTAAGTTTCAATTTGTTCTTTTGCTTCATTGAGAATTACAACTGTTGTTCCTGTGGCTTTTTCATACTAAGTGGGATCATGGTTGCATTTGGGGGTTGGAAGGGGACAAAGCTTAACTGAATTGAACCACATCCAGGTTTGAACAAATGATTAGCTGTGATTAGATGAATCAGAAGTGGACGCGTCCAGTTTTGTGCACTAGGAAACAAATGGAGGAGCATCATGGAGAGTACTTGAGCCTGATAGAGTGAGAAACCTCATTCATCTTTAAGGCCAGATTCTGTTCCAAAGATGTTTACAGCTTCATTTCACTGGTGGACAGGCCGAAAGGCTCAACCAAGAAATCCAGATATATTAGAATGTTTTAGATTAAACCTGTTACTAACAGCAAGTAAGCCCTGATAGAACCCATACGAAAGCTAAAATGTTGTTTTATTGCCTGTGCAGAAAGCAAACAGTAACTTCTAAATGTCTTCTTATTGTCAATTAAGAGTCCTTGAATTCTCCGTAGTGACTTGTTAATTGCCGGCTAGAATCAACTGAATGTTTAATGCTGCTTGCCTGTGGTTTGCCTTCTGTATGTGTAAATTAGAGCAACAGGGTTTCACCTGTTCCCCTGCAAGAGCCGAGTTTTCCCATCACTGGTTTAGGCTGATGATGAAGTATGGACATCTTCTAATGATCCAAGTGCCATAAATAATTAAACTAATTGAAATTAATTGAACCTACCTCCCATTTTCAAGTTCAGAGGCTTGTTACGGCTTCCTTTTTTAATTCATGGAAGCCTTTGGAAGCCACCAGATTACTACCTCTGGGGATTTGGACCCTGACTGTCAATTTTGGACTATTAAAATGTTTTCACCTCCCCCACCCATAGGCTCCAAAGACTTCCCTGAGGCAAACATGAGCCCTAGGAAGCCTCAGAAGCTGAAGGAGCAAAGAGGAAGTATTGAAGTAATTTGAATTCATTATTCCCAGATCTTAGACCTTATTTACACTGGCGCACTTCCACCAACAGCATTTCCCTCACTCACTGTTTTTATTTTATATGGTTTTAATTGTGTTACCTTTTAAATGCTGGACTCGAAGACAAGTTTCATAATTAGATTTCTTCAGAATGTTTTGTTCCATTGGGTAATTTTTTCCACATTTGGCAAAGCACAGAACAGTACACATTACAGAACTATAGAAATCAGATAGAAAAATATTAATATTAATATAGCTCCTGGGCGCCTTCACAGGCACCAAACATTTCCCTTCTTATTCCTGTTGCATCTGATAAAAATTCAGCTGTTAACAAGTGACACAATTGTTTTTCTGTTTAACAACAAGTATATAGAATAGAACTAGACAGAGCTGGAGGGTGGTGTAATCAATAAAGGAGCAATCATCAACCATTTCTTTAGTTGCCTTGGAGAATGACTAGAGAATGTGTAAAATGCAAACAGCTATAAAACATAAGTGGCTTTTCAGAAAAACAGCCAGAAATGCAGCTCACCTTATCACATAGATTTAGTTTTCTCTAAATTTTCTTCCTGGATTATTATTTTTAAATAATCAGCAGCTATAAATAATGTACCATAATACCTCGTTAGTGCTCCTTGGGAGAGAGATCTGCAAGAAAGCACCTAATACCTGGTAATTTGGGTGGTGTATATGGAACTCTGTTTTGGATGTATTCAGATTCAGAACTATTCCAAGTGAATACCACAAAAATCATATGCCGTATATACTCGAGTATAATTCGACCCGAGTATAGGCCCCTAATTTAACCCAAAAAACCTGGGGAAACGTATTGACTCGAGTATAAGTCTGGGGTGGGAAATGCAGCAGGGCCTGGCAGCTCCTCCTCTGTGAGCTGGGGGAGTGGTGTGTGATGTTTAAAATGACTTTTAGCCACTGAGGCAAGTGTTTGGGTCAGTGGCTAAAAGTCATTTTAAACATCGTGTGCTGCTCCCCTGTGATGCAGAGGGGGGTCAGGAGAAGCAGCATGCCACCAACCCAAGCACTTGCCTCAGTGGCTAAAAGTATTGACCCAAATATAAGTCGAGGGCCCCTTTTTTCAGCCCCAAATTAGGGCTGAAAAACTAGGCTTATATTCGAGTATATACAGTAAGCCATCTTGGATATGATACAGATGTAACATCACTCAGTTTTGTAGCCTTCATTAACAGACCTTTGGGTAGTGGGCAGCATACAAGGTATATCAATAAATAAATAAATAAAATAAATAAAAATAAAATAAAAAGTGTGTCATGGGATAATTTTTCTCTGTTTTCTTAGGTGCAGACCTCTCTCTCTCTCTGTAGGTAAAAGCAAAGAAGTGTGGTCTTGGTAGCAAACCAGATCTCCCTTCTAGGCTGAACTTTTAATGAACTTGCAATGACTCTAATGATCTTTTAGAAGAATACTGAAGCCAGTGTTAGGGCAAATCCCTAAGTAAGGTCTGTTCAAGTGTGTGTGTGTGTGTGTGGGGGGTGTTGTGTTGTTACAGTTGTGTCCAACTCTTCGTGACCCCATGTCCAGGGAGTTTTCTTGGCAGGAATACCGGAGTGGTTTGCCAGTTCCTACTCCAGGCGCCTACAGCACCTGGTATTCCCTGGTGGTCTCCCATCCAAGTACTAACCAGGGCCGACCCTGCTTAGCTTCCGAAATCAGGCGAGATCGGATGTCTTGTGTGCAATGGGGTATGCTTTACATTGCAACTTGTTGCTCCTGTAATGATGCTTGAGGGGGATAGGGGACCCAGAACCAGAGGTGAGCACTCCACACTGAAATTTGGGGAGGGGGGTAAGGCATGCGCTGCTGGTCCACAACCCCCCCTGGACAATTTGAAACATCATCTGATGATAGAGCGAAGAGGCTGTGTCTTCAAGGAAGAAGACTCCCTCAGCCTCTGTGGAAACCTATGTTCCTTAAGTCCTTGATTTGGGGAGGGGCTCTTCTATTTGGAGGGGTGACAAGGGGGTGATATTGAGGATCGTGGTTTTTTTGCTTTGTTTTCAGATGGTGGGCAACCCTGATCAGCAAGAAGACAACGTTGATGAGCAATATCAGGAAGAGGGAGAAGAAGAGGTGATTTTTCCCTTAGCCTAATGTACTTCATGGGGTGGTTGTGAGGATAACGTGAAGGGCTGGGGTAAACAAGAACAGAAGGGTAGAGGTAAGATAAAGAAATACCAAAGGAATAACCCCAATGTCTTCAACAAATGGAAGTTTTTAAACAGAGGCTGGACGGCCATCTGTCCTGGGTACTTTGATGGAGGTTCCTGCATTGGGGAGGGGGTAAGGCATGCGCTGCTGGATGGACCTTGAGGTCTCTTCCAACGCTATGATTTTATGAAATCTGCATTTTTTGGAAAGAAGGTCCATGGATATAATGTGTAGCCCATGGCAAGGCTATCTTCATCATCTTGGGACTGCAGAGCTGGAATATGAATAAAGACTACTCAACCAGTTGTTAATTGTCATCGGTTAGACTGCCTTGATGACATGATGCAGTTTGATGAGCATTTCTAAGCCCTGTGAGAGTCCTTGCCTCCTGCCAAGAACGAGGTCCGTGTAATTTCAACAAAGCACAGCTGCTAAATGCTGGACCTTTTTGCTTAAGAAGCAAAGCACACACACACATACCTGTAAAACAGCCAAACAAGAAAAGAGGCAAAAAACCCATCAAGTGCTTGAAATTGTTGTGTGTCAACAAATACATTGTTATCATCTTCTGTTGGTGGTGGTGGGAGTTTGTTGCCCACTGCCTGCCTTCCCCACCCTACTCCAGCACTTCGGAGGGGAAGATTTTGAGATCCCCGAACTCTTTAAAACTTCTCTCTCTTGCCTTCCCGGTGCAGTGCAATATTGCTGGTGTCTGGATTTGAAAGCATCTTAGCAGCTTCTCACTTCTTTTCCGAACCTCTGTCTTGGATATTGGGAAGACCACACCACCACAGCTCTGCAGGCAGGGTTTCAGTTTGGACTCTTAGCCCTGTTCATCTTGCATGCAGAGAGCCAGAGAAGTGAACAATTTGGTCCCTGCACAATCTCCTGCAGGGAGAGGATCAGGGCTATCCCATTTTTGTTTCCCTGTAGAGGAGCAGCAGTGGGTCTGTCTGTCTGTCTGTCTGTCTGTCTGTCTGTCTGTCTGTCTGTCTGTCTGTCTGTTGTCTCTCTGTCTGCGTAAAAACCCCACTGGGTTTCCGAGCATCCAAGACACGGGTTAGGGATGTCTGCTGGTTTTCCCTTTCAACCTGAAACCAGCAACACCTGTGGAGACAGGCTGCCGGTCTGGCTGGAAAACAGGACTCCCACTGATAGATAGATTGTGCCTTAAGCATAACTGTCTTTGCCAGTTACGAAAAGCTGGATGGAGAAGGGAGGTGAGGAAGATGTTTGAAAGAGGCGAGTACTGAAAAGTGGTCCCCTCTGGAGGGAGGCAGGTTGCTGGGCGAAAGCTTCTTTTTGAAAGAGGGGGTGATGTAAGGTATGGGGGGGGGAGAGAGAAGATGCCTCTGCTGACATTGAAAGCAGCCAATTGCATAGTCTGGCTCTTCCTTCTTTGCTCATTTGTAGTGTTTTGCTTCCTAGTGGGGAAAAGCCCCCTGGTTTAAGTTTAGAACTACAGAGCCAGAAGGGACCCGGTGGGTCATCAAGTCCAGCCCTTGTCAAGAAGGCAGAGTGGGGGAAATGAAGCCACAGCTTCTATCTCTGCACCCAGAGACCTAACTCACAGAGCTATACAGCCAGTATATTAGGGTAGGGCAAATAGCCTTGTAATTAAAATTGACTCTGCACAGTAGAAGGGCCAGAGAAGCACTCGTGTACACGATCGGTTTTATGTCTGTCTTTGGTGCATTCAGGAGAGAGAGAGTAGGTTGGACAAAAAAAAAAACACCCTGGAAAATTGTATCTTGGGTTCCAGATCCTTCCTGCTTCCACTGGCCATGGTGAGTGGGTGGTTTTATGAACTGTAGTAAAAAATTATTGCTGTAGGAGCACAAATGTATGAGACATTAATCTGGGAGGAGGAGGAGGAGGAGGAGGAGGAGGAGGAGGAGGAGAAGGAGAAGGAGAAGGAGGAGGAGGAGGAGGAGGAGGAGAAGGAGGAGGAGGAGGAGAAGGAGGAGGAGGAGAAGAAGAAGAAGAAGAAGAAGAAGAAGAAGAAGAAGAAGAAGAAGAAGAAGAAGAAGAAGAAGAAGAAGAAGAAGAAGAAGAAGAAGAAGAAGAAGAAGAAGCTGTACAGCTAGAAGGGACACTGTGGGCCACTGAGTCCAGCCCTTGTCAAGAAGACAAAGTGGGGAATTGAACTCCGAACTTCTGGCTCTGCAGTCCGATCTCTAAACCATTTACTTTGTTTAGCTTTTGCAGAAGAGATCATGATTGGAAAAGCAGGCACTTCATTGGGAAGACCTAAAAAGCCCTTGCTCTTCACACTACTAAGCATAAGAAGAATATTTCCCTTCTCCATTCATGGCTGTGAGGCAAGTGAGGAGTTACTGGTACATCCCAGGTCCATGGTTGCGTAGCTCCTCTTGGGCTGTTGGAACAGTTTCAAAAGCAGTCTACAAACAACGGTTGGGGTGGAAGAGGGGCAGAACAGAAAGGCAGAGAGAAAGAGGGTGAAAAGAGGTGATATAGAAAGAGGAAAGGGGCAGCCTAAAGACTTCTGGGTCTGGCCCCATCAGTATATAATAATACCCCACCCTGGAAAAACATTCTTGGAAAAAATCACACCCTTGATGGGGGGAAAAAGGTTGGAGGTATGGAATAAAACAGGTGTGATTCTTCCCATGCAGAGCATTGTCCTTAAACACGCACTTGTTTTCCTCCCTTCTTTAATATTGTAAAGCAAGATTAGGAAACTTCTGGCCCTCCTGATGTTTTGGTCTGCAAGTCCAAGAATTCCGAGCCTGAATAGCCAACGAGAAAGGACTGGCAATTGTGGTCCAAAACGTCAGAAGGGCCAAAGGTTCCTCACCCCTGTTTGTAAAGAGATGTCTCACATGTTGCCTTTAAGAGGTCCTTGCTTTCTCACACAACCAGATATGCATGTTTCTTGCAGGCCCAGGGGGATCTGACTGAGGAGAAGAAGCAGGAGCTGGAACACAATGGTGAAGAACCATACAGTGAAAACGATGAAAACGTAGGGACCGCTTTGTGGGGGGTTCTGAGAGCTTGTAATCAGACAGTAACATGCATGCTCTCTACACAGTAAAACATGGCTCAAGAGGTTCATGAAGTCTGCTTCCCATAATCACTGTCCATTGGTCATGCTGCCTGGGGCTGATGGAAATTGTAATCCAATAGTCCAGGAGATCCACACGTTCTCCACGTGTAGGGTCAGAATAGGTAGACCATGAGTGAATGGCGTTACTGAGCTAGGAATGCCTTCTAAAAGAGTGAGCCCTGTTTCTCTGAGTGTGACTGAAATGGTGACTCTGCCTGTTCCAGGACTAAGGAGCAAGCAGTGGCATTCTTCTCATTACCCCAGGTGACCATGCGGCACAATGGAGACCTTGAGCTGCCACTTAGAGATCTTGTATTTATCCTCGACCCTGGTCAAAAATACATGATCAGTTGAGTAGACTCAATGGGGTAACTGCCCAGGAACCCCTTAAGCCTAATTCTGGTCTGGTTTGGTTTTTAATGACTAGCAAAAGGATTGAAGAAGCTTTAGGGTCCTTCTGTACTTAGCACAGTCTGTCACTCCAGCTGTTTTCTCATGCTTCGGTGCTTGCACTTTGCCAGCAAGTAATACCCAGAGGACATAGCCAGGCTGCTACTTGAGTTCAAGGCTTTACTAATCATCGAATTTCAACAGCCTGAAGCAGCATAACATATTTTCCCCATTCTCCGCTAACACTTCTGACCCCGTAGTGTTGATCTGTTTTGTTGTTAACAGATGCTTCAAAAATCCACAGTAGAATTTTGCCCATGAAGTATGCATTGTCGTTTGCTGTCGATAAGGCAGAATATATAGATAGATAGATAGATAGATAGATAGATAGATAGATAGATAGATAGATAGATAGATAGATAGATAGATAGATAGATAGATAGATAGATAGATATATTCTCTTTCTCTCTCTCAACCTCTTCCCCAACGCTTTCCAGGCTGAAGAGAAAATCAGTGAAGGTGTTGATCATGACCAAGAAATTCAAGAAGGAAACCATCGGAAAGAAGGTCACGATGAAAATTATGAAGAGGAGGAAGAGGAGGAGGAGGAAGGTGGTGCTGGAGCAGCAAAAGCCCATAGACGTGGGGAAATGTAATTCTTGGGCTACTTGTTACCTGTAATTGTGTAGATGCTGTAGAAGGGCACAAGGAATCTTTTAAATGAATTTATATATTTTTAAAACTTTTCTATTGGGTATTCTGCATTTATATGAATATATTTTACTCTAGTGTTCATTTTATAGGAGATTTTATGTGACAAATAGAATACTGGAGGGTGTTTTTGTACCCCCCATTAATTTTTATAATATTCCTTTTTTTAAAAAAAAAAAGTTTGATTGGTTCAAGCCAAGTCAGCGTGTAATCAGATGGCAGGAAATGTGTGTGTCTGTACCAGAAAGAGTTGGTTTGGAGGGAAGAATGTTCCTCAAAGTGACCCTTCCATCTGTTGGGGAACTGCTCTGGCCCAGTCTTAAAAAGCAGTAATGCTGCAGCTGGACCAAAACAATCTAGCTCGAGTAGAGCTCGAAGGCAGGCTGGAGCACAACTGCCAATAAATTGCACCGGAGAGCTCCAAGAGTGGTCCAAAATGTGATCTGTTTCCCTGCGTGATCACACCCTTGGTTTGTCATTGTCAAGTTGTGATCTGCCTTCAGTTTAAGGTGCATTGTTTGGAGAGAGAGAGAAAAACCAAAAAGCAATAAAACTAGCGCCGAAGCTTTGTTGTTTAGGGAAAGGACGGATTAAAACTTGCACTTGTGTCTCAGTCTGGAAAATTTGGTATGCATAATGGAACTGCATCTATGCATTATGAATATGAGTCTATGGATTTGTTCATTCGGGTGCCTTATCAAGTGTTCGTTTTCACTGGAATGAATATAGCCTGCATCTTGTCCGCACAAAGAACACCTACCGGCTGATGTTACCTCTGAGCTACCATGCCCCAAATGGCAGTGTTTCAAGATCTATCTGTCATATCCAGAAGAACAAAGGATTGCTATCTTACATGGAGTCAGGTCAATCAATGGCTCATCTCATTCAGTAGTGCCAGCTCTAGTTGGCAGCAGCCTTCCGGAGTTCCAGGCAGAAATCTTTCCCGAGACCTTCTTGGAGGTGGCTGGAATTGAATCTTGGACATTCTGCAAGCAAAGCAACACTACTGATATCCTGATTTGGTTGTTTACATCATCCATTGCTAGTTGTTTCCGACCCTGCTGGGAAGGTGTCTGTTGGTTTAGGTTGATCCAAATTGATTTGCCCCATCTGTGCAGTTATAATATTGGACACACTATGAGTTATTTGTTGTGCATTAATTTGTGGCAGGTATGTGAAGAGTTCCAAATGCAAAAATTACTTTATACCACTTCAAATATAGGAACCAGTTTTGAAAAACTTGACAGGCCATGTGTCTCTCCCCATTCTTTCGTAAGTCTTCTTAAGTCAAAAGGAATAAAGTAGAGATGCACACACCCCGTGGATACTGAAATCCGTGGATATTGGCAAATATTCTATATAGCATGGTAAAATATTACTTATATTGGCTACCAGAGGGCGCCAGAGACGTGTTATGTATCCTTCCCCAACAAAAATTCATAGCATGGTCTCTGGCTGCCACTAATGACCACTTCTGGTAATGCATGTGAACATTTGTTTTTCTGGATTTTATTTCTTTTTAATATTTTTCATATTTTCAGAGTGTGGATAAGTGAAACTACAGATACTGATCCCATGGGTAAGGAAGTCCTACAGTAAACAGATGAGCAGCTTTCTTTCTGATTTCCTTGCCGTAGGCCACAAGCAGTACTGAAAGTCAGAACCATGTCTTTTTTCCCCCCTTGAGCATTGCCAACTCCCATGAAGAGTTGCATGAAATTAGGTTTTGGGTTTGTTTGTTTGTGTTATTGTTGTGTCTGCTGTTTTATATAATGTTTTCCTAAGGGGCCAGAGGATAACATATAAATAATATGACCTTATCTCTGTGATTATTGTCGCACCAACCTTGTCACGTGGACAAACAGTATTTCAAATGGAGGAAGTTTAAACCTTGGAGACTACCCAGAGAATCATTACAGCCTGAGGCCTGTTGTATGAATTCTTGCCTTATTCCTTCCAGTGTGGCCTGTGTCATAGTTATTGTGTCTGATCTGATGTTAACTTTAGTTTAGTTCAGACTAGGATTTAAAATCAACATCAAAACCTAAGCCTGTAGTAAGAACATAAGAAGAGCCATGCTGGATCAGGCCAAAGGCACATCTAGTCCAGCTCCCTGTATCTCACAGTGGCCCCGCCAGATGCCTCTGGGAGCACAGGAGACTAGATATCTATGCCCTGTTGTCCCGTATAATCAGTTACTGAAGATTGAGTCACCCCTTGTGGAAATTTCATTGATTCAACAGTTCTGTTCCAGTTGATCTAATTGGATTCGGGCCACAATTTCAAATATTGATTTGGCGGGTTGTCTGTCGGAAATCTGTTACTTCCTGGCAGCACTATATGCTCGATTTAATGCCGAGAAAATGGGGAGTTGCATGCTGCTTTATAAATGTAACCTCTGGTGCTTTTGCAGGTGATAATGGTAGAAGATTATGGATGATGGTTCTCTCAGATAAAAAAATAGTAGTAAATTCAGCAGCAGAACACAGAGAACATACAGAGAAAAATAATCTGACACTGTAAGATTTGCAAATAGAAAGGTATCCATCAGTTGGACCTACCCGACAGGACTGTCTTCGTCCTAAACCGTGGGATGGTTTTTGAACAAATGGAAAGGCTCTCACGAATAAACTAAAAGCTGAACCCTAAATTGGACACTGTTTGTCCTGGCTGAGGTAAAGAATGCTCCCTTAATTCCCCTTTTGTCATTCACTTGCAACTCCCTTCGCCTGCCAAGCTTATTTGACAAGGAATTTTAAAGCACGGTGACATTCCCTGCACATAGGTGAGAACAAGACAAGAAGTGGGTTTTGTTGTGTTTTCATAAGAACTTTGCACAGTTGGTGCAAAAACCATTGTCGTTTCTCTGAAAAGCAACAGAATGACGGGTTGATGGCTTTAAAAAAACAGGCTTTTCTGTGTGTGTTTTTTTAATCCGTAAAAAAATCTGTGCATGCGTTCTCATTTTGGACAACCGGTGTTGTTTGAGTTGAAGGCCCGTTTGTGCAATTCTGCTTAATTTGTGCAAGCATGCCTTTGTATTGTTCTTCTCTTCCTTTGTCAAGAGTGCGACAAAATACGATCCTCCCTTGTGACTTGAAGTGGGGAGTGTTGTGCTTCCTACTCTGTGACATTGGAGGTCTGACCTATGTGTACTTTTCACCGCTAGTGGATCCCTGAACACACACATGTCTGGTGCCTTTTATGCTCCCTGTGACAGAATAATTTACCTCACAGACTGTATATAGTGACCACATGGCCCATGGTAATGGCTGATCTGTTTTCTTCGGAAATGTGCCATAAGTGCTCATTCATTGTACCATAAGGTTTTGCCTAGAGTGTCAGGAGCATGAGACAAAAATATATATATAGCCCTGAATGAAGTTCTGGTAGCCTGCGCAGAATATGGGGAGCTAGTGTGTTTCCATTATGGAATAAAATATTCCCACACTCTGTTCTTTGGACTGATTATCAGCCAAACCCGTATTTGTGGATGACACAGGGGGTCATGCCGTTAGTGTATTGGAGGACCTGTTTTAATTTCTGTGGTCATGATGCTGAATCATGGAGTTTGGTTTAAGGCCAAAAATGGGTTCTAGATAACCTTAGTGAGATTCTCTGCTGCTAAAGATTCTGAAAGAGGCATCTGGACACGGCAATTTTGAGTTCATCTACAAATGAGCCAGGTCAGCATTGACACTGAAAGTGCATTGCAGATGTCTGGAAGTTGAGTCATGGCAACTAGACTTTTTTTCTTGAGAGGACAAAGGGCACTCATTCAAAGATGAGGATGTACACATATTAGACAGAGAGGATAGGTGGTTTGAGAGAGGGGTTAAGGAAGCCATTCGTGTGAGTATTGAAAACCCATCTCTCAACAGAGGTGGCGGCCTCAGGCACAATCTGCTACTTATCAAGCGGCCATTTCAACAGTCCCCAGACAAATCAAGAATACTTCACACCTCCACCAGCAGTGCCATCACTAAAATGACTCATACTTTGAAGATGTTGGGAAGGGTGTAAAGGTGGGCCATTGTCCAGCTATTAAGGCTATTGTCCACCTAATGAGCCCATTCAGGCCATTGTTCATCTTATGAGCCTATTTCAGACCAGGGCAACATGAGGTCAAAGTGAACTATAAAATGGAGGACTTGCAACTAGCTTTCCTCAGACTGATGAAGCTGTTTGGATGAGCAGTGAAACGTTTCAATCTCTCAAGAAAAGAAGTCCAGTTGTCATGACTGTATTGTATAATTATGGTATCATATTGTATTTTATAGTATTGTTTTTATAGTATCATATTGAATTATTGTTGTAAGCCAGCTTGAGTCCCTTTGGGGAGAAAGGCGGCATAGAAATAAAGTTGCTATTATTCCAGATAAGCTCACCTGGATGACTTAGAATCTTCACAGACATGCATTGCAGGTGCTTCTGCAATGAATTGAGGTCTTTCAGTTGATGAACAAGGTTTCTGTTTGCAGACAGATTATTATAGGAAAGTCTTCCATTTTATATATGCAGGCAACCCACAAAAACTTCCAGAACTTTTTAAGGGTCATAAAACATTCTTCCATCATGTGAAGAATTGGTTTCTTATATTTATATCTTACATTTCCTCTGCGGAAATCAACGCCATGCACTTGCTTTGTGCGACAACTATGTGAAGTGGGTTGGGCTATGAAATGTATCCCAAAGTCACTCGTTGAGCTTTTATGGCCAAGCGAAGATGCAGGTATGGGTCTTGCCAGTTCTAGCCAAACATACTCACCAGGGCACCACTCTGGCTTGCTTTCCAATGTATTCCAACACAAGAAACAAGGTAAGAGTCTCTTAAGTGATGGAAAATCTCCAAACACACCTTTCTCAGCTTATGGAATCATGTAAGAGTCATGATGGAATTTTTTCTTGGTTCAAGCATTTTAATAGGAGTGTAATATAATTTGTTTTTATTACTTGCATGATCATTTGCTTTCATAGAACTTTTGATTTTTTTACTTCTTCATATAATTTGTTTATTAAAAAAGCAGTAATCTCTTGACATTTCATTGGACTGTGTGCAAATTTTGGGGGTCTTCTAATTGCCACCATAAAGTTTTATCTTATTTGTTGGGAAGAAGCTATCCCTGTTTACATATATACTGTAAAGTGTATAATATGTACATAATCTTTGGAATACAGATATTTTGATACATTTTTGTGTGCATTTTTAAAGCCATGGGGTAGTATTTAATTATTTTGAGGTATATTTGAGGGCTATGAATAAAAGGTCAAATTTAAAGTGACAGTTGTTCGAGTCTGCAGCATTTATTTTTGGTGGTGCCTGGGCTTCCATCTGTGTGCCATTAGAGTGAATGGATAGAAATAATAGCTGAGGAACACTTCAAATAAATACACAGCCTCTCCTCTAAGAAATTCTAAGGAGCTGTTACCGCCTGTCTGTTAAGTTGGAGAATTTTGAGAGGCCATTTGTGCCTAGCTGGCAGTGAGAGATGAGTGGGTTTGAGTGGATTTACACTTCACAGACAGGACCGTGAGGGTGCTGAGAAAAGGAGAGTGGATGAAGGCTCTTAGAAAACATTACCTAAGGGATACATGGTGAAAATCCCACACATTGCCCAGAGTAAGAAAAAAATGAGCTCAAAGAGGGTCCAGCTATGGGAGCTAAAGGGAAAGGAAGTCATGAATGTTGGAGAAAATAAAGAACAGATGGGTGATTTCTTAGAAGGAGCAAGTTGTATGCTGCAGAGGTAAGGAATTTGAGGGATGGATTCATGAAGTCTGGAGAGAAAAGGGAGGGAAGTACAATATAGGTCCAAGAAGAATCCTAATGGAAAGTTGACAAAGACCCCACTAAAGGTGATTGTTGTACTCCGTGTGCTAGTGCAGAATGACTAATCCAGTCCAATACTGTGTGAGGCGAGGTTTTCGTGACTAATGGAAAGTTGACAAAGACCCCACTAAAGGTGATTGTTGTACTTCATGTGCCAGCGCAGAATAACTAATCCAATCCAATAATGTGTGAAATGTTGTACTGTGGTTTATTTAGTTCTCATTTATGGCAGTGGGTCAACAGAAATAAATTTGAACCTCAGTCAAAATAAATTACTTTTCGGTAGTGGCTTACCGTAATTGAGGGATTCCTTCAGCATTGTGGGTACAATTCTGAATGTGCATTTTAAACATCTGTTTGTACAAGATCAAATGCTCTCAATTTGCATAACATAATGTGACTTCAATTTTTTTTAAAAAGGGAGAGTAAAAATAAATGTGCCTTCCATATCAAATCAAAATGCAAATTTAAACATTTATTGGACACCATCACAGGTCTTAACTGAATCTGTAAAAGAGGGGCTAGTGCAGTGTTGGCGAACCTATGACATGGGTGCCAAAGGTTGCACTCTGAGCCCTCTTTGTGGGCACCCGACATCACCCCTTCACAAACACCTGTATTCCGGTTAAATTGCTGTATTGGCAATTTGTGAAAAATTAGTGGGTTTTGAATTGCAGTTTGGGCATGCATTCTCTAAAAGGTTCGCCATCACTCGGCTTGTGGATCTTATATTAAATAAATTTCCTACCACTGACAACAGAAAGCTCTTCAGATGTAGAGAATGGAGGTGGGAGAAGGACACAAATCTTAGAACCTCAACTCCCAGCTGTTAATAATATTCATATGCTGTCAAGTCCATTCTGACTTATGGCAGCCTTTTCCAGTGAATATGCAAAAGTGGTTTGTCATTTCCTTAGCTGGCTTTACTCATAGGATGCTAAAAAGGGAGTCAAACTCCCAACCTGTGGCTCCACAGCCAGATACCTCAACCACTGTGCTACCTAGCCATAGGCTGCTTGAACTGGACTGGAGACATTCACACTTTAAGATTATTGAAGGCACCCATAGAATGCCTCCATCACCCATGGTACTTGTTAACCTTCTACTATTAACTCCCCTAATCAAACAGATTTTGATGTTTACAGAACCTTTTCATCACTGGCTGGAATCCTGATCCTGAAGAGCCCTGCGGCGCAGTGGTTAAATGCCTGTACTGCAGGTAAAACTGTGCGGACGATCTGGGGTTCAATCCCAGATAGCAGGCTCATGGTTGACAGCCTTCCATTCTTCTGAGGTTGGTAAAATGAGTACCCAGCTTGCTGGGAGGGCATAATGTGTAGCCTGCATACTGTAATTAAAACTAAACCACCCAGAGACTACTTGAAGTGGTATGGGGCGGTATATAAGTAGAAAATTTTTTTTAGGCTGCTATCCCACAGCCAGAAAATCTGAATCAAAGCAAAATGGGGATTCCTCCACACACAATGGTCACATGTTTGAAAACGCGGTTCCTGTGTCCCCCACAGGCAAAGTTTAAAGAACTACAGTAGACCCTCGTAATTTGTACAACGAAAAAAAAATCGCCCCCTCCCCCCCCCGCGGCCGCGTCTGGCAGGGGCGGCAAGGCGGCGGCGGTGGCTCCCGGGGCGGCCCCGCAAGGCCGGTGATGGTGGCCGCATCCGGCAGGGGCGGCGGCTCTCGGGCGGCCCCGAGGCCGGTGAGAAAAGGCAGCGGCGGGCGGGGTGGCAAGGCGGCGGCGGCAGCTCCCGGGGCGGCCCCGCGAGGCCGGTAGAAAAGGCAGCGGCGGGCAGGGGGCGCCAAGCGGCGGCGGCGGCTCCCGGGGCGGGATCCCCATGCCGGTGAAGATGGCCGCATCCGGCGGGGGGGGCGCAAGGCAGCGGCGGCGGCAACCCACGGAGCCGCAACAACCCGAGATCCCCACGCCGGCAGAGAAGGACGATGAGGTGCCGCGGGGCCGCGACATCCAAAGTAGCAGGCCACACCGCAGCCACGCCGGGACCAGTAAAAAAGAAGGCAGGGAAGTCTGAGTTTGAGGAAAAGGGGGAGTGGTGGGGAACAGATTAAATCTGTTTTCAATGTATTCCTATGGGAAATTTCAATTTGTACAACTTAAAATTTGTATAACGTAATTTAATTTGGAATGAATTAATTACGTTATACAAGGTACTACTGTACATCTTTTGTGTCCTCATGAGCAGGAACAACAACAGAGCGGAACAAAAAGGTTTTGATGCAGATTTTCCGAGTCCCCACGGACTCAAGTACCGGTTAAAAATCCACATTGGAACTGAGACAAGCTTTGTACCACCTCGAGACCAGGTAGTTGTAAAACTTGATGGGTCGTGCTTAAGTGGGTGTGGGCGCATTTTCCTCCCTTTAAATTCTGCTGGTCATGGGGACACAATTTTATTAACCGTGTCTTCAAGCAGTTTGAAACAGTTTTTAGTGGTCGTGGGTTAACAGCCTTATCCTCCTAAGTTGACTTACTTTACCATAGCAAGTCACAGCTAGAGTAGGCCCATATGAGTCAGTGGAACCTATGGAGGAATCCCCTCCATAGTGACGTATTACACTAAGCAGTAGGATTTCAGCTAATATGTAACTGAAACAACATATAAGCTAAATGTGCATATAAATATACAGTAAATGCATTTAACAGTAGACTAAAAATAATCACATATTTTTATAAATGCATTTAAACTTGTGGCACCAGTTGGTGCTCATTGTTCATGTTTCTATAGCAGAAGACAAATCCCAATTCAATAAACCATGATGACTGTATACCATGGGCCCCAATGACATTCGCACACTACTATCATTTCCATGAGAAAGCAATTGTATTGTCAAATGGAGACAGCAGCCAATAAATCAGGAGACTGAGACTCGGAAGGGAATCTATGAAGAAACTAGAAAAGTTCATCAAGTATAAGGAAGGACCATTCACACTTGTGTTCGTGATCAACATCTAGGGATGTAAAAGCTGGCAGGAAAAACAGTCATTCATTTGAAATGCGCTGATGGATAGCTCTTTTTCTTTCCTTGCTGATTCACAGATCATTCCTGTGATATAGGGTAAGCTATAAATGTTTTAAAGAAGAATTAACACTGCAGTTCGGGATGACATGCACATACTGTTCCATGGGCACCATGCACTTTCCTCCCCCATTTGTGCACAATTGCCTACTCACAGGCGTCAGTGTGCTTCCCTCTGCCCTCTTCTGCATGAACATCCTACCAGATGAGATGGAGCAGGGAAGCACGCAGTGCTGCTCATGAGTGGATGATCTTGTGAAGAAGCCAGAGAAGTGTGCTGCTACCAGTGAGTGGGCAATCATGCAGAAAAGATGGAGGAGGGAGGTGTATGGCACCCATAGAGCACTGGATGTCATGCTGAACCACAGCTTATGCCCATCTCTGTTAAACACCCATAAATTTGTCAATTATAGATTCTTTTGAGGATGGGCAGAAGTGGAAAATACATTCTAGCAGAGATGGAAAAGGTCTCTTTTCTGGGAGATGAATCCCAAAACCTCCCCATGCTGGCTGCTGCATCATTTGGCCTATGATCCAGAGAAACTACTTGTCCTATATTTTTTGAATAAAGAGTGTTTACTGAAGGAACCCCTGAAGAAATATCTGCTGCTGGACTGAACAAAATATCCCCCAGGGCATTTTGTGTTTTAGCATATTTTATGGCCACCTCATGAGAGGACTCCTTGGAAAAGTCCCTGATGTTGGGCAAGAATGAAGGCAAAAGAAAAAGGGGACGGCAGAGAATAAGATGGTTGGACGGTGTCATCGATGCAACCAATATGGATTTGACCAAACTCCAGGAGGCAATGGAAGACAGGAAGGCCTGGTGAGCTCTGGTCCATGGGGTCATGAAGAGTTGGACATGATTGAACGACTGAACAACAAATGGCATTCACAAGTTGTGGATACACAACTTGCAATAGTTTAGACATTCCCTCTGTTTCAGAATATGCAAGAGCGGGTTTCCTTGATTATGAGCTCAAAAGCAGATAGTAAACAAACAACTATTTACTGAGGTGGCTCTGGAAAAACTCGCAACTGCTTGACTGTAAATTGGCTTTGAATACAGGCTTTAGACTTGAAACATTACCCTATATTTGAATAGTAATTTTCTACATTTGTGGGGAGTTTTTGTTTTGTTCTGTTCTTCTTTTGCTCCTGCAGTTGTTTGAGTGACATAAGTTAGTCATGGACAGAAGCCAATTCTAATTTCCAGAGGATTCCACACGTCTCTGTTTACCGATCATTCAACCACCAATCAACACACCCATCTGCACAGATATTTAATACCACTGTGCATTCTAACTTACACAGGTGACTTTACAATAGGAGTGGGTTTATGCTTTAATGGTCAGATAGCGTGAAGAACAGCAGTGATGCAGGGTGGGCAGGTGGGCACTGGAACAGCCGTGTCTCCAGAGGTTAAGACTTTTAATGGGGAACAGATTGTTCAGTCATATCCCTGAGGTGACTGTTAAGGGGACCTGCATTAAAGGTGAGTACCAGTGCAGAGAAATATCAGTCATGCTACAATATAAGTTTTGACATTGTGTCAATGCCAGTAGCTGTGTTCCATTTTTTAAAATGTTATATTTTTTGTGGTAGGTGAGGAACATGTGGCCCTCAGAACTCGTTGCTTGGAACACCCAACACATTTGGCCATTGGCTGTTTTAACTTGCCGTGTTGAAGCTTAGAGTCGTCCAACATCAGAAGAGCCACACACCCCTTGTACAGATTTAGCACTTGAGTATTCTTTAGGAACACTCTGCCAAGTATATTCTGGTTTGAAGGTTTCATGTTAAACAAAAAGAATTGGGTAACAGTTCTTTTTGAGTTAATGTGTGTTGTAAGAATCAGTCAATATTCTTAAGAACAATGAAGGTTGCATTATTTGTCTAAATAAATAATGTGCATCTTATTTCAGCCAGACATTTACGAATTTACAAAGGCAAAGGCCAGCTGTGGAGAAATGTCAGTTAAAGTCTTCATCAGCATCATCTACCCCAGTATTTTTTTTTAGTCATCAGTGACAAATTGGGAACTTAGCAGCCAACAGAAAAGGAGAACCCCAAATCTACGTGGGGTGGGGGACAACTCAAAAGATGCTATCAGGCCCTAGATTCTCGGTAGTATGGTGCTATGGATAGGGCTGATTTCTCTGCGGCTACAATTCCATATTTAATGACAAGCAGCTATCAAACTAGCCAAATCCTGTTGCTCACAATAGTAAGTTGCATTAGAGTAGGCCCATTGAATCAAAAGGGAGTTTAGTGAGCCAGCTCCACCATTAGTTCTATTGATTCAAATGGGCCTACTTTCCTTGGTGACTTATTCTGCTAAGGTAAGTCACAGTATAGACCAGTGTTGGTAGGTGCCCAAGGTGGCACTTTTAGCCCTTTCTGTGGGCACCTGACATCGCCCCTTCACAGCCACCTGTATTCAGGTTAAATTGCTGTACTCGTACTTTGCAAAAAATTAATGGGTTTTAAATGGCCGTTTGGGCACTCAGTCTCTAAAAGGTTTGCCATCACTATAGACCAGTGTTGGTGAACCTATGGCACGGGTGCCAAAGGTGGCACTCGGAGTCCTTCCTGTGGGCACCCGACATTGCCCCATCACAGACCACCTGTATTCAGGTTAAACTGCTGTATTGGCACTTTGCAAAAAAAAAAAATAGTGGGTTTTGAATCGCAGTTTGGGCACTTGGTCTCTAAAAGGTTCACCATCACTGCTATAGACTATTTTGATTCAATGGAATTTACAGAGCGGTTGACTCACCCAATCCCCACTGGTTAAATTAGTCAACTCTAGTGCAACTTTCTACACTAAGCAGCAGAATTTTGGCCATTATCAGTTACATGGATGGATTGGAAAGGAGTGTATACATCAAGAATTTTTATGAATTGCCTTACCACTGGGAAGATGTAGAGTTTCTCTCCCCAGTCTCTTAAATATGGAGCCTTATATACTGGGCATGGAAGAATGCCAGGAAGATGCTTGGAATGATGGATGTGGCTTTATCATCCTGCCATTGTCTTTCCTGTAGCTTTATCATAGGCATGTCCAAACTTCAGCCCTCCAGATGTTTTGGACCACAACTCCCAGAATTCCCAGCCTAGATTGCCAATGACAAAGGACCATGGGAGTTGTGGTCCAAAACATCTGGAGGGCCGAAATTTGGACATGCCTCTAAAGCAAATGTTTTGCGCTGGAGATTACAGATCCAATTCATGGCCTTCCTGGTGGAGCTGATGAGACTTCTTTGAGAAATCCTACAGAGTTGGCAGTGCTCATTCAGCTGCACCATGGGTCTAGTTCACTATAAGACAAATGAAGAACAAGGACAACCCTGAGCTTAATGCACATACATTTACAAGAGATAATGGCCTGTTCCACCTCTTACCCATGTTCTCCTGTGGCTTCATCCACATGCTTTTCCCCCTCCACAAATGTAGCACAAAAGCAGACAGAATAGCAATTTTTCAACAAAGACTGCTGGAAAAGTATCCATCAGGAATCACTGGTGGTTCTTAGAGAGTTATTTCTGCCAGGGATTTTTAGTAAAAAGAATGTCCGGATTTTAGATATTCCTTTGGCTAGCAGAGTACAATGTGGGGAAAATGCATAACTCCAATCTCACTGTCCTCCCTTTAGCATGCAAAATCTAACTCAGTAGTTAATAAACACTCTAGAAGCACCTTTATACAGGAAAAAGGTGTTTATCTGCAAGTACTATCACTAGTTAAGAGTCAGAAAGGCCAAAGGGTGGACATGGGGTTTTAAGCATATAGGGCCCTCTGCATGGTTCCTGCTTCTCTAAGGAGCTGATAAGAAGAAACGAGACATTAGCAAAACAATCATGTTCCAGGTAAACAACATGAAGAGGCTTGGCCCAAATGCCACAGGCAATAAAAATTACCATCCAACATAGTGGCAATGAACAATCAGACTGTAAAATCTGTTGTAAAACACCAGTATCCCACTGACGTTTGGGCCTGCAAGGTTGACAGTTTGCCAACAATTTCCACCACCAAGGCAATTGCATGGCATTGGTTCCCAGAAAGCAGCGCTAAAGGAAGCAGTCTTTCTGCAATTAGAACAGTGGCATGAATGCTTTTAAAAAGTTTGCTTCTCTTATGCTGTAGTGGAGCCAGAACTCTGGGGGTAGATGCCAGAGGTTTTGACTTGGGTGGGACAAGTGAGGTTGGTCCTCAAAGTGCCACAATCTGGTAGTGAATGTTGGTGAAATAAATAGCAATGCTTCCTGGCCTTATTTACTCTTTTTTCTGAGCGAACAACTATTTCATTTTGGAAAGAAAGAAAGAAAGAAAGAAAGAAAGAAAGAAAGAAAGAAAGAAAGAAAGAAAGAAAGAAAGAAAGAAAAAGAATTCCTCCATTTCAAGCGGTTCATGGTGTCAAAATTGCTAGTTACAACTCGGCAAGAGTTTTCTCACTACTAAGAGCACCGTACTGTTGTCAAAGCTTAGAAGTCATGAGATACGAAAGTTACTTTTAGCTAATTGCCTTGGGTATAGCAGTTACATTTCAAAAGTGACATATTAAACAAGAAGTTAGTTACTTTGTACTGAGCAGCATTTCCAGTTATTTTCAAAGTTATTGTTTACAGGCCTTTTTAAAGCATGTTTGGGGATATTTTGACAAGGATGTTTCAAATATGATTCCATTTCTTTATTCCTATTGTTTTTTTTTTAATGTTTTTTTATTAAATTTTAAACTACATACAACGACATAAAAAATGAAAGTAAAAAAAACTACAACAAACAATATAAGTGCACCCCCATCCCACGGGTCCATCCATACATTCTTATTCGTTGCTCCATCTTCTATTCTTCTAGTAGTCTTCTTAAAGTTCTCTTCTCCAGAATTGTTGTGAGATATTCGTGGACTCTTTCCCTTTTCCTTCGACTAGTACATAATCTAAAAATTTACCCCAGATATCGTAGAAAATGTCTTTTTTCATTTCTCCTCGTTTAACCTTTAAACTGCAGGAGAGTTTATCGTTTATAGCTATATCCCAAAGTTCATTATACCAGTCTTCCATCTTGAATTCTAGTTTTGACTTCCAATTTTTGCTATAATTAATCTAGCAGCTGTCATAAAATTTGCTATTAGTTCCTTTGTTGTAACAACATAATCTTTACTTGTTAACAATGATAATAATGCTATCTCTGGATTACAATCTATATCCATCTTAATCATATTACTTAGCTCTAAAAACACTTTTTTCCAGAACCTTTGGACTATTTCACATTCCCACCAAAGATGCAAGTAAGTACAAGCTCTTTTCACATTTCCAACATATCTTAGAGTAAGCAGGATTCATTCTATTTAGTCTTACTGGGGTTAAATACCATCTGGAAACCAATTTGAAGTAGTTTTCTTTTATCCTGACTGACAATGATCTCAAAATTCTCATATTCCAAATTTTTTTCCAGTCTTCTTTCTCTATCTGTACATTAAGGTCTTGGTTCCAAACTTCTCTCAAGGTGTTTAACTCCTTCATTTCTGATAATTCCCTAGTATTTTATATATTTTACGTGTTATTCCTTTCTCTGAATTTTCCTGTTCAGACTCAAGCGATAGTAGGAAATGTTCAAATTTTGTGCATTCTCTGATTTGATTATTTCTCTTTCCCCAGTCCTTTATCCATTTTCCTAGTTGAATATAATTTAACCATGTTAAATCACTGGGTTGCAAAATATTTTTATATCCTGAATTGTTTTAATCTTGAGCATCCAATCCTTTAGTCTAGCTATTTTCTTAATTTTAAATAACTCCAAATAATGCTTCAAGTTGTCTGGAAAGCTTTCCAAGTCAGTAACTAAAGCCAGTGGGGATCCCTTCGGAGACAAGATTTTCCTATATGTTCTCCATGTAGCAATTAAACTATTCAATAGGGGGTTGTCAATCTTTACTTTGTTTTTAACTTCCGTGAATAAAAATGTGTTTATTTCCCCCTTTATATCCAAAGACTCTTGCTCCCACCATATTAACTTCTGTGGTTTAAAAAGAATTTCCCCCAAAGAACTAAGTTGATTGGCTATATAATAATTTTTTATATTGGGTATACCTATTCCTCCTTCTTTCTGAGATCTATACCATAGACTTTTATTTATTCTTGATTTTTTCCCTGCATTACAATACCTATTTATCATGTCTTGGAGAGTTTTAATTTCCTTTTCTAAAAACTGAACCGGTAACATTTTAAAAATAAAGTTAATTTTTGGAAGTATTTTCATTTTTATCAATGCAATTCTGCCAAACCACGATAATTTTATTCCTATTGTCCTTCCTGCCAAAGTGTGGAAAGTAACAAAAAAAAAACCCTCTTGAGTAGTGAAAGAACTTGCATAGTGAATTACTTTGCCAGCATTCTTATTGGGTAATGACAATGTGTTACTCTTCAAACTCTGTATTGAATAACAACAGATTACTTTTAAAACGAAAGCTTACAAGTTCTGGTTCTTGAGGGTATGTACAGTTGTACCTTGGTTTACAAGTACCTTAGTTTAAAAGTGCTTTGCAAGACAAGCAAACATTTCTTCTAAATTTTGCCTTCATGAGCAAGCAATGTCTTGCAGTAGGAGCACTGGAGCAGGTCACATGATCACAAGTGAGCCAACGGTGGTTCTTCTTCTTCTTCTTCTTCTTCTTCTTCTTCTTCTTCTTCTTCTTCTTCTTCTTCTTCTTCTTCTTCTTCTTCTTCTTCTTCTTCTTCTTCTTCTTCTCTCTCTCTCTCTCTCCCTCTGTCCCCTCTGCTGGATGTGGATGATTGTCTGGAATGTTCCATCTCAGGCAAGCCTCAAAAACAGGGAGGGGAGTGAAAGGGAGGTCCCCTATGAATATTTTCAAAGGTGAGTGTAAGTTACGGGTTTGTTTTATTTTTATTTAACTTGTTTTCAGCATCCTTTATTTTTCAAATTGTTTTTAGTCATGGGGCAGCTATTCAAGTGCATTTAGGCTACAAATTGCATTTTATTATTGTCACATTAAATACATAGAGTAAAATCCAGTTGTTAGTCACAAGCAGAGGAGATTCTGTAACCAGGTACCTAAACCATGGTTTGGACGTGGACTTCTAGCCAAGTTATTTTGAGAGTTTTGGCATTTTGTGTGTACAGTATGTGATCTATGGAGCCCAAGAACGAATCATCTGATTTTCCATTATTTCTTACGGCAACATTTGCTTTGATATATGAGTGCTTTCATTTACAAGCATGTTTCCAGAATGAATTACGTGCATAAACCAATATATTACTGTATGTATGTATGTATGTATGTATGTATGTACGTATGAACAGTGGTACCTTGTATAAAGGAATTAATACGTTCCAAATGAAATTCTGTTAAGCAAATTTTCCTTTGTACAAATTTCCCATAGGAATGCATTGAAAATGGATTAATCCCCAATCGTGACCGTTTTTCGGTTTACAGATTTGCCTCATAGGCAATTCTGTTAAGCAATTTTAACCTATCTCTGGAAATTTTTTTCTTTTAAGCGGCTTTTCTGTTAAACAAACTGCTTGTTATATGAGGGTCTACTGTATATACACATATACTATATAAGAAAGATATAAATATTGGTCAACATAGATTTCTGCACTTTGGATTCACCTTGGGGCCTGTCATGCTAAGGGGTTCATTAAGATGAGTCCGGAAATTCAAAATCTGACCCTATCTGTTTTCACGTTTATTTAGCAGTAAGTACAGTATTTTTCTGTGTATAAGACTATACAGTATTTTTGTCTAAAATTGTTAAACTAAAAATTGAGGGTCATCTTATACACGGAAGTAAGCAAAGGAGAGAACTGTGCGGTTGTGAAACTGTAATTTAGAGTTGGGGTGTCTTATACATGGGGGTGCCTTCTAGAATACAGTAGTTCTCTATTATTTGAGTCCTTGGTGGCTTCTTGGTGACAAAGGGGTGTGCCAGCTATTTAACGTAAAATAGAATGCCCTTTTTGATAGATACATCAACAGGATGGAGTAGAGGAGGACAGGTTCTCTGACAGTTTTTGAAAATCCCCAGCCTGCTCAGGCAGAGATAATTTTTATTTGCCTTCAGTAAGTAAGCAAATCATGTTTTTTTTAAAAAAAAAAAAAAGCTCAATCAAGGCTTCTTAGATGGATGAGCCCAGATGTTGCTTGCCACAGCCAATGAGAAGTAGCATTTTGGTTCGCTCATCTTTTGCCATCCTCAGGAATGTTCCAGCAGGCAAGTCCATCTAAAAAGCAGAGCCTGAAACTTAATAACAGGCGTAAGTACGAAAGGGCTTCTATGACAAGGATTTTAATATTGTATTAGGAATGGCGGATTGCCTTTCCAGTCCGTTCTAGCGACTGCTTGAGATAATATGTCGAGGGATGTAAGGGAATCCAAGTGACAGTTGATACAAGCTGCTAAATCTCTTCTTTATTTTTGTGGTCCCAAAGTGTACTTACCAATGTATCACCTCATGGCGACTAGATGTGTAACATGGTTGAGAGGGAAGCTGTTTTCCTAATGCGGGTTCAAATGCTCCCCTGCAGGATGCAGAGAAACACAGGCCCATCCCAACCCTCCCACCTGCAATGCCTGCCTCTTTGGTGGTGCTTTATTTGGTTCACCGTCCAGCATCCTTAAGCATACAGGTTCTTCAGGCTGTGGGAAGACCCAGTTGGGCAGGATTTCTACATGGGTGAAAAAGTGCCCTTGTGTGCTGCTCAGGAACAAGTACACATCAGGGTAAGGTTGAAAGCAGTGTGAATATATAAGGGCAGCGCAAAAGCTCCCTGGCCTGCACTCTGTTGTTTAGAACTCTTTCTGAAGGATCTGGGAGAGCGTTTCTACATTCCCAGATCTCGGTGTTTAAAAGAGAAAGATGGATGATGAGGAAAACTAAAGAAGGCTGATAAAATATGTGACGGATCGACTCCATAAAGGAGTTTTTCCAGGCTCTGGCTTTGTTGCTTCTCCCCTCCTCTAAAAACTTCAATTACTTCCCCAGTTTTGGCAAAATCATTGAGATGTCTCACATCTGACAAGATGCCAGCTACACAATTAGATGGCTGTAAAACCTTCATCGTCCAAAGAGACATTTCCCTGACTCCCCCCCCCCCAGGCTTCTTTTGCACCATTGATCTGCAAATTAATCTAATGTTTCTCTCCCAAAGGGGCAGCCACTGGACAAAAGTGAGCCATTTTACAAAACGGTGTTCCTGAATCACTGTAAGAGAAGCAAGTATCTTGTGAGATCTCATGCCTAATTCCAAAGCTGGCTTTTATTTCTGTCCTCCTTCATGATTTCCCATGATGGAAAAGCATTTATGGTGGTGGTGGTGGGGGCTATATTTGTATAGGTTTGATCACCAAAAGCGTGGAAAGAGTCAAAAACTGGAATCACCTAGCAATGTTTTGCATATTTTGCATATAGCCTATGCGGCTATAACTGTGCTCATGACCTGGGGTTCAATCCCAGGTAGCCAGCTCATGATTGACTCAGCCTTCCATCCTTCCGAGGTCAGTAAAGTAAGTACCCAGTTACTGCAGGGGCAACGTGTAGCTTGCATAATTAAATTGTAAACCGCCTAGAGAGTGCTTTGAGTGCTATGGGGTGGTATATAAGCAGAACACTTTGGTTTTTGCTTTTAGGAATGGCAAGAGAACTGAATGCATGCAGAGGGACAGTTTGTGCTGCCACAAGGCTTTCATACCCATAAATCAGCACGAAAGCTCATTCGAACAAACCTCAAACAAGGATTATTTGGGTCAGCTTTTCAGAGCTCTCTCTCTCTCTCTCTCTCTCTCTCTCTCTCTCTCTCTCTCTCTCTCTCTCTGTGTGTGTGTGTGTGTGTGTGTGTGTGTGTGTGTGTGTGTGTGTGTGTGTGTGCAGTCTGAAATTGTCATTAACCATGACAGCTTTATTTCAAACAGAGTACCTTCTAAGGAATAACCAGTGACATGCCTTCTAGATTTGAAAATATGCCACAGGGGAACAATTGCCAGAAGAAAGGGACTGAAACAGTAAATAAGAACATGGAGATTTGACTTTGGCATTTAGTTGGCATTTGGTACGAAGGCATTCTGTTAATTTAGTTTTTCTCCTCTCTGAAAAGCTTATCGTCAAGTGCCTCTGGGAGAGCCTCTTAATAATGCATTTATTTTGCTGAGGATGATCTGCTTCTCTTTAATTTCTGAGATAGTTATGCTACTGGCCATCCATCACGATTTGGGAGCTGTCCCTGACTGTACAGCTGCTGTTTGTTGGAGAGCGTGATTCAGTTCCTGACTGCCAGAAAATGTAAAATACTGGGGCACTTTCCAATTATGCAGTTATAGAAGGAAAAACTAAATGTTGTTGGATTCGGTCCACAAGAAAATATCTTGCTTTATTAACTTCATCTCGGTCGCTTGTTATCTCTGGAAGAAAATGGAACCCTGAAATCTCATTTTCTACAGCCTAGGCAGGTCCTGTTCTAAATATGCAGCAGTGTCCACTTCAGGCTGTGCCCCTGTTGAATTCCAACTCATGTTTTTAAAAAAGCTTGCTAATAAAAAGAAAAGAAAAAGATAATTAGAAGGAAAATATTTCAAATAAAAACATAATAACTCCTGTTCTGGTTGCATTTATTTATTTGTGTCCTTGTTGTTGTTTTTCTTCTAGAGGTAATATTTTGACTAATTTGACTTTGGACAGGATGAGTCTCAGTCCTGATTTTGTGTTGCATCCATACTCAGGCTCTCTCAGATTAGCTATTTAATAATTTAAGAAATCCTTTTAATGCAGGGAGATAAAACAGTCACTGAACGTTGTTACAGAAGGCTGGGTGGAGACTGCACTGGTTTCTGAGTTTGTGTTGGCATCCACTGTAATTACTGAGGGAAAGGGTAGAAGAGAAACAGAAAGTGACCTTGGAGAAAGAAAGAGGAAAGACGCTTAAGAGTCCCAATCTGCATGTAGCTCTAGAAAAGCAAGCAAGCAAACCAAACCAACCCCCAACACATCTTTTAATCTGTCACAGGAACATAAGAACATAAGAAGAGCCATGTTGGATCAGGCCAAAGGCCCATCTAGTCCAGCTTCCTGTATCTCACAGTGGCTCCACCAGATGCGTCTGGGAGTTCACGAGACTAGATATCTGTCTCCTTATACCAGTCTCCTGCATCCTGCCCTTGAAGTACCCTGATTTTAGCCAGGAGATTACACTTACACTATTTTCTACATCGTTTGGTGCTCTGATCACTGCTTCTCAGCAATAGTATTTATTTATTTATTTTTATATTTATATACCGCCAGATTTTTCTAAATGGTGTAATTTATTTATTTATTTATTATATTTATATCCCGCTTATCTACTAGGTACTCTAAGCGGCTTACCAAAAGGCTGCAAAACCAGCAAAATACAATAAATAATCAGACAGACAAACCTATAAACACCCTAGACACTGTTAAAACCAAATGACACCTCGACTAACGCGCAAATTGAGATGGCGGGAAAAAAAAGAGGTTTTAACTATCGCCAAAGGCCTCACGAAAAAGGTAGGTTTTCAGCGCCTTTCGGAAGGCCAGCAGGGACTCTGCAGAGCGCACTTCACTGGGGATGGAATTCCAGAGGCTGGGGGCCGCCACAGAGAAAGCCCGGGTCCGAGTGCTCATCCTCCGGGCTTCCCGAGGGGTGGCTACCCGAAGCAAGTGCGCTCGCGCCTGCCGAATGGGACGGGCCGAAGTTGACCGCTGAGCAATACCATAATCCATAATATACCATAATTCAACATAAATAATATTCGGTTCCACAAAGTAAACATAAAAAGAATGAACAGCAAACAGCAGAACCTCAAGTTTAAAAAGAAAGCTAAAAAAAGATTTGGAATAATAATACTAAAGCAAGATGGCAAGGGAGAAAACAGGTGGACATACAATAGTGCGGATTGGGCCCAGAGGAAGAGGCTAAAAAAATCAGCAGTGAGGAAATGTAGGTTCTTCAAAGGATATCATGCTTCCTAAAACCTGGAACCTGTGTTGTGGTAGAACTGATCAAAAGCTATACAGAAGCGGACGTGGGAAGATCCCTGGAGGTAAGCCTTTGAAGTGTAACCTGGACATTTTGCCAGTAGGAAGGTAAAGCCAAAAGTCAAAAGAACCGGAGCATCCAAAGGAACCAACAAGTCAGAAGAGACAGAGTCTCTGGATGCTAAACAAAAACGTGCTTTATTAAAACAAAAGCCCAACTCGTTTCGGCTTGGGAAGCCTTCTCCAGGGGCTATGTTAAACTGCATTAAAACAAAGGGACAACCAATGAATATCTATTATTCTTATACTGCAGTTGTAATAAAAATTAGTGTATATTCAGATAAAAGGCTTATAGACACCAAAAAATATATGGTTATTAGGTTGGTTAGATATTTATACTTTTTACAAGCCCTGGCAAATCTGTTTTTTCCACCATGGCCTTGTTTGTTAATGATATTCATTTTGCTTTCCTTGAAATGATGATAAAAAACATCCTTTTGAAAGGCGACATTTAGCATTTTAATGTCCCTTGATCGTTTTTGAAAACCAACTGGAGATTTTCTTTGCCAGATGCAACTGTCCGTGCGTTGATTAAGGAGGCACGCACTCAGATCATTTCAGCTGATTTTCTTTCTTTCTCATTGGTAGACTTCCTCTTCCCCATTCCAGGTCAAGTTGGACCCTTACTCCTTTGGCCTGCATACCTCTTGATGTTACAAATGTTCACAATACTGCTGCATGCATTTTTATTAGTCATTTCTCCCTAACATTTTTATATCCCAATTCAGACACCGGTCATGAAGAAGTGTTTGCCTTTTAACGACTGCCCAAGGACGCGGTGTACAATACTGGAATTGATGAGAACCGTGATTGATTTTGCCTGCTTCTGTAGATGCACCTGCTCCACCTATGATTTATAGTTGCTACATGGGCTACATAGCAGTTACCGACCTACAAATGTTGAGCATGTTGATCGTAATGATGGATGATATGTATTGGAGAACAAAACAAAAGAGGGAATTAAAGCCTTGTGAAGCATTTAATAGATCATTTAGTGAGGCCTCCTGGTCCCAGGACAGATTCTTTTCATTTAAAGGTACCCTAATAGATATGAATCTTGAATATTAAAACTCACACTTCCCTTCCAAAATACAGTAGAACCTTTACAACCAGACAAGCCAAGGGAAGCATGCTCCAGTGTTGTGTCATAAGAGGTCTTGATATTATAATTTCCCATTTTTAAAAAGAACATGTGGAGAAATGAAATGTTTTTCATTCTGAATATGTCAGAATTTGGGGAGTAATCTGGTAAATCTGATTGAAAATAGTTGGGTCAATACGAGAGAGAGAGGGACAAGTAAATCACTTCTGGGTATTTTGTACTTAGAAAACCACTGAGTGGGTCTCCATAACTTTGAATCAACTCAATGGCTTATAATATTTCTTGGATGAAGACAGAATAAAGCAATTATTTCACTATATAAGGACTGAAATTCTCTTGTGCAATTCTGCTGTCATAAACAGTGATGGTGTCATCAGCCATTGATGTTGTTCTTTAATTTAAGATAACTGGTTTTAATTTACAAAACCCTCCATGGCGCCATGCCCCATGGCACAGTGGTTAAATGCCTGTATTGCAACTGTGCTCGCAACCTGGGGTTCACTCCCAGGTAGCAGGCTCAAGGTTCACTCAGCCTTCCATCCTTCCGAGGTCGGTAAAATGAGTAAAATGAGCTTGCTGGGGGAGGGGCAATGTGTAGCCTGCATACTGTAATTTAAAAAACTGTAAACTGCCCAGAAACTACTTGAAGTGGTATGGGTGTATAAGCAGAACACTTTTTGGAACCAGCCTATCTGATGGAGCATATCATCCCAAGATCATCTTTGGCCAGGCCCACTAGATCATCGCAGGTCCTAATGCTCAGAGTCGATACCCCACAGGAAGCTCATAAGACCTCAACCTGGAATCGTGCCTTTTCTGTGGCAGGTCCCATCTGGTGGAATCACCTTCCCAGCGATATTAGGACCTTGGAGCCCCTCTCAGCCTTTAGGGAGCAATTAAAAACTTGGTTCTTCCAGTCTGCTTTTGGTGACTAATGGTGGGTTGGTGTTTTTGCTGCCACCTTATATCCTCTGTTTCTTTTATTTTAATGCTTTGATTGATTGGTTTTTCATACATGTTTGTATGATGATTTGTATCAATTCTTTTGTTGTGAATCGCCCAGAGTTCCTTGGAAAGTTGGGTGGTATATAAATAAATAAATAAATAAATAAATAAATAAATAAATAAATAAATAAATAAATAAATTTCCTATCCACTGTCTTCACCTGGGGGGGGGGCTTTCAAAATGGGAAGACTTTTTGGATTGTTGGAGAGAGACATAGGTTAATCTCCAAACATCACTGGTGATGATTGTGGGGAGCCCAGGTGGAGGCTCTGAACCCCAATAGGTCCTGGCAAACACTGGAGCAAGTCAATTAGCCCAGGGACTGAAGTCACTCCCAAGAAGGGCAGGCCACAGTGTGGAAAGCCAGGCCCTCAGATGACCCCAAGAGCAAGCCAAGACCAGCAGGCTGACTGTCATGTAGTGGGTCTGACGGAACCAGACAATACCCAAAGTGATAATTCAGCTCTTTATTCCATCACACACAGAGAGAGATTACATAGGATAAAAACAACTGCTAAAATGACCCAAAGGCCTGTTTATATACACTCCCAGGATTTCCCCATGGCCAGCCATTGGATGGTTTAAACAACCTTTTGGTCTCTGATTGGATAGTCCAGAATCCTACCCTCCAGCCTTAAGCTCCCACATCCTACACCTGTCTCTAATTGACTATGCCTGGGAGCTTGATCAGTTTCTGCTTGGCTGGAGCTTGGCTGGAGCTAAGCTAAGTTTGGATCATTTCTCTTTATTATTCATATGCTCCAAAATTCAGGCAGTTCAAAGGTTACTCTAAGGACACAACACTGACTCAGGAACCTGCAGGGCAAAGGAACAGGGCCTGGCACCAAGAGATTAGGAGGAGTATCTGGAAGTCTACGTGATCAGCCCACAGCCCCTCTCCGCTCTTCCCCCACTGGCAAAGATTTCCTCCCAGATAAGGCATTTTGTACATGAGGAGCCACAGGCCTGTCCAAGACCCTAATCCCCCCTCCCCTATTGTGACGTATGTGTGATGCTTGTTTACTGGAACTAATAAAAGCCTTGAGCCCAGGTGAGAGGGCCACGCAGGAGAGCACGCAAGTGTGCACGCCAGAGAGAGACACAGAACACAGCTGGGACTCAGAGAGCCCCCAATCCATGATTCGTGTGGTTCATATTGCTATAGATGACCCCTTTCCCACCAGCATGACTTCTGCCACAGTTTTTTCTGCCCTCCCCCATTCTGAGGCTCCCAAAGGGTCTCCCAAGTTGAAAGGGCCCCCCTAAGGAGCTCGAGAAGCTGATGGAAGGGCAGAATTTGAAATGTTAAATATCAAGCATGGGAGTTCAGCTCCCCACTGTGCCTCCTTAAGACCGGTTGGACTTGATGATCCATAGAGTATCTTCCGGCTGTGCAGTTCAAAGTTTATTATTACTAGGTTATAATATTAGCACCTAATGACATTATCAGCATTTATAGTCAGAAAGTTGCGCAGTGACTCCAAGTAAGGAGAATCTCAGCCGCAGATTCCTTTTTTCATCAGTTGATGACTTCTCCCTCAAACACAAGGCTATGATCAGGGCTGGGTTTTTCTAACAAGTGTGGGCAGTAGGGTATCCAGACCCTCTTGATGGATGCCATTGGTGTTGTCAGCATCAAGGCTTCCCTTTATTATATAGTGCTTGGCATCCTTTCTTCTCTCCTGGCAATGTGGGTCTGGCATCATGCCACTTCGTTGTGTTTTGAATTATGCATCGAAAACTACAATATCTCACATTCATAAACTGTAGAGTTGTTTTGTTTTGTGTTGTGTTGTTTCCAAGAATATAACATCTGTCTTCAGAAGTGGTACCTTCACTTGTTTAGCATGTAGCAGTACCATTTAAAACTATTGTACTTTCACACATACTGGAGTGTGGCTTTACTGGAAAGTGAAGGAAGAATAACTCCTTGTGTAAGTGCCTCCTTCTGATGTTGTGTTGAAAAGTAAGTGGACTAAGGAAGTGTGTTTTGTATCACAGAACAAGAGCAAGTCACATTTGGAAGAGTTGTTTTTTTCCAAACATACCTTCAAGTAACTCTTGTAGGTGCCTCTTAAAAGATTGGAGTAGCTGTGTTAAAAATTATTTTGAGTTTAATTTTGAAGAACTATTCTGTTCTGTTCTCTTTTTATAGAGCAGTTTTCCCATGCATTGCTTTGGGGCCCACGATGGAAAGCACAAACTTTGAAACTTTCAATATAACTAATTAATTACTTCTAAACTAGCTGTCCTGGCTCCTCACTGTAGCAGGATTGCACACTGCCAGTTTGTTAAAGGAATGCCCGCCTCATCTGTGGAGGATGCCTGTGTTCGGGAAATAGGCATAATATTCTATATCAGTTGCTTTGTCCTCTCTTTCAAAAATGTCTTTCTGCCAGTTTCAGGGACACTGTGAGTTTTCTTGAGTGCTTTGACTATTCATGAGTTTTGTGTTTTGTTGCTCATTGATTGCTATGCGTGCCTTCCACATTCTTCCCAAATCAATTACATTTATTTATCTCTCTGTTTTGATGCCTCGCGTATGCTGGCTGTGAACCCCACTATTCCTTATTCTCGGGATCTTCAGTTATTAAGTGCACAGAATCTCTCTCTCTCTCTCTCTCTCTCTCTCTCTCTCTCTCTCTCTCTCTCTCTCTGTGTGTGTGTGTGTGTGTGTGTGTGTGTGTGCATGCACTCATCTTCAAGTATCTGAAATGGAGATCACAATTGAAAAATGACGGCTCTGGAATGGCTTAATAGCCTGCCTCTGACTGTAATCCCCATAACTGTGCCCCGGTGTGTTTTATGCATGTGCCTAAATAGATCAAGGCATCAATCAGTGTAAGCACTAAATTCAATTTTTCTTTTCTCTTTTTTTTAAGTAGTGAAAGTTGAAGAATGCTAGCCACAAATTCTATCACATTTATGAATGGCCACATCTGTGGCCAAAGTAAAAGCTGCTTTGCAATGAATACAAAGGATTTGCTTTCAACCACCCGAGAGGAGGAGGAAGGTGGAATGGATGTGATTTTATTATTACACATAACAACACAGGAAAGCCAATGCAATTCTTGGTTGCATCAACAGAAGCATAGTGTCTAGATCAAGGGAAGTGATAGTACCATTCTATTCTGCTCTGGTCAGACCCTACCTGGAGTCCTGTGTCCAGTTCTGTGCACCTCAATTTAAAAAGGATGTTGACAACCTCGAGCGGATGCAGAGGAGGGCGACCAGGATGGTTGAGGGTCTGGAGGAAATGTCTTATGAGGAATGGCTTAGGGGACTGGGAATGTTTAGCCTTACAAAAAGAAGGTTGAGGGGGGATATGATAGCTATGTTTAAATATTTGAAAGGACGTCATATTGAAGAGGGAACAGGTTTGTTTTCCATGGCTTCAGGGACTAGGACTCAGGGCAATGATTTCAAACTACAGGAAAAGAGATTCCATTTGAACATTAGGAAGAACTTCATGACAGTTAGAGCTGTTCAGCAGTGGAATATGCTGCCACAGAAGGTGGTGGAGTCTCCTTCTTTGGAGGTTTTTAAGCAGAGGCTGGCTGGATGGCTATCTGTTGGAAATATTGTGATGGGGTTCCTGCATGGCAGGGGGTTGGACTAGATGGCCCTTGAGGTCTCTTCCAACTCTATGATTCTATGATTCTATGAATGGTATCCTAAAGAATTTAAAGAATGATATTTTCACATGACCTGTTACTTTCCTTTTATAATAAGTCTGCAATTCATGTGAACAAAGCATGACTCTGCAGGGACAGCTACAAAGAGAGACAGTATCAAGAGAGGGGCAAATAAATCTCCATGTACCTGTCATCCGGTGCTCCATAATAGGAATGGGAAGCAGGATGGTCCAGGCTGGACAGCCCAGTGGGTTAAGTTAACCTCTGAAGCCAGAGGTTGGGAATTTGTTTCTTCTCTGTTCATCCCAGAAAGGACACTCATTCAAAGAGGAGGATGTACACATGTAAAACAGAGAATATAGGTGGTTTGAGAGAGGAGTCAGGGAAGCCATTCATCTCTCAACAGAGATAGGGACCTCAGGCATAGTCTATCTGCTAATTATCAGGGTGTGTTTTCAACAATATCCAGCCAAATCAAAAAGCCTTCACCACCAAGGCCATAGCTAATGACCCATACTTTATAGGTTTCAGCACCTTAGGCCATTGTTCATCTTAAGGCTATGGATACTATTGTCTACCTAACAAGCCTATTCAGGCCGTTGTTCATCTTATGAACCTATTTTAGACCAGGGTGATAAGAGGTCAACACTGACTATAAGATGGAGGACCCACATTAGCTGTATTCAGATTGATGAAGCTGTTTGGATAAACAGCGAAACATTTTCTCTCTCAAGAAAAAGAAGTCCAGTGGCCATGACTCAACTTCCAGATAAACTCATTTGGATGACTGAGAAGCTTCACAGACATTCCAGAATAGCCAACCTGTCTGTACTTGGATAAGCTGCACAGTCCCAGCAGGCCCCCAGAAGATGAAAAGAACAAACCAGAGTACTCTCTGCCTAGAAAACTCTAGACTTAATGGCACATAATTATTATATACCAAGTAACAACATTACCTGTAAACAGGGTTTATTTGGATGGGTAAGTAGAGCATATCAGTGCTCTGTCTTCCCATGCAATGCATAATGTTACTTATCCCTTTTCTTCATTATTGGAAAGAATGGATGCTCGTATAACAAGCAGTTTGCTTAACAGAAAATCCACTTAAAGGAAAACATTTCCGGAGATAGAAATCGCTTAACAGAATCACCTATGGGGCAAATCCATACAACAGAAAAATGGTCAAGATTAAGGATTAATGCATTTTCAGTGCATTCCTATGGGAAATTTGCATAAAGGAAAATTTGCTTAACAGAATTTCATTTGGAACGAATTAATTCCTTTATACAAGGTACCACTGTATATGTATTGTACATTTTGAAGATTTTGTTTTCTATATTTTAGATCACTTTCTGATTTTTATATGCTTTTCCCCAGCACTCAATCAGAAGAAATGAACTTTAAAAAGTAGACAAATAATAAATAACAGAATAAGCCATAGACTCAGTTATTAATGGAAACAAGTTACTTACCTGCCACTGTAATGAACTATGTGGTAAATTAATTATGAAACACAATTTGCTAACTGCTCCTCCCTAAGCAATTTCTTTCTTTCTTTCTTTCTTTCTTTCTTTCTTTCTTTCTTTCTTTCTTTCTTTCTTTCTTTCCTTGCAGCAGGGAAAGAAATAAAGGGTTAACTGTAAGTCTTGGGGACTTTTGTATGTGGAATAGTAAGAAGTCATCTTCTTCTTTGCCACAGGCAACAAATATCTTGGGCCAGGCTTACAAATCTTGGTAGACTTGCTTATTGGCAGTAACATATTCCACATTAATATGAATTATTAGGTCTTTTATTCCCAATATGTAGAATCAGACATTTGCTGCCTCTTAACTTTCATTTAAGTGCCCTGAGTAATAGTCATGCAACAGACCTACTCCTTGTGCATTTCCATCATTCTTTAAAAATATGCCTTTCTAAAGAATAGTTAGGAAGAAATGTCATACTTTTATAATGTGTTGTCCCTCCTGAATGTGCCACCTATCCATTTCATTCTGCTGTTTCTAGTAGTATGAAAATAGGCTGTCATGAAGTTAAAGAACATAAATCACATGCACTTTAATTGATTAATAGTCATAGAATCATAGAATCATAGAATCATAGAGTTGGAAGAGACCTCAAGGGCCATCTACTCCAACCCCCTCCCATGCAGGAACCCCCATCACAATATTTCTGACAGATGGCCATCCAGCCTCTGCTTTAAAAACTCCAAAGAAGGAGACTCCACCACCCTCCATGGCAGCATATTCCGCTGCCGAACAGCTCTAACCATCATGAAGTTCTTCCTAATGTTTAAATTGAATCTCTTTTCCTGCAGTTTGAAACCATTGCCCTGCGTCCTAGTCTCTGAAGTCATGGAAAACAAACCAGTCCCTTCTTCTGTATGATATCCTTTCAAATATTTAAATGTAGCTAGCTATCATATCCCCTCTCAGCCTTCTTTTTCTAAGGCTAAACATTCCCAGCTCCCTAAACCTCTCCTTGTAGGGCATTTCTTCCAGACGTTCAGCCATCTTGGTTGCCCTCTTCTGGACCTGATCAACACTGTCAACATCCTTTTTAAATTGAGGTGCACAGAACTGGACACAGTACTCCAGGTGGGGTATGACTAGAGCAGAATAGAGTGGTACTACCACTTCCTTGAATTAGACACTATGCTTCTGTTGATGCAACCAAGAATCACATTGGCTTTCTTGGCCACCGCGTTACACTGCTGACTTGTGTTCAATTTGTGGGCCACCAAGACTCCCAGACCCCCACAGGTACTATTTTCCAGCCAGGTGTCTCCCATCCTATATCTGCACATTCTTTTTACCTAGATGCACCACCCTACACTGGCCTCTGTTGAAACCCATCCCGTTAGCTTTGGCCCAACACTCTAATCTGTCAAGGTCTTTTTGGATTTTCATCCTCTCCTCTAGGGAATGAGCCACCCCACCCAACTCTTGATTCCTTCATCCAAGTCATTAATAAAGATATTGAATAGCACCGGACCCACAACAGAACCATGGTTCATGCCTCTCCAAGCTAAAGAGAAGTCATTTATGATCACCTGTTGGGTGCGGTCAGTTAACCAATTACAAATCCATTCTAGTCCTTTAGGTCTTCACATTTCCATAAAGCTAAAATAATGTGTTTAAAGAACTGTTTTGTTTTCAGGTCATTCACAATCTACAAGAGGCACTTTGTATAAACGGGCACCATGTTAAAAGTTATTTTTTAAACATTACATAGAATCAGTTTCAGGGAAGTGGGAGTGAAATAGGCATTGTTTGGGGCCACGTCACCCACAATGTCTTTCTTAGTACAAGACATCAAAGGGGCAAGAAGGCCCTGTGAAGCCTTCCCTGCAAAGGCAGTGACCAATGAAATAGAGCAAGGAAACCAAGCTTTCTTGGTTTGGGAAATGTCTAGTCAAATCTTGAAGAATCAGAAGGATCATCTATTTGCATCTCAGCATCCCTCAAAAATAATTTTGGTGGAGAGAATAATAAGAATTAAGATTTGTTCCTACCAATGTAATTGAGCCAATCTCACATTTTTCCTGACCCCTGTGTAATAGAAAAGGGGCACATCTGGTCTCCTACCCATTTGAAAGAACATCGACCTGCAAAGTCCATGAGGATGAAGAAAGATATTTCTGCCTTTAATGTCCCATTTTTGAATGATCTGAAAGCTCTCAGTGTAATCACACAGATGCTGTCAGAAGACCCGGAGAGAACCAGCTTCAGCTGCTCACTTAGCCATGAAACTCCCTGGGAAAACTGATTTAGACATCATCTCTCAGTCCCTACTACCTCGCGGAGGTATTGTGAAGTTAAGATGGAATGCCAGGCCCTTGTGCATTTCTTGGTGGAATGTAAAGAGAAGAGAGAATTCCATGGACATAAGGACTGGAAGAAAAGACTCTGTACAAAGATATGCACACACACAGATACATGGTGAGATAGCAGAAGTTGCTGCTGCTTCCTGCTTTCTTTTCTGCAATGTATATTTTGGACATTTCTTTGGCACGGCTAGAACTCCAGAAACAGACTTGAGTATTCATTGGATTTATTCCTTTAATTGTGGCCGTTCATTTAGTCCCATCGCAAAAATAGAATGTTATAGTATGGTGCATATTTTAGAGAGAAAGCTTGTTTCTGATTGGGGAGAGTCCTCTGGCAGTTTCACAATTCCATCCAGCACTTTCAAGTTTGGCAAGCTAGAGAACACGCTATAAGGAAACAAAATTTAAGAACATATTAAAATTTCCATTATCCCATTCCATTGACCTTTACTTCACCAGTCTAAATCAAATTGTTACTCCCGGCTAGAGCAGACCCATTTAATTCAGTGGCTCTTAAATCTGTTTCCATTGACTCTACGGTAGTTGGGTTCAAGCCATTGTTCCTACAGTGTTCACTTCATTTCAGATTTATAAGAAGAGATTGGATATCCACCTATTGGGGTCCATTAGCTGTAGATTTCTTGCATTGACAAGGGGTTGGGCACAATGACCCCTGTGGTGCAGTGGTTAAATGCCTGTACTGCAGGTAAAACTGTGCTCATGACCTGGGGTTCAATCTCAGGTAGCAGGCTCATGGTTGACTCAGCCTTCCATCCTTCCAAAGTTGGTAAAATGAGTACCCAGCTTGTGTGGGGGGAATGCGCAGCATGCATTACTGTAATTAAAACTGTAAACCGCCCAGAGACTACTTGAAGTGGTGTGGGGCAGTATATAAGCAGAACACTTTGCTTTTGCTTTGCTAATGCCTTCCATCTTTGTGATTCTACAGCTAAAAACCTGTTGCTTAGTACTGTATAGTAAAATGCATTCAAGTAGGGCCATTGACACAATGACATTTGTTGAGTCAACATTTAGAAGGTCAGTTGATGTCAATGGGCCTACCCGAACAGCAATTTACAAGGTGATAGAACTAACTGGCTTCAATGTGTCTGCTTTAGTGCAACTTACCATGCTAAGCAACAGGGTTTTGGCCTCTGATTCTATGATTCCCTCTTTCATCTGCAAATGGAGATGGTTTGACTGAAGGGTACAGTATTAAGCTACAATGGTCCACATTTTGCAATCCCATTTCTGGGATTTTTCTGAGAATAAAAAGACTTACAGGCAGGAGAGAAAATCTCACCACTGTTTGCCTGAGTTTCTCCTGCCAACCATAGGCTGACGGGCACAATTTCTTTTCCAAAAAGAAGAGCTGGCACTATGGAACACTTAACAATCATTCTGAGAAGGTTTGGGGATAATGCTTTTGCAGTCGTGGTGCTCTCAAGGGTTTTGGGAGTGGGAGTGGCAAGATGGCCACAGAAAGTATACCTGTCCTTAGATTTTGCAGAGTGATGCCAAATCCACAGTATTTTGTTTCACATTGAATGGACAGCAAGTTCTTGTATATTTACCATTATTCTATTTTTAGTGCCCATAAAGAGTGCTTGCAGCATGTTCTGACTCGGGTGATAAATAAGTTGGTTGGCTTTCAGGAGAAACTGAAGAAACTAAAATAAAGGGGAGATACAATGGCCATCTACAAATGCTGTAGGATTTATCTGCAATCATTCCAGCATGCAGGAAACTTCCAGGAAGTCATATTTTGGCTACACGTCAGGAAAGCTTATGGGGCATGGTGGCTCAGTAGACTAAGGCTCTGAAAACTGCCAGCTGCAAAGTCGGCAGCTTAGCAGTTCGAATCCTGGGTGCCGCGCAGTGGAGTGAGTTCCCACTGATAACCCCAGCTCCTGCCAACCTAGCAGTTCAAAAGCATGTAAAATGCAAGTAGATAAATAGGTATCACCATAAAAAGTGTAAAAGAAAAACAGTGTTTCCTTACAGCCATGCTGGCCACATGGCCATGATCTTGCACAACACTGGCTCTTCAGCTTGAATACAGAGATGAGCACCGCCCCTAGAGTCAGAACCAACTAGCACGCATGTGCGGGGGAACCTTTACCTTCACCTTTATGAGAAAGCTTCCTAACTGATAGAGTAATGGAAACAATAACCTTGAGAGTTGGTGAACACTCCAGCACTGGAGGCATTCAACAGACACATAGACAACCATCTTTCAGTTGGATTTTAACTTGGATTCCCACATTGAACAGCTGTTTGGAGATGATGGCCTGATAGGCCCCTTCCAACTTCATGATACTATGAATCTATGATAGCATGCATCTTGGCCTGGGGATGGGGAAATCCATTTGCTGTTTGACTTCAAGCAGTAACATATCTGAGGCAGCCCTTGGAAACATTAATTGTTGGACTATAATTCTGGGAGTTGTAGTTCATTAATGGAACATTTTTCAAGCTGTGATTGAACCAGTGGTGGCAACATTCTCTTGTGCTACCAAAAGAAATACTGGCCCTGGATTACTCAGTTCAGCCCCACTCTGACTTCTTCAGTGAGACTAGGGGCACTTTTACATGACCTCTAAAATCTGCCTGCAACTTAAATTTGGACCAGAGATCATGGGGGCTTGTTGCTCTTCCTGCGTTCCCACCCCTCCGCACTCCATTGTTCCTGTCTGCATGAGGGGAGGGAGATAAATGGGGAGAAAAATGCAGGCTCACTTCCATCTGCTGGTGGAAGCAGCCCCGAGCCGCCCCGTTGTGATTCCTGTCTCTTAAAGGGGCAGTGTGGACAAAAAAACAAACAGAAGGTGAGGGAGCCCGGCATTCACAGCTTTTACAATGTGCATTGGAAGATTTTTTACCTCCTGGAGGCCAGGTACCTGAAAAGTGCACTGGGACGCGCTTAGGTGGGCATGGTCATACTTAATTTTTTTAAAGTCCGGAGCTGGTAGGAAAACATTTTGAAGATCCGGATCTGGGAGCCCTTTGCCTTGGATTTTAGGGGTCATGTAAAAGTGCCCTAGATGTTTTTTAAGCAAGACCTGACTATGAGGGAGTCCTACAGAGAAGGTGCTGTTGGACAAAGGGCCAGGACTATAATCTGACAGATCCCTTGAAAGCAGGTTTTATCAATGAAACTACCTGCTCTCCCTGGTGATGAACATATGGGTGCAGAATACGGGAGCAAGATAAGATTTTATTTTGATGGCTTATAGGACTTGCCATTACTGCTGATTCTGTGCAAAACAGCAGCCTACAAGCTATCTGGGACAGCCAAACTTTTGCTGCCTCTAGTGTTCTGCTACCAGAGCCACTTGCCTCAGTTTGGTTAATGTTAGGTTCAGCACTTCAATTGTGGCATCTCAAATATTTCTTAGCTTGTTAAGCCAAAATAATTGGAAGGATTTAGCTCCGCCATACCTTCCTGCTGATAAACCAGGAAGCCGCACATTAACCATAGTTTCCTGGTGCAGATGACACAGGAAGCAATGGTTCAATAGTCACATGGCAAAATGCATGATTGGCACAAAGTTTGGAAATCATTACTCTATGTAATGATTTCCACACAATGGTGCCAATCATCTCTCATAAGTGCTTGGCATTATCCCTTCAGCGCCCCCCTAGGGGAACAATTGTTGTCTAAACACACTTTAACAGTAGGCAAGAACTTACAGCTGCCTGTAGTTTTCATGAAACTCACAGGGGTTCCTCCTGAGTACAAGAGATTGTAGTGGAGTGCGTCTAAGGGCTGACAATCCATCTAGGGTCTCAATATTGTTCTCTTCTAGGGACAAATGTTGGATTGTGGGTATTTTTGGCAGCTGCTTGAATGATGTAAAGTGATTTTTGTTGAGTTTCAGTTCTTTGCATCTGTAAAATGCATAAGCACCTGTCATACATCAGGGACTGAAGGAAAAGAGAAAGTTCAACTTAAAACAATTATGCTCTCTCTCTCTCTCTCTCTCTCTCTCTCACACACACACACACACACACACACACACACACACACACACACACACACACACACACACACACACACACACACACACACACACACACACCTCTAAAACACAAAAAATTATCCTGCTATGGTAAATGGGAGATTCATCCAGATTAACATTTAGAACTGTGACTGCAAATGCATGTTCACAGCACTGGCGTTCATAGCATTGGCCCAGCTAATGCTTGGAAAAGCCTTGATAATTAAAACAAGAAAAATTACCTTGGCAAGCATATGGCACTTAGATCTGACAAGGAGTTGTCCACCAACCAAAGTCTCTCTACTCGAATTAATCGACGCAGAATTCGTGTACAGTTTTCGATCTGGTAAAGGTCTCCCAAATCTTGATAGGAAAGATTTAAATCCTGACAGAGATAAGAAATGTAGAAATAGGTCTTGTTGAGTTAATTGATTTGAACTGCCAACAGAGATAGGTTGCTCACTGAAACTGTTTCCCAGCATGCATTTGGACCCAAACTAATGAGGAGTGGGGGGGGGACAGATTTTCATTGGCAAAAAGCTACAAAGGAAAGCTTTAAAATCTGCCCATCCCATCTGGTCCACAGTCTCTTATCCCCAAGTGAGAGCTGGGGTGAAGAAACTCCAGATTTGATGTACTAAGTGGTGCTGAGGGAACATTCTCCTCTACCATTTTCTGGGTCAAATCACCTCTCTGGAAACGTTTTAAAGCTTCTTGATGAGGGAACAAGAGGCACCTCTACTATGCCTGTATTCTTCCCTCATCAACCTAAGGGCCTTTTTACACAACCCCTAAGATCCGCTGGCCACTTAAATTCGGACCAGAGATCTTAGGGGTTCCTCGCTCTTCCTCTGTCCCCACCCCCCTCCGCACTTCCTGGTTGCTGGCTGCGTGAGGGAGGGAGAAAAAAGAAAGAAAAGAATGCCGGTTTACCTCCGTTTTGTTCCCGGCAGCATTCAGATCTCTGAAAGGGGCGGGGCGCAAAAAAAGAACAAACAGAAGCCAGGAGAGCCCCGCACTCACTATCCTTACACCGGATCAAATATTTGTCACATCCAAAAAGCAGGTACAAGAAAACTGCTCTGGGTCACGCTAAAGTGGGCAGGGTCGCACTTAATTGTCTGCAAAGTCTGGAGCTGGTGGGTAAACATTTTTAAGGTCCGGACCTTGCAGCCATTTGCGGCGGAGCTGAGGGCTCGTGTATAAACGCCCTAAGACAACACACAAAATGGTGGAACAGCCATGTTCCTTCACAATCTCAAATACAAATTGATGTCTTACCACACAGTTTTCCCAGTCTTCTTGCAGTCTTTGTTCCCATTTCTCTTTCTCCGTCACTTGTTTTCTGGGATACAGAGCATGATGTTCTCCTCTCAAAAAACGTTCTTCTTCAGAAGGTCCTGTTTGGATAGAGCCATTCCAACATTAGAATATTTGCCACAAGCAGGATGAGCACTTACCCTTTTACACAGCTTATATACAGAGTCATACCACCTCTGTTAATGAAAGGATTATATTTATGCCACAACAGGAAATAGGCATGTTCTGGTGTGCTTTTAAAGTCATCCACTGCACCCAGTGGCAGCAAACTACATAGGTTAACTATGCACTTTGCAAAGACAATGATTCTTAATCTCTGCTCTGAAGTCTCTAATCATCCAGCTTTAGTGGATGACCCTATAGTTCTTCTATCATGAGAGAGGAAGAATGGTTTCTAATCCATCCATCTCCACACAGAGCATTATTTATTAAAGCCCTACCATCTCTCTCCTTAGGTGCCTTTCTTCTAAGATCAGCTCAAGGTCTAAAACATTTCAAAGTTTAGAAGTTTGGAAGACAAAACGGTATTGACCACATATAGATTTGCAAGAAGCTTGCAGTCTGGAGAGACTTAATGGTGTTAAACAAAAACAACAGCAACAAACAAACAAGAAAAAGAAACAAAAAGATAGTGGCGCCTTTCAGACTAACACCTTTATTTCTTGATGAATTTTCATGAATACAATCGACTACCTCACATACAGAGCAGAGGTACAAAGTACAATGTACATAGTGGGTGAATAGTGTAAAATGGGACTAACTGAATTGTATAAAAACATTGTTCCGAGGTGCCAATAGCTTATTAACACAGACAGTGTGTTGATTACATGCATCCTGGCAAATCTAGCAATAGGAGGGGGTAAATTACATGAGTTTTCAAGAATTAGGACGTCACCTTTCAAGGAAGGTAGATTGTGAAAGGGTATTTCTAAAAACAGGTGCACCCGCAGAAATTACAGAAAGGCAGTCAATGAACATAGTGTGACAAAATACCCCAATCTCTATTTAATCATCCAGATGCACTCTGAAATTTACTAATGCAATCCACTTTACTTGTTCTCTTCTCAAATTTCCCTTTTGTACATCCTTCTTTCTACAGCAACCACTTTGCGATCAGCAGCACACGATCTCTGAAAATTGAAATGTTCTGATACTGTCTCCTGCATCTTGCCATTTTTGTGTCACATTTGTCTGTAGATTCTCTTGCACAGATGTTGGTCCTGCCTGCTTTATACAGAATGCAGCAAGGAATGAGAGGCAGAGTGTGGCATTCTTCCTGATGGTGTATGGGGCATGGTTGGGACCTGTAATAGTACTGCTAAAGGAGATGTGGGACATAGTTGATGTCTAGGACTATGGCAGCGTCTTGTCCCAATGTGGGTGCAACTACACTGGAAATCAAATCAGAGTTATTTGGCTTTGCAGCCATTTGATGTGCAGCCTATGTTATGTTTGAAATCACCGTCTGTGCTCACAACGGGGCTGCAGCCTGATTCGGGAGTCCACTGTTCATTCTGGATGTAGTGGGATTCACATTCCAGGCCACAGCCCTCCTTTTTTCCTTCTTTCTTCTGTTCCCTCATCTTCTGAGCCTTCTTTCCTCTGGTCCCACCTCGGCTAACATAAATGTTGAAAATAATAATAATGAGGGATGAATGAGAAGGTAATGGGGTGACCCAGCATGAATCTCTTATATGTCAGAGGACAATCGGGAAAGTGGAAAGAATGCAGGGAGGTGTTGCCTTGGTCCTGAACATCACACCCCAACTGCCTACATCACCAAAACACTACCTCCAGGCAAACCCACTGTCTTTATAAGAAGGTATCACAAGCCTGAAACCCATTGGAATCATTCAGGTTTGAAACAGTTAGAATTGCCCTCAATGGTAGATTGGGGGTGGGCGGAGGCACCTGGGAGCAAAAAATGGTGGACCAATTCAAACCTGCTTTCGTGTTATGGAGTCATACTTTGAATTAACCAGATCCCTTGGTATTTGGCTCTCTAGCTGCACCGTGTGTTGTCACTTAGAGACTCAATAGCTGTTCATGGTTGAGGACTGCTTGCAATAACTTCAATAAATGATAGCTTTAAAAAGAGTTCAAGTGGCTTTGAAAAGGTCTTTCTTATTCATTGCAGACACAATAATTTTTTTCGTTCATTCTCGTCTTTGGAGAAAAATATTTTGCACAGTTGATTTGTCTTTTTGCTTTGAGATAATACAAAAACTCACAAAACATCTTTTCCAGGTACAAAAATGAATTAAGTACTAGACATGGGCACGGATTGGCGAAAATCTCGTTTCCATTTTCAGTTCTCGTTATCGTTATGTAACGGGTAACGGTAACGAGAATTACTCCGCTCCAGCTCGAACCTGAACCGAAAAAGAAAAATTGGGTCTGATTTTTTGTTGTTGTTCATGGCATCGTGGCGATCGCGCGATGCCAAGCAGCACAGAAAAAATGTTTTAAAAATTAAAAAAAAAAAAACAATTCCCGGCCAAAAAAGCAGGCGAAAATATGCCTGCCTCAGTGAGGGCACCTACCAGAGAGGGGTGGTTTCTGGGGGGGTCCCTGGCCTTCCCCACCTCTCCTGTCCTGGGCTGCTGGTACCAGGCTGGGGGGGGGGCATCCTCGTCATCTCCATTTGCCATGCGGTGGGGGGGATCCAAAATGGTGACCGCAATATTTATTTTTAAATCATGGTCCAAAAACCCACCAAAGCACCACAGAAATATTTGAAAATTAGGTGTTTTAAATGCCTGATTTTTTTATAGTAGCAGCAGTGGGTTTTTCTTGCAATAAAATGTCTCCATTGATTTTATTTTATTTTATTTTTATTTTTTATTTTTTACACCTGCGCAATGATGGGTTGGCCATGGGATGAGACCATGCAAATTTTTGGACCCATTCCACCAATCACATGGCCAGGTTTTGACTGAGACTTCTGGATGTGCCAGAGGGCATAAAAAGCCCCTAACCCTAACCCTAACCCTAACCCATACGCCAGTGCACTGTCCTTCTTAGTGGGTCAGAGGCACCCAGAGGTGCAGCCCACTAACCCACCCTAACCTTAACCGTACCCTTAAGCCTAGCCCTTACCCTAACCCCAATCCTAACCCAGATCCGTACACAAGTACACTTTCCTTCTTAGTGGGTCACAGGCACCCAGAGAGGTGCCTCCCACAGCCCACTATCCCCTACCCCTATCTCATTCCCTAACCTGTACATCAGTACACTAGTACGCTCCTCTTCTTAGTGAGTCAGAGGCACCCAGAGAGAGAGGTGTCTCTGCCACTTACCCCCCACCCTAACATAATGTAATGTAATGTATGGTACGCGACGGCTTCACGTTACGCTTCCCTTCCCTTCCCTTCTTAGTGGGTCAGACGTCAGAGGCACCCAGAGAGGTGCCTCCCAGAGCCCACTTACCCCAACCCCAACCCAAACGACAAACGACAAATGGAAACGACAAATTTTTGAAAATTATCGCGACAAACAGAAACGACCCGAAATGGACCTGCCCCGACAAACGACAACTCGAAACGTCATTTTTTCTGGTCATGCCCATCTCTATTAAGTACACACCACACAAGCCTATCAAGAACCTCCTTTTTTTAAGAAGGAGTAGTAAGGTGCAAGCTCTGAGGAAGCAAGTAGGACTTAATGACATGTAAGCACGTCATCATTGTTGCAATAAATAAATAAATAAATAAATAAATAAATAAATAAATGAATGAATGAATGAATAAATAAAACAGAACAAAACAAGGTGCAAAACTTTTCCATGTCTTCACAGTTTTGTAACAGCGTCTTTCTGAATTCTATAGGATTAGGGGATTTGGTGGGATTTGCTGGCACAATAGTTTTCATATTTATTATTTGTCTGCAATAGTAAACCTCAGAGCCAGTGGAAAATTAAATATCAAGGCAGATGAATTTGGAAGATGTTAGTTGTGAAGGAGACTATGAGCCTCTACAATGTTACGAAGAAATATGGGCTTATTAGATAGCTTCCAATATTGTTTTGGGGAGGAAAAGATGAGGCAGTAGCTAAGAAAACAAATTGGTATCTTTAAACTGCTTTCATTCCAAATTACTTCTCTTGCCAAACTTTGGTTGTTCTTGTAGTCCTGTCCTGGCCTTCCTACTTCATGCTTTTGGGGGTTGATAATTGCTCAGTTAAGCTGCTTTCCTGCTACAAAGGACAAGAAAATATTTTTTCTCTCTCTTATTTGCTAGTTAATCAACTAATCAATTGATGGACTGCTTAACTTGAAATAAAATTTCACACTATCAGAAACTTTTTAGGTTTCTTTAAAGGATGCTGCAGGAAATCTTACGGCAATTATTTTTAAAGGATAAAAGTGAGATTAACACAATCACAGTCAAGTAAGGTTATAAAACCACAAAAGGGAAACTATTTTGGTGAGATGAGTGTTTTCCCCATGTAATTTTCATTCCCATCAGCTCCCAAGCATGATGCTATGTCTTTGTAGCACAACTGTGCTAGGTGCTACATACTAATAGGAGTCTGATGGAGGGGTTGCAGGGTTTTTGAAAAGATCCATTAAGGGGGTGGTCAAATGTGGTCCTTCAGTTGTTGGGTGGCAACTCCCAGCCTTCCTTTTAGCTGTGCCTGTAGGTCCAGGCTGATGGGAGCTCTAATCCAAGAGCACATGAAATGCCACATACTGCCTACCTGTACTCTAGAAGAGTGGTCTCCAGCCATAGGTGCCCAGATGTTATTGGGTTAAAACTCCCAGAAGTCTTCAATAATACCCTTGTGGGCTAGGATTTCTGGGAGTTGTAGTCCAAGAGAAAAAAAATCAATGATCAATCAACAATCCAGAATGTTGCCATTGCATGCCAGGAAGGATCAACGAAACAGATATTTTGGAATACCTTCTCTCACTCGAGGGCAGCGGATTTGACTCCCCTGAACATCGTGCTCTTCTAATTCAAGCCAGGTGAGATACTTGAATGAATCTGATGGAAGCTTGAAAGGAAAGAGGAGAATAAGTTCTATTTCCCCTTCTGCTTGATATTTTGTGCAATCAACAGAAGCATGCCAGCTGGTGTTTATCACTCTTGTCTTGATTGTGGTTTTACCTTGCTCTCAAATAGCACTTTCTGTTTTACAAGACATTTGGTTTCCCAACCATGGAAACAAAACTCCATTTTTAAAAAAGGATGCAATCCAGAAGGAAGTACGTGTCCCAGCTACATTTGCTGCTACCTGGGCCAAGACATTTTCCATGTCTCAGGGGGAGATGCTGAGTGAGGCAGGCTAGACTGATGGGCCACAGGCCAATGCAGTATTAAGTGTAGATAAGACTATTGATTTCACTAGATGGAAACATATACAAAGAGGTACATAATTTCAGTAGTGAGCCCATTATGGAAGCATACCATTTTGGACTTGCCTACTATCTTCTCACCCAGACTGAGCTCAAAGCAAGCCTTTAGTTTCTCCAGCCAAATATTGATTCATTCAGTAATGACGGTCTAGCCATTTCTTATTCTCGGAACACCATTTTCAGCCTCCAATTGGCTGGCTTTTCTGTGCCTTCTAATGCTATATCCTGATGTCAGAACAAGGTTACTGTATGTATTCTTTTTATATATACCATCCAGTTGCGCAGTCCTGATAAGCTAGCTGTTGTGGTCACCCACAGATCTACAAACCTTCTTCTTGCTACAGTTTTACAAACAAGATAATGGCCAGTGTTTTGTTTGTTTATTTATTTATTTATTTATTTATTTATTTATATTTCTATACCGCCCCCTTAGTGCAAACTGCATCTCATTTCACAGGCTAGTGCTTGCAGAAGAGTAATGATTTCCCAAGTAAAGGGAGAGTTTGAGCAATAAAAAACTTCCTCCATTTGCCTAGGGCTTGTCTGGTGCAAGAGTACTCCATTACATTGAGTTGAACTCATGGGAACCACAGGACAGAAGGAGGAATCTTTAATTATCCAAAATCTCCCTTTGGTGACATCATCGCCCACAACCTACCTCCATGAATGTAAAACTGTGCAGCAGGATTTTGACCAGTGTATAAGGGTATTAAAAGTGTAACTCCCCCCCACCAAAAAAAAAAAAATTAAAAACCCATACATAGCATGTGGATTTTAAAAACCCACAAGTTGTTAAATATAGATTCTTTTAAAAATTAAAAAGCTAGGAAGGAAGAAAAAGAAGTAGGTATCCTGCTATGTTTTAAACATTCTACTCCATGCTTTGTTGCATGCCTACCTATTACACAGATGTGAAGGGCTTTGAAAAAGAGCTACCAATAAAAAAAGGCAGTATAAAGCCTAGCAGAGAATAACTGCTATTGCATATTCCTGTGAGATCAAAACAACTCATGAGGGGCTAGTTAAAAGCTCTGTGGAGACTGACGGCATGGAATACATTTGTGGGACATGATCGACCGCCATTCCATTGGACTGTTGTTGTTGGGGTTTGTTTGTTTTTGCTACTACTGGCATGACCGCCATCACCATCCTTCATTACTGTTTGGCTTTATGGGCGTTTATTCATGACCCCTAAGCTCCGCCGCAAATGGCTGCAAGCTCCGGACCTTAAAAATGTTTACCCACCAGCTCCGGACTTTGCAGACAATTAAGTGCGACCCCGCTCACCTAAGCGCGACCCAGCGCACTTTTCTTGTACCTGCTCTTTGATGGTGAAAAATATTTGATGCGGAGAGTGCCTGAGCTCTCCTCGCTTCTTTCTGTTGTTTTTCTTTTGCCTCCGCCCCTTAAAGAGGAACCAGGAAGTAAACGGAGGTCGGAGCAACTTCCCCGGGCACCGGAGGTAAGCCTTTTATTCTTTTGTCTCTGTCTGAGGCTTTTTTTCCCTCCCTCCCCTCACGCAGACAGAACAAAGAAGTGCGGAGCGGGTGGGGACGGAGGAACAGCAACGAACCCTCAAGATCTCTGGTCCGAATTTAAGGGACCAGCGGATCTTAGGGGTCGTGTAAAAAGGCCCTATCTTGCTTTAGTTGCTTACAAGCTGTCAGTTGCCTTGACTGTGTGAAAGCAGAGGAAGGGGGAAGGGGATGTAGACTGAACCAGACAAGCAAGATGACCAGCTAATGTGTGTAAAATGAAGGGTGGGGCGGGGATTCATTTATTATGCAAGCACTGCCAGAATGCAAGCTGAGATCTCGACTGTCACTAGTTAACCTAGGGCTTGCAGAAGAAAGTTATAGACAACTCCTTGTGCAAGCAGTGACAAATGGACATAGCACAATGGTTTGATCCAAGAGTGGTTTGTACCTCACCCAACTGAAGTTGACCCCTGGATTTGGACAGTTTTGTACAAAGAATACTTGGGAAAATCAGCTCCCTAAGTAGACTAGGCGATACCTTTATTGGTCACTACTAAAAAATGTAAGCTAAGCTTTCGATAGCAACTGCTATCTTTATCAAAGCACTGTACCAATCAGGACAGCTAAGGCTTTCATTTTGCTTTGTCCTGGGGTTGCTGCAAACCTCTTTACAAACTTTACATAGTGACAGTACTTAGGCGAGCTGGGTAAACCCGTGAAGTGAAGGGTTGCTCTCTTTTGTTACTGGCCTGCGTTGGGGTGAATAGACGGAAATGCCACTGTGACCCGTGGGTTCACCCTTTCTTCTCTCATAATAGCAGTCAATCTCCTATATCTGAAGGCTGGAAGGGAGAATGTATTAATGTGTTGATGGCCAGGAGGGGAGGGGACATGCTAATAGTGAGGTGCTAGTAATGAGGTTACCATCAATTTCTGCTTTCTTCCAGAGAAACCAGAACCAGAATGCTTACTGGAGAGGCAATGCCAGAATCACAGCTGGGCTGCTGTCGTCCTCTGTTCCTTGATGATAATACAGGCAAAGGGTTGTCTATATCACTTAGATCCGAGCAAGGGGACGAATGGGAGGTGCAGAATCTGAGGCAGCTTGTATTCAGGCCTGAGGAGCTAAGGAGATCACATGTTAAAGCAGCTGAGAGCTTTGCTGTTCAACCAATACATCAGCAACCTTAAAATCATAAGAACTGTGTGTGACAAAGGTCTGCATGATCCAGCATTCTGTGGCTACAGTGGCCATCTAGAACCTTTGTGGGAACCCACACAAGCAAAGGAGGAGCTTCCTTCCATTTGATTTTGACAGTAGAGTAGCCGTACACATCGTTCACAAAGGGGACAAAAGAAAACATGGCTTCCTCAATAAACAAACAAAGATTATTATGCAGAAGCTGATTCAGAAGTTATTTTCAGAATCTAAATGGAGTTGCAGTGCATCTGACCTCAGTGGAGAAGATCTCCACCAGTTAGAATATAGGTATGTACCTTCTGGCTCTGCAGTCCATATGCTAGCAGAAAAGCTTAATTTCATTTTTGATTAAATTTAAATTTGATTGTCCCCTGGGTTCTTTCCTTGGCATGTACTGTTACAAAGATTTAGAACCTAGGGCCTGAGAATGTTAGGAGGGACCTGTACGTAATGTGCGATAGCATTATGCCACACAATAGGCAACACAGCAGTGTCACATCAGGAATGAAGGGAGCAGTTAAGAGGAATCAGCAAGATTGACAAGGAAGTCAATAGGCCAAAGCAGAACAGGAGATACACTCATTTGATTACGTGATGCTTTTTTTCCTTATTGTTTTGTTTTCAAACAGCCCACAGTGACCATTGGTTAGATGGGCATTATACAAATCAAAATAAATCAGATCAATCAGTCATTCAATCAATCATCAGGAGCCTTGTGGTGCAGTGGTTAAATGCTTATACTGCAGCTAAAACTGTGCTCACGACCTAGGGGTTCAATCCGAGGTAGCTGGCTCATGGTTGACTCAGCCTTCTATGCTTCTGAGGTTGGTAAAACAAGTACCCAGTTTACTGGGGTGGGTGGCCAATGTGTAGCCTTTATAATTAAATTGTAAACTTCCCAGAGAATGCTAGAAGTGATATGGGGCAGTATATAAGCAGAACACTTTGCTTTGCTTTTGAGACAGGATCCTTCCTGTCCAGATCCTTCCTTGTAAGCTGTACTTCAAGGGTGGGGAACATGTGGTTTGCCAGATGTTGCAAATTCCATTGCAGGTGGCGACTCAGACAATGGGGAGAGATTATTGGTCTTGCAGCTGTACAACACCTGGAGCATTCCAAGTGGCACACCTTGCTGTACTAACTCTAGTATATACCTTGTTGCTTTCTAAGGACCCTTTGACTCTTCCCTGCCTGTAACTTGATGGAACTGAATCTAACACTGAGCATTTTCATATGCCATAAAAGCTCCTGCTATTTATTATTTTATTGGGCAAGAGAACTGAAATTGGTTTATCTTTTATCATATAAACGGTGCAATTTTCGAGGTGGTGGTGTCAAGCAAATGAATATCTCCAAAGGCAGGCAGCAGTCAAGGACGGAATACCTTGATTGATATTCATGTTGAGCTTTAGTGGCAGTGCCAGTTCTGCATTGCCACATTCCTTTTATTCTACAGGCACGGGGATCTGTCACAAAACATGATTATAACAGCTGCACAGGGGAGCAGAGAAAGACATGCAACTATAAAATGCTCCAGTAAGAATGGTAATGGAACCTTTCTTCTTAGCAAGAGTGCAAGGCCAATATAAAGCAGCAAATGGCTTCAGTTCAGACAGGAGGAGTGTTACTTTATAGGAAAACACAGGACAGAATCGTAAGTTATTTTGGTTAAGCATATTGTTTAAAAGCATCCAGAATGCTCACCCCCCTGTCCCAAAATAGCTCACAAATTCTTCACTGAATGCATAGTGTAACCTTGTTTTTAAAAGAATTTCCAGGTCTTTTGATGCTGTCACAGTGGCACCACCACCATAGAAGAATACATGCTTCAGCAGGTTGTTGTTGGGGGGTCTCATTGCCCTATGCCCCCCAAAGGAATTACCTCCCCCTTCTGATGCATGGCATCCCTTTGGCCAATCATTGATGGGGTGTGTACTGGTGTGGCCAGCCTGCAGTGATGGTGAAGCTGTGTGTGAGGGATGCTCAACTACATATGTCAGTCTTTGTTTCAGGACCCATAAGCCTCTCTCACAAATGTGCTTGTGTACAAATGAATGAATGGAAGGTGCACCTTCTGGTCCTACCACTGCTTCCAATACAGCAGGCATGTCCAAACTTCGACCCTCTCGATGTTTTGAACCACAGCTCCCAGAATTCCAAGCCTGTATTTCCAATGGTAAAAGACTGTGGGAGTTGTGGCCCAAAACATCTGGAGGACTGAAGTTTGGACATGCCTGCAGTACAGTCTGTACACAGTTTACTTCAATACAGGGAACTCTTTGCATTTACCAAGACGGCTTCAGTTTCTAGAGAAATAAGGAACATGTCTACTGAAAAATAGTGGCTTAGTGCCTGCCATATTTCAGGACAGCTTTCCCAGGACCTCTCAATGGCTACATTTGTGAGGTGTTATTAAAGATACATCCTGTCAGTACTGTAACTGTAATATGCAGCATATCTTCCTCCATCTAAGCTCTGTAGCAGGTGCGAAGGAGGTCAGTTTTCCATCCTGCTTCAGAAAGAAGTTGAAGATGGTACTGTGCTGCAATTTTTAACTCCAATTCTCCCTGTAACGTATTCAAGGGAAAGGTTTTTCTGGGTACTCTCTTGACTTCTGTTGTAGATTTTTTTATCTTAAAGGAATGTAAGCAAATTGTGTGGAAACCAGCATGTGGACTCTGATTGGCTTTGGAATACCATGTGATCGTTTTCCCCCAGGCCACAGACTGTCTGAGTTATGCTGAGGAGAGAAGGAAGAGAGAGCTTCGTTCTTCATGGCTAGTTAAATTCTTTGCTTGGACTTTTCAAGATGTGATATTATAAATAGGAAGAGGCTTTTGCCTCTTAGGTTTTGGAATAGCAATATGTAAAAAGAATAGGGTTTCATTTTCTTTATTTTCAAGGTAGATATATTACTGCATAAATCTCTGTAACAGAATAAAGCTTTTTAAAAGCTATGAATTTGCCTGATTACCTCTTTCTTTAAGGTAGGAATGTTTATACCTCACAAGCAAGGCTGAGAGTCATGAAAAGGACCTGTATGCCTTGATTTCAGAGAAGGGGTTTAAGGTCTCCAGCTGACAGTATTAATTCACAGCTGAGTGTCATGGGTTTGCTGAATTAACTGGGTACAGATGACCCTCCCTCTCTGGCTGTTTTTCGTTACACTCCCATATGATTGTTATTCTGTGGAAAAATGTTTCCATTCTTCCGCTGTGTTATGAAGGCTCTTCACATATTCTTGGGTGCCTGAGCTTACTATAACATTGGAAGCTGGTTTTGTATGTGTGTGTGGGGGGGGGGAGAGGGTTTTTTTAAATGGAATATTTATTGATCACTATCACTCTGACTATGAACACTTCTTCCTCTCTATTAAAAAAAACCCCTCACCCCTGTGAAAAGAGTTACCTTATGACACCTTCCTCATATTTGAATCAAACTGTGGGAAACTGAAGGGGCTGTTGACTGTCACAGAGACAAATGGAGAATGAAAAACAAGACATGACCAAAGCACTCCTCAACCACCTCACAGGTAAGGACAAAGATCCTGCCAATGAGACTTCACCTCCTCTGAATTTTTCCTAGATCAGTGTTGGTGAACCTATGGCACGGGTGCTAAATTATGGTGGCGCTTGGAGCCCTTTCTGTGGGCACCCAACATTGCCCCTTCACAGCTACAGGCATTCAGGTTAAATGGCTGTATTGGCACTTTGCGAAAAATTAGTGGGTTTTGTATTGTCGTTTGGGCACTTGGTCTCTAAAAGGTCTGCCATCAGTGTCTCGGATGATATGCTTCTTTCTTTCAAATTGAACAAGAATAGTCAGTCAGAGTTCATTCAGGACAGTCTTGGGGCAGGGGGTTATTTTTAAAGCAGTGGCTGCAGTGAGCTGTCCAAGGTGCTGATGGACTAAGGGTTTATGCTGGGTTTCCCCCCTACTCAGCAGAGGTAGCTTCAAAGGCTGCCACCTCGAACAGGAAACCTTTGGTTTATATTGTGCTGTCAAGTCAATTTTGACGTTGACTCCCAACCTCTCTGGCTCTGCAGCCCGATACCTAAAATACTGAGTGGCCCAGAGCATTCTAAATTGACACATAGCTTTATGCACGGAGAGTTTATCACATTGGCACTAAATGTAGAGGCTCTTGGCGATGCATTTTTGTCCTAGCAGGTTGATTTATGATACTGGATTGCAAAATGATTTTTTCCATGCTCCCATTATGAAGCAGATAAAAACAGTAATTTACTGCTTTATTCCCTTTCTCCCCATAGCTACATTAGATCACTCTTGTGCACGAGGTATTGAAAATGCTTTGAGTAAACTGGCCTGAGAGGGGATGACTTTTAGTGCTAGTACTCAATGCAATATTTTTATGCCTCATCAGTGTCACAGTATACAATGCCATCATACACACAGAGCATAATTAAAAGATGGCAGAGGCCAATGAAGGTACAGGGCAATTAAAAAACCCAAAAGAAGCATATCTTATTATCTGGTACACTGGTTTGATATCCTTTCAACAATGCTGGAATGTCACTTCAAATGAAAATCTGTGACTGGCTTTGGCCGGTTTTAAGCCAACCAAAGATAAACCTAGGCACTGTTTCCTTCAGATATGATGCTACATCATATCTTCAGACTTCAGACCATGCTCTAGGGCAGTGGTGGCAAACCTTTGGCACTCCAGATGTTTTGGACCACAACTCCCAGAATTCCAAGCCTGTATTGCCAATGACAGAAGACTGTGGGAGTTGTGGTCCAAAACATCTGAAGTGCCAAAGGTTCGCCACCACTGCTCTAGGGTCTACAGAACCTTGGGGTATGTGACAGGTCTCCTTGGCATAAAGCATGAGTAATATAAAATGCCTTGAAACAGACTATTTATTGCAGGCCAGCTCTTCTGTTCTGTGGGACAGTTCCTTTCTGAAACTGTGATGTCTTAATAACAAGTCATAGGTCTTTTATTTCAGACGCTAGGCTAGAAAATTCCCTCAGGCTGAATAAAGGCCAGTTGGAATAAGGAACTGACAAAGGATGGATGGAAGGAAGGAAGGAAGGAAAGAAGGCAAAGGGAAAATTCCAGTAGTTTAAGTTTCTGGAACTGCCTGATAAATGGACAGATAGACAGACTTCTTTGACTGACATTAGTTTATTTATTTATTTATTTATTTATTTATTTATTTATTTATTTATTTATTTATTTATTTATTTATTATCAGATTTATACCCCACCCATCTTCCCAAGGGGAACTCTGGGCGGCTAACAATAGTAAAAACAGGCAGTAGTGCAGGACAAAAGAATGGCAAGATGGCGGCAAGGCTCCGGGCGGAGGGAGGGAAGGGGGAAAAAAACTAACTGAAAAGGTCGCCAAAGGCCTCTCTAAAGAGGTAGGTCTTCAAGGCCTTCTTAAAGGCGGGCAGGGACTCCAGCAGGCGCAGCTCACTGGGAAGATGATTCCAGAGCGAGGGGCCCCCCACAGAGAAGGCGTGGTCTCGCGTACACGATTTCCGTGCCTCTCTGGGTGTGGCCACACTCAGTGAGCGTGCCTGCCCCAGTCTCATGGGTCTGGACCCGGTTGTCCTTTGGGAGATGCGCTCTGCCAAGTACTCTGGTCCCAGGCTGCGGAGGGCTTTGAAAATCAAAACCAAGACTTTGAACCTGATCCGGAAGACTACGGGAAGCCAATGCAGGCAGGCCAGGACTGGGGAGATGTGCTCGTATCTACGGGCACCCACCACCAGCCTAGCTGCTGCATTTTGCACCCGCTGTAACCTCCGGACCAGGGTCAAGGGCAACCCCACGTAGAGGCCATTGCACTAGTCGATCCTCGAGATCACCAATGCCTGCACAACTGTCCTCAGTGAGGACTCATCAAGATACTGGCAGATCTGGGCGATCCTGCGGAGATGGAAAAAAGCGGCCCTGGAGACAGCTATCACCTGGGCTTCCAGGGAGAGGGCTGAATCCAGGACCACGCCCAGATTCCTGGCCCTGTCTGTAGGCTGGAGGGAAACACCCCCCAGCATAGGGAGGGGGCCATTGTACCCAGACGAGGGCGCCCCGAAGAACAGAACCTCCGTCTTCTCCGGATTCAGCTTGAGCTGGTTATCTCTGGTCCATTCCAGAACGACCTCCAGACACAGATCGAGGGAGCGAACTGCCTCCACTGCAGACAATGAAAAGGAGAGATAGAGCTGCGTTTCATCAGCGTACTGATGACAGCAAACTCCAAATCACCTGATGACCTCCCCCAGCGGCCTCATATAAACATTGAACAGCATGGATGAGATTGCCGACCCCTGGGGCACCCCACAAGGGAGAGTCCAAGGAGCCGACAAGACATCGCCCAGCTGAACCCGCTGGGTCTGGCCGCCAAGGAAGGAACGGAGCCAGGCCAAGGCCTGACCACCAATTCCCGCCTCCGCAAGCCGAACCAGCAGGTTACCGTGGTCGACAGTATCAAAGGCTGCTGAGAGATCAAGGAGGACCAGCAGGGAGGAGCTCCCCCTGTCGGCCTCCCTGAGGAGGTCATCCTGCAGAGCGACCAGGGCGGTCTCAGTCCCGCGAAGAGGTCTGAATCCAGACTGGAAGGGGTCCAGGATACGATTTACCTCCAGGTATGACTGAAGCCTGACAGCAGCCACCCTCTCGACAACCTTGCCCAGGAAGGGAACAATGGCAATCGGACGATAGTTGGATAAATCGTCCGATGCCATGCCAGGTTTTTAAAGAGTGGGTTTCACCACGGTCTCCTTTAAGCGGGAAGGGAAGCGTCCCTCCCTAAACGAGGCCGTGGCAATAGTGGAAACCCACTCAGGCATGTTCCCTTCGGCAGATTTAATAAGCCAAGCCAGGCAAGGGTCAAAGGGGGTGGCCGCTGGCCGGCAACAAGCCATAGCTCTGGAGGCCTCCGCCGGGGAAACCGTCCCAAACTCATCCAGGAGGGGAGAACGGAGGGGTGAAGCACCAGAGATCTCAGGGGGTGGGCTAGCGCAACTGGGGGGCAAGTCGGAACAGATGGCCTCAATTTTAGATCTAAAATGGGCTGCGAATTGCTCACTAGTGAAATCACTAGGAGGAGGCCTCAGCTGACTGGGATTGGAGAGGTCCCGAACCACCCAGAATAACTCCACATGGTGGCTCGAGGCCTCTCCAATTCTCAGGGAGACATAAGATCTTCTAGCGTCCCTGATCGCGCGAAGATAGCGGCCAGTCAGCTGCTTAAGGGCAGCCCTATTCTCTTCCATCCGGCTTGCCCTCCAAATGACCTCCAGTCTCCTGCGCTCTTGTTTCATTGACCGCAACTCTGCCGTATACCACGGAGAATAGCAGTCTCCACATCGCAGGAGACGGTTGGGGGCGATCCGGTCCACCGCCCCAGTGGTACCCACATACCACCTCTCCACCAGGGCATCGACCGGATCATCTGCCAGACCGCCAGAGAGCTCCCCGAAGGCCTCCATGAACCTGGCTGGGTCCAGGAGCCTTCGGGGGCGGGCCCAGATGTATGACGGGCGCTCCCCGCGAGGTGGAGGGGGCAATCGACAGGGAAAATTTCAGCAGGTAGTGGTCCGACCATGACACGGGCAGGGGCAAAATACCCCTAACCCCCAGACACGAGTCTGACGACATGGAGGAAAACACCAGGTCCAGGGTGTGGCCGGCTCTATGGGTGGGACATAGAACATGGATTCCATGAATTCCAGAGCTGCACCAGAGAGTTCCTCCTCGGCGTGCAAGTTGAAATCCCCAACCACCAAAAGGCGGGGGGATCTCAACAGAGCTGCCGAGACAAACTCAGCGATCTCTGGAAGGGATTGTGCTGGGTTGCGGGGAGCACGGTACACCAGCACAATGCCAAACTTATCTCGCTGACCCACTGATAGATGGAGGCATTCAACCCCAGAACACACCATTGTCGCAGACCTGCTAACGTGAAGGGATTCCCTGTGAACGATGGCCACCCCGCCACCCCTACCCTCCGATCTGCCTGCCCACTGAACCTGAAACCCGGGGGGGGGCACAAGAGGGCGAGGGAAGCCCCACCCTCTGCACCCACCCAGGTCTCGGTAATAAACGCCAGGTCGGCTCGCTCATCCATGATCGAGTCGAGGATGAGAGGGGTCTTATTATGAACCGACCTGGCATTAATCAGGAGGCAGGACAGATTGGAGGCGCTGGCGGAATGGCACCCAGGCACGAGGCGGTGAGTGAGGGGATCAGAACGGGGGACAGGCAGGAGATGCCTGGCCCTGGTTCTTCTTACCCGACCGATCCCTCAACCCAGCGCATATATCCCACGGCCAGACAGCACTGACATGTGAGTCTCTGCCAACATGGTGACCAGGGGGAGGGGGAAGAGAGGAGAAAAAAACCCATTTGGCAATAAGGCAAAAGAAAAGTACAATACAAAGTTAAAATACAATACAAACAATAACTAAATACAAAGAGCAGTACAGAATAAAAACAAAACCCTCAAAAAAATAACCAATGAAAAGATAAAGAAAACATAAAATATAAAATATAAAATAGGCACCGCCAGGGCAAAGCATTTCAACAATGCTTACTGTATCTATTTTAATTAGATATTGTTTGAACAGTGTGTCTATCTATATATCTATCTATATCTATATCTATATCTATATCATTGATTGGAGATCATCCAAACTGTACATTTCTGCAAAACATAATATATTCAGCCATTCCCACTATACTCCATTGGGAAGTAAAAACAAATGTCCACCATGGACTCACATATAGACTAAAGGGCCCCTAAGCTGACTTGTAGAAAGGAACATCTGCTGCTGTACCTGCTTGTTTCTCATCTGGTCTCCTGCAGAAAGGCAGTACAGTGTAATGGTTAGATTCATGGATTGGTACTTTGGAGATCTAGTTTCTATATGCAGTCAAAAACTCATTGGATGGCCTGAAAGTAAGTTTCTCTGAGCCTGGTTTACCTTATAAGGTTGTTGTGAGGAAGGCAAGGAAATGATGAAGACCATGTAAGCTGCCTCTTGCTCATCAGAGGCAAGGGAATAGAGAATAAGACTTCATGCATGGGCACTATTTGCAAAATATTCTGCATAAGGGGGGCACTCATTCTATTTTGAAAAGCACCAAGAGGGTATAACTAGGATGTCCTGGCTTCTATCTCAGTTAGGGTTTTAACTCTGTTTATTTCTCAAGAAGGGGAGAATGGAAGGCGCTCTGGGTGGCATCTGGATATTAGCTCCTAATTATCCAGACAACACTGAGCTAAAATTTTTTTGTTAAAACAGTTTCTTTAAAAAAAAACTTCTTATTTTTTGGACTATAATTCCCACAGTCCCTCAGCCAGCATAGATGTAGTCTGTCCCCAAAGTCATTTTTCCACGTTCTGGCTGATGGTCGGACTTGCTACAAGGCAGCAGCAAAAGGTATATCCAAGGTGAAACATATTTCAGCTGCCATGATGCTGAGCTCTAGATGGTGGTAACGGAGCACTTCATAATATTTTATAACTCAACGTAGTTATAGTCATTGGCTTTGCAGTATGGTATATTACCCCCCTCTTTCCAGTTACCTGTAAGGGGAAGCTAAAAGTAACTGCAGTGGTAGAGGCAAGATGCCATTTAAAACAATCACCACTGGCCATATTTTAAACCACCCCAACTTTCTGCTTAGATTGGAGAGCCCTTTGCTTTGGTTTGACTCAGCAAACGGCTGCTCTGGGAGGCATGGTGGAGATTATATCATCCATTCAGGATGGATAAGGCACAAGGCTGGTGCTGTGCATCTTGGCAGAGTTATTTACCTCTTTTTGCCTGCAGGGAGAAAGAGGTTGTTACCACACATCACAGAGATCTTACTTCTAGAGGGGAATTCGTTTCACGAATGCTCTAACAAGAATCTGCTGCATTCCTATAGCTTTTCTAGAGCTTTTCTTTTCCTCCACCCACTCACCCACCTCGGACAATTTCTAAAGGGAAAAGTCTCTTTTCCCGTGTATTTGCCAATGTTTTGAGGCCCCTAAAATTAGGACTCTGGGCACAACCTAGATGAGGGCTCGTTAAGGTCAAGTCTCCCAAACACATGTTTTGTTTTTATATTGAGGCAAACGGTGCTGAGCCTGCACCATTTAAGCCTGCACTTCATCATCAAAGAACAATTGAACAGGGTGGTTGATTTGGAGCATGAGTAGGCAACATTGCTCCATGGAGGCGATGATGGATTCCCAAACCCATTAGCCACAGCCAGCACTGCCAGTAGCCAAGGGTGGTGGTGTGAGCAGTAGTCCACTGTTTGGACCATACTTGTTTTGACTGCCTCTGACTGATAAGCAGTTTTCTGTGCCCTGTATGGAAATCAAGGTACTCTGGGGAAACTGGCCAACAAAAGTCATAGAGAACCAATAATCGTGGGAGGTGATGAGCGCACCAGTGCTAGAGGCGGTCAAGAAGAAAATAGCCAACCATCTATCAGATACACTTTGATTTGGGATTACTGCACTGAGCATAGAGGCCCCCTTCTCACTCTATGATTCTATAAGAAATGCTAGTCATGTATCACCACCAGAATGCCACCATACAACTGGGAGCTGAAATTACAAGAATGAGCCTAATTCTGGATGTTTCAACTCACTGACTGGATAAAATGACACTCTATTGGAAATACTGGAGATAGGAGCCAGAGAGAAGGTTTGTTACACTGTATTCTTTGAAAGGTAGTCGGACAGGTTAGTTTCTATTTACCCAGTCAATATATAACAGGTATGATGAGTGACTTGGGTTTGATTGGCATTGGGGAGTAGGATGTCTTGGAGAGTCTTGTAGACCACTTTGGAGGGAGGATATACAGTATGTGGATGGAACCACATAGGGTAAGTCTTGTCTGACAAATCTTTTAGAATTCTTTGAAAAGGTCAACAGGCATGTAGATTTGGGTGAACCGGTGGATATAGTCTATCTGGATTTTCAAAGGGCTTTTGACACAGTCCCTCACCAGAGGCTGCTGAGAAAAATGCACAGTCAGGGGATAAGAGGGCAGGTCCTCTTATGGACTGAGAACTGGTTGAGATCCAGGAAACAAAGAGTAGGTGTCAATGGGAAATTTTCACAACGGAGAGAGGTGAAAAGCGGTGTGCCCCAGGGATCTGTCCTGGGACCGGTGCTTTTCAATCTGTTCATAAATGACCTGGAGACAGGGATAAACAGTGAGGTGGCCAAGTTTGCAGATGACACAAAACTTTTCTGTGTGGTAAAAACCAGAGAAGATTGTGAAGAGCTCCAGAAGGATCTCTCCAAACTGGGGGAATGGGCTACGAAATGGCAAATGCGTTTTAATGTTGCCAAATGTAAAGTAATGCATATTGGGGCAAAAAATCAAAACTTTATCAACTCATGGGCTCTGAATTATCCGTGACAGATCAGGAAAGAGATCTTGGTGTGTTGGTGGACAGCTCCATGAAGGTGTCTCCCCAATGTGTGGCAGCGGTGAAGAAGGCCAATTCCATGCTAGGGATTATCAAAAAGGGGATTGAAAATAAAACAGCCAACATTATAATGCCATTATACAAAACGATAGTAAGGCCGCACCTGGAGTATTGTGTACAATTCTGGTCACCGCATCTCAAGAAACACATAGTGGAACTGGAAAAGGTGCAGAAGAGAGTGACTAAAATGATTACTGGGCCGGGGCACCTCCCTGATGAGGAAAGGCTAAAACATTTGGGGCTCTTTAGTCTGGAAAAAGGCGCCTGAGGGGGGATATGATTGAGATGTACAAAATAATGCAGGGTATGAGTAAAGTGGATAGAGGGAAGGTCTTCTCTCTCACACAAAATACCAGAACTAGGGGACATACACTCAAATTGAGGGCTGCGAGAGTAAGAACAGACAAAAGAAAATATTTTTTCACCCAGCGTGTTGTTAGTCTGTGGAACTCCCTGCCACACAATGTGGTGATGGCATCTGGCCTGGATGCCTTCAAAAGGGGATTGGACAGATTCCTGGAGGAAAAGTCCATCACAGGTTACAAACCATGATGGAGATGTGTAATCTCCAGGCTTAAAGCCGGGGTATTTCAAGGGCCAGATGCAGGGGAGTGGTATCAGGAGACAGATATCTAGTCTCATGCGCTCCCAAATGCATCTGGTGGGGCCACTGTGAGATACAGGAAGCTGGGCTAGATGGGCCTTTGGCCTGATCCAGCATGGCTCTTCTTATGTTCTTATGTTCTAACCATCTTCTCAAATTCTCAACCTCACAGAAATATCTATCTATCTATCTATCTATCTATCTATCTATCTATCTATCTATCTATCTATCTATCTATCTATCTATCTATCTATCTATCTATCTATCTATCTATCTATCTATCTGGGAGTCTTGGTGGACCACAAATTGAATATGAGTCAGCAGTGTGATGCGGCGGCCAAGAAAGCAAATGCGATTCTTGGTTGCATCAACAGAAGCATAGTGTCTAGATCAAGGGAAGTGATAGTACCACTCTATTCTGTTCTGGTCAGACCCCACCTGGAGTACTGTGTCCAGTTCTGTGTGCCTCAATTTGAAAAGGATGTTGACAACCTCGAGTGGGTACAGAGGAGGGTGACCAGGATGGTTGAAGTTCTGGAAGAAATATCTTATGAGGAACAGTTTAGGGAACTGGGAATGTTTAGCCTTTCGAAAAGAAGGTTGAGGGGGGATATGATAGCTATGTTTAAATATTTGAAATGATGTCATAATGAAGACGGAACAGATTTGATTTCTATGGCTTCAGACACTAGGACTCAGGGCAATGGTTTCAAACTACACAAAAAGAGATTCCATTTGAACATTCGGAAGAAGTTCCTGATGGTTAGAGCTGTTCAGCAGTTGAATATGCTGCCACGGAGGGTGGTAGAGTCTTCTTCTTTGGAGATTTTTAAGCAGTTGGGAGTCATGTGATGGGGGGTTCCTGCATGGCAGGGGGTTGGACTGGATGGCTCTTGAGGTCTCTTCCAACTCTATCTATCTATCTATCTATCTATCTATCTATCTATCTATCTATCTATCTATCTATCTATCTATCTATCTATCTATCTATCTCTAAGAGAGAGAGAGAGAGAGAGAGAGAGAGAGAGAGAGAGAGAGAGAGAGAGAGAGAGAGAGAGAGAGAGAGAGAGAGAGAGAGAAGCTGGGTGTATTTCTCGGTGAATAAGGTACTTGGCTGCAGAGCCAGAGGTTGAAACTCAATTTCTCACTGTGGATCCCAGAAGAGCTAGCCTGTGTGGTCTTGGGCAAGCTGCACAGTCCCAAGATGACCCAAAAGGAGGGAATGCCAACTACTTTTGAGTCCTTTCCACCTAGAAAACCTTGAAAAGTTTTGCCACAAATTAGAACTGACTTGAGAAGTGAGGTAATCTTTTAAAGCTGTGCTGTCTGAAAATGTTGAGGCACTTGGTTTTTACAGAGAAGCCACACAATCTAATTTCTCGTATCTCCATGTTGGACAGCTGTAAAACCAAGAAACTATGCCGATACAGATAAAGCATTAAGCATACTTATGCTATAAAGAAAAGTGAGGTAGAAAAGAATTCAGCTATATAATGAGAACTTAACAGGTTGTCTTATCAAACTTTTTGTCTTATGAATGGCTTAAAACAAACAAATGAAGACAACAGGTAAACAGCACCCCCAACACCCTGTAACTAGCTATTCTTCCATATTTCCTGACACCAAACCTGGAAGCAAAGAACAAGCTGTTTTAAGCTGTTTTAATTCTTCTCACACCTTAAGCTACTATTTTAATTATTCTCCCACCTTGGCTAGCAAGCTTGCAAAGGGGAAGCAAGGGAAACATGGTTTTATTTTTTACTGCATGAAACCTACCTCAGCCGGAAGCTCTTTAAACACACTACAGGTGCCACAGACGTGCTGCTGTCGTTCTTGTATTCTGTTACCACTGCCTCTGTGACCTTGGATCACCCCTGCTACAGATCACAAGAACCCAAAACGATGCATTCAAAAGATTCTGAGCTCCGGCTTTTTGTCATCGTTGAGAAACAACAAACAAACAACACTCTCTCAGCATTGGTAGGGTCTTTTGACTACCTGAGCAGAACAATTTGGAAGCAATTTTATGAATGCTTGTTCCTTCGCAAGCGTGTTGGCTAGGCAGTGAGTTATTATCCCAGAAGTGCAACCTTCCATTCTATGCTCTTGGAAGGAAAATACCTCTGTCAGGCCCACTTATTAGAATTACCCACATCGTCTACAATTAGCCATTACCTGTGGATGCACAACTCAAATACCAGGCTAGTTGTCAATCACCTCAACGACTGTACATTTAATATCACATTTGAGCTGCTGCCTGTACCTGCTTTTCATAAATAATCCATTCCTTTGGAGATGTTATTTGTCTTCCCTTCAGTAATGAAACCAATGACACATTTCTTCTCTGCCTTCGCAGCCTGAGCATCAGCCTCTAACAATTCAACTGCTGCTAACTCGGCATTTATTGAGATACTCAATCCCGTAACCCTATCTGCACTTTCAAACTATGTCAAGTCAACAGTGTGAAGACTAAAGTTACTTTTCCACGTTCGGTCTCCTACCTTTCAGACATGGCGTGCTGCTGCAGGGGCGACGGTATGAGGCGTCCAAGCGTCCCATGAAGCTAGCTGCCGTCTGTAGAAGCATTTCCTTCCATTTCTTGGCTGTGTCGAGGTTTGCAACTTGGCATCCCTGCGCAAATGCAGAACCCCCTTTGGGGGTCTTGGCTGAAACGCAACGGATTCAGTGTTGCCGCGGAGACCTCAGCTTCTTCAGCACACGGTGTTCCTTCCCTTTGGGAGGTACGGTTACCAATCTCTTAAGTGCATCAAAGGATTTCCTGTGCTCCTGCAGCCAATAGCAAAGGGCTTTCTTTCTTCTTCTTCTGGAGTTTTCCGGAGGCTGTTGGTACACTTATAACAAGATACTGATTAATCCAGAGATATCTCTCCTGTTTTCGACTGTTTCGTGCTACTAGGCTTTCAAAGTTTCCCTTTTCTAACTCTGAAGAGTAAAGAATGGTGTAGGACAGGCATGTCCAAACTTTGGCTCTACTGATGTTTTGGACCACAACTCCCAGAATTCCAAGCCTGTATGGCCAGTGACAAAGGACTGGGAGTTGTGGTCCAAAACATCTGGAGGGCTGAAGTTTGGACATGCCTGGTGTAGGAGCAATCCTGCCTAGCAATTACATTCCTTAAAAGGAGTGTGTGGGAATGGTTTTGAGTAGAAGCTTGGCCAAGGGTGAAATGTGCCTCGTCAAAAGAGTCATGAGGATAATCTTATTGGCTCAGTTGATGACCCTTCCATTCCCGTGAGTGGTCAGCCGTCTCTTAATGGAATAAATATTGTTGTGCTGCCAGGTCTGTTGTAACTAATGGCAGCTCTCCCTCGGTTTTCCAAATAGGAAGTATTCAGTTGTTGCTCTTCCTTCTGGTAGCACTCTGGGAATGTGGATCTTGTTCAAGGTTGACCACGTGTCAGGGCACACACATCCTCCAGGTGATCTCAGCTGGTCCTCTCTTGGCAGGCAGACTCCTGCCACTCAAATCTCTGCATCCTGGCTCCCACAGCCAGACACTCCAGATCACTGAGATGTCTCAGCTGTGACCAGCAATCTTTAAGGGATATTGTTTGGCCTACAAATATCACTGAACAAATCATGTTCAGTGGAATAACTTTTAACATAGCTTGTTTTACACTCTTTGTACTCTTTATAGACAGTCAAATTAAACAACAGGAGATACTATGCGGTCTGTCCAGCTGCAGAAAAGCATAAATAACAAAACAAAGTTTATAGACTCTTTATAGACTGTCAAATTAAACAACAGGAGATACTATGCAGTCTGTTCAGCTGCAGAAAAGCATAAATCACAAAGCAAAGTTTAAATCATGGGGCAAAGTGATAGCTCTTCTTAAAATGCCACTTATACTTTTATGTGTGTTTGCACTCAGTTTTCAGTAGAAAACATGTATTTCTGCAACTTTTAAAGGATGTGGCAAAGTGGCCCCTGGAATTTGTTCATGGCTTTTTGGTTGATTTAAAATCATCCTGTACTTCTTCAAGCCTTTCTCTGCCTCATTTTACTCTTATTAAAACACATGGATTAATTTAGACAGTATTGGTTGGTGGATTCTAGGATTTGTCGCCAAAAAAGTAATTTTTTCAAAGCTCTGATTCCCATCCTCGGATCCAGATGCCTGTCTGTTTGGAACACAGAAAAGACAATGGGATGGTGATTTATTCCAGATCTTGTTAATAGTCCAGCTAGCCCAAGCCTATCAACTCTGACAGGTAGCCATCCGAAGTCTATGACTCCAGCAAGAAATTAATGAGGGAGTCTCATGGAGGTAATTAATTCATAGGGTTGTCAGAAGTTGAAAATGGCATGATAGCTCAATAAAAGAAAAATATGCAGCCTGCAGATGCGTCAAGGAAGGTAGGAAGCAAGCAAGCAAAGAAGGAAGGAAGGAAGGAAGGAAGGAAGGAAGAAAGAAAGAAAGAAAGAAAGAAAGAAAGAAAGAAAGAAAGAAAGAAAGAAAGAAAGAAAGAAAGAAAGAAAGAAAGACCATAGTCCTGATGCATTATTTATTGCAGAATTCTTTGAGCTTTTGTTCAAGAAGCTGCTTAAAGAAGTACTAAATAAATAATTATGGTACCATTTGTTGGAAGTGGAAAAAAGGGGCCAGCCATACTTGTACAAGGAACTCTAGGAGGCAAGGGAGAAATGTACAGATAATACACATTCTCATGTGTACCCCTTTTTTGCTGTGCTGCATCCTCACATCCAAATGGATACCCTCAGGTTTGACATTTTTTCATGCTCCCCCTTTCTTCCTTTGCTACTCCCTGGCTCTCCTACTCACATCTCCAATGTAAGTAGACCTAACTTTTAACTGTCCCTAACAAGTACTTCATGCTAAGAAGATTTTTCTCTTCACTGAAGGCAGTCTTCTTTTGAAGAAACAAAACATTGTTTCCCACACGTGCAAATATTGGGCACACCTGCCTGTGTGGTACACCCTGATTTACAAAAGGACAGACCATCTCCCTCTGGGTACAAGTCATACAGGAGATGAGTAAGTAGGGGTGAAAGGGCCTTTAACCAAATGGAAACAACAGATGGCCAAGGATCATTTAGATTCTGATGAAAAGTGTTTTTGCCTTGTTTTTCTTGCTTATTTAGTTGTGATTCAGATGAATGAAACAAGGCATGGCACACTGCATGCTTGAGCGTTTCAGAAATAAGTAGGGCTGCCAGGACTCTGAAATTGAAATCCTGTTGAAATTGGGCTAATGTCAAGTTAGCCCTGTGGAAGTGAGAGCAACTGAACATTTGTATGAAAACAAAAATGCTCCCCGTGGGGTTTCCATTTTACAACATCAGAAACTTGCTATAAAGTCTGACACACATACCTCAACCATACAGGGATAAGGTTGACTGTAAAGACCCTTAATATGACACCATTGCATGACAGATATCAGGGAATGGTGATTTAATATTAAGGATTGCAATTCACCCCATTTATTTATTTATTTATTTATTTATTTATTTATTTATTTATTTATTTATTTATTTATTTATTTATTTATATTTTTTTTTTAACCCCACCTTTCTCCTGATGACCTTAGCACCTGAGCTGGTTCATAATGCGAGATTCGATCTTTGAGGTAGCTTGAATGCAGGCCGTTTTGTGCTTTGTAGGTCAAGGTCAGCACCTTAAATTGTGCCCGATAGCTGATTGGTAGCCAGGGGAGCTGCTTTGGTAGGGGGTGTAATGTGAACTCTGTAACCCTCCCCAGTCAGAAATCTGACCACTGCGTTTTGGACCATTATGGGCCTGTTAATGCCACATGTGTGTCTGCCTCCCACCCACCCCCTGGGTTTTCCAGGTACTAGATACATAGAAATGGTACATCATTCCCTTCTTCTGGGGTCACTTTGTCACTCTATAGCTTGCCCAATGCCACTCAGGATGGTTCTACTCACAAGAGGCACAGTCGGAATACAAAATCCCAATCTCTGGCTCCTCAGCCAGTATCTATGAGCTATTCAGCCAATGGTTTCTCACTACAGCCTTAACAAAGATCATTTCCCCTGCTAGGATGCAGCCTACAGAATCTTTCAGCCAGTAGGGTCACTGGATCGGGGAAGATGGGAGTCCCAAGTGATTTCTCCAAACATGGGTTCAGAGTCTGTCAGCTATTTATTTATTTATTTATTTATTTATTTATTTATTTATTTATTTATTTATTTACAAAGGAGACTCCCTTTGTGTCTTCTGCCCATGTGCTTCTCTGTTAAGGCACTCAGAAAACCTTCTGATTCGTGTATTTAGCGACTTCCTTCTGGGCAAGTGTTTCCTCTGCAGTCCAGAGTTTTCCATTAGTTTATGTCTGTAAAGATTCTCAATCGTCCAGGTGAGTTTATGTCCATCACTGCTGCTCCATCTTGTAGAAACACCCTAGAGGAAAGGGCAGGGAGCTCTTTGGCACAGAGGCCAGTCGGCTTCCCTAGGGCAGTGAGAGTGGAAGCCAACCGAACCACTAAGTCTGGTTTCTTAAAAACCCGCCACTCCCAAAATGTGTCATGATGTGAAGGCAGCAACCTTTTCTGTAGTGTTCAATCAGTTGCCACTTTCCTCGTGCATGCAATATTCAGCAAGGGACAGCACTCTCGCATACTCCCAGGGGACCGGAGGTATTCAGTGCCTAAAAATAAAATGTAATCATGTTCGGCGTCAAGAGAACGTACTGACCTCCGAGAGGTCTATGCACTATGGAATTGTTCAATTGTCTGCACGTCCCCTTGAGCTGTGCATAGGGAGTTGTGTCACAGGATTTTAGCCATGATGTTCAGTTGCACTGACTCCTAGGAAAGTGTCCCGAGGATTGCTGCATGAGCCAAACTGCATTACTAATGTACATCTGGTGGCTACAAGGAATGCTAGGATCTATGCAGGCCTGGATATGCTGTCCTTGTTCTGTATGCATTTCCTTCCTAGCTTCTGACTATGTCTAAACTGTGGTCTCAGTTTCCCTTTCCCTACCTATGAAAGTTTCACAGTTACTTTCCTTTGAACCCCAGGTTAAATTGCTGTTTCTGTCAACCCAACTCTAGGATGCATCCAAGATGCGTATCCTTGTGATTGTAAGCACTTTGCAATTCAACTTGATAGAATGTTTGTTTTATAAAATATTGTCTGTACCCTTCCCCTCCCCCCAAACTTGAAAGCCTCTTCTGCAGAGAGGAGGAGTTGTAATGTCACAAGCAATTTAGGCTGTCACAAGAGATCAGGCCATCAGAGACAGAAAAAGGAAGAATCAGGTACTCCTGCATTTGTTAATATGGGAAGGAAAGAAGATTTGCAAGAAACAGTGCATGAAAAATATCTCAGAGACTCATTAGAAATTCCCCTCAACAATTTCAGCAAAGGGCATGTTATATAAGAACAGCCTTGCTGGAACAGGCCACATTCCATCTAGTCCAGCATGCTGTTTCACACAGTGGCTCACCATTTGCTTCAGGGTATTCCCAAGTAGATGTCTTCACCTGCTTAAGATTCCCTGCACATGGTATCCTGCCTATCTCTCCAACCCAGAGGTTCTCCTTAGGCATCCATAATGGTAGCCATTGATATACCCTTGTTCTCCATGAACTTGTCTAATCCTTTCTTAAATCTGTCAAGGCTGACAGTTGTCACCACTTCTTTTGGCAGGAAGTTCCACAGACCAGTGATCCTCTGGGTGGAAAAAGTACTTTCTCTTATTTGTTTGAGATCTACCACCCAAAAGTTTAATGGAGTGCCCCCTAGTTCTAGTGTTGTGCAATAGGGAAAACAGCTTTTCCTTATCTACTTTGTCCACACTGTGTATGATTTTATAAACTTCAATCAGATCACCTCTTAGGCGCCATCGTTCAAGAGTGAAGAGGCCCAGTCGTTGCAGCCTCAGATGGTAAGGAAGGTGTTCCAGGCCCCTAAACATTCTGGTTGCCTTCCTCTCTACTTTTTCCATTTCCATAATATCCTTCTGGAGGCATGGTGACCAGAATTGTACACAACACTCCAGATGGGGCTTCACCATAGATTTGTAAAGAGGCAAAATGGCACTTGCTGACTTATTTTCTATCCCCTTCCTAATGATCACTAGCATTGAATTTGCTTTTTTCGCTGTATTGGCACACTGGGTTGACACCTTCATTGAGCTGTCCACCAGGACACCAAGGTCCCTTTCCTGGTTTGTAGCAGAGATTTCGGACCCCATCAGTTTATAAATGTAATTGGGCCTTTTTTTTTTTTGCCCCAACATGCATCACTCTGCACTTGCTAATGTTGAAGCTCATTTGCCAGTGGTTTGCCCACTCTCCCAGTATCAAGAGATCCCTCTGGAGCTCCTCACAATCTCTCTGTTTTTACTACCCTGTATATCTCCCTCCACTTGGAGAAGTGTCCATTTAGTGCTACCCTCTGTTTCCTGTCGCTTAGCTAGTTCCTGGTACAGGACAAGACCTTTCCCTTTATTCCATGACTTGCAAGTTTCTTAATGTTAATGCTAGAATCTATGTTGTATCATTATTCTAGCTATGACAAATTAGTTCACCTGCTGGGAAAGCTTGGGATGTTACAAATACTCAGCATGAGTGTTAGGGTATAACAGTATAGTAACTAACAATTGTAAGTAAGTTGCTTAAGAGTTTGTAACTGTAGTAAGCCAGTCAGGGATCAGCTGACTGTAATGTGTAATTAACTGTGTATATAGTGGTTAGCAAGTGAGGGCAACACTTGATCACTTCATCTCAACCTCCTGATGATGATCCATGCTGCTACACGTCTCTGCTAAAGGACTCTGTGACTGTAAGAAGGAATGCTGAAGGAAGCTGTTTATGTTATGTTGTTATTTTGCCAAGTTATTCTTTGTAAATAAAACTCTGCTAAAAAACACAACAATGAGAAAGTTAAATATTCAAGACTTGAGTAAAAACTTTTTTGCATCTCTTACAACAACTCTCTAAAGAAGTTTCAGCAGATTGATAGCTCAACTAGGCCGAGAGCATCCACGAGCTCTATGTCTGCATGTCAAACTCGATGGCAGCTTTAGCATTTATTTAGAAGCAGTGCTCCCGTGGGTGGTAAACCATGTCTATTTGTCACAGCACTTGATTTCTCTCAATTCTGTATCTTGCACTTGGCATGCTTTCCCTTATTATTGGTCATGGACAGGCAGATGAGAAGGGCTTCATTTGTAAGTTGGATTGCTGTTTCATGTGGGGGAACTGTGAGTTGGAGGAAATATACATTCCTCAGTAGGGCCATGCTACATAGAAATCATTTGGAATCTGGATAGAGCAGTGAGTGCTCTTGGCGTTCAAGAATTGAAAATGTCTGCCTGTGGGGTGCTGATCCCCAGCATATTTTCAGCCCGTTGTGGAACGCATGTGTTCCAATCTCCAAGGCCACCTGCTTCAGTTGTTCCCGCTTCCAAATTCAGTTTAAGTCACAGATTCCCAAATGTTCGCTTTCAGGTGATTGTTTGGATTCATCTCCCAGATCTTCCAGCACCATGGGACTCAGTGTCGTTCTATCTTTGAATCAGAGCTAGATAGATTGGCCAGAATCCGATCTCTGATGAATGTTGACAGAAGGTGAATAATCTAAACCTGGCTGGCAAATTGCCCACAAAGAGACAAGTGTAAATTAGCAACTGGATTCTGGATATTAGCGATAAATCTAACATGTCATTCTGAAGACATTAACATAAAATTTAGTTTGTTGTTGTTGATAAACTTATAATTAATAACAATATTGACCCATAATAATAATAACCCGGATAAGGTTCAAGGTTATGGTTTTGGTTTCAAAACCCTCCATGGCTTGGGACCTGTCTATCCGGCGGAGCCGATCTCCCAGAGGTCAATTTCGTGCCGACCAACCAGAGCATCGTCCTCCCTTTCTCTCTGAGTGGCCATACCGAGAGAGGCCATACCGAGAGGGCTTCGACCCGGAATCGGGCCTTTTCGGTGGTGGGCCCGGCACAGTGGAACAAACTGCCTTGGGAGATAAGGCAGGTCAAGTCGCTGGCGGCTTTCAGAAGAGCCTTAAAGACCTGGCTCTTCAGGCAATGGTTTGGGGACCTCTGAGCATTTTGTCATAGTGGCTGTCATTGTGATTTTTTTTTTTACTAGTTTTACTTCCTGGAGCTTACCTCACTGGTGGGTGGTGCCAGGCCTACTTCCCCTGGCCATTTTTGATTTGTATTTTATTATGCTTTTTATTTTTATGATGTTTTGTGTTTGATCATATTGGGATTGTAGTTGGGTAGTCGCTTTCGGTGACGTGCTGTACACCGCCCAGAGTTCCCTATGGGAAAATCGGGAGGTCAATAAGTACAAAAATAAATAAATAAATAAATAAATAAATAAATTGTTAATTGTGTGTTGCATTTACATGTTAAAGAAATTCACCAGGAGAAAGGCAGCATAGAGCTGCAGTAAATAAATAAGAGTACTCAATTAACATAACAAAATATGACTTACAAATTAAAATAATGTATAAACAACTAAATAATTCTTCACATACCTACTAAAAACTGTAATGGCTTATAGGGAACACATTACTTTTGATGCATTAATTCTTCCCTCTGCTTTGATGAAGATTGCACTGTATTTACATCATTTCTAGTGGACCTCTATAGATTCCTTCCTCCATTGTTGGCTATTCAGGTTGGCAAGACACTTCCAGACTTTCTGGGAGAGGAGGAGGTGAAATTTCACTTTTGCTCCTATAGCTACCCATATGTTGTGCTGGACTCCATTCATCCATCCATCTATCCATCTATCCATCCAGCCAGCCAGCCAGCCAGCCAGCCAGAAAGAAAGAAAGAAAGAAAGAAAGAAAGAAAGAAAGAAAGAAAGAAAGAAAGAAAGAAAGAAAGAAAGAAAGAAAGAAAGAAAGAAAGAGAATTATTTTCCTAGTGGAAAAAAGGGGGCACATCTTAATCTGCATTTCATCTTTTTAATACATTGCAGAGCCTTCCTGTACCATTTCAGACCTCACCCCTGTGCCCTTTTTTTCAAAATCAAAATAGGCATTTCTGTACTATCAGTTTCTTTTGTTTGTTTGTGTTTTTCCTCTTATCTTGATCTTTCTGTTTATGGAATTGCTTTTGCTATGCCAGTGTCCCAGATCTAACAAGAGTGCTTTTTATCAGATAATACAGCCAATAAATTAATTCCCTCCCTTTCGTGGTGAGCAAGAACGTGTTATTTTGATTAATGGGTTGGTGATCAAATGGATTAAAATTTGTATCCGAGAGATGCCCTTAAACAAGTGGTTCAAAAAAAAATAGGGCCTCCAGTCATTATGGGACTTGGACTCCCTCATCATTAGCCATGCTAGCTAGTGTTTCTAGGAGATTCATAGAATCATAGAGTTGGAAGAGACCTCAAGGGCCAGCCAGTCCAACCCCCTGCCATGCAGGAACCCCCATCACAGGACTCCCGAGAGATGGCCATCCAGCCTCTGCTTAAAAACCTCCAAAGAAGGAGACTTCACCACCCTCCATGGCAGCATATCCCACTGCCGAACAACTCTAACTGTCAGGAAGTTCTTCCTAATGTTCAAATGGAATCTCTTTTCCTGTAGTTTGAAACCATTGCTCTGAATCCTAGTCTCTAAAGCCATGGAAAACAAGCCACCCCCTCTTCAATCTGACACCCTTTCAAATATTTAAGCATGGCTATCATATCCTCTCTCAGCCTTCTTTTTGTAAGACTAAACATTCCCAGATCCCTAAGCTGCTCCTTGCAAAATATAAGTTCCATACTTTCAACCATCCTGGTTGCCCTCCTCTGGACCTACTCAAAGTTGTCAACATCCTAGTCTCTGAAGCCATGGAAAACAAACCTGTTCCCTCTTCAATATGACATCCTTTCAAATACTTAAACATGGCTATCGTATCACCTCTCAGCCTTCACCTGAAAGCAAACATTTGGGAATCTCTGACTTAAAAGTGAATTTGGAAGCTGGAACAACTTAAGCAGGTGGCCTTGGATGTTTGGTCACATGTGTTCCACAACAGGCTGAAAATACGTTGGGGTTCTCCATATCAGCACACTACAGGCAGACTTTTGGAATTCTTGAACTCACTGAAAGCTCACTGATCTATCCAGATTCTTACTGATTTCTATGTAGATCTTGTGAACTGTACAAGAGGGCACACTGATTCCCATGATTTCCTTAGCTTGGTCCTGTCCTTTCCTATAGGATAAGTTATGATGATACAGTACATGTATCCCTTCCAGCCTTGCCAAGAGTGCAAGGGGAGAAAAAAACCTGTGTCGCCTGATTTCATCATAGAAAGCTGTGGGGGAAAGGCAATAAACTCAGAGTTGACAAACAGGAAGAAATCATCATTGATGCTGGCAAATAAATGTCTATCCAGATATATAAAATAAAGGCTTGTAAGACCAAGCATCATAAAATGACAGAAATGGGTAAATGATCGTTTAGTTAAAATGTGTCATGCCCATATTTCTCCGGATGCTTTTCCCCCTTTCCTTGTCAACATTTATCACAGAGACAGACTTGCTGAGTCACAGAAAACCACCACAGAACCTGGATCAATGTACGTGATGCCTTTGTTAGAACTTTGATAGAAAGATCAAAGATGCAATCCGTCACAGCCATGATCAAGTGCATAATTTTTTGCTTCCAAGATTTCCAGTGATGGCGTAGACCAGCATTCACCAACCTCATGATCTCTATCTCTAGTGCATGCTACATGACACGGCTTGATCAATACTCTTCAAAAGATTGTGAGCATTGGCTATTCTCTTTCTCAGTGTGTGACTTTTTAAATAACTATTTTGATAGGGGATAAATATTAACATAAGAACATATGAAGAGCCATGCTGGATCAGGCCAAAGGCCCATCTAGTCCAGCTTCCTGTATTTCACAGTGACTCCACCAGATGCATCTGGGAGCACACGAGACTAGATATCTGTCTCCTGATACCACTCCCCTGCATCTGGCCCTTGAAGTACACCAGTTTTAAGCCTGGAGATTACACATCTCCATCATGGTTTGTAACCTGGGATGGACTTTTCCTCCAGGAATCTGTCCAATTCCCTTTTGAAGGCATCTGGGCCAGATGCCATCACCACATCTTGTGGCAGGGTCCACAGACTAACAACATGCTGGGTAAAAAAATATATATTTTCTTTTTTCTGTTCTTACTCTCCCAACCCTCATTTTGAGTGTATGTACCCTAGTTCTGGTATTTTGTGAGAGGGTGAGGAGCGTCCCTCTATCCACTTTACTCATGCCCTGCATTATTTTGTACGTCTCAATCATATCCCCCCTCAGGTGCCTTTTTTCCAGACTAAAGAGCCCCAAATGTTTTAGCCTTTCCTCATAAGGGAGGTGTCCCAGCCCAGTAATCATTTTAGTTGCCCTATTCTGTTCAGGAGCTTCAAAAGGGAAGATGTTACATTGGGCAGAAGATCTCCATGCACACTCCTATATGCACATGGCGCTCCTCTGAATTTCTTAACTCCAGTGGATAGGGCAGCAGGCATTTATTTCTGTCTATCTTTGAAGATTCTCAGTCATCCCGGTGAGTTCATCTGGAAGTTGAGTCATGGCAACTGGACTTCTTTTCTTGAGAGATTGAAACGTTTTGATGCTCATCCAAACAGCTTCGTCAGTCTGAGGAAAGCTACTGGTGAGTCCTCCATTTTAAAGTTCACTTTGTCCTCATGTCACCCTGGTCTGAAATAGGCTCATTAGGTGACGAACAATGGCCTGAATAGGCTTGTTAAGTGAACAATAGTCTCAGTAGGCTCATTAGGTGGACAATGACCAATCTTTACAACCTACCCAATACCCATAAAATATGGATCCTTAGCCATGGCCTTGTTGGTGGAAGTGTGAAATACTCTTGATTTGTCTGGGGATTGTTGCAATGGCCACTTGATAAGTAGCAGACTTATTTCTGTATAGTGAGCTGCTCCTCTGCTCCCATGTACGTAATATTTTTTTGCAGATATGAACACCTTGTATGCATTGGGATCTCCTGCCCCATTTGAAATGTATTGGCCTGGGACAACTGGAGAAAGATCCCATAAGTGCAACATTTGGTGGGTGCCATTTTTACCTGGGTACTTTTAAAAATAAGTAGCAAATGGGTTGTGTTTGTGTGTGAAACTAAAAACACCTTTGACTACCCCTATACTACCATGTTACTGACTCCCCTGCCAGATAGTATGGAGGTCAAATGATAGAATCACAGAATAATTAAATTGGGAGGAGCCATATGGTCATCAAGTCCAATCCCCTTCTCAATGCAGAAATTTGAATCAAAGTGTTATCTGCCAGGTGGTTGTCCAAATTTATCTCAGTGTTGGAGCAAGCACCACCTCCTGAGGTCATTGGGTCCATCGCCATACTGCTTTAACAGTTAAGATATCCAGCCTAAATCTGTCTTCCTAGAACTCGCATCCATAATTACATTTCCTGCCCCACCTCTGTATGGCTGTTTCAAGTCTTTCCAAAGTGCTATCTTATCTTCCCTCAGTCTTCTTTTCCCAAGGCTAAAACTGTTCAGCTCTTTCAGCTTCCCTCATAGGACTTGGTTTCTGGCTCCCTAATTTGTGCCCAATTCTGAATTTGCTCCAGTTTTATTGGCACCCTTCTTAAAGCATGGTGTCACAGTCCTCTCAATGAGGCCTAACCAGTGCCAAATAGAGGGGAACTAGGACTTCAAGGAATTTGGAGACTATGGGTGTTTATACACAACCCCTAAGCTCCGCCGCAAATGGCTGCAAGCTCCGGACCTTAAAAATGTTTCCCCACCAGCTCCGGAGTTTGCAGACAATTAAGTGTGACCCCGCCCACCTAAGCGCGACCCAGTGCACTTTTCTTGTACCTGCTCTTTGATGGTGAAAAATATTTGATGCGGAGAGTGCCTGAGCTCTCCTCGCTTCTTTCTGTTGTTTTTCTTTTGCCTCCGCCCCTTAAAGAGGAACCAGGAAGTAAACGGAGGTCGGAGCAACTTCCACCGGCACCGGAGGTAAGGCTTTATTCTTTTGTCCCTGTCTAAGGCTTTTTTCCCCCCTCCCTCCCCTCACGCAGACAGAACAAAGAAGTGCGGAGCGGGTGGGGACGGAGGAACAGCAACGAACCCTCAAGATCTCTGGTCCGAATTTAAGGGACCAGCGGATCTTAGGGGTCGTGTAAAAAGGCCCTATATCTCTGCTGTTGCACCCAAAATAGCATTTGCCTTTTTTTCAGCCACACCACATTGTTGGCTAATACAGTGGTCCCCTGCCATTTCACGGTTCATATACTGCAGTCCTGGTATATCATGGGACCACAGTATAGGAAAGATAAGTCTGCCTGGGTTAAGCTGCTTTGGCCTGTTTGAGGCCTCCTGCATTTACCCCAGGCCTGGCGCTCCCCCAAACGGGCCTCCGACGGGCTTCCCAGGCCTGCCGGAGGCCCCAGAAGTGGTTTCCGGTGAACAGGATATAATTTCTGGATCACCAGAAACCACTTATGGGGCCTCCAACAGACCTGGGAAGCCTGTTGGAGGCCTGTTTGAGGCAGCGCTAGGCCTAAGGTAAGTGTAGGAGCCCCCAGATAGGCCCCCCAGTCCCGACCTGACCTAGCATCTGCATATTGCAGATTTTCCATTATTGCGGGTTGGGTCGGGTCCCTAACCCCTGCGATAGGTGTGTGTGTGTGTGTGTGTGTGGGGGCAATGTACTCAGGCTTGTGATCTACGACTTCTCCAAGATTCTACTCACTCATAGTATTACTGAGCCAAGTACTGCCCATCTTGTAACTGTGCATTTGAATTTTCTCCCTCTCCCTAGGCATAGACCTTGGGACTTATCCCCATTTCATTCTGTTGTTTTCAGCCCAATGCTCAAACCTATCATGTTGTTTTGGAATTTTGTTCATCATCAAAGGCATTAGCTTTTCCAATGTTGTGCCCTCTACAAATCTGAGGAGCAAATGACTGATTCTGATCTTGTGTTAAGCAGGGCCATGATATTTAGGAAAAGGGTGCTAATTCAAAAATATTAGTCAGATAAGCTAAATTCAGCAAGATGGTTATAACCATAATTTATTTGAATAGTGCTGCTTGCATAATTTTTCTTCTGTTCTATTCAATCTAGGGTTTGAAAAAATCTGTGAAAGCAGAAGGATTATTTTTATGTGGTTCTAGAGCAACTGTGAAGGTGTTTTCCTGTTTTTAAATAATTGAATAGCAATTTTTTTCATAATAAAATCTGTCTTAAGGTGGTTGAATTTAAAGCAAAATGTTCTGCTTATATACTGCCCCATCCCACTTCAAGAAGTCTCTGGGTGATTTACAGTTTAATTAAGCAGGCTACACATCCCCCCCCTCCCCAGCAAGCTGGTTACTCAGTTTACCAACCTAGATGGAAGGCTGAGTCAACCATGAGCCGGCTACCGGGGATTGAACCCCAGGTCATGAGCACAGTTTTACCTACAGTACAGGCATTTAACCATTGCGTTAGGTCATGCATCCATGTTTCTCCTTGAAAATGCCATGGTAAGGTGGGGGCTGTAAGCAATTAACAATACTGTTGGGTTTTTTTTTTAAAAATGCTGTACAATCAATTGAATACATGCAGTTCACAATGCCATTAAGCAGCATCCTCAAATTTACTATCGTTCTTTCTCTCTCTACTGCAATGGCACTCTCTTTTCTTCCCTGTAAAGTCGAGATGGCATCATTTATGCAAGTAGTTCATGCAAAGCATACACAATGGGAAAAGAGATTTCCATATTGATTTAATATATTGCCATGTTGATTTAAAGATGTGGGAAATGAGCCAAAGCTGATTTTCACATCACTTGGGAGTTCAGCTTCAAATAAAATCTCCCACGTGATGCTGAGGTATGTGCAATTCCACTTCCTCTCATTCCTAACCAGCTATTTCGGCTCCTGCCTTCCTCTCTCTCCTTAATCCCTGTGTTTTGCTCGAGACTGATACTGTCAGCTTCTTTGGAGAAGGAACTGGTTTGTTTTGCTTTTGTTAGTTTGAACATTGTCACACACACACAAACACACACAATAAATGATGAATTAAAGAATGGTTATTCAGAAATGCTGTAGACAAGCAGTATGGCAGCCAGGGGGCGTGGTGGCTCAGCGGGCTAGAGCGCTGAAACTGTTGGCTGCAAAGTCGGCATTTCAGTAGTTCGAATCCCAGGTGCCACATAGCAGAGTGAGCTTCCACTGTTAACCCTAGCTCCCGCCAGCCTATCTGTTCAAAGCGTGTAAATGCAAGTAGATAAATAGGTAGTGCCGTAAAAAAAAAAAAAAAAAAAACGGGAAGGTAAACAGTGTTCTGTGCACAGGAATATGTTCAGCCATGCTGGCCACATGGCCAGACTTGCACAACACTGGCTCTTTGGCTTAGAAATGGGGATGAGTGCCACCCACGGATAGCAGCCTTGACTCCCTTCACATTTTGAACCTCAACACTGAGACGTCCACTCCAATTAAGTGGGCTGAATTCCAAAACAGCTGGTGGTCTGACGGCCCCACATCCAAACACATCCCTACCAAGCCAAAGTTTGGAAGCTGTATTCTCAAGTCCCTATAACTGTGACTAGACAAAATATTGGTGACTCAATACAGCTTTTCTAGCCATTTGTTCAATACTTTTTTTAAAAAAAAGAGTGGCCTTGACATGCTAGCAATAAGGAAAACAAAACCAACAGGATTTTCAGTTGCTCCTGGTTCATGAATCCTGAAGATAAGAATGTGCCCTTGACTGAGCACATAAACCCTTCACTGATCTCTCTTTCTTTACCGTGTTTTGAACACGATGGTTTTTTCCACATATGAGAGGGCTATTTGACTGCATAAAGGTGTCTGGGAGCGCTGCAATCTACCATAACCTGAGCATTATTTTTTAAGGAGGTTCCATTGTCACCACATTTTTGTTTATTTAGTCAGGGCACAATGCATGAAATTAGGCATCTGTTTGCCCTCTCGTGTACCATTTAGGGGAACTGGACTCTGAATTCAAGATGTCAGTCAATAAAGCTTTGACATTATACCCTGCCATAGGAACTTCAGTCATGTGCATTGTTTCCAAGTGCATACAATCCGTCAAAGTGACTGTGTTGAACCTCATATTGAAATATGCTTAAAATGGGGGGAGGGGAGGGACCAAATAAATTGGGATTGAAAGTCACAATGACATCACTCAGTCCCACTGGAGGGAACCTCTGAATGCTGTTAGATTTGCTTTCATGAGCACAAAAGAAAGCAAAGCATGCTGCTTATATACTGCCCCATGGCACTTAAAAGTGCTCTCTGGGTGGTTTACAAGTAATTATGCAGGCTACACAGTATAGCACCTTTCAGGTGTTTAATATCTGTCCGATTCTTTGGATCATCCCACCAGCCAGCATAATTGAGACTTTAGCAGTTGACTTGTCAAATCAGCTCATGCTGTCATTAAATGCCAGATCTGCCCCAAACAAATCTGAATCAATTTGTGGTCTTATAGTAGATGAAAAGCTGACCTGGTTTGTATAACTCAACCCTGGGTGTGGGGTGTTGGTGGATGTGTGATTCTCCTTTTTCATATACCCCTCCCCCAGTTTATTCCATGGAAGATCAGAAGAGCAAGGAGAGTCTATTAAGATCAGTAGGATCCCTGCCTTCACTTGATGTTGGACCAGCTGGACAGAGTAGGTGTCAAGAGTTGGGGTACTGTGATCACATGGCCCAGCATTTCCCCTACCTCATGGGCTTCTGCACGGCTGACATGTGTTGTTGCTTAGAGCTACCCAGAATGGTTTGGCTGAGAAACTTCAGGGAATAATTATTTGATGTCATGGGAAAGATCTAAGTCAATGCACTATCTTCAGACAACTGGGCAAAATCTGAGAGAAAGAGATATTTGAGTGATTCCAGAGGAACTACTGGGAAGATTAAGGAGATGTTCACCCTGGGTAGAACATCCCAAAAGATTCTTCATAACCCATTTAGACTTTGTGGTATTAAAAAAGCTGAAGGCCAGGCTGAAAAGGATTGCGATCCCTTCCTTAAATTGATCCGTGTATGTATCAACCTGCTCTTTGAGATTTGCTGAAAGCAAAGCAAAGTGTTCTGCTTATATCCCACCCCATACCACTTAAAGTAGTCTCTGGGCAGTTTACAGTTTCTAATTACAGTATGCAGGCTACACATTGCCCTCCCCAGCAAGCTGGGTACTCAGTTTACCGGCCTCGGAAGGATGGAAGGCTGAGTCAACCATGAGCCGGCTACTGGGGATTGAACCCCAGGTCGTGAGCACAGTTTAACCCGCAGTACAGGCATTTAACCACTGTGGCACGAGCATGAAGCCATGCTCATGGGCTTCCTGTGGGTAATATCAGGAGAGCAGTGATCTGGACAAGGACAATCTTACTTGTGGTTCCATCATTACAGAACTACCTCAATTTCAAGGTGTGCTAGACATCACCGGTAGCTCTTATTTGCTCATTCCCTAAAGAGCTCCTGTCCCCCAAGGTCTTTAGGTCCTTTTGTCACAGAGGAACCATCTTGTCTACTATATGTTATTTTGCTGTCGGAGTGCCTCTGATTAGTTTTCATAATCTGTCCTTTTACCTCTGTTTGTGCTTTCCCTTCTAAATGCGCTTTGGCTGGCCTGCTGCTCCTGGAGCTTTTATCTATGCAAGTGAAGTCAAACGCCTTTGCAATAACCGTTCACTACTTTTCATTATTAATCTGCACCGCTGCAGAGGGAATCACATGAATTCCTGGAATTTGCTTGAAGGAAGGAACCACATTATAATCTGATGAATTATTAACTTTCCTCACATTGATTATGAGGTTTTGCAATTTAGAATGGCAGCTACTCAATCTTTTCTAATGCGACTGCTATGACTTCAAATCTTCTCCAAGCTGAACCCTGCCTTTTAACCTGAATTAAAACTGCAGGCATGGGGAAGATGACTTTGATATGGTGTAAATATCTGAATTATGATTGCTAGGCAAAGCTTGGGTTTAGAATGGAGTCCCTCAGTGGAAGGAGGAGGTGAAAACCAACTTCCTTTTTGTATTTCCAGGAGTTGTTTTAAGGAGAAGGGTAAAACCACGTCAGCTCATGTTGCTCTTCATTGCTAGTAGTCATCCTATTGAATCTCCAATAATGCACCCCTATGCATTCTTCATGGTGGGGAGTCCTCCTCTCACTGATGACTGCACCTCAACAGTGCACATCTGTTTATCAAAGATGTTGTGCTTACACATAGCAACAGTTTTGGTAATATGCTACCATCTGGGGTCAAGAGAGCATTCAGATATTATTTTTATGTAGTGATGTAGTTGGCTTCTAAAATATTTTGTGTTGTGTCATTACAGTCATGACCGAGTCTTTGTTACCCCATGTCCATGGAGTTTTCATGGCAGGAATACTGGAGTGGCTTGCCAGTTCCTACTCCAGGCATCTACAGCACCTGGTATCCCCTGGTGGTTGCCCATATTTTAGTGCAACTAATTATGTCTATTAATTATTTCTACAGTGCTGTAGGTTTGACCTCATTTGATCTGACTGGGGAGTTTTTAAAAAAATTTCAAGTCCTGATATCCAAACTGTGGTGTGGTGTCTGAAAACAGTGGAACCGTGTGTTCCAGATAGTTTCACAATTGCTTGCTTTAAACACTTGCTTTAGCTATTTTTCATTGTTTTCTGGCACTCACAAAATGAGAAAGAAAGAAAAAGGCCTTTTCATATGATGCTTCCATCATTAGTAAAATACTTTAAAAAGATAATACTCCAGATTCTCTTGGAATGCATATCATGTTACAGTATTGTGTTCCTTCATGTACAGAACAGAGTTTTGGAGCCAAGCCACCACTAGGACATTGAGATCTCCGAGTTTTCCATGCCCTCGCATAGAAGTATTCGGCAACAGTGTCCATTAGAAGTCTACACACATAGGTTTCCTACACTTTTTGGAATATCATAAGAAAGAAGAGGGCAATGGTTCTGGATAGATGTGGGCATGAACTGCTGGTTAACTGGTTCAGCACAGTTTATTTCCTGGCTGAACAGCTGGTCCATGGGTCAATTCCTTGTCCCTTCCAGTAAGCACTCACTCAAAGATGCTGCTGTTGGCTGCATGTTCACTGAAGGGGGCAAGCCACCAAACTATTTTCCTCAACACAGAACCACCACCAACGTTCATTTTCAGAATGGAGTCGTCATGACAGAGCAGTGACTCACAATGGCCGCGGTCTCACCAGTGTTTTCTGCGCATTTTTGCTGCAGTGAACTGTGCAGTAAAAGATCGTGTCCTAACCGCGAAGGGAAGTAATTTGGTGCCCCGACCGACCACGTCCCCAGAAGCGCCCTTTCACCAAAGTTTTTTAAACCACTGCTAGGGGTTGGTTTAAAAAACTTCCCTTAAAGATGCGCATTTCTTTGCTACTCTAGCGATGTGTGACCCCAGAAGATACACAGTAATTAGCTTCGTACCCCTTTTCCTGCCACTTCCTGTGGGTCTGGCTTAAAAAAATTGACGCAGGAAAAAGGGAAAAGATGTGCAGCAGAGACACGCACAGAGCAGTAAAATACTACCCTGTCGACAGGACACTAACTGCACATCAAACACCACATGACCACCCGAAAAAAAAAAACTACGCATCAAATTAAGATGCGCAGAAAACTTTAATGAGACTGCAGTCAATGAGATGCAACAGGTTTATCTGCCCATGGAAACGGATAGCTTCAGCTTATGTGAAATTCTTGCTTGAAGCATTATTCATGGCACACAAATGTGTTCTGGTTACAACATTTGAGAACGACCGCATAAGAAATGACAGAACGAATTCAGCAGGGCTGAGCTCACTGAGACATGACACGCAGCCACTGACACAGATAGGGTCTTTATTTTAAAGGACCACCACAAGAAATCACAAGGACAATAAACATTTACTTTAATACTGAAAGCTTTTCTTCCACGACTGTGGTCTGCAGTTTCTAGAAGTTGTTTGCCTTTTTTTTCTTTTCCAACTGTGTCTCAAAGGTAACATTGCAAAAAGAGAAAGAAAACCACACAGCAAACCTTAAATACATCAATTGCAACTCAGTGTGCTTATTTTCTGTGTGTGTGTGTGTGTGTGTGCGTGTGTGCGTGTGTGTGTGTGTGTGTGTGCATACGCATGTACACTGTGAGCCCGTGGGGGTATTAAAGTTCTTCAAAATCATGAGCGCTGGTATCCATTGCTTCTGGGTGCATAACTCTCCCCAGGAAAATGATGGTACCTAAAGGAAAGAAAGAGAGTCAAAGAGAAAGAAATATAAAGGATGTGAGAAAGTCCAAAGGAGGCATATTTTATGGCCGAAAACACACAAAAATAGGCTAGTATATCTCCCTTTATACCAGCAAATAACAGCTCTTTGGATATATGAGATAAGCTGAAGAAATGTGTCAGGAAAAGGCTACCTCTCTTCCATCAGCACAATCTAAGTTGCCATCTGAGATGTTTTAATGAAATAACAGAACATGAAATCTCAGATCTCCTGCATTATGGATCACTGGCATGAAGGAAGAGCAGTGCATTCATCAGTCAGTAACTGATGGGGAAAAGGAAAAGAAATGTTTGGAGTAACTGGCCTTCAAGGCTTCCCTAACTGACACAGGGAATATATGAGAAAGAGATTGATTGATTGATTGATTGATTGATTGACTGACTGACTGACTGACCGACTGACTGGTTGGCTGGTTGATTTCTGTTTCTACAGCTGTTTAGCAGGGTGTGCTAGCCACCTTATGTTTCACATGTTATCATTAGCGAGATAAGTTGGTGACACTATAGTTTACTGAATTGAGCTGTAAAACACCTCAGCCTGACGTAACTGAGGAAACTATTATATTTATTCGCATGGAAATAGCTATGTTTAAGTGAAACAATTGCTATGCTATGTTGTATTTTACTGATTTTTACTCAATTTTCTCCTGTTACTGTTGCAACTGGCAAAACTTGGGGCTGATATATATGTAGATTTCAAATTACATATACAGTGCATTTCTTCTCAGCTGCCAATTGCATCTTTTTATCATAATGCAAATGCAAATTATAACAAATGTTTCATACAGGAAAAAATCTCAAAAAATGTTTTTATCCCACAGGGGTCCAGAGTCAATCAGGGACGGATGGTTCAAATAAAGCAGTGGTTCTCAACCTGTGGCTCCCCAGATGTTCCTGGACTGCAACTCCCAAAAACCCCTTCCAGCACAGCTAGTGGTAGAGGCTTCTGGGAGTTGCAGTCCAGGAACATCTGGGGACCCACAGGTTGAGAACCACTGAGATAAAGCTTGTTGTAGTGGAAAGACCGAGATATATCTATCTCACTGAGCATCTATCTCACCAGCCTGCTTCCAGGGCCCCTAGATGGCCACAAAGCAGTCACAAATGTTTGCAATGCGCCGGAATGGATGAAGTATGGCCAACATAGATCTTCTACACAGAGTTTGTTCCTTGGATCTTCCAGTCAATGAGGACACCAACAGGTAATCATCACAATGATATTTAAAAGAGTATGTGTTCATCAAGTAGAAGGGAATTACACAGGACACAATCCACCACTGCCTCACATGCAGAACCTACTCCACTCCAGAACCATGTGCTCACACACACAAAAAAGAGGGGGAACCTAAGAGCAGTTGTTTTCCTTTAAGATCCGACATCCTCTGTGACGTGCGTCTTGTCACTTCAAGAGTCGAGGCTTTTTTACAAAATGGAAATATACTTCTGGTTATTCCCATCGTGTTCTGACAGTGACCCACAGCCAGTGAAGCTGGGCAAATCTGGTCCCTGGATCCCAGGGCTTGCCCAGCCTTGGTATAGCCCAGAAAATTCATCTGCTAGAATAGCTTACAAAACTGCCCTGTATCCATCCCCTACCTAGATGTAAAACCCCGCTGAACTCAGTAAAAACTCTGAGTAGTAAAGCACCGGATTGCACTGTTTGTCTCCATTGCGGTGCTGTCCAGCGTCTCTTACTCAATATCGTCTATTCCAACTGGAAAGCAGTTCTACTAAATCTCAGATGGAGCAGTTCTTTCCCAGCTCAGCAACTCAACACCTTGTTTTAAATTGATGATAGTGAGAATTGAACTTGCAGCCTTCTGCATACAAAGCACATGCTCTACCTCTGAGCTACCACCTCTCCCCGTGAAGGCAGGTAGTTTACTCAATATACTTTTAAATCAATCTGTTCTGTTATGGAGCAGGTAATTCTCATCCCACCCCCAATCCCCATCTAGCACATAAATAACAGATCATACCCCTTCTTCTGGATGCTCTGGGATCTCAGTGCTTTTAGAATTCTACTGCAGTGCCCACCAGGTAATGCGAGAGACTGCTCTGTGTCTGGCTAAGGCAATGCACCTGCAGCATCAAAGTTAGCTTGATATAAGGAGGACAGCAAGGGAATTTCTTTAAGGAAGGAATCACAGATTTAAGACAGACCCCGCTGACCTCCTTCTGTCAAGCTATCTTTTGATACTGCAGGTGCTCCGTCTTGCAGCGTGCAGCCATTTTCATTACATTACAATTAGGCTGTTTTTTTCGGGGCTAAAATGCAAGAAGTGGGGACAGGTTTGCAATTAGAAGCAGAGTTGACTTAAGTAGTAAAGAATCTATGGTTATCTTCTGTCTTTTCATTCATTCATTCATTCATTCATTCATTCATTCAGCATCCAAATTAGCTTGTTTCCACTTGGTAATTAGTCACCAGGAAAAATCAATATGTTTGCATAATGATGGAGCAGACATGCCAGCTTGGGAGAATGTGTCCTTGGGGACGAAAAATGTTTTATCACCTCCTAATGGCAAAGTTGCCCTTCTTTGTGCTTTGGCCCTCTGAAAAGTAACTTTTAAAGTAAGCTAGTAGATGGAAAGATACAGTGTCGGGTTTTGAGTGGTCCCTCCCCGCACCCCAAATCTGGACAGAAACATTAAAAGGAGCATTCAGAAGTTCAAATTGCTCCACAGTTATTTCACATATTCCTTCTCCAAAGGCATGGGCTGGGAAAAGTATGCATAGTTATCATCTGTGGATGAGTGTATAGAGATGAAAAAGGAAATGGGTAGAGATGGATGGTGACTTTCTCCAGTTCATAGTTTAGTGGCTGAAAGTTGTTTGTCTTCCAACACTTGGCCACTGTTCATCCTTCCGTAATTGTTGTTGTTGTTGCTGTTGTTCAGTTGTTCAGTTGTGTCCGACTCTTCGTGACCCCATGGACCAGAGCTCGCCAGGCCTTCCTGTCTTCCACTGCCTTCCAGAGTTTGGTCAAATCCATATTGGTTGCATCAATGACACCGTCCTTCCATAATTACCCTCTGTCTAAAGATAGGGCTGGCCCAAGGTAACTGTCCCCTTCCTAACTAACTAGAGCGGACTCTCAGTAGGGTGAGGAAGAAAAGCACAAGAGAAAGATACACTCACCTGTTCTTCTGTTTCTAACCACAAAGAAAAAGGGGTGATCCACAATGACCTGGGGATACAACACTGCCATTCTACTAATGGCAATCATTCCTGGAGGGAGGAATTGAAAGCCAAGAGGTGAGATCTTCAGGATTCAAACAATATTCATCCCACACAACCTCCCTTCTTGCATCACAGCACTCATGACATATGGGACGTGCTTAAATAGAAATTCAATAACTTGCACTTTCCAACACTGATCTTCCACGTGGCACGCAACCAGCAACCCAATCGACAACAAAAGGAGACTCGGAAAGAAATGGATGTGTCTGAGAATGTGCAATTTATATCTGATGCTTTGAAAAAGGTTTATAACTTGCAGAGAGAGGCAGGGCTTTGAGAAAGAGTTGTGGCGCCAATTCCCTTTTACAGGAAATGTATTATGCTTGACGGTCCCACCACCCACGGAAGCTGAATGCATGCGGTGAAATATAATTTCTGTTTGTTCCAACTGCTGATCCATGGTTGTTTCCTTCATCCCTTTGTTATCTTATTTCTGAACCAAAGGAAATAGCTGCCGATTTCAGTTACAAAAGAATACAGATTCCATTATGGTAAAATGTTTTTGACTTATTCTGGTGACCACCAACAGGTGAAATTACATTTGTGGGCCTGTGTCTAAAATTGCATACTATTGGTGCTGGGGGCCTTATATTCAAGGGGTGAAAACCTATAGCTTTGTTACCCATATGGAAGGCAAACGGAGGGCAATTAAAGAGTTCCCTGCTGAGATCCTTGAGCTTGTGTCAAGCCCAGCAGCAACTTGTTAATTGCTGGCTAGAAGCAACTTGCTGTTACACTTTTTACCTTCTGTATGAATAAAAATCATTCAGCTGTTCACAAAAACAAGACTCGTCTTGAGTGGTACAGATGTTAGCTCCCTGTTAATCGGCATTCAGGCATTGGGGACCACTCTTGGGAAGTTGTATTCTCTATCCACTGAAGTCTTTCAGTTAAACTTGAAAAGCTACTCTATCAGCTCCAACCAAGTGGATTTTTGTCTTCCTCAGCTTGACCCATGAGTGGAAATGAAGCAGGGATGGCAGATCGCTCCCCTCAGTTCTTCTTTTAAACTCTTGAAAAAAACCTGCCTGACTCATTGCTGCCATAATTCCCCCCCACACCTCACTCAACAGGCACCCCCAGGTGTCTATTTCACTGGCGGTTCCTTCCCCTACAGAATCAGCTTCCAAGATCCCAAAAGAACTCTCTCTTCTCTTATCTGAGACGGGATGAGATACATGCCAGAGTCCCTGAAGCTATGGACCACGTCTGAAGTTTAAGGGAATTTAAACTGGATTAATGAAACATATAAAGACAAATTATATGCTTGGTAGGGCCCGGTATCTATTGGTTCTCTCCAGTTCCTCTTTCGTAGCTAGAAAAGTATCTGCCAGTAGGTCACCAGTTAGTTACTTGGAGAAAAAAAAATGAAAACAATGAAGTCTTCTATGTACCAATTACATTTCTTAAACACAGGCAGCAGCCATGGTTTTGGCTCCCTCTTGGCCACACCTGTAGCCTTGACCCTTAAAAGGGCACAGCTGCCCACCCCTCTTCTTCGGTCCTGATCTAACAGCAATGACTTTCTGCTCTGATACTAGACGAAGGATCCCCTGGTGTTTTAGAATGGCTAGTTTCCTTTGATCAGAGACACAGCAGTTGCTCATCCCATCTAGTTTATGTTTTCTACAGCAGGGAACCAGAAGCATGAAGCGAGTGGTCCTCTCCCACTGTTGCCTCCACGTAGCTAGTACTCAAGTGTCTTGATGCTACAGAACAGAGAGGTGACAAGAGATAATAAGGCAGTCATGTCCAAACTTCGACCCTCCTGATGTTTTGAACCACAGCTCCCAGAATTCCAAGCCTGTATTTCCAATGGCAAAGGACTGTGGGAGTTGTGGCCCAAAACATCTGGAGGGCTGAAGTTTGAGCATGCCTGGAATAAGGTATCCATTTGCTTATTCTTCTTGGAATGCATCTAGTCCTAAGCTTGTGCCTAAGCCTGAAGGCCTCAAAGATGTCTGTGCATTGGTACCTACTGAGCAAGACTTACTATGAGATTCAGTTCATTTGCCCTGTGGTCCACCTGTTGGGGCAGCAGCCTTTACTTTGACTGCATCATTTTCAAGCAGGGGTAGGGCCCGGTATCTATTGGTGCACTTCTGATGTCTGCAGGATAACTGGATAAACTAGCTAAAAATAGTTCAGAATCCTGACAAGCTCACAGACTGTTACAAAGAGGCCTTACAGTGAGGAGATTTAATTTTCCATATCTTGGCACACAATGGGAATACTACAGGCCAAACATATTAGCAGCCAGGCAGGGTTCGGTTTTTAATTAAATTTGGAAATTTTAATAACTGTCCTCTAGAGAACGTTGTGCTTTCCAAGCAGTTTAGAGACTTTTAATTTTTTTAATTGAATTGACATGTTGGTGGAAAGAATAAAAGTCTACCAGCCCAGGCGTGATGGTAAACTGCTGTTTGCATAACCTGGGGATTGTGATTATCTGGTCAGGATTTAGTGCTTTGAAGGAAAGGAGTCTTAGAGAGAACAGTCTTTCTTCTTACAACACATGCATGCACACACACATGTGACCAGATCAATTTATGACATAAGTTATAAAAGAAACAAAAATCGGTCATAAACCAATAATCAGAGGTAAGCCATTAGTTATTCCAGAAGAAGAGAATCTTGTTTCAATAAGTCACCAACAAATATTGCAAGTGATCTGAACCTGTGCTTGATACAAGAAGGCAATTAGCAACCCTTTGGTGTTTTTTCTCATATATTCTCTAGATCTACATATAGATTGGTAGTTTTCCTTCCCACTTCTCTCCCTAAGGTCGCCTCACTTCTTTATTTTCCTAGCCAGAAGGAGTCAGATCACAGAATCATAGAGTTGGAAGAGACCTCAAGGGACATCCAGTTCAACCTCCTGCCATGCATGGCCTTTCTGCAGTTAAGCATATCTGCCAAAGTCAAGAGCGTTTGCCAGCCAGTTGAGGGCTCTTTTTCCTATGCTACTCCTGAAAGGATTTCGTGAAGCAATTAAGCCAGGGGTGCCCAAACTTTTTGTAAGGAGGGCCAGATTTGGTGGCTGAGAATGTGTCAGGGGCCAGTTGCGCCCCGACCCTGCCACCCCACTGCAAGCCCCACCCACTGACCCATAAGCCCCACCCACTGACCCCTTGCAACCACACCCACAGGAAGGAAGGTGGGGACCAAGGGAGGGAGGTGGAAACCAAGAGAGGAAGGAAGGAAGGTGGGGACCAAGGGAGGGAGGAAGGAAGGTGGGGACCAAAGGAAGCACAGGGAGCCGTGGCCACAGGTCATCCCTTGGAAGAGGTGATCTGTGCGACCTTGCACCCCCCAAGCTCCCCAGCGGTGACAACGGCTCGCCTGCCAGCCCACCCCAAAGCTTCTTGGCGGTGGCAGAGGCCCGCTGGCCTGCCCACCCTCACACATTCCCCTGCGGTGCTGGTGGGGGCAGACCGTCCGTCTGCCCAAGCTTCCCAGCTATGCCAGTGGCGATGGCCTGCCCGCGCACCACCTGCGCGTGCTCGCCGAGCTTCAGAAGATTCCTGGTGGTGTCAATGTTGGTGGAAGATTTGTTTTTTAAAAAAACATGGGGCAAAGGAGGGGAAGGGAGGGGCGGGCCAGCCAGCAGCGGGCCACTCAGAATGGCCTGATGGGCCGGATTTGTCCCCGGGCCGGACTTTGGGCAGGCCTGAATTAAGCATTTTCCCTCCTTCTTCACTCTGTTATAGATTTTGAAGTAATTCAATGCAATTGCTGCAAGCTCAGCACTTGGGTGCTAGACTTGGCTGGTACGAACATCAGATATTTTATGATATCAGATCTGAGAAGGAAACATGGTGGCCAGGTTCCTATAGGTAGTCTGTGCATGCAGTGAAGTCCATAGTTTGCAAAAGGATCTACCTGACGCAGCAGCAGCTTCGGAGCCTTCTTCATTAACTTCAAAGATCGACTTGTGAATTGCTTTTGAAAGATAAAGATCTTTGTTGTCTGGAAAAAGAGACAAACAGGAGATTTGGCCAGAAATCCACAACAAATGGAAACCAATGAAGCATCTGTTATTTATTACAATGGCAAATGGATTATACCTTTTGTACACAACAGTGAAGATAGGGCTGTTCCATTTCAGTTTTTAAAACACCATTATTGGTGAGGAAGCTCCTCTGAACACTGAACAATGCACTTCCAAATAATCGCACAGACTACTCTTTCTCACTTCCAGATGTCACCCTCGTGTTCTTGTGCTCCTCTATGCCAGGCTTTGGTAAAAGAAGGAGCAGTGAAAAGGACAGGTACAGTGATCCCCTGCCTATCACGGGGTTTAGGGACCTGACCCAACCCGCAATAATTGAAAATCCTCGATATACAGATGCAGGTTGGGTCGGGTCTGGGGGGCCTAGTTGAGGGCTCTTGTACTTACCCCCAGCCTGGTCCTGCCCCAAACGGGCCTGCAAGGCCCTTCCCAGGCCTTCTGGATGCCCCAAAAGGGCCTCCCTGCAAACCAGAAGTGACTTCCTGATCACCGAAAATCATTTTCTCAGAAATGATTTTTGGCACAGGGAGGCCCTTTTGGGGCCTCCAGAAGGCCCGTGAAGGCCCTTGCAGGCCAGTTCAAGGCAGCGCCAGTCCTGGGGCAAGAATGGGAGGCCTGAAACAGGCCTTTCCCCTCTTGCCCCTGGGGGCCTTTTTCATATACTGCTTTCCCGCAATATAGCGGGACCACAGTATATGAACTGTGAAAGGGCAGGGGACAACTGTAGCTGTAACTGATCATTCTGGGTATAATAAAAGGTGAAAGAAATCCAAGAAGAATTTACTGGTTCATAAACCTGGGAGATTGACCTGGTGCAACTCCAATCTGCAGAGTTTTGAGTTGCCACATCTCAAGTCAGAGTGGCCACAACGACACTCAGTCTCCAACATAAGAGCTATTTATTACTCCGTATTGGCTGGACGTTGTTTTACGGCAAACAGTCTAGAAATGATGCTAAATAAATAAGAAATTAAAACAAAAATGTGCACCCTGGAAATTTCAATGAGCTCCTTTCAAGTTTATTATAATTAGTCATTACTTTATTTTCTATACCACTCCCATTACTGCCGCAGCACTACTTTGGGCAGTTCAAATAAAATATGCCGCCTTAATAAAATAATACAATAAAAGCCATACCACATGAAGACAAAAGGCGTCAGAGCAATGAAGAAACTAAGCAAAAGGTAATTCAGGAAAATAAAAATAACTGTAACTGGACGGATCTGTAAGATTCCCCTCCATTCAACCAGGGTCAGAGTGGGCAGCCTCACTGAACAGCCATCTCTTCAGTGGCTTCTTGAATGTTAGAGGGGGACAGAGCCAGGCAAAGCTCCTTCAGGAACTTGGTTCCACAGAGATGGAGTCTCTGCAAAGAAGACCCTGCCTCTGTAAGATATTATAATAAGCTGTTCTCAGACCTTGTTGCTACTTTTGTGCTGACTCAAATCAAAGCATTCCTAGGCTGCTGACACACTGCTGGGCAGTAGCTCCCCAAATCCATGGCATCAGTCTGGGCCGGTTGAGTCTAACAACATCAGGACGCTCAAGTTTAGAAATCAGTGTATCAGATCTACGATCCATTTTGCCCAGCATTGCATCCTTTGACCTGTGGCTTTCCAAGGTCTCAGGAAGAGGTGTTTCCTACCACCCAAGACCTGATGCCTGATCCTTTCAATTGTGGGTGGTTTCCTGCAAAAGCATGTGTTCATACCAGTAAAATATACATTCCTTGGACAGCTCTGTGGTAGAGGTGTGCTTTCTTTGAATACAGCCAGACTGTGGGGCCTTGCGCAGGCTTTACAGTCCCAGGGAGCCCACCAGAAGAACGGAATGGTCAACCACTTCTGAGGATACTCTACCTCGAAAACCTTGGAAACGGTGTCCATAAGTCAGAAATGGTTCAGCGGCAAATGCTTATTTGATTCTAGATCCAAACACACGAGTACACAAAATAAATCAAAACAAAAACTCTCAACACAGTTCAGGCTATTTTGCCTAAATAAATCATTTGACCATCAGAAGCTAAAACTATTTATTTATTTATTTATTTATTTATTTATTTATTTGAAGGAATAACTCCCTTTGGGAAAAGGACATGAACCCAGAGGCCTGAGCAGGCAGTATGGAAGTTCCTCATTCCCACTTATGCGGGAAGGCCCCAAGAGGATAGAGGAGAATTCTTGGCTTAGCCTGTAAACAGGATATTTCTCAGGCATCCTATCTCCAAAACTGATCAACAGGAACGAAGCCCTAGGTTACACATCACCTGGCACTCTTTGATAAGCTCACTGGTACCAACAGACTCAGAAGCCTATGTGAGGGTCTCCAGGAAGTCTCTCTCTGTCAATAATTATCCACCCCCCTTCTCATGTTGCCCAGTGAATGGATGATCAATAAAAAGGCTTGCTGCCCTGTGAAGGCAGGGAACTCCACTCAGAAAACCTGTATGTGTGTCTTCTTGGTTTCTCCTACATTTATTTATTTATTTATTTTAGAGTATTTTTACCCCACCTTTCTCCTTGGAAAAGGACCCAAGGATGCTCACAGTAATGAGGGATCATATACAGTTCAGTATAATTAAGACATATTCAAGTATTGAGAACAGGGAATTGAGGAACATCTTACAGCATTAAAAGGCAAAATTACATTAAAGCTACAAGAGATAAGAAAACAAGAAAACAGATGCTTTTTAAAAAAATACCCCAAAATACTAATTTACACTCATGTAGCTGAGACAAAACACTAAAAGGGAGAAGGCTAGGAGGAGAGAGAAGAACTGGCATTCCTTTCTTTCTTTTTAAAAGAGAAATAAGCTTTTGTGAAAAATGCCGTAATCAAGTAATTTAAAGAAATGTCTGTAGAAAACAATGCTTCAAAACTGTAGTGTCGTACATAAGCTAATAAAGCAAACTGTGAACAATCTTTTCGGCACCACCTGGATTGTCTTTTTATTCATCAGGAAAAATTAAAGAGTGCTTCCAGGGACCCCATTTATCTTTTGAGAGCTTAATGCTTAGCATTGCTTTATAAACAACTCAATCTTCAAATGGGAGAAGCGTTAATTTTCAAGAAAAACAGGTGTGCAGGTTGAAAGTTCTCTTTCTTAGTTTCGGGAAGGGAACACCATGTAAGTCTCCAGCAAAACATTTATCTCGTAGATGAAAGGTATATTTAATTCAAGGCATACAACTATTTTCTGTGCTTCATAGCCCAAGCCTATGACTTGCTACATCAGCACTTAAAAGAAGTTAAGTAAGAAGTGAAAGTATAAAACTCAATTGCTGGTTCAAGGCAACAGTCAATTAAGCCCAGCTGAAAACGGTAAGATTCGGGCAGCAAAACACATGTGAAAACTTCACTAGGAACCTATTAAGGCAACACACATCCCCTGGGCTTACTTTCCAACATCAGATTTGTAAATGAAGCTCCTGTTTACTTTCCAATGACCAATCAGAAAACAAGACAAGTTAATCTGCAAGACAAGCAGGTGAGAAAGCGTACAAACAGAATTTAGCACCTAAGGGATTCCCACTTGTAATGATGTGCTACCTGTACAGTAGGGCCCCTGTATCCAGTGATTCACTAACCACTGATTCTTTTATACATGGTTGGCAGAGGAAAAAATTAAATAAATAATTCAACAGCCTCAAAGCAAGCTACTGTTATAAAACAGCAGCTGTAAAGCAAGCTACTGTCATAAACAGCAGCCGTAAAGCAAGCTATTGTCACAAAACAGCACTTTTGGGTTTTTTGAGTTCTCTCTTATCCATGGTTTTCATTATCCACAGGAAAGTCTGAAACCAATCCCCAGTGGATACCAGGTCCTACTGTATTGTTCACTTTGAGCCACTGCTCTTGTTGGATGGATAACCCACCTATCTTCTCATTGCTGCACCGTAAGATCAGAGACTTGATCAGAGACTTGAAAATGTCACCTGGACTGAAAAGAGTCTTCTGGAAATCAAGGACATGCTAAAGTTCTCGAATTTGGAAGTGCAGACAAGACTGATACTGTGCTCTTCTTAACAAACAAACAACTTGCGAAGCTTTAAAACAACAGCATTCAACCGGCAGTTATCAAAGATGCACTGTCGGGCTTAATTTCCTTCTCGTACAAGAGTACCAGAGATATATAAACAAACCCGCAAAAGTAATTGGTCTTCACCAAAGCTTGTCGCCTTGCTAAGCAGGGTTGTAAGCAGGATTGAACAATTAGGGATTTGCCCTAGGATATCCATGGACGTGGGGTCATAAAGAGTCGGTCACGACTGTAATGAAATGACCACCACCACCACCACCATCAAAACTTAAGAGGGTACACAAAACCAAGAAGCAAATCTACATGTGAGTGTTGGGAAAAATACTTCAGTCTTCTCCAGCTTAGATGGAATTGGTAAAACCATTCCTTAAAAATCTCCCTTACTTTCAAAGCCTTATTAGGATCTCTATATGTCAGTTTTGACTAGTCAGCACAAAACAAGTGGATAATTTTTTTTTTTTAAAAAGGTGACATATGTAGCATTTCATAGGTTCTGAGGGCTATTGAAACATAGCAGAATGATCTTGACTACATCTCTTAGATGGTTACTTCATATCCTTCCTCGTTCCGAGATTACCTTTGTTTTGTGATAACGTTGTTCACGGTCACGTGGTCTTGTCCCAGTTCTTTCCCTGTTTCCGTTTACCCACGGGCGGGATTGATGGAATCGTGACAAGTGTTATTTCATGTCTTTGTTTCATGACAATTACTGAATTTTCCTGGCTTTGTTTACCCTTTATTTTTGGCCCGGGCTTCCATTTTTTGATATTTCGAATCTCCTCAACTTTGCCTTTCATGCTCCCGGTTTCATGCCTTCTTCCCTCTCTGCAATGCATTGTTTGGGATTGTACTGGAGAATGCAACTTCACACTCCTGCCACTGGATGGAGAATGTGTGTGTTGCGTGACAAGTGTTACTTCACGAGCACTTGTCTTGAAACAAGAACCGAGACAAGACAATTCTCGAGGGCAGGGAGAGGTATGTCTCATCTCGCTCTGTTCCCGGTTCAGGGGGCATAGTCAGGATCAACTCCCGCCGTCATGCAATGGACATGGAGTAACCTTTTTTCATACCGGTCCCAAGCGGGACAGCGAACCGCAATGAGAGGGACGTGAAGTAACCATCTTAGGGGCCATAAGGGGGCTTTTAAGTGTAATTTTTTAAAAATGACAGGTGCATTGGAGAGCTGGACGTTGGAAGGCTTGGGTCTCACAAGGGCTCCTTGGGGACTGTAGGCACCTCCCAGATTGCTTTTTACCCACCTGTCATCCATAGAAGAAAAACACTCAGCATACCAAGGAGATGGTGATGTGTTACTTCTCCATTATCACTGGATCTGTGTCTAGAGATGTAACATTTCCAGAACTTTTGAAGCCACACCAGAAAAACCCACCTTTTTTGGGGGGGGGACCCCAGAGTTTTCCCCCTTTTATTTCTACAGCTTTTGGAAATTTTACATCTTTCTCTTGGCTATGAGATGATCAGATAATGGCCAACAAAGAATGGATTCCACTTTCTCAGTCTAAGTCTGATGCAAAAACATTTCTCCTTGCCCTAGGGCAGAAGGATTTAAAAATACTAGTTTTGCAGATTCCCCACACTTGGTTTCTGCACCCTCAAGTAAAATGTGCTGAACTGAAACTGTGATATTGGTTGCCTTGTTGAATGAACTAGGAAAACTAATAGTACTGGATAGGATGTTGATGTCTTTTCAGGCAATTAGCTTGCTCCTTTGAGCTTGATGCAAGAGCGTGAACAGCTTCACAAAAAAGAAAAGGCAACAGCCCCACATGCACACACACACACACACACAAAAGCGCACTTTCCTTTGAGACCTCCTCTGCAAAATACAGAAAAGGTTATTGGCCCAAGAAAACCCCAAACCATGCTTGGTGTCTCAGCCTTGCTATTATCTCCTTAGAGTTGGAGAATCCTGAACAGGCTGTTTTGAAATGCTGAGACAGGGTTGTCTTGCTTAAAATCCTGATGAAAAGTAAGATGTGTTTTTCCACATTTCTGGTTTGTAACTATCAGATACACAGCCAACAAACATAAATACAACAAAGATCTTCTTACCAGACATTGCAGTGAGATCAGCTGTTTGGCTGAATACTTCAGTAATTCCAAGGCCTTTCAAAACATCCTTCAAATCAATTTCCTGTTCAATTGTGAACCTAGGGACAATACATGAAAAAGAAGGATAAAACTCCCTACAGTTTTTTTCCTCCACAAAAGGAAATGAGTTGTCACTAGTGAAACAGAGAAAAGAAATTGAATTAATACAGAAGCATCCTCAAGGGCGTTCTGCCATCTCAGCATGGGGAATGCACTGAAAAGAAAAGAAGACAAAATATCTTGTGTTTATTGTGCTGATGTTCATCACTGACTTATTACTGGACATTGTTTTGTTTTGAAATGATATAATATTCTGAAGCTAGTTGGTTTGCAGCCATGCAACAGTACTGTTTTCAAAGAACTAGTCAAATATAATATATTTTAAAATATAGTATTTAAAAATATATATTTTTAAAAAACATTTAAAAATATTTTTTTAAAAAAATGGTGGTGGTGATAGAGATACTTTTTATGTTCATTGGAACAAACCATAGTGATGGAAAACTGACAACAGCAGGAAAAGAGGGAGACCAAAGGTGAGATAGGTTGATTCAGTAACCAAAGTCCCAGTCTTGAGCTGGTAAGATTTGAGCAGGAATGTTAAAGACAGGAACTTTGGGAGGTCATTAATTTGTTAAGTCAGATGCAACTTGACAGTGTGTAACAACAACAGCTTTGTTAGGGTTGCTAAAATGTATATAACTCTCCCCTTTTTCTGACTATGCCCTCTGACTGCCCTCTACCCATGCAGAAAATAAGAAGTCACTAAACAATTATTTAGAAACAATGCAGACATGGACTTGAGACTATTTCTCAGCAAAAAAGGAAATAAATTTCATAAGCCATCCATCGATCCATCGATCGATCCATTGATCCATCCATCCATCCATCCTTTTGCTGAAAAATAAATCTTATCTCTGAACTTGTAAATACTATGCTTAGGAACAAACAGCCTCCAACAAACAAGGTATTTCTGCCATACATAAAAGGAGTTACAAACTGCTTTGGGCAAAGTGTTGAAAAAAACACAACCTACAAACAGTATTTAGACCCACCACAAAAATGCAACAGATGCTACGGCCAGCAAAGGACAAAAGGAACCCACTCGCCATTGCAGGAATACACTGGGTACCCTGTAGCTGTGGCCAGGTATATATTGGAACCACAAAGCGCAGCATCCAGACCAGAATCAAAGAACGTGAAAGACACTGCAGACTAAAACAACCAGAAAAATCAGCAGTAGCTGAAGACACCATGAAACAAAGTGGACATGAAATCCTCTTCCAGGACACATAGGCACTGGACAACACTAATCACCATGTCAGACTACACAGGGAAGCAATTGAAATCCACAAACACAAGCAGTTTTAACAAAAAAAAAAGAAGACAGTCTAAAAATCAACCAAGCCTGGCTTCCAGTACTAAAAACTGCAGAGTGCAAAAAGGTCAAAGCTCAGTGATTCCCACCCAGCCACAAGCAACAGTGATCAGTTCACACAATAGAACAGCTAACAACACCCACCAACTACACAGAAGATCGTTGCTACCCCTGATTGCATCGAACTTCTTAATCCCTTCATCACAATCCAATGGCTACATTATTGTCCTGCAACTTTCCCCAACTTTAAAAACCCCCATTTCACTCTCTCTATACCCTAGAGCAGTGCTCCCCAACCTTTTTATCCCTGCGGACCGGTAAATTTTTGATAATTTTTCCGTGGCCCGGGGGTGGGGGTGGGGGTGGGGAAGGGGGGGGAGATAAAGGAATGCGAATGGGGGGTCGGGCGGGGAGAGAGAGAGAGAGACGCACACACGCACGACCGCACCACCCCACCCCCTCCCTCTCACCTTTGCAAACCGGCCAGTTGGGACTCTTCCTTTCCGGGGAGGCCCGGCTTTGCTTGGGGACCGCCGCCGCTGACGGGGCCGGATCCTTCCCGCGGAGGAGGAGGAGGAGGAGGAGGAGGAGCAGGCGCTGCCTTCGGGCACCGGCGGAGACACCGGGGAAGTGCGGGGCAGCGGCGGCGGCAGCGAAGAGCCCGAGGGAGGCGGCGGGTGGGGGGCCGAGGGGGGCTGCCGCGCGCCCCTCCCCCTCCCCCTCCTCGTGTGGAGCTGCCCCGTGGCGGCGAGGACCCGGTGGGCGGCTTTCTTTCTTTCTTTCTTTCTTTCTTTCTCCCTCCCTCCTTCCTTCCCTTCTTTCTTTTTCTTTCTCTCTCTCCCTTCCTCTTTCTCCCCCTTTCTTTCTTTCTTTCTTTCTTTCTTTCTTCCTCCCTTCCTCCTTCCCCTTTCTTTCTTTCTTTCTTTCTTTCTTTCTCCCTCCCTCCTTCCTTTCTTCCTTCCTTCCTTTCTTTTTCTTTCTCTCTCTCTCCCTTCCTCCTTCTCCCCCTTTCTTTCTTTCTTTCTTCCTCCCTTCCTCCTTCCCCTTTCTTTCTTTCTTTCTTCCTTCCATCGTCCTTCCCCTTTCTTTCTTTCTTTCTTTCTTTCTTTCTTTCTTTCTTTCTTTCTTTCTTTCTTTCTTTCTTTCTTTCTTTCTTTCTTTCTCTCTTTCTCTCTCTCTCTCTCTTTCTTTCTTTTTTTTCTTTCTTTCTCCCTCCCTCCTTCCTTTCTTCCTTCCTTCCTTTCTTTCTTTTTCTCTCTCTCTCTCTCCCTTCCTCCTTCTCCCCCTTTCTTTCTTTCTTTCTTCCTCCCTTCCTCCTTCCCCTTTCTTTCTTTCTTTCTTTCTTTCTTTCTTTCTTTCTTTCTTTCTTTCTTTCTTTCTTTTTTTCTCCCTCCCTCACTCCCTTCTTTCTTTCTTTCACTTTTCTTTTTCCCCTCCCTTCTTTCTTTCTTTGTCCTCCCTCCCTCCCTCCCTCCTTTCTTTCTTTCTTTCTTGCGGGGTGGGGCGATTGCATGGGGGTCGCGGCGGCGGCGGGATGGGGGCGACAGAGGGGATTGCGGCGGTGGCGGTGGTGGTGGGGTCGCGGCGGGGGCGGGGGCAATTACGGGGGGCGCGGTGGCGGTGGCTCCCGGGACGGCCCCGTGAGGCCGGTGACGGGGGCCGAGGCCGGCGGGGACAGTAAGGCGGCGGCGGCAGCGGCGGCTCCTGGGACGGGGGCGTTTGGGGGGGAATGCGGCGGCGGGGGGGCAATTACGGGGGGTCATGGCGGCGGCGGCGCGGTGGGGACGATTGCGGGGGGGATGGCGGCGGTGGTGGCAGTGGGGGCGATTGCGGGGGGCGGCGAAAACATCCGGGCCGGCCCGCAACGCCCCTCCCGCCCGCCCCCAACACAGGCGCGGTCCGGCGGCAACGGCAGCGTGGGGCTCCACCCTGGAGCGTGGCCGCAGGGAGGGGCCAAAGGGTGCGCGCCCCGAGGGAGGAGGAGGAGGAGGAGGAGGAGGAGGAGGAGGGGCACCCACCTGCTCTTCCGACCGAGGGGGCCCCCTCCTCCCCGCCGGCCCCTCGCGCGCCGGCCCCCAGGGCAGGGGGGTTGGGGCCAGGAGGAGGCGAGGAGGGGCAAGCGGGCCAAACGGGGTTCCTGCTGCTGCTGCTGCTGCTGCTGGTGGGCGAGGAGGAGGAGGGCGGAGGAGGAGGAGGATGCACCGCCGCTGCCGGCGGGCAGAGGAGGGAGGCAAAGGCAAATGTGGCGGCGGCTCCTCCTGCACTCCTCCAGCCTTCCTCCTCCACCGGCCGCCTGCGGGAGAGAAGAGGAGGAGGAGGAGGGCGGCGGAGGAAAAGGGGAGGAGTCTCCCTGGCCTCCCCAGGCGGCCCGGTGCCGACCGGTCCACGGACCGGCACCGGTCCGCGGCCCGGGGGTTGGGGACCACCGCCCTAGAGCACAGAGAGAAACCCCTAGTTCCCTGAGCTCCTTGCCCTTTGAAGATGCCAGCCACAGAGTCTGGTGATACTTCAGGAAGAAAAACTTCCAGAACACGGCCAAACAGCCCAAAAAGCTCACAACAACTAGCAAGGGTTCTTGTTAACTGTTTTTGCAGGATCAAGAAATGTGAAACCTTAAATGCTGGCAACTCAAGAGAAACCTGGCAGCCTGAGCCAGAAGGGGCTGGATGTTCACCTGCTCTAGTCTTCTGCTCCAATGTAGGAATGGCCAAAAGTAGGAAAATCAGTTGTACTTCAGGCAATGACAGATGCACAACCAAAAAAAAAGTTTTGAAGAGCAAATCAGTCCCCTTTAAGGAAGCTGTATAACATCAGAACTGTATTAATGATCCACTACACAAGCACTTTAAGGACCACTTTTTCTTCTGTCTTGAACTAAATGTAGTGAAATGACAGCATGGTAGACAGAAAGGAACTGTTGTTTCCCTTAAGGTACAGTTATAATTGGATATGTTCCACAACATGAGTATGCAAAGTGCATCCTTCAGATGTTGTTGCCTGCACTGGACCAAACAGGATACATGCTTTGACACCCATTAACATGAAGTCTAGCTAATTTAGGCATAACCAGAGGGCCTTTACCTCTGCGGATGAGAAAGTCTAACCACCAGTTTCTCTTCAGAGGAAAGGGGTAATTAAGCTGTAAATCTGCACCCAATTCCTGGGAATTTCTATCAAATTCAGGGGTCAGAAGCCTGCTGGGGAAAAGATCTCACTGTAACAACAACTGTTCAAATTGTTTCCTCCAACTGGTGGCCTGTCCTTCATGCAACCGGCGGTGCAGTGAGTACTCTGCTAAGGGGGTTGGGGAGCTGTTAGTGCAACACAGGTACGACACATGGGAACCCATGAAAGGGCCTTCTCGACTGTTGCGCCCAGACTCTGGAACTCCCTCTCACTAGGGGACAGGACTGCCCCATCTCTGTTGTCCTTCCGGAAACAGGCAAAGACCTTTCTCTTCAGGCAAGCTTTCCCTGAATGATGGACTACCATGTGCATTTTATAGGAATCTATGGGTTCATAGACTTTGTGTTTATGACTACATATAACCATGTTGCTTTAATGTAATGTGGTCTATTAATGCTGTAAGATGTCCCTCAATTCCTTGTTCTAAAATACTTGAACATGTCTTAATTGTACTGGACTATATATTATCCCTCATTACTGTAAGCCGCCTTGGGTCCTTTTCCAAGGAGAAAGGAGGGGTAAAAATACTCTAAAATAAATAATAAATAAATTCCTCAGCCAAGTTCTGGGCAATGGAATTTATAAACATGTATGCCAGGGGTGTCCAAACTTCAGCCCTCCAGATGTTTTGGACCACAACTCCCAGAATTCCAAGCCTGTATTGCCAATGACAAAGGACTGTGGGAGTTGAGGTCCAAAACATCTGGAGGGCTGAAGTTTGGACACCACTGATATATACAAATGCTCTACAGGTAATGGATAGGAAAATAGGCTTATTGATGGTGTTTGGATAGAATGTGGGTAGAAAGATTTTATTCCTGCCTCACAGGACTGGAATGTGGACTTGCTAAATGAAAGCAACTGGCAGCAGATTCAAGGACAGAAGAAAGAGGGTCTCCTTTTCAGAAAGCCCAGCACGGCAGTAGTAGTAATCACCACCACCGTCACCTTAGAACTGCAGAACTGGAAGGAACATCAAGTCCATCTCCCGTCAGGGAGGCACAGTGGTGGCACTGAACTCCCAATTTCTGGTTCAGCAGCCAGGTGATTAAACCGCTGAGCTATCCCACAGTTCTTTATGAAGTTCATCACCAGAAAATGCAGTGAAGTGCAAACAAGATTAGTTAAGGGCCAATGTGAACATTTTCATCCCCCATCCCCACTGTCAGATTCATGTTTGTGTGCCCAGTCTCACACTGGTCGTGAAATTGGGCATGCACAAAGCGGAGCCCGCAGGAGGGGATGAAAGCACGCTATGATTGTCTTTGTGCACACAGTTTTTTCTGCAATTGCGTTTCGATCAAAGTATTTACAGCAGTCATTATCCAGGCAACCAAAATCACACACAAAAGCATTTTTTTAAAAAAAAATGTATATAAGGCAAATTCAGTCATTTGAAATTAAAATATTAAAGCATCTTTAATTTTTCGTTCAGTGTAGTGTGTAGTGTGTGTGCAACTTTTTTGGGATCCCACGGGGTGCACGGTTGGGGAAAAGCATGGGATTTTAAAACTTTTTTTTTTGCCGCCCAAAGCACCTCACACCACCTAACCAACACTTGGGGTGGCAAAAAAAAAAAAAGGTTTGAAAAGCCTGTGTTTTTTTGCCGCCCCAAGCGCCGATCAGATGGCGCACGGGACTGTGGGTGGCAAAAAACGGGGTAAAAATCTCACGTTCCCCCAACTGCCCACCCAATCATTTTCAGAGAGCTCCTGCCGACCTGTCGTTGGCTGGGCCCCTTTAAAAATGGCCCTGTTGGCACCAGGGAGATCCCCTGGTGCTGACTGGGCCATTTTTAAAGGGGTCCAGCCGATGACAGCTTGGCTGCATCCCTCTGAACATGTACTGTGGGGAACTGCCTGAAGCCCCTGCGCCAGCTGATCGGTGCTTGGGGCAGCAAACAAAAGTTTTAAAAAGCCCACAGTTCCCCCAACCCCTATCAGGCGCATTGGGGGGGGGGAACCACAGGCTTTTCCCCATAGGAATGCATTGCTTCAATGCATTCCTATGGGAAAACGAAAAACGAAATGGAACGAAACAAATTTCCATTTTGTTTCATTTTTCTTTGATGGGTCTTTTTGATTTTCATTTTGTTAGGGAACAAAATGAAAACTAAACAAAAAAAATCATTTCATGCCCATCTCTAAGTCAGTATTAATCTTGATAATGAAACACAGCTGCCACACACATCTAAATACCGAAATGCTTGAGAAATTGCTTTATTAAACTATAACTCCCTAAACTCCAAGTCAACATGGCCAGTGAACAACCTGACTAGGGGATTTTGAAGGCATGGCCTGTGACGAACGTGGATCTATTATGCTGCCACCTTTAATATTAATTAATAACTGTTCCCCAGTCTAGATATCCCCACAAAAATACCAGCAAGTTCCCAGGGACTTTTATTATGAAGAATGGATTCTGACACCAATGTTTATGATTTAAAAATAACACATGTAACTTTTATTGATATACAAACGGATGTTCAATGTTATTTGTGTGATAGCTTAGCCAATGTTCTTAGATGTTACTTTAATAATTTATTACTATAACAGTTCTTATCATCAATTAGACCAGAATGCTTGACAGTGCCTAGACCACCCTTAGAACGCCCTTAGATCACACAAGAGAGAACCCCTTCACTTCTCAGAGAACATCTTTCTATCCACTACCCATGCCCACCAGCTTACTGATGGGCATGGGTAGTGGATAGAAAGTGGATGTGGCTAGGCAACATACATTAATACATATTCATAAGCAACATAAATATTCATACACAACATTCTATTCATCACATGGCTCAAAATCTCTCTCTGGTGAAGGACAACTGTTACATGCATATCTTGCTCCTGAACTTCCTGGAAGCATCTGTTTGGACATTGTGCTAATCAGAGGGACTAAAGGCTCGGGTCCAAGACGGCTCTTTTGACAGCACTGCAAAAGAGAGGATGACCTCCCATCCCTGTATAAGTTTGTAAGGTCTGGATTCAGTCCGTCTCCATCCGAACACCACTTGCTTGTGCCATGCTTGTGGAGTTTCAGTCTGCTTCAAAACTGAGGAGGTAACAACCATGTCCCACTGGAACGTGCTCTCTGTAATGTACTGAGGATCCATAAAGAAGACACTTAGCTCTCTCTGGTGGAGTTCAACTGTTACTCTCCCATCTTAGCAGGGGACATATAGGTGGCAGCATCTTGGATTAGTCTGGGGGGGTTAACATGGACCTTTCATCAATGAAACTCAAGAGGAGATGCTGGACACCTCAATACTGCTCAAGTGGACCCACTACAAAGGGTTCCCCCAAGGTCATATACCTGCTACACGAGATCTTCCAGAGAGGCACTCCAAGGGAGTCTAGAAAATAATCCACCAGAAAGAGGGCTTTATTTATTTATTTATTTATTTATTTATTTATTTATTTATTTATTTATTTATTTATTTATTTATTTATGGCTGTGGCACCAGCACTCTGGAACCAGCTACTGATGGAGCTACAGCTGGCTGTATCCTGCTTTACAGAAAGACCTTTCTTAGTAAAACCCTGATGCAGGTTTCTTTTTCTGCACTGTTTGTTAAATGCCTCACATGCCACATTTTATCCCATATTTTACGCCTCTTGGAGTTTTCCCTTTGAGTGATATTTACTTGTTTTATCTTGCAATAACCCAGTCAGAGTAATACATTGCACTAATGCTAATCCATCCATCCATCCATCCATCCATCCATCACTAGGATTGTTTCAAGGATTCAATTGATCCAGGGGTGGGGTAGCTGCACTTTAAGGCCCTATTGAGTAAAGGCAAACTCAAGCATAATAAAAAAATTAATTAATAAAAATAAAAATGGTATCTTTGAAAATCAAGAGTCCTCTTCACTTCACAAACTGTGCACTCCATGTGAGACACAGAGCCTGTAGCCAGGGGGAAACTGTCACCAGAAACAGGTTTGTTATATTAAAAACTATAAAACACAAAAGAAAAAATACCAGACCATCTGGACTCCTCAGGTGAACAACACAGCATAAAAGGCAACCATTGAGACGAGGTAACAGGAGCCAGACTAGAAATGTCACAGGGATATATATCTCCAGACAAAGTGGCATTGCTGAAAACACGGAAGGAATGCAAAGGCTTGCACTGATGTGACAGGAGCATTAATTATGAAAGATTTTAGTCCTTCTGAACACCATTAGGGAACACATGGGAGGAACACGTCGCACACAAACGGGACGACTTATCAGAGATCTTGAGGGATCCAAATGGTCAGGCTTGGGGTGCTTTTCTGTCAATAGACTTCCTGGACATGGGAAAGTAACAGACATTCAGACATTATTGCAGTGGTTCTCAATTTGTAGGTCCCCAGATGTTCCTGGACTGCAACTCCCAGAAGTCTTCATCACTAACTGAGCTGGCCAAGATTTCTTGGAGTTGCAGTCTGGGAACATCTGGGGACCCACAGGTTGAGAACCACTGATTTAACATGTCCAGCCCACCTTATATCAGTTAGGTACTGCTAACTGTGGGCTTCTGGAACCACATCAAGCCAATCCAGATGTAAAACATAACTGATGTTGTAAAAAAAGGAACTCATCCCTGTCCCTACCCTGACAGGAAAGTGAATCTTGGCTTTAAGCCTGTCAATCAAGCCAAACACGAGGACATTTTTACAGTTCAGAACAAGACATCCAGTGACATTCAACGTGCTGCCTACTGGGAGATGTTATACTACCATATGGAGCTGCCTCCCCAAGAGATGCAGACTTGTCCCCTTAGCTGTAATATTTTAAATGGCTTTGCAAACCCACCTGTTTTGAATCGCTGGCGCATTTTATGGGCCCATGCTGCTGTTTTATTCATGTTTTATTGCTCTGGCTCTGGAAATAGCTTTTATATTAGCTGAATTATAACTTAATTACTAGGGGGTTGAATTTATTATTATTATCATTTGGATTTTATTATAATGCTATCTTGCATGCTTATGCTTGTATTCTCTTCCCTGAGTTGGGCAGAGATGATCCAGAAAGGCTCCTTATGAACCTTTAAATAATCCAAGTGCTCTGCTAATTATGTACATACATACATTTCCTCTACAACTCCAAAACCAAAATGGAGGCTAGTACTTCAGGTAGAGCAATACTTTTCCTAATCTTATTTGTTTGATGCATTTAAAACTTGCCTTTCACTCAACAGGTTCAAGGCAGTATATACAGCTTTCCTCCTCTCCCCGTAATCCTGTCAACAACCCTATGAGATAAGTTAAGCAGAGTTGAATACAATTGACACAGGGTAACCCAACAAATTTCATGGCCGAAAAAAATCTAAACCCAGGTCTAGTATAAATACCATGCTTGCTCACATACTGAGTGGTACGACTCAGCACGCAAACCTGAAATGCTTAACAGTGATTTCTTAACTCAAGGTAATTCATCTCCAAATGTTATACCATCTGTGTAAATGCACAAGAGAATTTTGGAGATGGAATCAGTGGGCTTCATATAAGTGTTTTGCCATTTTTTTGGACTCAATGGATTTTTTGAGACAACCTATTAGATCTAGGCCACAGAACTTCACCCAGCAGAACTTAATGGCTGACCACACCAACCAGGCTAACTGTATAATCCTGTGGTAGGTTGTTTGTCTTAGGGAAAGACTAAGGTGGTTACTTCATGTCTATTTTGTCTCTGTTAGTGTTGTGCTTAGGAGCGGTACAAAAAAAATGTTACTTCACGTCCGTTGCGCAACTACTGAAATTTGTCTCAACCACACCTCCTGAATGGGTGCTAAGCACGACAATACTGTACATGGTGCTGGGGTAGGGTTTTCCCTTGTCTCTCTTTGTTCCCGCTTTCTGTTCCGAGACAAGACACCGTGTAATAACGACTGTCACACAACAAAACATTTGTTTCTCTCAGAAAACTGTGTCTGGGTTTTTTTTAATTTTGACTTTTCAGAAGTGAAATATCAAAAAAGAATCTTAAGGCCCCCCCTAAGGAAAAAGGAAGCTAGACAAATTCAGTGTTTGTCACATTACAAGACCGTGAGGTAACACTTGTCACGAGACAAGTTATCACGACCATGGGAACACTGAAACAGGGACAAAACCACCTGATTGCGACCAACGCTGTCAAGGTACAAAACTAGTCGTGGAACAAAGAAGGACGTGAAGTAACCGCCTAACTTTCCCTGTGACACGTGTAATGGGATATCCAGTGTTCTTTTAGCATGTAAATACTAGGAGGATTTAATCTGTAATACATAGTGCTAGGAAAGAATGGTGTCAACCCTTTCCCCCAAGCCTCTTCCCCAGCCTTAAATGCCCTGCATCTTGTAAACCACCTCATTTAGTTCACGAGAACTCTTGGCACTTCTTCAGCTTAGATGTGTATAAGAAGCATCAGCAGCTTTGTCCAAATATGGCCATCATTTCCAGGACAGTTCAAGTGTTAAACTAAAAGCTCGTGTTTGCAAGGAAACCAATTTAAGGAAGGTTGGTGCTAGCAGTGGCTTCTGCAATATTAAATAACAGCTGCCTGCAGTTAAACAACTGAACAGACAATTTGGATCATTACATTAAATTCACCTTCTCCAACCCTCTTGGTCTTCGAGGTCCCTTTAGAGAGTGGGGTCTATGGCAGGTCAGTGGCATAAAATGGGATGTTAGGAAAATTTACCATTGATGCTGCTGGCTGCCTGTGAAGGCAGTGGCAGCAGACTCTTCAGCTTTGCCCTCAACTCTGACACAGCCACATGGAGAAAAGATGAAGCAGATAAAAAGCTCTGTGACTGTACAGAACAAACATTAAGTACAGAAGCAAGCACAGAGCAAAAAAAAAAAAAGGTATTTCTAGAGTGCCACTGACTTAGAGGCTGGAGTTTCTCATTCTTCACAGATAAGAATGGACCTTTGCCATACGTTTTCCCAATCAATTTGTCTTCCTTTAGTGAAAACGACAGTCTTGCTTGGGATATACCAAAGTAGGCCAGTGTGACAGATGGGTCGATGAAGGGCAGAGATGCTGCTGAAGAATTCTGTGCCCAAAGCACACCTGAGATGAAGCAAATGCCCATTTTGCAACATTAAATATGTGTATGTGACTAGGGTAGCCCAGGCAATGGCTTGTAGATTTTCAAAGTACGGAGGCTAGTGGAGAAGATGTCAAATGTAGAGCCATCTCTAATGCTATGCGCTTTTATGTGTTTGAGTTCACCAAGAAGATGACAGGTTTAGTAAAGGAAGGTTCAGGCTTGGTTTGATCTAGCGCCCACTTATTTTCTCTCTTTCTGACAGTTCATGTCCTCCGTCAAGCTGTCCTTCAAAACAATATTTCAAATGAATCATTTGTTTTCCTTTTCAGTTTCCTCCATTGTCCAGGTTTCAAAACTATACATAGTAATTGGTAATAACAAAATATAGATTATCTCGTGTTTGATCTCCAGTGACACATCTTTACTCTTGATGAACTTTTCTTGTTCCTTTATAACTGCTATTCCAAATCTTAGCCTTATTCTAATTTCTTGGCTGTTGTCTCTATTCTGTGTATTTTGTATTACTGGCATCTCTTCTACCAATATTGCACTTCTTCTTTGTTTGAATCCAGTCCATTTTTTGTATGATATGTTGTGTATACAGACTGAACAGAGATCAAAATACACCTGTGCTTGATACCTTTGGACACATGAAAGCAATGGATAGATTACTATAACGCTCTGTCTACATAGGTTTACCCTTGAAGCTTGTTCAGCGACTGCAGCAGGTGCACAATGTGGCGGCCAGGCTGGTGGTAGGTGCGGGCAGGTTTGACTGCATCACCCCCATCCTGGCTTGCCTGCATTTGTTACCCATTGCCTCCCAGATAAGGTTCAAGGTACTGGTTTTGGTGTACAAAACCCTCCATGTCTTGGCACCTGACTTTCTGGCAGAACATATCTCCCAGATGTCAGCTTCATTCCATCCTACCAGAGCTTTGCTTGACATTTTGCTCTGGATGACTACGCCGAGGGAGGCCTGAAGGGTTTCTACACGTAATCAGGCCTTCTCGGTGGTTGGCCTGGCACTTTGGAACAAACTACCCATAGGCTGGCGGAGTCCCTGCCGGCTTTTAGGAGAGCATTAAAGACCTGGCTTTTCAGGGAATATTTTGGTGATTGCTGATTGTACATTTGTATGATTGTTGTTTGTTTGTGTTATCTGTCCCACCCTTTTTTCTTTCTTTCTTCCCTTGCCGGACTCTGTATTTTGTGGTTGTTATTGTTATTGTTTTTAAATCTTTATGGGGGTTGTGTTTGGGCAAGTTGCTGCTGCAATCTATTGTACATCGCCCAGAGTTTCTGAGGGAAAATCGGGCAGTTAATAAATAAATAAATAAATAAATAAATAAATAAATAAATAAATAAATAAATAAATAAATGTACCTCCGCATTCTGCCCTAACATATGACTAAGTGGGGCCAATCTGGGTTTAGCTTGTTGCCTATTTCAGGCAATGTGTGCCTGAAACAGGAAAAGAAACCACCGAAGAGGGCCCCAAACACTATCTGCAGGAAGCTTCAAATCACAAGACCTACAAAATAGGCAGGAAGGATGAGATCTACAGTGGTTTGTTTTCAGAGTTCATGTACTCAACTTCTGAGTTTCTTAATTCTCTCTGAGAGGTGGGAGACCTGCCCCTTTCCTCATGTTTATGTTTCAAGGTTGAATGTATAACATTCAAACTCTGACCTCAGAGCACTATAAAAATTTACAACACTGTTTGGTAGTTTGAGTCTCTGGGGTCCACTACAGCTGACATTTATCCCGGGAAGGGTTAATTTCAGTGTGATGTCATATAATCTTATTAATTACATTCAAGTTCAAAGGAAAGATAATATTAAAATGCATGGAAAAGTAAAGTAAGATAAGCAGAGTGCAAGGGGCACTGAGGGACCACGAGCAAGGTGGAGGACCATATAGCATCCATGAAACAGAAGCTAGATAATGCTAGTCAAGCACAATTGTCTGTATGTAATATACTACATATGAGAGTCTGAGTGGCAGGATATGATGTGATGGGCGGAGAGAGTTCTTTCTTGTTTGGAGAAAACTGTTGTTGGTCCAGGCAGACAGGACACACTGACAAATAAGTTGAGGAATGTAAAAGAATGTAAAGATAAAGATGGATGCCCTGGTGGCACAAATGTGAAATGAGGGGTATCATGAATTTGGAGAAAGTAGGGGATGAAGAGAACCCAAAGAATCAACTGATCAACTGTATTTTCAACTATCAAGTGCAGAATCTCTGAAAAGGGAAATATATAATGCTAGACATGTGGATGTACCAAATTCTGGAAAATTGGACAAAACTATCCTTTGCCATCACAATCGGTGCTCTTAGAGTCAACATGCATGAGAGAGCTGGTATGGTGGTGGTGGAGGAACTAGGTTCAAAATAAAAGTAGACAGGATGACTTGAGGACAGACAGTGATTTTGATTTTATTGCAATGATAAATGAGGAAGGACCACACATGTTGCCCAAAGTTTCCTGCAGAAATGGCAGGATGAAAAATAATTCTTTTTTTAAAAAAAACTGATCTGATTCATTGCTTTGTCCAAGTGAAGCTGAGAAATGCTGGACCATACTAAATTACTGTGACTGAAGAACTAAGTTTTTTTAAAATATTTCTCAGACACTTTTGAGATTCTGTTGTGTGCTCAGCAGAAAGATAATAATTTCTGGCACTGGTGAGGAAGTCTTTGGAGGCTTCTAGTCACGGCTGCACAAGAGAAGACAGGATCTTCCAAATTAACTTGATACAAAGTAAAATCCTTTTTACTGTCACCTCCACTTTCCAAGTTTCAAAGGTAACCTATGCTAGTTACTTGAAGCACTGACAGAAACGTCTCATCAGAAACAAGTGCCTGTCAATTTTTTCAACAGTGTGGTAACATGGAGGTGATTTTACAAACTTGTGAGCTGCCTTCAATAAATATTTACTGTTACATAATCTTAGCTTTGGGCAAATCCTTTACTCTGTGAGGGATATTGTGGTTGTCTCGGAAACAATGTTTAAACAAGACATACATTTCCCCCGCCTTTCCTTTGCATCAAAGGTTTAAATTAGGTCCTGAGGGAGTCTCCTGCCGATTCTGCTCCACAAGGCTATTGCCTTCAAGTCTAGGATACTGCTACTTTTTAATGCAAATTGCAAAAAATGTGACTTGTTGGAAACTTATTTTACTTGTTTAAGTTTGGGGGAAAGTAAGTTTTTGTTGTTGTTGAAAGAATCATTACTGACATAAGGATATGAAAGAAAGCTTCTGTTAGTCCAGGACATAATCACATTTCTTTTAAAAAGAAGTAGTCCATGTTTTCTTAATTTTGACTCACTTTGACTCCTTATCTAAATAACAAGGGATAAACCATAAATATGGAACTCCAGTCGAAATGCGGATATGGGTGATCAGCAAGGGAACCATCACTGTGAGGGGCAAAGTGCTTGCTGAAGGAAAGCCTGTATGTTGACCATTTCAAATATAATTCTCTTCCTCCCCCTTATTTTCTACAGTAGCCCAATGCCATCCCAGTGTTGGATACAGGCATCCCCTTTCCACTCCTACGAATTTTGTTCTGTGTCTTATTCCAGGAGTGACAAGCCTTTGGCACACCAGATTTTTGGACTACAATTCCTACAGTCCTTTACCACTGATGATAGAGACTGGGGTTTCTTGAAGTTGTAGTCCAAAACATCTGGATTGCTGCTTTGCCCTGCTCTAATCCATGCCAATTTTATGGATAGTATTTAAACATTAGGAAGAACTTCATGACAGTTAGAGCTCTTTGGCAGTGGAATATGCTGCCACAAAGGGTGGTTTAGTCTCCTTCTTTGGAGGTTTTTAAGCAGAGGCTGGATGACCATCTGTCGGAAATATTGTGATGGGCTTCCTGCATGGCAGGGGGTTGGACTGGATGGCCCTTGAAGTGTCTTCCAACTCTATTTATTTATTTTATTTATTTATTCTTGTATTTATATCCCGCTTATCTACTACATGTGATCCTCTATTTCTTCTGATACCAGGTCAAAGTTTATGTATTTCTTTATTCTATCTATTAGTCTCACATTGTGACTTCCATACTTTTATTTTAACAGTGCTATTTGTTCTTCCACATTTTTTTCTTTTATCAAATAAACCAATTATTCTAACATTTTGACATTCAGCATCTCTTTCCATTCTTTTAAAAAGTTTTTATGAGCTTTTCCACTGTAGATCTTATTAGAGTCCACGTCTACCTAGTATAGGACAACACACACACTGATTTATACACTGCTCTTCTTCATTTCAGAGCTTGTTGTTGTTGTTTTTAAGAATTTTCTATAGTAAGATTCTTAAAATTAGTACTTTGTTTACTAAAATGACCAATTTAGGCACCCTTTGAACTGGGAGAAGGAGGAGAGAAATAAAATCCACCTCTCTTTCCTATGGATTGCCATGACAATTCATATCTGCTTGTGTCTTATGGCATACAGGCCACTGGACTGCCATTTTCACAGTTTCACTTATTCCTGGCTTGAAAATAATAAAATAAAAACCGGACAAACCTAAATACCCCTTACCAACTTCTAGCACTAGAACTGTCCACCAGATGGTACCAGAAGTGCCCAATGGCTTAATGCAGGAGTGTCCATTTTTGCAAGGAGGGCCAGATTTGGCGAGGTGAAAATGTGAAGGGGCTGACCATTCAGCCACATTTGGTCCCTGGGCCGGACTTTGGACAAGTTTCTATAACATGCAAGGAGGCCGGGACGACCAACGGAACCGGGGGTGAGTAGGTTAGGCAGGTGGCTGGGGGGATGGGTGGACAGAGGCAGGGAGGGCAGGCAAACCATAAAACTGCAAGCTGACACCTCCATCTGGTATGGGGAGGGGCCAGCTGGCAGAGATGCGTGACAGTCTCAGCCTGTGGGGAGAAGAGGCCGTGGGCCGCTCAGAATTCGAAAACGGGCCACATTTGGCCCCCGGGCCTGACTTTGGACATGCCTGGCGTAATGGAAAAGTACTGGTGGCCTCACTTCTCTGAAGGAAGTAGTTTTCTGGAAAAAAATGGAGAAGTTGTATTTTTTGCCAAGGGGCGGGGCAGGGAACAGGAGGGTAGGAAACTCAGTCATCTGGCAAGATTGGGCCAGGGTTTTCTCTCTGCTCCATGCTTGGACACCAGAGAAACCACAAATAAGTACCTGTACTGTATGCCCCCCCCCCAAAAAAAGAAGGGAGTGGGTGAGGATGAGAGGGTTCTGTGGCATCCTTGGGAGGGTCCTATGGAGCTATAGCACACACTGTGGCAAACACTGTCTTACAGTCACAGTAGAGTGATGGTAAAATGTGATTGGGAACCTACTTTTATAATAAGAAATAATGATTTCAGACTCTCCACAAATACTCCCAAGGCTCTTTTGCGAATATTAATGAGTGTAGCAGAGGGCTGAGAATAGATAAAACGGATGCCTTCTCTCTCCTGCATGTTCCCCTAAAACGAACCTGAAAGGGAGCTTGTATAAGTCCAATGTGCATTACTCCAATGGTGTAATTCCCTTATTACATTCCAAAGATTAATTACAGATTTCAAGCTTGACTCTCTCAGAGGAATGCAAGCAGATTTACTGGATGTTATTGGTGCAGTAAATAAACACTTTATCCATACTTTATGCTATCCTCAAGTTAAAAAGCAAAACAAAACCAAAAAAATCAGGAAAAGGAAAAAAGAAGTGGAAGGGTATGTGTAGCTTGGGAAACATGAAGTTGAATAAAATCAAATTTTCAATGTGCAGAAAGACTCCATCCAATTATAAAGTGAAGATACTTTAAAAAAAAACTTCTATATTTGTAGTAGAGCCTGAGTAGCTAAGGAAAGCTGGATTAATCACATTGTTCCTAATCTTCTCTTCGCACTATCCACCTTAGACCAAAACTGCTGTTTGGTTTGTCTTAATAGCGAGAAAGAAAAGCAGTGCAGGATTGTTAAATTATATTTTTCTTCATTCTTAAAACCACAGTTTCTGGGCTAAAGTGATCAACATTTTTAATCCGCTTTTGTGCAGCAGGCAAATGGACCATGAAACTAATTTGCAAAAATGTCTTCCGAACGGTTTAGAACAAGAAAAGGGAGACGTAGGGGCTAATAGAAGTAACCAAGTTGGATATATTCTATTTATGAGTCACTTCATCCTCACTGGAATGGCGCACAATAAATGTTTACTGGCTTCTTCATTAATGGCATACAGATTTCACATATTTTCCTCGTGGAAGCAATATGAGGTAAGTATATTTCCTCTGCGCTCACAATTGTTCCTGCAAAATGAGACATTCCCCTTGTCCTGATTAAACATTCATTACTATTGCAATTTTCTGTAGGAAATGACAGTGTAGACAAAAAGGACATCTAGATGGCCAGATGTCAACATACATCACCCTCACCTTGGTCTCCCTACATTGGTTATCTGTCCAGTTCCTCGTGACATTCATGGTAATGATGCTGACATACTAAGCCCTGAATGATTTGGGACGTTGCTACCAATGAAAGAATGACTGCTTCCAATGAATACTGCCTGTGCTGCCCACTCCTTCCAGGCAGTGGAAATTCCTCCCTGACTGCTGGCCAAAGGGTGGGTGTCCATATATGTTTGTATTGCTATTGCTACAACTGATGTCCTTATTTTACTTTCTTCTTGCAGATGATGCAGAATCCAAGAGAATGGGGATCTTGGCTCTTGATGGCAAAGGTCACATTTCACCCCCATGTCACAAACACTGTCCCATGGAAGTTTTCTGCTTCAGTGGGACAGACAGCAGCTGAAACCTTCTTAATGTGTTCATGGCTGCATTTCCAATGTGCCACATTGGTTGGTGCTGATTATCCTTGTCAGCTGAAAGAAACATGCTGTATCTCTAGCCTCGTGGCACAGTGGTTAAATGCCTGTATTGCAGGTAAAACTGTGCTCACGACCTGGGGTTCAATCCCAGGTAGCCGGCTCATGGTTGACTCAGCCTTCCATCCTTCCGAGGTCGGTAAAATGAGTAACCAGGTTGCTGGGGGAGGGGCAATGTGTAGCCTGCATACTGTAATTAAAAACTGTAAACCACCCAGAGACTACTTGAAGTGGTATGGGATGGTATATAAGCAGAACATTTTGCTTTTTTTACTATTAGCATCTACAATTACATAACAAACTTTTAACAGCATAGCTCATACAAAGGCCTGCATGAGGTTCAAAGACAACCTAACAAAGGAAGTGGACAGCTCAAGACAATTGCATTTTAACTGGGAGAGGCAGATCATAGCTGCTGGTCTCTAAAACATCTGAAAACTAATTTATCCAGTATATATACGATCTATCTGTTCTTTACATGACACTCAGAGAAGAAGTTTGGCTGGAATAACAGAAGACTGATGGTTAGAATGACAACACATATCTTAGGGCCTTTTTACACGACCCCTAAACTCCGCTGCAAATGGCTCCCAGCTCCGGAGCTTAAAATTGTTTACCCACCAGCTCCGGAGTTTACTGAAAATTAAGTGCGACCACGCCCACCTAAGCAGGTCCCAGCGCACTTTTCTTGTACCTGCTCTTGGAGGGTGAAAAATCTTGATGCGGATGTGCTGGGCTCTCCTCGCTTCTTTTTGTTGTTGTTGTTTTGCCTCCCGCCCCTTTAAGAGAAGGAACCAGGAAGTGACAGGGCTCTTCCACCGACCGGAGGTAAGCCTTTATTCTTTTGTCCCTTTTTTTTCTCCCTCCTCACGCAGCCAGCAGCCAGGAAGTGCGGAGGGGTGGGGACAAACGAAGAGCGACAAACCCCTAAGATCTCTGGTCCAAATTTAAGTGACCAGCGGATCTTAGGGGTCATGTAAAAGTGCCCTTAGACTTTAACAGATGGGATTAGGATGCAGCTAAAAATACCAGCCTTTAAATCTTTTCATTGGCTCATTTTCTCTGATCCTATACGCCAACAGCAAACTTTGTTCAAGTATAGAATCACCACCATCATCACTAATTTCTAAGGTGATTTAAGAGCAGGGGACTAAAAAATAATGTCCCTCTTTGTTGTTCTGGGGATTGTGCTGGGACCAGGTTGTTTCTCAAAGAAATCTCAAGCCAGCTGTTCATCAAGGCAGAATTGGGAATCAAGCTCTAATCAGGTGCTCCAGTTCGCTAAGCTAGCTAGCCAGCTCCTGTCAATGTATATAAATATCAAGAGGACCAGGGAAACCTCAAGGTTTGCAAAAGTTGATAAAAGTATTTTAAGGGAAATAGAAACTCTAAAGCAGTGGTTCTCAACATGGGGGTCAGGACTCCTTTGGGGGGTCGAACGACCATTTCAAAGTGTCGCCATGGGCCAGTGAAGAAAAAGGCACAAATGGGTTGGGTCTGGAGGAGGAGGGGAAGGAGGAGGAGGAGGAGGAGGAAGGGGGGAAGAGTGAGTTACAGCTTGATAGGTTGAAGGGGATGTCAGTCAATGACACCAGAGGCTGCAATTGGCTGAGGGTGTCTATAGAGGGAAGTTCTCTATGGCACCTGCAACAGTGGTCTGCCAAAGGGGGCTTGTGGCCTCTTCCAAGCAGGGCAAGGGGTCACTACAACATGAGGAACTGTATTAAAGGGTCTTGGTATTAGGAAGGTTTTATTTTTTTTTTTTTTTTATTTTTATAGCTTATATGCCACCCACTACCCAAAGGTTGAGAACCACTGCTCTAAAGGAACACCCCCCCAAATCCCTGTCAAACAACATTTCAGAGAATGTTGGTGAAAAATACAGGTAAGTCTCCTTTCTATGCTCTCTTAAAATATAATGTTCAATATACGGAACCCATGCTGCTTTCCTGCTTTCTGGAACTCCCTTCCAAAAGGCAAATGTCTCTTAGAAATCCAGTGGACCAGTTACACAAACCTAGGAGCCTTATGTTTACAGTTAGGGCTGTTTGAGGAAAAGCCATTTTCTGTCCTTTAGTTTTCAACAGCTTGGCATGGAAGAACTCCCCAAAGCTTCAAAGTGTTCTGCTTCTGCTTATATACCACCCCATACCAATACAAGTAGTCTCTGGGCGGTTTACAATTTTAATTACAGTGTGCAGGCTACACATTGCCCCCCCCCCAGCAAGCTGGGTACTCATTTTACTGACCTCGAAAGGATGGAAGGCTTAGTGAACCTTGAGCCTGCTACCAGGGATTGAACCCAGGTCGTGAGCACAGTTTTACCTGCAGTACAGGCATTTAACCACTGCGCCACGAGGCGCCACTCTGAAGACAGATTTTGGCAGCTTACCACAAAAAGGGATATCTGCACCAAACTGAAAGAATTAGGCATGTTGAGCCTGGAGCAAAGAAGACTGAGGGGTGATATGATAGCACTTTTGAAGGGCTTAAAGCAGAGGTGCAGAACCTCAGGCTCTAAGACCTTGTTTGATCTTCCTGGAGTCCCTATCGGGCCTCTGATGTTCCAAGACAAGCACACACCCTTCTGAATATTGCTATTGTTATCCAGCTCCTGCATTCCTGCCCCCATCCTTTTCAAAATGAACCTCTGCTACAGCTTAGTTGCCAGCAATAAAAGTGTTTTAAGCCAAACGATGGCACTTTCATCGGTAGCACTTTTTTTTTTTTTTGCCCTTGGCTCTGCCTGATACTGTAATGTGTCACACTTGAAAACGTCTTTGAATCTGAAGTCAGTCCTGCAACTGATCAAAGACTGAACAGGGATTTGGATCTCCCACCCATCACTGTCCTCCCCACTACAACGTGGAGAGGTCTATTAGAGGTTCCCTTGTTTTAGCATTGTAGTTTTAGCAGTCATTTGTTGTAAGCGGCTATTGAACCACTTTGTTTCTCTATTTTCTGAAGCAATAGACCTGGCAGAGGTAGGGCATGAAGTAATAAACAGATACCAAGATTTACTGTACTTAGAAACTTTTATTGATAGAAATGCCCAATTTCTATTCTAGACAGTGGACCACATGGTAGACTGGACCACACATCCAAAGTCAGGAACATAGCCCATTCCCAAGACATTGAGAGAGAGAGAGGTTAAGAGATCGAAAAGACGAAATGAGAGAGACAGAGAGTAGAAGTATCTTCTTCCTTTTTTGGGGACAATAGGAAGGTGGAGAAACAGCCAATGAAAAAGACAGACACAAGCTGCTCTATTCCCAAATGGTCCTAGTTGACATTTGTGACAAATGCAAGGAAGTAATGCTTCCAGAAGAATCTCCCAACAGCCAGATCCATTCCTACCTTGGTAGATACACCTCCACCTTCTGCTTCTTGACAGAGCTGGCCCATTCCTCAATTAACTGAGCTTTGACCAAAGGCTCCAGGGTGGCGAGAGGAACTTCCTGCCTGGAAAGAACAATCATCATACTGATCTCGTCACCTTCGTAGGGTATTTCCAGAACTTGATAGATGCCCCCAGCTTCATTGGAGCCATCACTGAATTCCCCTAAAAGAAAACCATTTCATTTTACTTATTGGTATCGGAATTCACAAGACACTGCTAACCCACCGAGAACCAGACTTTAAACAAATGATGACAACAAAAGTAAGGGCACTTTATTTATTTATTTATTTATTTATTTATTTATTTATTTATTTATTTATTTATTTATTCAACTTATATGCCACCCACTACCCAAAGGTCTCTTCTTTTACTTCTTTTGAATCAATTATTTTCTTGATGTTGAAAGATAAAGTTAACATTAACTTAAAATCAATCACACATCATGGAAAGAAAACTTTTTCGTCTTCTTTCCATGGCGTATGACTGTAAGGTCACCTTTAGTAGGGATTTTTGGAGGCATTTTATCACTTCGTTATCATACAACAAGAACGGAGATAAGCAATCTTAGTCTCTGTGTGTGTGCCGGGAGTGGGTGGCTTAATATTAAGACACTGGAATCTAATTGTGGACCACACACTTTCCAAACGAGTTGGGTTTTTCCAGTTCTTTCATAACTAGAAGCTATGACAAGTTTTCTCTTGAGAAATAATTTCCAGGGTCAGGTGTGCCCCATCAAAAGGTAGTCCTGTTCGGGGGGACGACAGATGCTCAGTATCCACATATACCCGAGCCTAGTTGCCACTAAACATTGTCCAGTTGGATAAAAGGCACATACAGCCCAGGCTCTTTAAAGTTGACAAGACTGAGAGGTAGAAGTGCAGCATCACAAAATAATAACCATATTATAAAGATTATTACCAAAGAAGGAAGATGAAGGACCATCTACCCTTTATTTCTATGAGACAGATAACACGGAAACCGTGCTTAACCTTTAACTATAAAATTCCCTAAACTAAAGCTATCATATGGAACTCGATGATCCATAAGTCCCTTCCATCTCTGCAGTTGCAAGATTACTATTATTATTGCATAAATTGATATTAAGAGCTGAGGACAGGAATGGGGTGTATGCCCACGCCCAAATAATGCTGGAAAGGAAGCATGGTCTCTGTTGCTTACCGTAATAAAATTCTCCCTGCTGATACATCATTGGAATTTGGACTTCACTTTCATCATCCTTAGTGAAGGAGAACGTTCTTGTGTTTTCTGGCCTGAACTGAGATTTCCAATTCCCCTTAAAGTAGATTGCATTGATGAGGGCCAAGTGAGTAAAAGACCCAAAATCTCTGGCTGACACAAAATCTTTGATCACATCTGTCAGATGAAAGGGAAGAGAAGGGGCACAGCATCAGCATCACTAACAGAACATTTAAAGTTTACCCATCAAGAAGAAATGCAGGAAAACAAAAACAAATTAACAAGCAATTTCCAGTTGGAAGATTCTTCTTATGAAATGGCTGAGAGTTTGGGTGGGGAGAAACCTAGGATTCCACGTTGGCAGATCAGACCTGTGTAATATGAAAATACAGGAGAAAAACCACAATACTGGCATTAGTACTCTGCAATATAGTTGAACTAACAATGGCTTAGGCAGTGTGATCAAACACCGCAAGATTTGCTGCAGGGGTAAAGCAGATTAATTAATCAAATAATTAATGATTGCATGATGCAAAGGCCAAGTCAAATCAGCCTAGCCCAAGGGTAGCAAACACTTGGCACTCCAGATGTTTTTGGACCACAAATTCCAGAATTCCAACCCTGCATTGCCAATGACAAAGGACTGTGGAAGTTGTGGTCCAAAACATCTGGAGTGCTGAAGGTTCATCACCACTGGGCTAGCCCCTGTTGTTCTCGATGCAGAATTTCTTTTCTGTCACTGGGGGCTTCTACCTTTTCTGAACCACAACGATCCAAACAGACTTTTTTCCTGTGTGATCAGTTATTTGTTCTTGAAAAGGATGGTGTGTGTGTGAGAGAGAGAGACTGTGGGTGGTAGCCTGGTGACATACTAAGCTTGGCTTGATGTTTTGACACTCATCCCTGCAATCTTTCACTCTGATGCCTTAAAGTATTTTTATTTAAACAAGAACAACAAATCACCAAGTTTAGTACTAATTCAACTTAACACTACATTGATATACTAGTTTAGTGCTCGATTACCTCCACCTGGGCAAAAACAGGGGTATAGAAAAAACTTTAACGAACTACAGCAGCCTATCTTTCTGCAGTGTGTGTTTGTATAGCATGGAGAGCTAGTGCTGTGCAACACATTAAATAGCTCATTGGCTTTACAACAAACAATGAAAAGAGAGTTGGTGATTGATTGGCAGTGGGCTGAATCGAAGGACAAGGGGCTGTGGTGTGGATGAAAATGCACCAGAATGAGGCAGCAAGGTAGACATTGGCACAAACACGATCTTCAGACTCTGTGTGACCACCTAATCTGCATAAAACAGAGTGCAAATCAAGCTCCAGCAAAGCTTGGCTTGCTGGTGGAGTTGCAGCCTTAATTAGTATGTTAGTCAGCTAGAGATTTTAACTGTAATTAAACATCTCTTCCTCTGCCTCAAACAAATGTTTACATCTAAAACTGAGGAATCCAGAGGTAAGCAGATGTGGAACATTTGCTAAGAATGAAAAATCTGAAGGGCTCAGGCAGCTTTCTCTCCTGGTCATTGGCACAGTTTATAGCGGAGGGAGGCTACTGCAGCCCCCTAGTTGTTGATGAAGTACAACTACCATGATCCCTGACCTTTGATTATACTGGTAAAGACTGTTGGAAGCTGCAGTCCAGGAACATATGAAGGGCTGCAGTTGACCACTTGATTATCAGTGGAGAAGGTAGGTTGCATACATCGGGCCACCCTACTGCTCTCCTTGATTTCAACCCACCCAGAACAAATAATGGAATTAAGGTTCAAAACCACATTAAAAGCCATACATACTCCATCTAGTTAACCCGTTTTTTCTCACACAATGGGATTTCCTCAGGGATACATGCAAGTCTGAGAAATTGAGACTCATAAATGAAACTTGTACATCCTACCCAAAGATTTACCACAAAACAAAGCAGGTTAAATGCAAGGCTACTACAGTAATATATGTGAGGAAAATGACCAATGATGGAACAATTTTACAAATGTACTAGATGTGTCATCTAGTTTTACTCTCTGGGAGCTAAACCTACTAGGATTATGCCTCTGAATCAATCATTCTAAGCTCAGCTCCCCAGTCTCAGTAAGTCTTCAGTGAGCTCAGTTACTCAAACCATTCAGGCAAATAGAGAAACTTGGCCAATGGCCGTTGGAACATGGATATTCAACTTCTGATTCCTTCTCCTTAAACCAAGGCCAGCTTGGTTTAAGACATTTTCCTTTGATGTCCACTGGTTCCACCACTAATGTTAACTGCTCTGGATAAGCAACACTTTGAATAAGCTTTGGATTCCAAGTGTTGTGTGGAATTTAAAACTCACAGCCCTCAAGATGTTGGGTTGCCGCTCCAACACTCAAACAAGTACAGCCAATGGAAAAATACGAAGGGAGGTTCCAGTTCCACAGGACCACAAGTTGCTAAATCTTTCAATATGCACATTTTCTCCTCTTGTAGAAGTGCAGGTGTCATCCTCAAACAAGTGTCAAACCTAGCCCTTTGATACTGTTTCTGCAAGCCATTACACAAACTATTTCGCCAAGGGTGTGGTGGACTAAGGCTTCTGAAAACTGTCGGCTGCAAAGTCGGCAGCTCGGCGGTTCAAATCCTGGGTGCCACGCAGTGGAGCGAGCACCTGCTGATAACCCTAGCTCCTGCCAACCTAGCATGCAAATGCAAGTCGATATGTAAACCTAGCATGTAAATGCAAGTTGATAAATAGGTACTGCCGTAAAAAGCGGGAAGGCAAAACAGTGTTTCCTTGCAGCCATGCTGGCCACGTGGCCACGGACTTGCACAACACTGGCTCTTCTGCTTGAATACAGAGATGAGCACCGCCCCTAGAGTCAGGCACAACTAGAACACATGTGCGGGGGGAATCTTTACCTTTGCCTTTACCTTAAGGCATGGGTCCTCAACCTACGGCCCGCGGGCCGTATACGGCCCCCAGGGACCCTGAATCCGGCCCCTGGGAGCAACAGCAGACCCCCGCCCCAATGGGGCCTGTGAGGTCTTGCTGCCAGTGGAACCACTCACTTGCAAGGCGGCGGCGATAACCCGCCATGGGCCCGCCTCCGTGGCCGCCACCCGACGCTGGAGCCGCCACCGCGCCCCACCCCCCCCCTACCAAGAATCTTAGCATGTTTGGCCGGCGCAAAGGCCGGGTGCCCCCTCTCTCAAGCTTGCGCTGGAACCCTTGCAGGAGCCCATGTGCTTTGATATGGGCTCAAGAAGGCCGACTGAGCCGGAGGGAGGCTTTGGCGTCCAGCCCACACGATGGATGGCTGGCCGGATTAAGTTTCCTGGTAGCCTGCGGATGTTTACCATCTCGAGCCTTTTTTCCTCCAGCCAGGGCTGTTACTTCCAAGAAAAAAGGAAAACCAGGAGGTAAAACAAACAAACAGGGAGGAGGGGAGCCCTCCTCCCCCGGTAAAACGGGAGTCTTTCCTTTCAGCTCCTTGGGGGTTTGGGCGGGGGGGGGGGAGAAACCAACCAGCCAAAAAAACCCAAGCCCGCCGCTCAACTGGGGAGGGAGCGGGCGGGATGTGCATAGATGTATATGTGTGTGTGTGTTGGGGGGGTGTCATGTTTGAAGAAGCTGCCTGCAAACTCGGTCCGGGGGCGTGGGGTGTGGGTGGGTGTGTTGGGGGCCGGTGCGAGCGCTGAGAAGCACCCAGGGGGAGGCGGAGGGTCGTCCGAATGCCGATTGCAGCCGTCCTTTTGTTCTCTCGCCCAGCGTGGCTCTTGCAGTTGTTGCCGCCGCTGCCGCTGCTGCTGCAAGGCTGGTTCACCACCACCACCACCACCTTATTTTCCTTTGTGAAAACATGAATAGGGTTTTTAAATCGAGCGGGGGGAAGAGGAGCAAAACGGGGCGGTGGCGGCGAGGAGTGGCAACACCACTTGGCTCTTGGGCAGCCCCTTCTTCTCTTTCCCTCGCCCTCCCTTTTTTGTGTGCGTGTGTGCGCGCTAGAGGATTTGTGTGTCTGGAGGGGAGAGAGAAGGCGGTGGTGGCGGCGGCAGCAAGAATTAAAGTGCACAGGCTCTCCGCGCTGTGCCTTCCATTTAGTCCCATCTAGTCCAGCTTCCTGTATCTCACAGTGGCCCCACCAAATGCATCTGGGATGTTCTTATATTCTTATAATTGTTCTTCCAAACATTTTTGAGGTACTGGAGGGAGGCTCAGTTATTTCCACTGTAGTATTATTATTATTATTATTATTATTATTATTATTATTATTATTATTATTATTATTATTATTATTATTATTATTATTAATAATAATAATAATAATAATAATAATAATAATAATAATAATAATAATAATAATAATAATTGTAATTTATTGTTATTATTATATTAATATTGCATTCTTTTTCCTGTTTTTTGTGCACTACAAAAATATGTTCAGTGTGCATAGGTATTTCTTCATATTTTTTTCAAAATCTAGTCCGGCCCCCAACAGTGTCTGAGGGACAGTGAACCGGCCCCCTGTTTAAAAAGGTTGAGGACCCCTGCCTTAAGGTGTTACATGCAAAGGTTATTCCAATTGCTCTGCTTTCACAACTGCTAGTAGAAAAATGCCCTCACTTGCGCATTTCCCATCAACATAAGGATTCAAATGTAAAGCCATGATTCCCTGCATTACAAGGAATCATTCTACTTCCAATCTCTTATTTTTAAAGAACTCTTGTGCCCAAACCTGACATAAGACACAGAGGGAAAAATCCCTACCAACGGGAAGCATCACATTTATGTTTTTATTACTCATTTTTATCTAGGCAACCTCCCACAAACTTTGAGAGTAATTTGCTGTTATTTCTGGCTCAGTGGGCTAGAGTGCTGAAGTGTCGGCTGCAAAGTCAGCACCTTGGTGGTTCAATTCCTGGTTGCCCAGCAGCAGAGTAAGCTCCCACTGCTGACCCTAGGTCCTGCCAACCTAGCAGTTCATAAGAACATAACAGCAGCCTTGCTGGAACAGGCCACAGCCCACCCACTCCAGCATTCTGTCTCACACAATGGCTCACCATTTGCTTCAGGGTATTCCCAAGCAGATGTCTTCACCTACTTACGATTCCCCGCAAAGGAATTGAGAGATATCCTGCCTAACTCTCCAACCCGGAGGTTGTCCTTAGGCATCCATAATGATAGCCATTGATACATTTGTTCTCCATGAACCTTTCTAATCATTTCATAAAGCTGTCAAGGCTGGCAGCTGTCACCGCTTCTTCTGGCAGGGAGTTCCACAGACCAGATCCTCTGGGTGAAAAAGTACTTTCTTTTTTTTTGTTTGAGATCTAGCACCCAAACGTTTTATGGAGTGCCCCCTAGTTGTAGTGTTGTGAGATAGGGAAAACAGCTTTTCCTTATCTACTTTGTAACATTTGTTCGAACATGCAAGTAGATAAATAGGTACCACCATAAAAAGTGGAAAGGTAAACAGTGTTCTGTGTGCAGAAATGTGTTGAGCCATGCTGGCCACATGGCCACGGACATGCACAACAGTGGCTCTTTGGCTTGGAAATGGAGATGGGCACCACCTCTATTGTCGGACATGACTAGCATGCAAGTGCGGGGGGGGGACCTTTACCTTACCATCAACCTTACAGTGATCCTAACAAGGCTTTCAAAGTAAAAGAGGTATTTAAGGTGTGGAGATACACACACACACACACACACACACACACACACACACACACACACACAATATCCCACTCCCTGGGTTTCCATGGCTGAGTGGGATATAATAGTCCTTCAATCTATCCTCTAACCATCCTGGATACCTCTAAGAGTGATGAGCGAGTCTTAAGCACATCAACCATCCAGCCCACTGACATTTGCTCAAGGAAGAAAAGAGACATCCTGCATCTGTTCAAGTCCAGAAAGGCTTGTTATCCAAGTGTAGCAGCGGCTGTGCCCACATTCTTAGATAAACCCCCTCCAATCAGGATGCACTGTGTCCTACCTGGCGCTGCCAACTGGGAACGGCTGGCTTGCTTCATGGGATGGTAATTCTAAGTTTGGAATTTAGTGTTGACAGTGATGGATGAAGTCAATGCACCCGAGTTCACGGATGGTTACAGATGGGTCTCAGCATTTTATCAGGGATTAAAAAAAGGTGTACGAATGACAGAATGAGATACATGCTCTGGAACTAACTGCCGTAAATGCTCCTAATGTGTGGTTGGAGGACTATGTGCGTGTAATTTTCTTCATACATTGCACTGCCTCCGTCCATGAAAGAAAGTAAGGGAAACCACAGAGGCACTGGGGATCTTCTGTTCATGTAAGATCATGGTCTTGTTCAAACATTTTTGGATCCTGTTCACAATCCAGGTCAAAATCGTGCTCCTTAACATTAAAGGGAAAGCAGGATCCACTTTACAGATCTAGGTGCTGAGTGCCAATTACACCCTAAAATCACACCACCCTTGTGCCCTGAACCTTCCAAGTCTCAGGAGAGTGCGTCTGTGAAGATTCTCAGTCATCCAGGTTCGTTTAACTGGGAGTTGAGTCATGGCTACTGGACTTCTTTTTTGAGGATAGAAACGTGTTCATCCAAACAGCTTCATCTGTGCATGCGGAGGTGTTCTAAGGCTTCTCAGGATACTAGAACCTGGGCTGTGTACTTTAAACGTTACACCAATCCTGCAATGCAAGACAAGTAGCTAAACAGGTCCCAAAGTTCCAAAATTACTTATCCAGCCAAGACATTGTCATTAGCCATACTCACTCTCAGGCAAAAACCAAACTCTAGTAAAATATTATTATTTTTTAAATTAAAAAATAGAAAAGTTGAAAGTCAAAGTCAAAATCATTTAAAATCTCAATAAAAGAGGCAAATGCAAAGAAGAATGAATATGGCATTGTCTAGTAGCATGGTCCAGGATATACAGTCCAAGAAAATAAGAAATCTATCTAAGTAATGCTAGCACAAAGAACTACAACACCCATCTTGAAGTGCTAAAACTAAAAAGAGTGAAGCCATATGCAAAATCTAAGACACACTCTCTCTAACTTCATGAAGGACCATTCCTCCCATCTTTCACAGTCACTCTGGTGGTCAACCAATCATAGGGCCATGATCTGCATATTCATTAGTTCAGTTCCAATCTTTCCCCCTCTTTCGGGTCCCATGAGGTTCGATTTCAGGAATTTGGATGTTATTCTCTGCAGCCCTCTCTGCTTCTCGAGAGGTAACACTGTCCCTGAGAGGCTTAGGAAAGAACTTGGGGAAAAACAACTACACAAACCATTTTATCACAAATCCTTTTCTCAATTTCTTGACCTACCTACTGCCATTTTCCCTGACAGATGCATTGCTCTACCTTCTGCTTCAAACTAAACCCTGGAGACCTCACTCTGCACAGAACTAAAACCCGAACACCTGTCCCTTTTCCATTTCACATTCACCTGGCTAAACTTGCCAGTCCCCCTGCTGCTGAGATACAGGCTGTAGAATTTCATTGGCAGGGAGAGACGTTTGCCTCTGGAACCTTGCAATGCTCCAAGTATGCTGATGGCTCTATATAAATAACAACAATAATCTTCAATCCGACTGCTGAAAACCTGAAAATTGTAAGAGCAACGTACCCTGAAATGTAATCATCCATGCGTGCATATTCTCTCCCAGACACAACGAACAAACATTATCTACCCAGATGCAAATCTGAGAATATGACAGATGTTTTTCAAGAGAAACAGAAATCAAACAGTCAGGCCTGCCTCGGGGATCTCTGCAGCCCTGTGCCTTTGATACAGACAGATACACGCCCAGGTCAGGAAGTCATCCAACCCACCCACCCTCATAAAAATAGACATGGGTTTGTTTTTCTTTGTCTTGGACATTTCTTTTCATCACCTTTGTGACAGCTGAGTTTCATTCCTTACAGCAATGCCAATTTTCAAATGACAAAATTGACAGCGGAGAGGAGTGTTCAGAATGGGGAAATGAAAGGAAACAGCAGGGGTGGTGGGAGTGGAGGCGAACTTAAGGAGGATTTATTAATTTCATTTATTTGGGGTCTAAAAAGTGTGTGGGGCATCTAATAAATGGCAGTGTCTTAGAGACAGGAAGAATATAGTATGCCTTAAATTAAAAGAGAAGTGATTGTAAACCAAACTTATCAATGAACATGATATAGACACTTGACACTGTTGGAGCAAACTGGTCATGCAGAATGGAAATAAAATAGAAATGAATAAGATCTAGAAATTGGGGATTTAATTTTCTCTTTGTAGACACAACTATAATTTCAAGATAAAAATATAAAGCAAAGCAAGTGTTCTGCTTATATACCACCCCATACCAATACAAGTAGTCTCTGGGTGGTTTACAATTTTAATTACAGTGTGCAGGCTACACATTGCCCCCCCCAGCAAGCTGGGTACTCATTTTACCGACCTTGGAAGGATGGAAGGCTGAGTGAACCTTGAGCCTGCTACCGGGGATTGAACCCCAGGTTGTGAGCACAGTTTTACCTGCAGTACAGGCATTTAACCACTGCGCCACAAGGCTCTTATAAGAGCAATAACCAAAATCCTGTAGCTAGCATGATAAAATGCACCAGGGTAGGCCCGCTGAATAAATGGGGTTCGCCAAGTCAACTTCTCTAGGGTTTCCACTAATTCAAATGGGCCTACTCTAACTCTAAATGGGCCTAACTCTTTGTAAGTTAGAGTAGGTTACAGTGAACCAACTGCACCTCTGAAACTGACTCAGCAAATCCCCATTGATTCGCTGGGCCAAATGAGTGCAATTTACTATGCACATCAGCAGGGGTTTGGTCAGTGATCGTGAAGAGGTTTGAAGCCAGTCAGCAACTTACTGTTGGTATGGTTCTCCACCCATCGATTGATGTGGTCCGCGACGGCAACGTTTTGGCTGAAATCCACATTTTCCACCTCAGCGTTAAAGTATTTTTTCATCAGCTGCAAAAACTTGTCACTGACATGATATCCACTCTGTACATAGAGAGAATTGGCCAGCTTCATCACGTACTGGCTGTCCTCTGTGGTTGTCATGTCAGCAAGGTCCTTCATGAAAGGAAATTCTGCGCCTGAAATCAGAGGGAGAGTCAGAGAGAATAGAGGTCCGTCAGAGTAGGTAAATCTATTTAAGACTTAAAAGTATGTCATCGCTTTCCCAGAGGAAAATCACTGTGGATATTTCATCCTTCAAGGGAGAAGGTAGCTTTGAAATATTTTAGAATGGTGCAATGCTTTCCCAAATTCTTGGGCAACAGGAAAATTAGAAGTAATGGCAGAAGGTTAGGGTATAATAAAATAGGATAAAAAACGCAATTAGTTCAAGATTTTTTTAATTAGTTCAAGATTTTTTTAAAAAGCGGCTCTACTTAAGAGCTATTTGACTTAAGAGCAGAAACCCATTGGCATTTTAACTGGTGCCTTACACATTTTAGATGCGGTCTGTTCTACTTACAATGTTTTTTAAATTATTTTTATTATTTTTTAGATATGGCTGCTCTACTTACGAGTTGTTTGACTTATGAGCATGCATTCGGAATGGATTAAACTCATAAGTAGAGGTTCAACTGTATATGCTTTGGAGGGCTCTTGTAGGTACAATGAGTTCCATGTACAGAGTCAAGAAATGTTTTGTGTACGTTGTGGAGGGTTGCTGAAAACATGCTGGCCCTCTTAAAACAGGATAGGAAACTCACAATATTAAAATAGGGTAAGAAACAGAATAAGTTACAGATTAAATACACAATTAAACTATATGTTTATTAAAATACAATTGAACAATTCAAAGTAGAGATGGGTGTTTCATTTCTGAAGGGGTCTGGTTCTGAAACGAAACACGGCAGCACAGCTGACATTCAGAACCAGGACTCATCTCACTCTGGAACGAAATCAGCCACTGACTTACCTTGCTTTGGGTTGTGCGGGGCAAAATTCCAATCTTGAAGATGCCTCCGATGCGTCATCTTTTCTTCTCCCTGGCGCTGGCCAATCAGAAGCTGTGCAAAGACATGCATCATCCCACTTCCCTGTCTGATTGGCCAGCGCCAGGGAGAAGGAAAGTTGACGCATCAGAGGCATCTTCAAGATTGGAATTTTGCCTCGTGTGATTCAAAGGAAGGTAAGTCAGTAGTTGATTTCATTCCGGAGGGTGAGTCCCACCAGTTCTGAATGCCAGCTATGCTGCTGTGTTTCATTTCAGAACCACACCCCTTCTGAAACGAAACACCCATCTCTAATTCAAAGCAGTAAACATTAAAAACTATCTGATTCTAAGAAGACAGTCAGGGACTCTCAATCATTACTATTAATAATATGGGGACCTATGTCCTCACTGCTCCTCTGTGGGAGAACTGTGTCTCCAGAATTGTCCAGGCAAGCCCTGTGGGCTAAAGACAACTGTTGCCCCAAGTGCAGTTATCTAACTGAGTCAACGGGTCTTTGGTAAGTCAACATTTCCCACATGTCATTGATTTAATGGGTTTACAGTACAGTGCAGTAATTGTGGCGAACAAATGGATTTATGTGTGTATGGGTCAAAAAAGGCTACCCAGATCCTGTTTGTCATTTAAAAACTTTTCTAAACTGTCCGAGTTTGAGAAGGTTACTATTTTGGTCTAAAACTTCCAGAATTATCTGGCTGGCAAGGACATTCTTTCTGTTGAACCTAGAATGGTATGTTTCTTTATAGGTGAGTGTATTCACGTGAATCTATAAAGGCTGAACTACAAAACATCCGTCTGCTTCTGTGAAAAGGGGGAGCTGCTATCCAGATTTGCATCTTGTTTTCCTTTCTGGCAACTCCGCCAGGCATTCACTAATTTTTGCTCTCTTGAGTTAACTTCTCCAATTTCTTTCATGTTGTCAGTCATCCGATTATTAAGTAGGTAGGTAGGTTGGTTGGTTGATTGGTTGGAGGATCCTACAAGTTGTTGTTGTTGCTGAATGCTGTTTAATTTGCTTGGTTTTATTTTTATTAGTTATTATCGTATTGTATTCAATGTAACACAGGCCTTGTTGGTAAATGGGCAGTATAAAAATGTAATAAATAAAAAATAATCTAAAAAAGATGCTTCCAAGTCTCTTCCTCATGTTCAAGATGAGATTACAGCAGTGGTTCCCAACCTGGGGGTTGGGACTCCTTTGTGCGGTCAGACGACCATTTCACCGGGGTCGCCATGAGCCAGTGAAGAAAAAGGCACAAATGGCCTGGGTCTGGAGGAGGAGGAGGAGGAGGAGGAGGGAGGGGAAGAATGAGTTACAGCTTGACAGGTTGGAGGGGATGTCAGTCAATGCCACTGGAGGCTACGATTGGCTGAGGGTGCCTGTGTAGAGGGAGGTTCTCTATGGCACCTGTAGCAGTGGCCTACCAAAGGGGTCTTGTTGCCTCTTCCAAGCAGGGCAAGGGGTCACCACAACATGAGGAACTGTATTAAAGGGTCGCGTCATTAGGAAGGCTGGGAACCACTGTCTTACAGGTTATGTCGTTCTGAGCCACCACAGACATCCCTGCAGTTCCCAGCATGAAACTGTTGGACTTATAACTTTGGTTCAAGCTGAGACGATGCTTATTTTGTTTTCTAATATTTGTAAATGGAACCTTTCTCATTCTGATCCTGGAGGCTGGGTGTTTACTTGGAAAGGCTGCCTTGGTTATATGCTCCAAGGTTCTGGCAAACTGAGAACTGCGGAATATTTTTCAGCTGTCTGTAGTGAGGTAGGAGATTAAGAAAACTGTTTCTCCTTTACTTCTTCTTTGTAAGAAGAGAGAAAAGGAACCCTCCCTAGGTTACAGATGGACCAACCCCAGCTGGTGGCAGAGCACAAAGCATTCATCCTTGCATCTCTGCAGATTGATTCCTACAGCCCTCCTGGAACACTAGAAAGACGGTTGCCAATTATCAGGATGCTTCCCATGGATACCAGGCAGGAAGGCAAATCTCAAGGTAAACAGTGCTGGAGAAAGTTTAATTCTTGTTTTATTGATTATATATTCTTGTGATGTGGTTTGGCAGGCTGGGCATCACCATCTACCCATTCACACTTGGGGCAAGGGCTCACTGGTTCAAGCAAGAGGCCATCTGCATTTGTCTTGCACTTGCACAACACAAGCTGATCCAAGATCCAGGACTGAAGCAAGGGGACCAGTGAGTGGCCTGATCAGTGCTGGATTCAAGATCCTTCATGACACCTAGAGCAAGGCAGGGAGTAGAGCAGCAACATCAAGACTTGTGAAGCTGGAATGCCACAAGGCATCAGGGAAAAAAAGTCTCATGGGCTGGTAGTGAACCTTCTATGACTCACACAGTCAGTGTAAGGCCTGGAGAAACTCCTCGTGTGTATTATGTGAACACTAGTGGGAAAGGTAGCCACCATGTGCAACTGTTGGCTGCAATTTGCCTCCTACCTGTCAGAATCCAGGCAGGAGAAACTGTGGAAGTACCTGGAGAATCAGGCTTGCAGGAACAGACAAAGTGCAACTACATGCTGCAACTGGAGGACCTGGAGATCAGAAGATACAGACTTTCTGCACTGTTGCCTTTGGCCACAGCCACAAATGCTGTCCCAGTGACTCTGTGCTTCAGGCTTTTCACTCCAATGCTCCTAAGAGCCTTGCTCCTGCAGATCCATTTGTCCTCCAGAGGTGTCTGATTCTATATGTTCTTACTTGCTCCAGTTGTTCTGCTCCTGCCTCAGCAGGTTCCAGTGGCTCCTGCCTTGCCCTGGTTAGCCCTTGCCTCATAAATGTGCATCAACCCAGCCCCCTGATTCCTTTGCTTAGGTGAGTTGCCTTGCAAGGTGTTCTCCCTAGCCATAGACTGGGGAACTGCTTCTGTGGCCATGCTCCCTTCCTTGTGAACTCTCTTCCATCCTGCTTCACTCTGGGATGGTTATCTCCCTGTTGCTGACTCTGGCGTTACCGGCCCTTAAGCTGCAACCTAGCTCCAATCCTCTGGTCTGGGCATCTTGCCTGTCCTGGCTTGATGCCCATGCCCCGGCCGTTACATGACAGTTACATGACGGAAAACGGTTACTCTCAGTGGTTGCCCCTACCCTTTTGAATAAACTTGCAAGATACACCTCGCACAGTCTCTGCCTGCCTTTAAGAAAGCACTTAAGACCTTGCTTTAATTTCAAATAGGCATTTGGCGACCACGGATGTGCATTGTTTATGTTATGTTGTTTTGTTGCTCATGTCCTGGGGGTTATTAAGTTTGCCTTGCTGGTTTGTTTTTAATTCCTCATTGTTTGCTTGTTTCAGAATTGCCTGTTTTATACTTTTATACTTGTCAATGTTGGAAACCGCCCGGAGTTCCTGTTGGAAGACTGGCAGTGTATGTATGTATGTATGTAGGTAGGTAGGTAGGTAGGTAGGTAGGTAGGTATAAATAAATAAATAAATAAATAAATAAATAAATAAATAAATAAATAAATAAATAAATAAATAACCTACTTAACAAAAATGCTCCCCCACCACTCGGACTCTGGATAGCCATATGACCTAGTTGATCATGTCTTACCAAGCTACTGGCCCCCTTTAGTCAGATTTCTCTTGAGCCCACTTCTATGATCAGCTACCTAAGATGCAGTTCCAGCCCCTCTCCAAAAACATTGTCTGCCCCATTTGTTACATCACAAGAAGTGTGGTCTCTGAGTCTGGAATGTCAAGAAATGAGATGCAGCTGAATTGATCCATGGAAGTGATTTCTAGAGTCCTTAACTGGCTATTCTTTATTAGCAAGTCCCGCCTGCTGTGAACACTTCCTACTCTGCCTCTCTGGGTTCTCTGCTCCTATTTCATCCTCATTTTGGCTTTCTCCATTGATGGACAAGCAAGCCACAAGATGGTTCAGCTGACAATCAACTGGTTTAATAAACTTGTTGTTATTTGCCCATATGCTTCCAGCTTCAAATAGGGTGTTCCCAGCCAGTCTGGCTAAACATTTACACAGTTACACCAGCTGTTTAAAATTTGCTGCATTCTTCTATAGCTTTCCTTGCGCTCCTTCAAAGATCTCCTGAAACACCCCACTAATGATGTTTACACAGGATGAAAGCATGCCACTTGCACAGAGAAAATAAATAAATCATCTTGGCATGCTGCTAATACGATGGCATTTAAAAATTATGACGGGTTTCTCCCAAACAGGAATAATGATTATTTTTTAACAACTGCTTTCCCCGCTCAAAATGGGTCCACAACATTTGAAAAAAGCTTATGGAGTGCTCTCCGTTGAGATGGGCTTAAAGGGTTTGGGCCCAAGAGGTCTCTCTGAAAAGTGGATGCATGGTGTCCAGTGGGAGGAAGACTCACTGGTTAGGGTGGGACCTGATCACCCCTTCTACCAGTGTGCATGCTCCTTTCTCCTCACATTGTGTTGTGTGTTGGGTTGGATTGCTTTGCAAGACTTCTTTGGCTTGATTTATTGAAGAGGGGTTAAAAGAGTAATCTCCACTCACAGCTGTAAAACAGAAAGTCATTGTAGCCATGTGTGTGTGTGTGTGTGTATGTGTGTGTGTGTGTGTGTCACGTTGTTACAGTCGTGACCCCATGTCCATGGAGTTTTCTTGGCAGGAATACTGGAGTGGTTTGCCAGTTCCTATTCCAGGTGCCTATAGTACACCTGGTATTCCCTGGTGGTCTCCCATCCAAGTACTAACCAGGGCCCACCCTGCTTAGCTTCCGAAATCAGGCTAGATCAGATATGTTTAGGGCATCTAGGCAGCTCTCCTCCTCACATTAGGTTTTTGTATTAGTTCTTAATGGAAAGGACATGTCATTTTACAAGCCAATCCCACCTAGGATTACTACCAGATCTGTTTGCAGGGTAAGTATCCCTCGGATGTCAGTCTCAATTTATCGGCGGAAGGAGGTGGGTAAGATTTTATCAAAGGAACACGGCTTCATTTAAATGCAGATTACCATTTTTCAAAGCTTCGTATCCTATGGCGTGTCTTATTTCTTTGAGAGTGGAACCGTGGGCTCCAAGTTCCACCATGCCCACGGCGAGCACTATTCCCAGTGGGGAGAAGATAATGTTTTCATCTTCCCCTGTAGCTCTCAGCTGATTATAAAGATTCACGGAGAAGTCTGCAATGGTTTCATCCGGAAAACTGGTGCTGAAGGCTTTGGCTTGCAAAACAAGGAGAGAGAGAAAACCAAGGAGAAACATTGTGGAGAGAGATGCAGACCTGCAAGGCAATTGAGACAGATGAGAAATTAGTCTTACACTTGACATAAGCCACAAATTATTGGCTTCATTAAACTCTATTAAGCCAAAATATTTGCAGTTAAGAGTAGTTGCAATAAATGTATTCTTTTTGTAGTTTTCTTTTTGTAGTTTTCCCTTTTTTTTGCTCGCATTTTTCAAGAGACCAGTCAAGCTAAAAATAAGTAACGTCTAAAAGGTAAATTAGAAAATGTATAAACATATTTAGATCTACTGTTACATTGTCTCAGGGGAGTGCACATAAATCCAGTGAGTAATGAGTAATGATAAAATGTAAGCATATGAGAGTGAGAAGAGGAGCCAGGTTTTCCCCACACAAGTTATGGTGCTCAGAGCAAATGTACTAGCATACTGAAAAGTCTTCTATGAAGGTATTGCAATGCTACACATTCATTGCTACTACTCTTAACTGCCTCAGCTGGCATATGCAGAACAGCAGGATATGAATGAAACCCTGTAGCTCTGTGGAGATCTTATGAATTAATGACTTTCAAAATGTCCTGTCATTAACAAGCTTGCTTAGCTCTCGTAGACTAACATTCATAGCTTCTTTTACTGAGTTCAAGAGTCTCCCATTAGTTCTTTTCCTACTAACTTCAACAAACTCCATTGCTTTCAATAAACTGAATAAAGTTCCTTAGTTGATTTTTTAAGGTTTTAAAGCAGAGGTCGGATGGCCATCAGTCAGGGATGCCTTGATGAGGATTCCTGCATGGCAGGGGCTTGGACTGGATGGCCCTTGAGGTCTCTTCCCACTCTGTGATTCTATGATATTGTTGGAGCAGAGTACTAAAAGTATGCAGCAAGTAACCAGCACTGGGATGGTAGCAGGTAGACAAATAGTCTCTCTGTGTTCCAACCTCTTATCTTTTGTAGATCTACATGCAGATTGATACTCTTAGGTATCCTTCTTCTCTGAAGTCAGTTTCTGCTGCTTCTTGCTCCTCCATTTTCAGACAGAACGACAGACTTGCAAGTGCGGAATTCCGTAACTCATTTTAGAAAGACCACTTGCACTATCCTAAACAAATTTCCACTTAGACAATATACAGTGACTTTTTAACCTAACACCATTCTCCAGGGTGAATATTATTATTACTCAGAAGTCACAAACTGAATGCTAAACTGCTACACCTTGTCAGTAAATACCTAACCATCATAACAGGTATGGATGAAAAAAATACAAGGTAAGCAAAAGGCACCTAGCAAACTGTCTCAGTGAACGATTCATCAAAAGTGGCTGTTAAGGGACAGCAGATCTGAAGCTACAATCCTGAAGATATTTTGTGTGAGGTGGTCTGCAATTATTCCCATCTCTGGAATGAGGAATGTACTACAACAAGCTTCCACAGTGATAAAATCTACACATATTCCAAAAGAAAAAAAAAAACCCAACACCCAAGAAAGTAGACAAATCTTTCAAAAACAGTAGCAGCCACACTGAAAGCACAGTTGGGTTGGAGCAACTGTTGGCTCTAAGCAGGTGGAACTGAGAAAAGCCACCTTTCAAGTTACACTCTGCAGGAGAAGGACGGACAGTGATCTAAAGGATTTTAGACGTTGGCCATGTGGCTCCCATTTTAGTACTAAAAATCTTCTATATGGGATTTGGTCAAACCAATAGTGTGATCACTTTCTTCTTCTTCTTCTAAAAGCCTATTGGGGGACAAAGACAGAAAAGAGTAGCACAACAGGGAGGGGGAATGAGAGAGACGATGGGAGGAGGGTTCAAGAGACTGATCTAGTTTTGGCTATTGCATCACCCATCCTTCCTGTTGCCCCCCCTCTCACCACTAACCTGTGGCCTTTGACAGAGGATTCTGTCTACAGTTTGGCCCAGACAGCAGAAAAACCAGTTTCCACGCCTCTCTGGCTTCGCCTTCCATTATGGGCCACAGGTCAGGGCTGTATATGCTTTTCCAATACCTTTATACCTTGCAGTAAAAAAGAGGTTTGGAGCCATGCAGCCATTAAAACAAAAGCAACACTAGACAATGGGTGATACTTTCATAGGCTGCTAGTAGAAACATTTTAAAAAAAGTTGCTGAGCTTTCGAGAGCAAGCTCTCTTTTCCAAAGCAGGTACAGAAGTCCAAATGTGCCAAGGGATGTAATTTGCCAAGAAAGAGTTCTTAAAAGTTCACTTGGCAAGATGCACAGAGCAGCATGGTTGGATGGGGATGGACTTTACAGGCCAATTCAAACAAAGAGCTGCATGGTATGGGCACCTCCCTCTAGCTTACAACCATCATCTCTCTATTGGCTCTTAGAATCATAGAATCATAGAGTTGGAAGAGACCTCAAGGACCAGCCAGTCCAACCCCCTGCCATGCAGGAACCCCCATCACAGTATTTCCGATAGATGGCCTTCCAGCCTCTGCTTAAAAACCTCCAAAGAAGAAGGGTAGAACGCGAGGGACTACTATTTACTTTTAGAACCTTTTTTATAAGTATATAAAAGGGGTTCGTTTGAAAGGAAGGCTGGGAGATGAATAACGTTAAAACAGGCCAAAGAACAGAGCTGCAAGGTATGGGCACCTTAGCGATAGATTGATTCTGTACGGTTAATGTTTTGAATTTGTTGTTCTTTTGTATATTAAAATTTTCTAATAATAATAATTAAAAAAAAACCTCCAAATAAGGAGACTCCACCACGCTCCATGGCAGCATATCCCACTGCCGAACAACTCTAACTGTCAGGAAATTTTTCCTAATGTTTCCTTTTCCAAATGGAATCTCTTTTCCTGTAGTTTGAGACCACTGCCTCGAGTCCTAGTCTCTGAAGCCATGGAAAACAAACCTATTCCCTCTTCAATATGACATCCTCTCAAATATTTCAACATAGCTATCATAGCCCCCCTCAGCCTTCTTTTTGAAAGGCTAAACAGTTTATTTCCAGTTCCCTAAGCTGTTCCTCTTCGAAGGATAGAGCTCCTGGTTGGCCAGAGGTCAACAATATTTAAATATTGCGACAGATCAGAGTAGTGTGTAATTAAATATTATTAAACACATTTTATCGGTGAAGAGACAGAAAATACCCCCCCTCCTCAGCTGACTCTTTGTTTTCCATTCCTTCATGCTTTTATATAACTAAATGTGTTAACAACGACCAAGATCAGCAATGTGGGACAGAGCTCTGATCAGCAGCCTCCTTTTCCCGTGTCTCAATGGCCAGGGATGACTGTCAGTTTACTCACGATTGGACAGGCTGTCCAAACAGTATAGATTGTACAAAACAAAATAGTATAGATTGTACAAAACAAAACCAAAAAAAAAAAAGAGCCATCTGGACTATTACAGCAGTTAATAGATACTTTACAGCCAGTTAGTCTCAACCAGAGTAGACCTGTTGAATCAATAGGATTTATGTTAACTGTTGACTTATCACTTAGCAAATTGATGCAATGAGTCTGTTCCTGCTAGATACTGGCTTATTTATTCAGAGGTCCTTGCAAGTCCCTCCAATTCTATTTCTATACAAATATCTCATCGGAACATGGCTCTTTTCTGGGTCTTAATCGGGCTTCAGCACGTCATCATGTGTGAAACACGAGGTCACTGTCTGTACATGAAGTTTTGGTCCAGTTCTCTCAAAGGTGAAAATGGATTGCTTTTTTCTATCACTAAGGATTCCAGAGAGGCAGAAGCATCTGGCTGAGCACAAGTGAGTTTCAAGGCAATGTGTATAGGCACCCAGGCATCTCCCACTGCCATATCTCCAGACACATCTAGTAGAGATGGGCACGAAATGAATTTTTAATTCATTTCATTATTCGTTTTGTTCCCTAATGAAACAAATAACGAACCCCACTCTCAAAGAGAAAGGAAATGAAACATTAGACCATTCTTATGGAGAAAACCTGTTCCCCCCATGCCCCAGTGATCAGCCGTAGCACGGGCACGCTAGAGCTGAAATCTCAGATTTTTGTGCTCCACGTTGCAAAGTCAACAGTTGAATCAGGACGCTCCAGTACAGCTGGTGCTTGCATGTACATTCCAGCCCCCCACACCCTATTTTTCTTAACTTTACTCAAAGGAACACTTGCATAGGACTAAGCAACAACCAGCAAAGAAAGGAAGTGGAAAAAGAAATTAATTTTGAGAAGAAATCTAACACACATGTGATTTATGACCTAGGTTTATTTTTGTTTTTTGTTTTTGCAATGCTTCTAGGGGGTATCTATTTGATATTAGATACCAGGACTTTCATCTATCAGAAAATGCCTTCAATGCAAATGCTGAAGCCACCTCATTCTTTGGCCTATAAAGCATGAAGACAGGGAGAATGTCACCATTATGCAATACACCGTCAAATCCCTGCAACATCCTGCTCTTAGAAGTGTAGAGACAGCAACTCCTTTGACTGTTATGGTTCATTTACATATGTTTAATAGGTCATTTGTGTTCTTCTCTTCAGTGACCTTTTCTAATAATGCTACTTAACATTTATATGGTGTATCTTATTAGCACAGTGCTCCACAAACATTATCCAATTAAATATTGCGACAGATCAGAGCAGTGTGTAATTAAATATTATTAAACACATTTTAGAGGTGAAGAGACAGAAAGGAGGCAGGCTGTGTTGTGTGTTTTGGCAACAGTACTAGCGTATGCTTTACCTAGACAACAGATAAGGTGGGTGACAAACCCCCGCCCAACCTGTTTCTGCCTAGTAGCTCTTCAGGATGCAACCAGGGAAAGACAAAGCATGCTAGAATCCTTCCCATGAAAATAAATCCTGACATACACAGAGCGGGTACATTCTCGAAACAGCTAGACGAAAATTGTCGCTTAACAGCTTGTTTGCCATGCCTAAGGAGTGTCTTAGGCGGTTACTTCACGTCCTACCTTCTTCCACGATTACGTTTGTACTGTGATAGCGTTGTTCGGGGTCACGTGGTTTTGTCCCTGCTCAGTCCCTGTTTCCATTTACTCGTGGTCGTGATAACTTGTCTCGTGACAAGTTTTACTTCACGGCCTTGTTTCGTGACAAGATCTGCTTTTTTGAAATAAATAAATAAATAAAGGGTGCACCACACCCCTGGTGCTTTGTCTATGTGAAATGTTTGAAATGTTGGTCCACAGCACTCAAAAGTACGAGAGAAATGGATGGACGCAAGTTCACGAGCGGAAGATTGCCTTCATTGCGTGACAGTTGTTACCTCACGGGACCTTGTCCTGGAACAGGAACAGAGACAAAAGAATTCCCTAGCCCAGGGGCAGGTACGGCTTGTCACACTCTGTTCCTGGTTCTGTGGGCGTGGTCGAGACAACTTTTTGCTGTCATGCTATGGACTTGAAGTAAGTTTTTTTTGTACTGGTCCCAAGTGGGACAGCAAGGAGGGACAAACGGGACATGAAGTAAGCACCTTAGTCAATATGGAGGAGTAATCACCCATGTGGCTCTCTTTCCTGAGTTCCAAAGTTGCACAGTTTAGAAAACAGTTTTACCATCTCAGCAGCTATCTCTGTGCTCCAGGCTGAATAATGCATTTATTGTTCATTTAGATGCAATCACCCACTAACATGATTATCTGGGCATCTGACAGCACTGGTTCTCTACCAGTGGGATACAAGAGCAGACCAGGGAAGCCCAGGGTTTTCACAGCACTTACTAAGAATTTGCTTGCTATCTGCAAGTAGGCCAAGGCAATTGCAATATATTCTACTAATATAATAACTATAATTTTTAGATTCCTCTTTACTTCTGGCAAGACTTATATTTTTCCTGTTGTCACCATTTTTTGTGCACACTAAATACAAATAGCATGTAAGCCTCAGGAAGTCTTAAGAAAAAGGGAGCCCTTTGCATCTATCAAGGTGGAATTCAGGTTGTTTGATAGGCTGATTAGTGTGACACAAGATATAAAGGTCAGGGAGCATTGACTTGTAGCATAAAATAATGAAGTGCAATTTAAAAAGCATAACATTCACAAAAGAGGGATTTGAAGCATGAAAATGTCCAGGGGAAAAAAGGTAAAGAGAGCAAGCTATAAATAGCTGCTCACTTAGGTCAAGATTTTAAAAATTGTTGACTTTTCTAATATCCTTGTAGAACAAAAGGGCACTGAAATGATCATAAGGAATATTCCAGGTGAACATCTCTGGAAGAAAAAGTGTTTTTCCCTGGTAGCCATTTGTTTCCTATCACTTGGGCAAGGCTCCTGGAGCAGAGCATCTAACATTCCAGGTAGTCATATATGGGAGATCATAATCTGACAGATATCCTAGTTCTAGACCAGGGGTGCCCAAACTTTTTGTAAGGAGGGCCAGATTTGGTGGCTGAGAATGTGTCAGGGGCCGGTTGCTCCCTGACCCTGCCACCCCACTGCAAGCCCCACCCACTGACCCATAAGCCCCAGCCACTGACCCATTGCAACCCCACCCACAGGAAGGAAGGCAGAGACCAAGGGAGGGAGGGAGATGGAAACCAAGAGAGGAAGGAAGGAAAGTGGGGAACAAGGAAGGGAGGGAGGGAGGAAGGTGGGGGCCAAGGGAGGGAGGAAAGAAGGAAGGTGGGGACCAAAGGAAGCACTGGGAACCGTGGCCACAGGTCGCCCCTTGGAAGAGGCGATCTGTGTGACCTTGCATGCCCCCAAGCTCCCCAGCGGTGGCGACGGCTCACCCACCAGCCCACCCCAAAGCTCCTTGGCAGTGGCAGAGACCCACTGGCCTGCCCATCCCCACACATTCCCCTGGTGGTGGCAGACCGCCCATCCGCCCAAGCTTCCCAGCGGTGCCAGTGTTCCCGAGCTTCACAAGGTTCCCAGCGGTGCCGGTGGCGGCAGCCCGCCCGCGCGCCGAGCTTCACAAGGTTCCCGGTGTTGCCGGTGGCCCCCCACGCGCACTCCCAGCCTCACATGGTTGCCGGCAGTGCTGGTGGCAGCAGCTCGCGGAATGGCTGGCCGGCCGGCCCGCCCAGCCCCACAAGCTTCCCGGCGGTGTCAGTGTTGGCGGAAGATTTTTTTTATATTAAAAAAAACATGGGGCGAAGGAGGGGGAGGGAGGGGCAGGCCAGCCAGCCGCGGGCCACTCAGAATGGCCTGACGGGCCGGATTTGGCCCCAGGGACGGACTTTGAGCAGGCCTGTTCTAGACCATTAGTGTTTAGTGTGATATTTCTTGACCCTTTTTGGTACATGCATACCAACTATTGTTCCTTTTAAATACTTTTTAATGTTTTTATTTTATTTAACAATGTAAAACATTAAGATATTTCTGTAATGAGCAAGGTGGGGTAAAATATTTAAAATAAAATAAAAATAAATGTTAGTTTTGGTTAGAGGTTCATTCATTTCAGTGGATGTAAATATGTTCTGGAATAAGCCTGGCGTAATCCAAAGGCTGCAGCCTTTACTCTCCCTTATGAAATATATAATATTTGTTAGACAGTATGTCAGTACTGTATCGATTCAGATCATATACAACTTAGCAGGATCAGCACAGGATTTGGATAAGAATATCAACGGCTGAATAGTTCAGCAGCTTAGGTATGGGAGTTCAGTTCCCCATGGTGCCTCCTTCAGAAGGCCCAGATTCAATCATCAGCAATGTCCCTTCCAGCTTGGCAGTTCAAAGACTATCTACAAATTATGTTTTAATATATTTCCTAAAAATCTTTTTCGTAGTATTTATTAACCCACAGAGGAGGGGGAAACAGCCTGCCTGCCTGAATCTCTCGTTCTCTTCCTTGCTGTTTTTACAGAAAAGTGAAAAAGAAATGATTTAAACCCTGACCACAATCGGTTCCGAATGTTGCGTGAGGTATGACTATCTAATTTTAACATCCCTCTAAAGCCATTTACCATTTTCCCTAGGAGAGAAGGGAGATATGTTCTCTACTCGCCAGGCAAGGCCATCGTTATTTCTTTCAAAGCCTGTAAGGCAAATAAATCTTCCTATCATAAAATTTATTCATTACAATTCCCTCTGCATCATTCTTTTAATGACAGCTAGTCATTAGGGAATCTCACTTTCCGAAATAGTGGATGTATGCCTCCCAAATTCAAGGAAATTGATTGAACTCTTATTAGTATAACAGTGCCTGTGGAATCATAAAATCATAGAATTGGATGAGACCTCAAGGGCCATCAAGTCCAAACCCCTGCCATGCAGGAACCCCCATCACAGGACTCCCGACAGATGGCCATCCAGCCTCTGCTTAAAAACCTCCAAAGGAAGAGACTCCACCACTCTTTGTGGCAACATATTCCACTGCTGAACAGCTCTAACCATCAGGAAGTTCTTCCTAATGTTCAAATGTAATCTCTTTTCCTGTAGGTTGACATTGCCAGCAAGGGAACATTAGTTGTGATTCAAGATTTTGTTTGTCTCATTTATAAATACAAAACAATAATTGGTTTCTTAATGTGGAAGCTACCACCAAATGATGTTGCCAGCAGGAAGAGGTTTTTGGTAAAGAAACACTTCCTCCTCCTGTCCCATAGCTTCCGCACAATGAAAGGGATTATAATATGCTAATGCCACAAATTCTACCATCACATAAGATATTTTTGGAGCTGCTCAGTCCCTGAACAGGTAACTTTCACCAATCCACTCTTATTCATAATAAAATTCTGGACTGCCAGGCTGTGAAATCCCGCCTAAGACAAATATAGCAGAGCTGTGCTGTGTGTGGGAGAAGGTGAAAAACATATGAACAGGTTTACAGATGTTTTGCAATATTTCAAGGGTAGTTTTTTTAAAAAAAATCAAGCTGCCAGAAATCTTTGCAAGTTGACACTTCAGAGATGCTCTCAAAAGGGTATGTCAGTCCCCATTTCATTAATACTTTAGAATAGAATAGAATAACACTTTATTGTCATTGTACAAATACAAGGAAATTAAAAAGTGTCATCCAGTCTGAACAACGCTCACCCCAAATATAAAAAAATCCAAGACATAAAGCTACCATTTAAGGAATAAACATTGATACACATACTCCTACATTCTGTCACCCCACATCACTTGTACCCATTTTTTAAAAAACTGACATAAAACCAAACGTACACCCACACTGCCCTACACTCTCTCTCCTGACAGCATTCTTATCAATATATAAAAGCTAAAATTAAAACAACAACAATACACACATACAACCCTACTCTCTCACACCCAATGACCGCACTATCCCCCATACAATATATATGTTACACATTCAACATTGGTATTACTCATCAACTTAACTTTTTAACAGAATTTAGCATGGTTACTGTTATTGGGTAAAGGTGTTTCTGAATCTGTTTGCCCTTGTTCTAATAGATCTGTACCGTTTGCCTGATGGCAACAGTACAAACAGAGAGTGTCCAGGATGAGAAATGTCTCCCATAATGTTCTGTGCCTTCTTAAGACATCAGGAGCTGTGTAATTCTTCCAATGTGCCCCTGGAGTGACTTCCTCTGAGCTACTGTGCAACCGGCATACCGCACACATATGCAGTACGTCAGTATACTTTCTACTGAACATCAATAAAAAGGCACCAAATAGTCTCTGAGTGATGTTATTCTTTCTGAGCACCTTCAGAAAGTACAGTATCTGTTGGGCCTTTTTCAGCAACTCAGAGGTGTTTATGCTCCAGGTTAAATTCTCCTCAATACAGACTCCCAACAAACGGAAGTCTGTCTTCTTTTCTACACAGTCCCCGCTGATGAAGAGTGGTTGAATATCAATTTATAGATATTCTCCTCCTATGCAGATATACACAAAAATGCAGCCCATGGAACATACCGAAAAATATTACTCAGGAGTATATACAGGATTTTGACTTAATGCATTTATGTGATGTTCTCGTATACAGAAATGGGAGCTCTTTATCCATTTATTGCTCCCTGCATGGGATACCTTCGAGTAACTAATCTACTAAAGGAAAGAACTCCAAAATCATTGTGGGAGCAACAAAACTTATTTACTGTATTTATTTACTACTGGCTCTGGAGAGAGAGATAGAAAGAGAGAGAGAGAGAGAGAGAGAGAGAGAGAGAGAGAGAGAGATGCAAAACAGCAAAGACAATGTTTGTGTGTGTGAATGAAATCTGTCTCAGGGCTATTAGCTGGAAGTTTATGTCTATCCTTGACCGAACCACTGTCTCTCTAGCTGGGAGACAGAGAGGTTTTTCTTTATTCAAGTCTGCAGTCTTTAAAAATGGAAGTTCAGCCCTGGACAATAAAGAGTGTTGAAACCCAAAAATTAAATGTTTAGTGATTCATAAAGTGATGCAATGCTTTTTTACAGATACACATTATTTATTTATTTAGCAGATACACATTACAGCCTGAGGAGTAGTAGAAAATTTAACTGGCAAAACTCCCACATCCTTTGCATTCTCCCAGCCTTGTCCTTTCAGTAGGGACTCTCTGCTTTGAGTTTGGAGGATGCCTCAGTGTAAAATTCTGGTTTGAGGTACCCCACATTGCTTGGGTTACAAGCTGTCCTTGGTACTCATGCTGAACTACTCCCACCTGTTAAACACACACACACAACTTTAAATTGATCTACCCCTCATTACTTACATCAGCTTCTTTAGTGGTACTGTATACACTTGTTAAAAATGGGGGATAACAGACGCAGAAAAATGAAACATTCGCCCAAAACCTACTGCTTAGGGTAAATCACAAGAAATGCATCAATTCCTCCATTGAAATGGGCCATCCTTTAACCGCAACATGGCACATCCTAAAGCAATTATCCTATGTCATGCATATTAGCAGGTACATGTGGCCAATGGCTGGGTACATTTGTCATAGTCATAGAATCTGTCTTTGTGATGTTGCAAGGGCTCACTCACTCTGTTCTTTGATTTTTCTTCCTGCAATGCAATCTCTACATTTATGTACTTCAGAATCACTTATTCCATTATACCATCCTTTTCACGTAGTATACCATTCTTTCTACTCTATTAATTCACAAAGGATCTGATTTTGCAGAGAAACAGAGTTGCATGTACTTAACATTCTATACATTGCAGTATCAGTCATAGATACACAAACATCTTGTCCTGGTTAGCTCTGACAAATGTCCAAGTCATGCAGTACCTAACCTACCACCTTCTTTCCATTTCACTGTGTTTGCTATACATTATCTAATATTTATGACACAATTATGGAGATAATCTGCATCATTCTTCCCTATGAAAGGGAATCTATTCCTTGCTAACAGCTTGCCAAGCTATGGCTACAGATAATGGGAGCTCTCAAGCATTATGCGTGTCATGTAGAGACTCTCTCTTTCCCTTATTTTTAAATTTCTTTTGTCCTATCATTTCAAAATATTTCATGGAATTGTGAATTCAGAAAGCATAGGAAGAAGAAATGATCTAATCATTTGTTACAACCAATACCTTTGAAAGCAATAAGTGAAGCCCATCAGAAGTGAGTGAAACACATGGAAATAAAATAAAGGCACTAAAAAGATAGATGATAACAAAGCCTCTTGGCAAAATCTCTACACCAGTTGGTGAACCTTGGGCACTCCAGATGGTTTGGACCACAACTCCCAGAATTCTAAGCCTGCATTGCCAATGACAAAGGACTGTGGGAGTTATGGTCCAAAACATCTGGAGTACCAAAGGTTCACCACCACTGCTCTACACTATAATCTTCTCTCATGTAGATCTTGTCAGCAGCATTCAGATCTCTTAAAGGGGCGGATTATGAGAGTTTCTTTGGGCATGCTTTGCAAAAAAAAAAAAACCCAACAAACAGAAGCCAGGAGAGCCCCAGCACTCACTATCCTTACACCGGATCAAATATTTGTCACATCCAAAAGCAGGTACAAGAAAACTGCTGTTTGGTCGCTGCCTGAAAGTGGGAGGGGAATGCGCACTCCATTTTGTCTGCAAAGTCCGGAGCTGGTGGGTAAACATTTTTAAGGTCCGGACCTTGCAGCCATTTGCGGCGGAGCTTAGGGGTCGTGTATAAACGCCCTAAATCAGTAGAAAGGCAGTGAGTCATCTCCTCTGTATGTACAACTGATCCAAATGACCCTTAGTATTGCGGTTTACTATGTTAAGAAACAGGTTTTCAGCCAACGAGTCAAAGGACAAGAACATCTCTAAGAGTTTATTATATGACCCAAACTAAATTTGGTGTCGTGAGACATTATTAGCTATACAAAGGAGAGGCTTTCCATTCTATGAATGCACTGTTTACTGTTTACTGTGTGTTTTATACCTACATGAAATATGGGTCAAAATCAAACTGCTGCTTCCAACTAGAGTTTACCCTTCAAGTTGACTATTCAAAATGAGAAAACACTTGTGTTAATCTCACTAATTCTAGTGTGGTTTCAGGTCATGGTTCCAATGAGCAATTGCCAACTTATAATTCATGAATCAGGAGAAAAGGTACGTATAGGGGATCAGCAGCTTTGATATACTTTAGAAAAGGCCTGCTTTTAGAAACCACCTTGAAGCATCAGTTCCCTCAAGTTTTATCTATTTCTCATTTTAATAGGAATATGGCATAGAAAGCACGGGTCATCAATTTACCCTTACTCAGATTTCTGGCTTGAAAATAATCTGTAAACCCTAATGGAGGTGAGTGAATATATGGGTATCTCCTCCTAATCACTTGTTTGTCAATGATCATAGCTGAATCCACACCTGTGGCACCCCATATACTCAGTGGAGCCCTTTCTTGTACAACAGCAGGTGAACTGAGATCTTTTTTTATTCTTCTGAATCTTTAATTCCATTTTAGCTTCTTTTGCTATGCAGGGTTCATTTTAAGGCTCATGAATTTAGAGTTCTTTCGATACATTATTTATTTCCATTTATAGTTTAATGGATAACAAGAAATTATATTGACCCTTTTGAGATTAGAAAGGTTATACATTTTAATGGAGAGATCAATATAAGAAGAGCTCTGGGGAGTCAGACTAAGGATGAGTTGAGCCCAGTGGCCAATGTTTCCATGAAATGCCCCAGAAGGGCATAAATGCAACAGTATTTTCACACTGACTATTCCCAGTAACTGCTGTTCAAAGATACAGTGGTACCCCGACTTAAGAGCAGCTTGACTTAAGAGTAATTCGATTTAAGAGTGAAAAACTGTAGGCACTTTAACTGCCGCCTTACAAATTTTAGATATGGGCTGCTCGACTTACAAATATTTTTTTCCATTTTTTATTTTTTAAACTTCATTTTTCAATTTTTTAGATAGGTACCCCGACTTAAGAGTAATTCAACTTAAGAGCATGCATTCGAAACGGATTAAATTCGTAAGTCGAGGTGCCACTGTATACTATACTGCTTCTGAACAAGCCGGGCACATACAAACATGTTACTGTATAGCAGGAACTAGCATATCTACTTTGCTAAGAATGTGTGAAACCCTAGTTTAAAGCCACTGAAACTAATGGCCACCATCAAATATTACGGCACTGAATTGCATATATGAATAGTGCAGATTATATTGTATTTTTGTTGGAAAGAGGACATTGATGAGGACGCCCCTGGTAGTGGGCCCTTATGTTCTAGCCCAGAGGTATGGACTGAGCTACCGGTAGAGAGACTACCGAGGGTTTAGGAGACTTGGAGGGTGATAAGGTGGACTTGAGAAGGGAGGAAAAGTTCTACTCCTAGGACATTGGGTCTCAAACCAAGGCCCTGCCCATGGAGGTAGTGGCAGAATCTCCAAGGGAGGAGAGACAACCCTTCAAGGGGGGTGAGTGGCTTATCTGTGGTGCCTCGGGATATAAATGCTGAAGCGGTGCAAGGAGAGGCAGAAACTTTGGCAGAGAGAACCTGAACAAAAAAGGCAACTTTGGCAGGGAGTTGCCTGAACAAAAAAGGGTCAGAGAGGCAATTTCTGCCTTGGCCGTGAGAGAAGATGAGGAATCAGCAGAAGGAACCCTGGGGGTGGGTGGGGATGTCTCAGAAGCACTTGCTGGGGGTGTACTGTGCTGAGGAATTTCTGGAAGAAGACACTGAGCAGAAGCTAAGTCCAGAGAACCAAAGCTGATGGAGAAGATGCCAAAGGGAACGTCAGTGGCCGGATGAGAAGAAGGAGATTTGATACTAGCTTCTCCAGATGCTCTCAGTAGTGGGATAAAACGAACTTGATACATGTATTGATTTTTACAGTGGTGCTTCTGATACAAGCCAAGAAAGAAGATCACTGTCACATCTTTAATGCGACGGTCTATTTTTTTAAAGCATTTACGATTACGAAAACGGTGTTATCACATTCTGAGAACAGAGCTAAAGATAGCAATCAGCAGCTTCAATATTTATCCTAAATATAAAAGGCAAATAATAATTGGAATACAGTGGCATTGAACTGGATTCAGTAAACTGCAGTTATATAACTGGGAGTAAAGCATCCTCAATCTGACCCTTGCTAAAAAAAAAAAAGCAACTGTATAATGCATTATTTAAAAAGAAAGCTACCATATCTATCTAGTCATGTTCTCGGAATAACTGACAGTTTTAAAACCATGGTCAAATAATAGCTGACAGCATTCTGTGCCTAATTTTTGAGCCTTACTTACCACTACAAGCTCCTGGAAGACATTTATATATTAGAGTAATAAATACTGACACATCGATAAAACCTTTGTGGTACCATTTTGATTGCCATCACAAAACGAAAGACCTGAGATCTCTCACACTAATTTATGACAAAATGTCACTTGAACAGTGTGTTGCCACAGCTTAATGGGCAAACCCTGCAGGCTTGAATGACAGGGGGAACCAGGCCTTTCTTAAATTAAAATATCATTGAGGGAGAATGATCACTATGTTATATGGAAGACATGCTTTTCATTAAAAAAATATTCTCCATCTTTTGAAGCCCTAAAAAGTTAAAATGAGATATCACATTTAGAATGATGATGGTAATTATGATCCGCCATGTGCTAAAAGGTGCTTACTTTTTTCTTCTTTTGTGGACACACCACAGATTTCGACCCGTTTTTCATGGGGTGTCATGCCCTATACTTCAGGGTAAAGTGGGTGGGAGATAGTTCTGCTTACCTCCCCTGCCAAAATGGCTAGTTATGGAGCTATCCACCTGAGGCTATTTAAATCCTAGTAATCCAGCCAGGATGTGACTAAGGCATATGTCACTGTGACCCAATCAGACCTCTCCAGCAATGGGGGCAGCTGACACGCTAGTTTTAACTGTGCAAATGCATTCCTGACCACCACCAAAACTTTCCTTACAACCGACCAGAAGCACATCTGTTATGTGTGGTTTGTTTCAGTTTATACACCCTCATCCAGTTCATTACTGACAATAGGCACTGATCTACACCTGAAACAGCTTCCCTGGATATAGACGGAAAGAAGAAAGTTGGGTGTCATCTGCATACTGGTGACACCAAACCCCAAAACTCTGGACAGCTTCTCCCAGTGGTTTCAAGTAAATGTTCAAAAACACAGGCGACAAAACAGATCCCTGAGGGTTTGTACAGGCCAGTGGCCAGGGTGTTGAACAGGAATCCCCTAGTATCACCTTCTGTGTTCTCCCCTCCAGGAAAGGCCATTGCCTCCAAGTCCCATCCCAGAAAGATGGCCCAGAATGCTACCATGGTTGATGGTATCAATAGTTGTGGAGAGGTCCACAGAGCCAACGGGGACACGCTCTCACTGTCTAGCTCCTGGCAGAGGTAATCCACCAGGGCAACCAAAGCAGCCTTCATCTTGCAACCAGGTCTGAGTACCTGTACAGATTAAAATTGATGTAGATAATCCGTCTCATTCAGAAACTCCTGGATCTGAGAAACCACAAGCTTCTCCAGCACCTTGTCCCAAAATGGGATATTAGGGACTGGTCAGTAATTATCAGTATCATGGGATCCAAGGAGGGCTTTTTTAAAGCAACAGTCTTACAGTTGCCTACTTTGACCATGCTGTTCCTGGTTATATTTAACAGTTTCTTCCTCCCCTTGGAATCTGAATGCTTGGGGTTTTTCCCAAGTACTATGCATTAATTTACAGACAGAAGGTTTCATTGGTTGTTTTTTAACCAACAGAAACTGCAAAACCCTGGTTCAGTGAACAGAAAATCTGTCAAAATAAATAGAAATAGCAACAAAATATCTACCATCTGTTTGCCCTGATAAGGGGTAGAAATGCACCTCCTTGGGAACATTCAACTCTCAAAGTTGCACTCAAGCACACAATGAGGTTTGCTTGGTCCTCTCTTTTACTCCACTGCCTCAAAACCCATCGTATATAAGCTGGAAATGGTCAATGTTTAAGAAAACCTAAGAATTCACAGTTAGCTTTGGGTTTGCAAAGCTACGACCCTGTGAACTGCATTCATAACAACCTGGCCAAACAGTATGTCATGCAGAAGAGAATAAAAATGAGTAGAACAATGTGTGTACCCACCCACCCACCCACCCACCCACACACACACACACACACACACACACACACACACACACACACACACACACACCTCTCTCAAGCAGAGAACAGATATGGAATGCAAACCTGACAGAATATTTGTGGTGTAAGAAATCCATCATACATTGCCCCAAACTAAGAGGTTCCACTGGGGAGAACTTAGAATGATCATTTTTCTCCCTCACTGACCCCTTTGCAATATTACTGAAGCTAAGCAGTTCTATAACGCTGAATTGATTCACGGCTGCATGAGATTAGTCTCAGTTCTTGGCTTCTAGGGCTCAGTAAAACACAAAATCATCAAGTTCATGTTTTCTTTATGTTCTTGTAAGCAGTGATTTATTGCAGTTTCCGATTAGATTATGTTTACCTCAGCCAAAATTCTGTCCCAAAGGAAGGAAAACTGAATATGGTCAACACATTCAGGAAGAATGACAGTGCATAGATATGAGCAGTCAGAAAGGTAATCCTATTTGATGGGAGAAAGGGGTCAACTCATGGGTGAAGAACGTGTGGAGCCCACTCACATTGCAAAACCTGGCCACTGTATCTACTCCTTGGAAACAACATGGTAGCTCGGCATTGCTCAGAATGTTAGATGTTAAAAGGAACTTCTTATGTTGCCAATTACCCCTTGAAGGCAAGGTTGCTGTTGTCACTACCTTGGGTCTGATTATGCAACTACTGTACATTTTTTGCACTATGTATGTGTTATTAATTTGTTGCATTTGCAATCCCCAACAAGCAAAGCTCCTGATTGGCCAAGGGTGGGTTAGGAGGTTAATGCAAAAACATGCTCTCCACTGGGGGAGTTTTTTTTTTTTTTTGGGGAGAATTTTAAAAAATGTCCCACTAGGTAGACCCAATTAAGACCCACCCCTGGCCAATCAGGAGCTTTGCTTTACAAGAGCCAATAGAGAGATGATGGCTGTAAGCAAGAGGGAGGTGCCCATACCATGCAGCCCTTTGTCTGAATTGGCCTCTGAAGTCCAGCTACATCACAGGCCATGCTGCTCTGTGCCTTCCAAGAAGACGGGCGTCCATCTTGCCAAGTGAACTTTTAAGAACTCTCTCCTGGCAAATTACATCCCTTGCCATGTTTGGACTTTTATACCTGCTTTGAAAAAGAGGGCTTGTGCTCTCGAAAGCTCAGCAACTTTTTTTATTTTTCTACTAGCAGCCTATGAAGGTACCCTGTTTCCCCAAAAATAAGACATCCCCCAAACATAAGACCTACTTAATTTTGCCTCTTGCTGAAAAATAAGGCATCCCCTGAAAATAAGGTCCGATAATAAGATAATAAATGTGTACCATATTCTTCCTCATGGAAAAATAAGACATCCCCTGAAAATAAGACCTAGCACATCTTTGGGAGCAAAAATTAATATAAGACACTGTGTTATTTTTGGGGAAACACGGTATCACCCATAGTCTAGTTTTGATTTTGCTGATTGTAATGGCTGCACGGCTCTAAACCTGTTTTTACTGCAATAGAAATATAAAAGATTCCCCTTGCCACTCAATAGTGAAAAATGAAAGCCAAACAATTGTAGTCAACATATCCCTTAAAATGCTTCAAAATGCCATTTAAAACAAACTTTTGAAAGTACCTACATAGAATTCATTATAACTTAAAAGTAACTTTGCAATAAATTATTATATTACCAGTTACCCAAAATGCCAAACTCTGCAGCTAGACTTTGCGCTATCCCTATTACCAGAATTTGAACTAGGCACTGTCAGAGAATTAGAATTACTTCATACTTGTACTTTAATGTAACTGTGCATTGTCCTTCAAGTATAACCCATTCTTCTCTCTCTCTCTCTCTCTCTCTCTCTCTCTCTCTCTCTCTCTCTCTCTCTCCCTCTCCCACCCACCCACCCCCAAACTGCAGGTCTTTGGTTAGTGTTGTCCCATGGAGCTGTCTAGAACCCTGGAGAATATGGTTCCAATTCTTTGATGTTGCTGGACTACAATTCCCAGAAATCCTCATCAACACAGCTAGTGCTGAAGGCTTCTGGGAATTTTGGTCCAAAAACTTCCGGGGAACCCATGGTTGGGAACCACTGCCGTAACAAGTTATATTCTGTGTGCCCCCAATTCAGAAGCCATGGCTGGACAAAGTAATGAGTGCTCTTCTGTAATGATATTTCAAGGTCACGTTCTCATTCTGGAAAGGAATTGTATAGCCTTCAACGTTTATGGAAAAAAGCCGAAGTGGACCATTGGGTTGGAAGGCAAGCCTCCGCCTTACAAATTTGGTGGCTGTCATAATTAAAAATTAAGCCTGTTCCTTACGGCATAATGATGTTTCTTCACTGCAGTAAGGCAGGGATGAGCAATGGGTGGCCCTCTAGCAGTTGTTCCATAGCAACTTCCATTTGGTCTAGTGAGCATGATAAATGGTGCCAGGTCATGGAAGCTGCGGTTTCAAAACAGGTGGAGGGTTTCTAACTGATCTCATTTGCACTAAATGATGGAATATTGCAAACTGGCTTTTCACCTTGCCAATCACTCAATCAATTGATTGATGGACAAAAGTGCTGCCATAGCACCATTGTTCTTTAAGACAAATATCTGTCTACCTTGCACTGCTGTGCAAGACTTCTTTGGCTTGATTTATTGAAGAGGGGTTAAAAGACAGCTCACAGCTGCAGAACAGAAAGTCACTGTAGCCATATATGACGCATTAAACATTTTTAGATTTGTTCTACTTCCCTTAGTGATGTGCACTAACATCCCAAATAATCACATGGATCAGTGCTAGCAACAAAACTCCTGAATTTTAACACCAGCTGTTGACACACCTAGTCACTTGTTTCCTGGAGATGACAGGCCTTGAAGTTGATTTTTACTTTTACTGAATTGCCCAATTTAGAAAGAGAAGTAAAATGATACCAGGGATGTCATCTGAAAGACTATAAAGAGACAGCTCTTTATATAAGCTGTTCACACATTGTATTTAAAGAACCATTTGAAACATAAGATCCTCTTTATAGGCAACTCTGTGACAATACCACAAGACAATCTTGACGGGGTTTAAAGCTTATCCTCATCTATTCAGTCATTACATCTGTGACTTTCTGCAACAATCTTAAGTAATTATTTTAGCACTATTCATAGAATCAAAGAATAGAATTGAAAGGGGCATATAAGGTCAATTAAGCCCAACCATCCCCCTACTCAATGCAGGAATCCAAATCAAAGGAGATTTGACAGAAAAGTGGCTGTCCAGTTTTCTCTTGAATGCCTCCAGTATCACAGTGATCATCCCCACATATTATTATTTGTGTACTTGGATGTTTTAGTGTTATAATTCACTATGATTTTTGTTGATTCCTTTTTTTTCATATTCTTGTGAGCTTTAATCCTTTAATTGGGTGAAAGGTGAAATGCAAATGGAAATAAACAAAGCAAAGCAAAAAAGTGTTCTGCTTATATACCACCTCATGTAGTCTCTGGGTGGTTTACAGTTAATTACAGCATGCAGGCTACACATTGCCCCCTCCAGCAAGCTGGGTACTCATTTTACCGACCTCGGAAGGATGAAAGGCTGAGTCAACCATGAGCCGGCTACCTGGGATCGAACTCCAGGTCGCGAGCACACGTTTACCTGCAGTACAGGCATTTAACCACTGCAGACAAGGCTCAACAAATTACAACAAATAAATACATAGTAAAATGTTTCCAGACTAATAATCTTCATTGGTTTATTTATAGGCCTGGGAGCCAACAGGTATATTAATTAAGATGTTGCTGAACTGGAAAGAGAGAGAGAGAGAGAGAGAGAGAGAGAGAGAGAGAGCAGGGGAGATATCTACAATTATCTAAACTGAGTGCTATATTGAAAAAAAATCGGGAAGAAAAAGGTTGGAGTAATGCTTCTGAGCTGTTTCGCAATGTATTCATCTCAGAACATTAGAAAAGCTGTGATCATACCAAAGGTCCATCTAACCCAATATTCTGTTCATATACCAGCCAATCAGATGTCTAAAATGTCAACAAATGGGCTATGAGTGCAACAGAAGCACCCCATTCATGTTCCCCAAGAACTGGTGTACAAAGGCATAATGGAGAGAATAATAGTGTATCCACCAATAATTAGCCATTGATAAGTCTGTTACACTTCAAATCAGTGTAATGCCTAAGGAACCACAATCAAATACTGAACCACAATTTCCCCTTTATAGAAAAGGAACAATTTGTTCCTCAAAAATACATGCAGCTAGAAAGGCGTGCTCTTGGCTGGAAGGAAGGGAGGAAGGTTTATATCCCAACCTGAAGTACACAGATTTGGTCAGTCCACATCTGGACATACTATGTCTCACTCTGGATATCACAGTTAAAAAGAGAAGGACAAGACAGAATGTGTGCAGAAATGGGTGACCAAGATGGCAAAATTTCTGCAGAAGCCAAGAATGGTCATGGGCGATGGGCATGGCAGCCATGGTCATACATGTGAAGAATTGTCACATGGAAGATACGGCAAATTTATTTTCTTTGGTTTTAGAGGGTAGCGTCCAGACCAGTGGATTCAAACGACAAGAAAGGAGAATTTGATTAAACATTAGGAGGGAACTCCTGGGGGCAAGAACTGTTCAACAGCAGAATACAGAACTGAGATGAGGCAGACTGTACTTATTAGAGGGTTTGAAATAAAAACTGAATTATCATGCGCCAGGAATGTTTTAGCTGTGATTTATTTATTTATTTATTTATTTATTTATTTATTTATTTATTTATTTATTTGATTTATATACCGCAACATCTAGCTACATGGTTACTCTGGTTGGCTTACAAAGTTGAACAAACCTCAAACCAACAAACAATGCAATAAATAAAGAATCCAATGAAATAAAAACATAATAGCTTAGTAAAACAATATACAGTGGTACCTTGTATAAAGGAATTAATTCGTTCCAAATGAAATTATGTTAAGCAAATTTTCCTTTATACAAGTTCCCATAGGAATGCATTGAAAACAGAGTAATCCCATTTTTATGTTGTATGGATTCTCCCCATAGGCGATTATGTTAAGCAAATTTCCCCTATCTCCGGAATTTTTTATGTTGTACAGATTTTATGTTATACCAACCGTTTGTTATACAAGGGTCCACTGTACTGTATAGGCCATCACAACAAGAGCAAGATGGACTAGGGACAGAACAAGAGAATAGGATGCATAACAACGAATCATTAATAAAATAAACTTCTCCTGTTCTCCTGTTATTTTTCCTGTTATTTTTCTATATTGCTTTGTATTGTATTTTATTGTATTGTATTTTAATTTGCTATATTGTTTTGTATTGCATTTTATTTGTATTGTATTATTATTATTATTTGCTGTTTGTATTTTTTGATCCTTTACTTATTCTTTTTATTTTAGGGGAGGGAGAGGCTGATCTGCCATTGTGCTTATTTGGCCCTGTTGCTGAACCCCTTTCTTTTTTCTTTTTTTTCTCTTAGCTTGTTTGACCATCTATTCCGCCATGCTTGCAGGGACTCATATACCGACGGTGTCGGGCCGTGGGCGGTACGCTCGTAGCTGTTGGGTTCATCAGACTAGAAGAACTAGGGTCAGGCAACTTGTGCCTGTCCCCCGTTCTGACCCCTCAGCTATCTGCCACGTGTCTGGGAGTCCTCCCACCAGCGCCCCCAATCTTGCCTGTCTCCTATTGAACGCCAGGTCGGTGCATAACAAAATCCCCATTATTCATGACACCATCGCGGATGCCCACACCGACCTGGCGTTCATTACCGAGACCTGGGGGGGCACAGAGGGGGGGGGGCTTCCCTCGCCCTGCTGTGCCCGCCCGGGTACTTGGTAGAGGGAGTGGGAAGATTGGGGGGTCAAAAGGGAGGAGGGGCCGCGATCGTGTACAGGGACTCTTTTCATGTTAGCAGGGCCTCGACATTGGTCAGCCAGGGGCTTGAGGTACTTCACCTGTTGGTGGGTCAGCGGGACAGACTTGGCATTGTGCTGGGCTACCGAGCTCCCCGCAACCCAGCACAATCCCTTCCAGAGCTCACGGAGTTTATCGCCGCTGCTCTGTTGAGGTCCCCGCGCCTTCTGGTGGTGGGTGACTTCAACGTGCATGCGGGCGATGGACTTTCCGGCGCTGCCCTGGAATTCATGGAATCCATGGCTTCCATGGGTCTGTCCCAGCATGTTTTATGCCCCACCCAAAGGTCCGGTCACACCCTGGATCTGGTTTTTACCTCCACGTTGGGGGCTTCGTGTCTGGAGGTGGGGAACATTGTTTCCCTGCCTGTGTCATGGACAGACCACCACCTGCTCTCTTTTTCCCTGCCGATTCCGGCCCCTCCCCGCGGGGACCATCGGGCCCTTGTTTTGGCCCGCCCCCGGAGGCTCATGGACCCCCAGCGGTTCGGTGAGTTCTTCGGGGGGTTACCTGGTGGCATGACTGGCGCTCCGGCCGAGGATGTGGCTAACCTTTGGTACGAAACAGCTGCCCACACCATAGACCGGATCGCCCCTAAGCGCCTCCTCCGATGCCGAGCCCGGCCTTCCCCCTGGTATACCAGGGAGCTTAGGGCGATGAAGCAAGAGAGGAGGAGGCTAGAGCGCAGCTGGAGGAAAACCCGCACGGCATTGAGCAAGGCTGCCGTTGATGCCCAGTCTAGTCGCTATTCCATCGCGATAAGGGAGGCCAGAACATCCTTTACCTCCCTGAGAATTGCTGAGGCCTCGAACCGCCAGGCGGAGGTTTTCCGGGTGGTTCGGGACCTCAGCAATCCTAGTCTGGCTAGGCCTCCTCCTACTGATTTCAGTAGTGAGCAGTTTGCAGCCTTTTTTCAAACTAAAATAGAGGCCATCCGTGCTGGCTTTGACTCCGGTTGCAGTGGCCCTGCCCCGCCATCCCCAGTTGCTGGTCCGCCTTCGCCGCCTCGGTTGGATGAGCTTGGGCCTGTTTCTGCTGTCGAGGTCTCCAAGGCTATGGTGCATTGCCGGCCTGCCTCCACTCCTTTCGACCCTTGCCCCGCTTGGCTAATTAGAGCTGCCAGAGGGACTATGGCCGAATGGGCTTCTGTCATCGCCACCGCCTCCTTCAGCGAGGGGGTTTTTCCCACTCGCCTGAAGGAGACGGTGGTAAAGCCCATTCTTAAAAAACCGGGCCTGGCGGTGGACGATCTTTCAAACTATCGCCCAATCGCCAACGTCCCGTTCATGGGCAAGGTGATCGAGAGGGTGGCAGCGGTCCGGCTGCAGTCATACCTGGAGGATCGGCAGTGCCTCGATCCTTGCCAGTCCGGGTTCAGGCCCCGCCGGGGTACCGAAACAGCTTTGGCCGCCCTGCAAGATGACCTTCTCCGGGCGGCCGACAGGGGGTGTTCTACCCTGTTGGTTCTCCTGGATCTGTCAGCGGCCTTTGATACCGTCGACCACGGTATCCTGTTGGATCGGCTCTCTGAGGTTGGGATTGGGGGCTCTGCTTGCAGATGGCTCCGATCCTTCCTGGAGGGCCGTCCTCAGTACGTTCAGCATGGGGGGGGGAGTTGTGGGCTCCTTGGATTCTCCCTTGTGGGGTCCCCCAGGGGTCATCTCTTTCCCCCATGTTGTTTAACATCTACGTAAGGCCTCTGGCGGGGGTCATCAGGAGTTTTGGAGTCTGCTGTCATCAGTACGCTGATGACACGCAGCTCTATCTCTCCTTTACCACCTCTGCTGTGGAAGCTGTGGAGGTCCTCGACGGGTGCCTGGAGGCCGTACTGGCTTGGACCGGGGGCGAACGGGCTTAAGCTCAACCCCGAGAAGACGGAGGTTATGTTCTTCGGGGGCTCGTCGTCGGGGTACGGTGGCCCCCTCCCTTGCCTGGGGGGAGTTTCCCTCCAGCTTGCGGAGAGGGTGCGGAATCTGGGTGTGCTCCTGGACCCGGCGCTTACCATGGAGGCCCAGGTGGCGTCGGTGACCAGGTCCGCCTATTACCATCTCCGTCGGATCGTCCAGATCTGCCCGTACCTCGACGCGAGCTCCTTGAGAACAGTGGTCCAAGCTCTGGTGATCTCGAGGCTGGACTACTGTAACGCCCTCTACATGGGGTTGCCCTTGAATCTCCTCCGGCAGCTGCAGCGGGTACAGAACGCAGCGGCCAGGCTGGTGGTTGGTGTGCGTCGTTATGACCACATCACCCCAGCCCTGGTCCGCCTGCACTGGTTGCCCGTTGCAACCCGGATTAGATTCAAGGTCCTGGTTTTAGTTTATAAAACCCTCCATGGCTTGGGACCAAACTACCTGGCAGAGCGGATCGCTCAGCGATCAACCTCGGCCCGTCCCGTTCGGCAGGCGCGAGCGCACTTGCTCCGGGTCGCCACCCCTCGGGAAGCCCGGAGGACGCAGACCCGGACCCGGGCTTTCTCTGTGGCGGCCCCCAGCCTCTGGAATTCCATCCCCAGTGAAGTGCGCTCTGCAGAGTCCCTGCTGGCCTTCCGAAAGGCTTTGAAAACCTATCTTTTTCGGGAGGCCTTTGGCGATGTTTAATTTACTTAATTTTTTTTTGTCCTTTTTCCTTTGGCCCGCCATCGTAATCAGTTTCCCTCATTAGAGAAGTGCTGCTTAGGTTTTAATTCTGTACAGCGTGATTTATCTGTCTTGTCCTGTCTTATTTTTAATTTTTTCTTGTAACTTTGTCCGGCTATTGTAGCCTCGTGTAAGCCGCTTAGGGTACTTGTAGATAAGCGGGATATAAATCCAATAAATAAATAAATAAATAAATAATACCCAGAGAAAGCCTTTTTTAACAGCCACGTCTTTAGGTGTTTTTTGAAGATCCGGAGGGAAGATGCCAAACAAATCTCAGGGGGCAGTTGGTTCCAGAGATGAGGGGCTGCCAAAATCTCCATGAAAGGAGATTTTTTTAAAATCAAAATCTCCTTTCCTTTCACATGAATCTTTCACTGTGGAGAGAGTAGGACTACAGGACACTTACAAACCTTATTCTAACATACCAAGTCCTTTATTTAATGTTTAGGGGTTTCAGCCATCCCATCCCCCATGTAAATATGAGAGAGGACATAGAAAATATCTGGTATGGAGATCTGAGTTTTACTCGGTCACTCAAAACCCTGTAACTCTAGGCTCTTAAAATGAGATGTATTAGGGAGCAATACAGAACAGATAGAAGCAAGCCTACCAAGATAATGGTGATGATGATTACTAACTTAAATGACTTTTTAAATGGGAGTAAGCAAATCCAGGGGGGCCAGGTCTGTTTGGAGAAGTGGCAGCTTATTCGACATTTACTGTATAGCCACAGTTCCAAGTTTATTATACTTCTGAAGTATGACCAAAAATAACAAGTGGTGTACCACAAAGCTCAGTGTTCTTCATTATTAATTATTAATGCCTCGGATGAAGGAGTGCAAGGAATGCTTATCAAATTTGCAAGTGACACAAAATTGAGTGGAATAGCTAATACCCTGGAAGACAGAAACAAAATTCAAAAATACCTTGATAGGCTCAACCTCTGATCTAAAAACAACAGATTGAAATTTAAAGTGCAAAATTCTAAACCGGGGGAGGGGGGAGAATCCAAAAGCGGTTACAAGATATTGGGATACTTGACTGAGTACTACTATGAGAAAGAATCATAGAATCATAGAGCTGGAAGAGATTTCAAGGGACATCCAGTCCAACCCCCTGCCCCCCAGTCATCCACCAAGCTCTGTGACGCTGGCGATGGTGGCGGAGGAGTGCCCACTCGCTCCCCAGTCACCAAGCTCCATGGTGGCAGTGTGTCTGCTGGTCCCACCCACTCACCCCACCTCATTTACTCTTTGACCCAACTGAAGTCTTTTTTCCTTTCTGAAGAAAACGGACGCAAAGAAGGTGCCTTGTCCCTGTCTCACCCCACACAGATCCTATCATTTCCTTATTTTTCCCTTTGCTACGGAGATAACTAAACAAACCCTTTTTACTATCTTTAATCTCTATGACAAGTCTAAGTTCATTATGTGCTTCAGCTTCTCTTACCATCCCCCTGCTTATACTTATTTGCTTATATTCCTCTTTGGTGCATTCCCCATTTTTCCTATTTATTCTTGTATGTGGATTTTTTTTTTTTTTTACATTTAGCTGACTTGAAAGTTCTTTAGTCAACCACTGCAGTTTCCTTAGGCATCTCCAATTTTCTTCTCATTGGAACCGTTTTAGATTGTGTCTTTAATACCTCACTTTTTAGGAATTCCCATCCATCTTGGACTCCCTTCTCTTTCAGTGCCTCGGTCCATGGAATTACAGTCAATAATTCCCCAGGATTACAAACAAATAGCTTAAACTCCAGGATGCTTGACTGGCTATGCTTAGCTTCCCCTTCCCACTGTATAACAAATTCCAAAAGGGCATAGTCATTTCTATCTAAAGATCCCACCACTTCAACCCCATTTACAAGGTCCTCCCTGTTGGTTAAGATCAGATCTAAAATAGCTGTTCATCTTGTTGCCTCCTCTACTTTCTGGGCCATGAAAATGTCTGCAAGACCATTAAGGAATTTACTGGACCTTTCACTCTTAGCTGAGTTAGACTGCCAACATATATTGGGCTAGATAAACTCTCCCATTAGGAGTACACCCCCCCTCTTGACTGTGTGGCCATATGCTCACAGAAGGCATCATCCAACTCCTCTGGCTGGTTTGGGGGGGTTCCTATAATATACCCCCACAGTGACATCACTCTCACTATTCTCCCCCTTAATTCTCACCCAAATACTCCCAGCCTGATTTCCCAGTTGTGTATCCTGGATTTCTTCAGCAGCATAAATGTCCTTTATAAGGCTCCTCCTCCTCTTTTTTTACTAGGCCTACTCCTCTGAAACAGGTTATACCCTCCAATAACTACATTCCAATCCTAAATCTCATCCCACCAGGTTTCAGTAATGCCAATTATATCACATTTATTTTGCTGTATTAGGAGTTCCAGCTTCTCCTGCTTGTTTCCCATGCTTTGCACATTGGTGTAGAGACATTTAAGGCTGTGTGTCCTTCTTACAAGCCCTTTGCTGAATCTATTTTTCCTCACAATGTTGGACTGTAATACTCCTTCTCCATTTCCTACCACATCATTTGGGCAATTCCTCACCACCCTTTCCCCTGAGAACTTAGTTTAGGCTGGTTTAGGTTGCATTAACAGAAGTATAGTCTTCGAATACCATGAGGTACTAGTTTTCCTCTATTTGCTATGGTTAAGCTTCATCTAGCATAATTTGTCCAGTTCTGTAGACAACATTTTAAGAAAGATGCCAATGCACTGGAACAGGTTCAGGGGAGAGCAACAAGGTTAATCAGGAAAGTGGAAATGCAGCCCTATGAAGAAAGACTGAAAGAACTGAGCATGTTTAGTCTTGAGAAGAGAAGACTGAGGGAAGTTATAGCACTTTTCAAATACCTGAAGGATAATTATTCAGAGGAGGATGTAGGATCTGTTCTCAATCATCCTTGGGCGTAGGTCACATAACAATGGGCTCAAATTATAGAAACCAGATTGAGGCTCAGTGTCAGGAAAAACTTTGTAATGGTTAGAGCAGGCATGTCCAAACTTCGTCCCTCCAGATGTTTTGGACCACAACTCCCACAGTCCTTTGCCAATGGAAATACAGGCTTGGAATTCTGGGAGTTGTGGTCCAAAACATCAGGAGGGCTATGGACATGCCTGCGTTAGAGCAATATGACAGTGGAAGCACTTACCTCAAAAGGTGGGTGAGTGCTCCAAGGCTGGAGATATTCAAGAGAAATTTAGACAACTATCTGTCAGATATACAGTGGTACAGTGACCCCCCCGCCATTTCATGGTTCAGGTACCACGGCCCCGCCACATTGTGAGATCGCAGTACCTGCACCACAGGGGGGGTCACTCCATGCCACCACCCCCGCACCTCCGAGAAGCCTCGGGGGTGTGTGGGAGGGCGGCGGGGGGCGATCGGGTCACTTCACGCCGCCCTGCCCCGTACCCCTGAGAAGCCTCGGGGCAGCCGGGAGGGGAGGCGGGGGGGAGATCGGGTTGCTCCACGTCGCTCAACCAGGCTTCCCCAGGAAGCCTTGGGGTGGCCGGGAGGGGCGGCGCGGAGCGATCGGGTCGCTCCCCGCCGCTCAACCAGGCTCCCCCGGGAAGGCTCGGGGTGGCCGGGAGGGGCGGCGTGGAGCGATCGGGTCGCTCCGCGCCACTCAACCAGGCTCCCCCGAGAAGCCTCGGGCTGCGTGGGCAGGCAGTGGCGGGAGGTAAGATGCCCCCTCCCCCACCCGCTTCCGCATATTGTGGATTTTCTTGCATCGCGGGTGGGGTGGGTTCCTAACCCCCGCGATTGGCGGGGGGTTAATGTACCTTGTATAAAGGAATTGATTCTTTTGATTCTTGCACTGAGTTGGGGGGTTAGAATCAATGGCCCTATAGCCCCCTTTCAACCTCATTATTCAATGTTTCTATGAAAGTGTAGACACATATTTTGAGGTTGCAATCCTACACTTGGGAGTAAGCTTCCCTAAATTCTGTGTAGCTTACTTCTAGGTAGAGATATTTAGAGGACTACAGTGCAAATATCTGCAAAGCTTCTTTTAATAAGATTATGCTATTTGCAACTTTAAAAAAAAATTACTGTCTTCATTTCTTATCTTTAGGAAACACAGGAAGTTAAATATTCTGCTTTTCACTGTGAAAATCAGTGTTTTGTGTTTGCTCCCAAAAGCTATTTCGCAGTAGCAATTTAATTAAACGGGCAGTATCTAAGATTCACCATATGTGACTGCCATCTGTAACAATAGCAGTTCAACTCTAAGGATGACATTATTACATGCACTAAACCATAGTTTTCAGCGACGAAAGCTGTTAGTTAGGGTCTAGAGACTGCTATTGTGTCTCATGATATTAGCTCATCAGTGGGCTATAAAAGCAAACATCAGTTTTATCTTATTAACACATTTAGTACTGGGAATAAAAATACCTTAAATCTGTGTCATACATAAACAACAATAATAAAAACATTTATTTAAGAGTAGACCCATATAGATCGCTGCAATAAAAAAACACCCTCACTCAAACTTCCATTTCAGTAATGAACCATCCACTAGTACCACAGCAACTTAGATTGAAACATTTCAGACATTGCGTATTGGAATCATGTACCAGTCTGAACTTTGAAAAACGTCAAAATTAAACTGCTATGGGAATTTAGCTAGAAAGATTGACCTTTGTTTCTTTCCTCCTAATTTAAATCTCAGTTGGGTTGATAACATGTCCAACTCTTTATGAAACATGGACACTTGACTTTTTGTTAATACCCTTTTATCAACAGGCTAGAATTTAACAGGATCTGCTGTACCAGGAGAATTGATTTCAATACCACAAATTTGCCATGAGATTCAGATCATCAGTGCTTTAACGAGAACCTGGATCATGTTTTGGTTCCACTCCAGCTGACAATACAACCAACACCAGTACCATGCTTCTAATGTACAGTAGGACCCCTGTATCCACTGATTCATTATCTGCTGATTCAGTTATCCATGGTTGGCAGAGTTAAAAATAAATAAATAATTCAGCAGCCACAAAGCAGGCTACTATCCTATCACAAAGAGCAGCTGTAAAGCAAGCGACTGTCATAAAACAGCAGCCGTAAAGCAAGTTATTGTCACAAACAGCAGCTGTAAAGCAAGTTAATATTACAAAACAGCAGTTTTGGGGACATTTTGGCATTTTCTCTTATCCACAGTTTTCATTATCTACGGGAAGGCTTGGAACCAATCCCCAACAGATACTGGGGCCCTACTGTACCCTCAAACACTGCACCTAATTGTGGCGTTCTTGAAATAGGATTTTGCCACATAGACACATTGGTGGCATGTTCTGAAACTTTTGTGAAGATAAGAACAGAAGAGATTCAGTGAAGGCAGGAATGGAGAATTGGAAAGGTACAGAAAAAGAGTGAGGAGAAAAATGAAGAAGGAATCCGTGATCTGTACTGAAGTTTGAAAACTACCGAGGTAAGCGGCAGAGGAACAGCATCCCAACTACAGATGGCTCCACTCATGACAGCAACCAAGGCTCCATCACCTGACAAGTATAATGAACCCAAGCCTTGGTCTCAACTTGAAGGCTCCAGAAGACTGCACAAACTGTCTCAGTAGTTATGTAATGGCTCCTGCCACTTTCCCAGTTATAAAGACTGGAAGAAGGTGGGGCTTGTTCGGGAACTGCAAGGCCAACACCCCTCTCCTACAAAGGAGTAATAAACCAAAAATTAAAATCGAAAAAAAGAAATCTATCCACTGCCTCTCCTGCTCCAAACCAGTGGTGAATGCTGTTGCCTGAAAACTAAGTACAGTACAAGCACCTACCAGCACCTTATTCTAACTAGACATTTTATTTATTTATTTATTTATTTATTTATTTATTCATTTATTTATACAATTTATATGCCGCCCACTACTCAAAAGTCTCTGGGCGGCTTACAATAGAAGTGGACAATTAAAAACAAATCATTAAAATGTCAATTAAAACAAGAAAAACATTTAAATACAAAACACTAAAATTGCCATCAGGACCCACAATCTATATTATGTCAGTTAAAAAAACTTCTGAAACAGAAGGGTTTTTACTTGGTGCCGAAACATCATCAGCATTGGCGCCAGGCGGATCTCAGATGGGAGGGTGTTCCATAGCCTGGGGGCAGCCGCCAAAAGGCCCTATTCCTACAAGCCATCCCTTTTACCTCCCTAAGGGACGGCTACTTCAGGAGGGCCCCCTGGCTAGATCTTAAATGCCAGGTAGGTTCATATGGAAGGAGGCAGTCCTTCAGGTATCTAGGTCCTAAGCCGTTTAGGGCTTTATATGTCAAAACAAACACTTTGAATTGGGTTCAGGCAGCAACTGATAACCAATGTAGGTCATATAGAATTGGCGTGATATGGTCCCTGGCGGCCCCTCCACTAACCAGCTGTGCTGCACGATTCTGAACCAGTTGCAATCGCCGGACCATCTTCTGAACCAGTTGCAATCGCCAGACCATTTTCTCAGTAGAATCTTCCTTCAGGAAAAAGAACACGGTGGACAGCAGTTGAGGCATCTTCCAGTAGTGCCTCTCAACCAAACATGCTCCCCTTCATAATATCCCTCCTCTTGGGAAAGGTGGTCAGGCATGAGCACAGAAAGAGGTTGGTGCATGCCCAAGTGGTAGGAAACACTTGTTTTGGCCTGGCCTACAAAAGCATATGTGAGCTGTGGGCCCTTGTATAGTTGGCTGGGCTTGAACACTTTTCTCCTTCTACTGACACTCTGGGGATCACTCAGTGATGCATTTCAATTACTGCTCACTTGTTAAAAATACTGGGTCAGTTTCTATTGCAAGTCCCACCTATATTAGCTCCCCTGAATCAGTGACATTTATCTTAACAAGCCTAGCTCATTCAGGGAGTTTACTCTAGGCTGGGGCTATTTCATTTCACTCAGATCTAAAGTTCTAAGATATCACTAACTAATATCTGATAGCGCTCTGAAATATGATAAACTAAAAGGGCAAAGGTTGCTACCTCAAGAGCTAATGACAGCCACCAACGTGGGTAGCTTTAGGAGGAATTCAGACAGATGCATGGAAATAAGGCTGTTGATAACTGCTAATATATTCCATTTAGTGTCAGAGAGAGTATGGCTGTATAAACTATTGCTGAAGAAAACGAGCCAGTGGATTATAATATGCCCATGTTTTGCTTGATAATGAGCTTCCTACAGGCACTTGGTCGGTAGGGATTGGAGCTATTTGTTATCATGAAAGGGAAAACATACAAAAGAGGCTCTTATTTTTCTTTTTGTATTCTTCTAACACAGAAAAAGAGCCTTTTAGCAACACATGCCTCATGTAAAGAAAATAGAAGTGAGTTAACATTTTGTTTCATTTGTCTTTTCTGCAATATAGTGTCTGTCAAATAACCCGGGAAATGTTTAATCAAGTAGGGCTGAGATGGCTGCTCTCAACAGCCAATCAGAACACCACCACTGGAGTCCTCTTTCCTTAACATGCAGTAGGCTAGGTTGCAGCAGCACAGAGGAACTTCTGCTGCCTGACCTTAATGCACAGCATGGGCCTTGCCTGGGCCTTTTTAGCACTGAGCATAGAAATGGGAGGGGGGCGTCTCTCCCTGATCCCATACCTCCTCCTTCCCACTCACAAGCCAAATGAGTTATATAGCACAAATGTGACATAGGAAGATACTTTAGAACTAGCTGCATTATTACCTATACAATGAAAAGCAACAGGAACACAGGACAGAGGCTGCCATGCCCTAAGCAGGGATGGGGGTTCATTCAGCACTATAGTTTACATGGTGATAAATAAGTCAGAGTGCCAGAATTTAAACCGGAAATATTTTTGTTAGGCTTATTGCCAAATGTGATAGATAAACAAAAGTCTTATTTATTGTTACATATTTTAACAGCAGCTAGAATAAAATGGGCCCAGTGCTGGAAATCTGAAAATCTCCCAACTGATGAGACGATTATTAAAAAATAGTAGAATGTGCAGAAATGGATAGATTAACCAAAAGATTAAAAAGACAAGAAGAATCAAATTTTAATGCTGGTTGGGACCTTTTTTATGATTGGTGGAAAACTAAAGTAATCTAGACTAAAACGAGATAGAATTAGAGGATAAATAGGTAATAATATGTCAATGAGAGAGAATCACAAGCAAGAGACTAGTCTATTGCATCAAATGCAACAAGAGGTTGCCTTTTGAGGGGCGGCACATTTCTAATTCTCCAAACCAAGGCTTGTTTGGGTGTTTGGACAACACAGTCAGTGGCCGAGACCTATAGATTCATGAGATGTGATTGGAATGTGGACCTATATTTAACCCAGCATTGCTACTCCTTTAGCCGTTACACTTTGATCTCATATGCATGACTAAATCAAATAAAGTAATTACAGCACTATTACTCTTCCCCAGTCTTATTAAATCCTATTATGAATCTTTATGTCACGCACCACACCATTTATTACTGGCAACTCCTGCTGTTGTACTTGAGAGAAGATTTCTTTTCTTTTCTTCCTTTTTTAAAAAAATGCACACACAAGAGGAGGCACAGGAGACTTTAATTAGTGCCAGCATCACTCTACTGGTAGCACAAAAGCCTGTTAGCTTCGGAATAGTTGCTGTGACCTTTGGAAGCAAAAATGAATCACCACTCCTTAATGTCTAGCAAAAGAGATGCCTGGGGCTCCAATCCATTTGCAAATAATACTGTTATATAGAAATTTAACTGCAGTGATGAAGCGATGAAGGAATTTACCTACAGTGAAGTTCTCCCAGCAATTCCTGTTTCATATGTTCTTATTGAATGCTGCCTACCACCACCACCACCCCGCGCCAAAAAAAAAAAAAGAATTTCAGGGTGATGCCCTGATGTACAGCAGCATCAATTAAGTCTTGCAAATTATCTAGAAATAGTTTTTCATGGAGCAGCAACAACTAGTGTAGGGATGAGCAAATGTGCCTCCAAGATCAAGAGGCCAAATGCACATCAATACTAGGCGAACCCAACTGGGAGGATGCGATTGTGTTCATGGCCTGTTTGTAAATGTCCGATAGGCATCTAGTTGGCCACTAGATGAAGAGCCTGGTGGCCTAAGGAAGACTTTGTACTACAGAGCACTTCTCATGTTCTTCTTGCACGGGTAATCTTGAACAAGGTCTAGAATTTTCAGAAGCATCCCATTTGCAAAAGTCTTAAGTCTTCTTGAAGAGTCTGACTGGCATGTTTACAAAAGGTGAAAAGTTACTCATCAAGCATACACACCCAGTCTGTTTCTTCCCTCCCTTGCCAACAACTTTGAGATCTTTGGGAAAGTTGTGGCAGTCGAGACCAGCACTCCTGGACACCAGGTGGATGTTTTGACCTACCACGATTGCAGTTTCTAGATTCCCTGGTAGGAAAATAAAAGTGTGCGGTGTCACTTTTGTCAAGGAATTTATGACGAGTTGACCTCAATAAGCAGAGTTGCAGCAATGTCAGGGATTAGAGGCAAAATATGACAGACTCTGTTGCTGGTTTTCAGTTGCAGTCTATTTACAAAATATATACAGGTTCCATTTGTTTCCAGACTTACATCCAGTAGCATAAATAATCCAGCTATTCTTCCTTGTCACAGACATCACATCAGGTTTACGGGCTAAACAGCCCTGGCTAAACAGCAAGAACATATTGCAATACATAAGGTATATATAGTACAGTGGTCCCCCGCCATTTTGCTGTTCACATACCGTGGTCCCGCTATATCGCGGGACCGCAGTAACCAGAAAGGGCTTGAGGGAGGGGGGATCGCACGCTGCCCACCCGCGCCTCCCAGGAGATCCGGGCAAACAGTGCATGATGGCAAAGGGGCTTTCAACTGCGGAGCCCCAGGGCGTCCGCGCACAATGGCAAAGGGGCTTCTCGGAGGGATGGTGGTGGCAGGGAGCGATCGCATCACTCTCCGCCCCCCGCACGCCTCCCAGGCTTCTTAGAGGGCCCCCGGGGGTGCCGGGGAGGGATCACATCGCTCCCCGCCATCCCCCCGCCCCCTCGAGATGCCTCGGAGCCGCACCAGGGGGCAGCGGGGGCGATCGGGTCGCTCCGCTCTGCCCCCCGGCCCCTTCCGAGTAGCCTCAGGGGTGTGTGGGAGGCCACCGGGGGGCAATCGGGTAGCTCTGCACCGCCCCCTTGTCCCCTCCGAGAAGTCTTGGGGCCGGCTGCAATCTCCATTGAAATGCATTGTCAATGCATTTCAATGGAGAAATTTTTCCCCATTGGAAAGCATTGAGCCAACGTTTTCCAATGGGGAAAATTTTCTCCATTGAAATGCATTGGCAGTGCATTTCAATGGAGATGGCCCTGGACAAGTCTCGGGCGGCATGGGAGGGTGGCTGCGGGAGGTCAGATCTCCCTGCCGCCGCCAGCGCGCACCACCCCAAGACTTCTTGGACAGGCGCGCGATCGCCCCCCGCTCCCAGGCCCCCCACCCGCTTCTGCATATCACGGATTTTCATGGATTGCGGGTGGGGTGGGTCCCTAACCCCCGCGATCGGAGGGCCGTTACTGTATCTCTTTCCAATCAATTCTGTACTTTCACATCACATGTTACGGTGCTTCTCTCATCCACGCCTCTGAGCTACGCTCCACTGTCCTTGGACATTAGCCTTCTTATCAAGGCCACTTTACTAAGCTTGCTTCAGTCTACAGCTGGACTTTATGTCTCTAATTGCAAGTTGAAAAACTCACTCACAAGAATATTCTTGACACCCCTCTGGGCAGAATCCTTGATAGCCACAACAAAAGTCAGAAAGGCTGACTCTTGAATACCTTTTCTAAGAGCCCTGTATTTTGTGAACGAGCTTTTAAGGGCAGAAGCAGATAACTCAGTCCAGGGTCGAAAGCCAGATATTCAGTTCAAACTGGGAAAACAAGAACTGCCTCTGAGAATTGCAAGGTAATCCAGGTCCGGTTCAATGTCAGGGAAGCTACAAGAAAACCATGATGTGAGCAGGTAACAGTACACACCAGAATCAACAGTTGTTTCTTGCAAAGAGCCTCTGCCTCAGAGCCTGTCTTTTATGGAGGGTCATGTCTCTCATTGATTTCAGCAGGCATCCTAGCTAAGGTTTTTTTGTAATTTGCATTGGTGTCAGCTGACCCCTTAGCTGCATCACTACATTATAGGCCTTTGCAGACTTCTTGGAAAAATCCAAGCCCGTTGGGGTTTCTTTCGGTGAAAACCAGATACAATTTCTGCAACCTATACAAACCAAAACTCTTCTTCTGAATATCCTTTAAGTTTCTTGCCCCATGTCAAGTGAACATTCAGAACAATCTTTATTTTATCTTCTCTTATTTAGCAAGGAGATACAAAGCATATATGTGTGTGGTACTGTTTCTCTCTGTTAAATATTCAGAATTTGTAGCTATAGAACTTTATTATGTTGTTTCGAAAATGTAGCTGCGGAAACTTAATAAAATGTTTCAAACAAAGCAGCAAGAAGCATTTGGAGGAACAGCAGTGCCTTGACCCATGCCAATCCGGGTTCAGGCCCGGCCGGGGGACTGAAACAGCTTTGGTCGCGCTGCAAGATGACCTAATCCGGGCAGCTGACAGGGGTTGCTCTACCCTGTTGGTTCTCCTGGATTTGTCAGCGGCCTTCGATACAGTCGACCACGATATCTTACTGGATCGGCTCTCTGAGGTGGGAATCGGAGGCACTGCTCGCAGTTGGCTTTGGTCCTTCTTGGAGGGCCGTCCCCAGTTTATGCAACGTGGAGGAGAGTTGTCGGCCCCGTGGATACTCCCTTGTGGGGTTGCCGCAGGGGTCGTCTCTCTCCCCCATGTTGTTCAACATCTATGTAATGCCACTGGCTGGTGTCATTAGGAGATTTGGAGTCTGCTGTCATCAGTACGCTGATGACACACAGCTCTCTCTCTCCTTTTCCACCTCTGCAGTGGAAGCTGTTCGGACTCTCGACCAGTGCCTGGATGCGGTATTGACATAGACCAGGGCCAACAGGCTCAAGCTCAACCCCGAGAAGACGGAGGTTATGTTCTTTGGGAGTTCGCCACCTGGGTATGGAGGCCCTCTCCCCTGTCTGGAGGGAGTTTCTCTCCAACTGGTGGATAGGGTTCGGAATCTGGGCATGGTTCTGGATCCGGCACTTACCTTGGAAGCCCAGGTGGCTGCCATGACCAGATCTGCATTTTACCATCTTCGTCAAATTGCCCAGATCTGCCCATATCTAGATGGCGACTCTCTGAGAACTGTGGTTCAAGCGCTGGTGATCTCGAGGTTGGACTACTGCAATGCTCTTTACATGGGGTTGCCCTTGACTCTCCTCCAGCGCTTGCAGTGGGTACAAAATGCGGCAGCCAGACTGGTGGTGGGTGCGCATTGCTACGAACACATCACCCCAGTTCTGGCTCGCCTGCATTGGCTGCCCGTTGCATCCCGGATCAGATTCAAGGTCAGTTTATAAAACCCTCCATGGCTTGGGCCCGGACTACCTGTCAGCGGATCATCCTTGGCCCACCCAGTCCGGCAGTCGCGAGTGCACTCGCTTTGGGTTGCCACCCCTAGAGAGGCCTGGAAGACGTCTACATGCAACCGGGCCTTCTCGGTGGCAGCCCCTTCACTTTGGAAGAGCCTCCCAAGCAAAGTGCGCTCTGCAGAGTCCCTGCTGGCTTTCCGCAAAGTGTTAAAAACTCTGCTCTTTCGTGAGGCCTTTGGCGAGTTTCTGTAGTTTTTTCTTTCTTTCCCGCCATCCACACTTTGTCCCCTCCGAGAAGCCTCGTTGCTGGGCCTGTATGCGATGCCAGGGCGCTAAGTTGTTTTAAAGTTGTTAAAGTTGTTTTGCTATTGTTTTATTATGTTATTATCCTTTATTATGTCTTAGTTGCTTTGCCAACTTTTGTAAGCCACCCAGAGTTCCCACGGGAAGATGGATGGGGTATAAATCTAATAAATAAATAAATAAATAAATAAATAAATTTAAGATCCCAATGTAATTTAAGCAGAAAGAGTGCATGGTACATTTGCTCCCACCCCAACTATTGCTTTTTCTTTCTGAAACAAGTTCTTGGATTTAGAACAAAAAGGGAGATATGTTTTAGATCAAGGCCTAGCCATGTGCAGCTTGGGGGCTGCCTGGACCCACCTCACCAATTTCTTGTGCTTTCTGGGGCATAGGGGCATTTCCCCCATGTTCTGAGCACTCCCGTATGCACCCCAAATACTTGGCACTAAAAAAGAATCCACTAGAGAGCTTGTTAAGTACTGTAATTATTTCTTATGTTCAGTTCTTAATGCACCCTTTTTGTTCCAAAGATCCAATTTAGGCCATATATATATGGCCTAAACTGAACCAGGCCTCAGTTTGATGGTGGCTTCCAACCAATCAGATGAAGGCTAGAGAGAGCCTGGCAACCAATGACCACTAACAGCTTCTCTTTTCACAGAAGTGCTTTAGTGAATATAGTTAAATCTAAAGCATTTAGATTGCTTTAGATTGGATTATGGGCTTAGATTATGTGATTGTGGCTAGGGGACACTTAAACCATAAGGAAATTGACTCAGGGTTCAGGGCTCTGTGACAATCCCAAGAAAGAATGAAACTGGAATATGATATAAGCATGTCTTGGAAGGTATCAAACTGGGCAAAAATTCCACTGCTTAACCAGGAGGAACTTTCTCTGATACTTGGAAGAGTTCTTGGCTAAATGAAAATATCACAATTAACAAAACAAAACAAAACAATCGGGCATGAGTCACATGTAGGTTTAATCAGCGGAGTTCAGGCAATAGTTTAATGCACTTGTAACTGAAATGTGCACATTTCATCAACTTGACGATCAGACTTGTGAGATGTAAGGGAATATCTTATACTCAATAAAATATAGCTTTAAATTATTTATTTATTTATTTATTTATTTATTTATTATTTATTATTTACACTTATATACCGCTCTATTTCCCATAGAAGGACTCAGGGCGGTTTACAACAATAAAAATAAAACAGCAAGTCAATACAAAAGCTAAGAACAATAGTTTCCAAGAATAAATAAATTGGCGGGGGGAAAAAAGAAAAAAGACAAAAAAAAAGACAAAAAAAGACAAAAAAAAAACAGTTGGATCCCTAGAGATCACCAAAGGCATCACGGAAAAGATAGGTTTTTAGGTTTTTCCTAAATGACGCCAGCGAAGGGGCCAGCCGTAATTCACCAGGAAGCTTATTCCACATAGTTGGTGCGGCCATCCTCGGGTTCTTGTTTTACGGGCCTCTCTCGGGGCGGTCCTCAGTGAAAGGGCCATCGAGGAGCGGGTGGGTTTCTGATTGTCGGGAAAGACGCTCCACCAAATAGGCAGGGGCCAAGCCATGGAGGGTTTTGTAAACCAAAACCAACACTTTGAACCTTATCCGGGAGGCAACAGGTAGCCAGTGCAGGCGAGCCAGGATGGGGGTGGCGCGGTCAAAGCGGCGCGCGCCAACGACCAGCCTGGCATTCTGCCGGACAAGGTTCAAGGGAAGCCCCATGTAAAGAGCGTTGCAGTAGTCCAGCCTCGACATGACCAGTGCCTGTACCACAGTCCTCAGGGAGCCCTCATCGAGGTATGGGCGAATCTGGGTGATGAGCCTAAGGTGGTAAAAGGCCGACCTGACCACGGCCGACACCTGGGATTCCAGGGCCAGATCCGGGTCCAGGACGACGCCCAGGTTCCTCAAGCTGGAGGGCGGACCCGCCCAGACTGGGAAGAGGGCCACAATACCCCTCCGAGGTACCCCCGAAGAACATAACCTCGGTCTTGCCGGGGTTGAGCTTGAGTCCGTGCGTCCTGGTCCAGTCCAGAACCGCAGCCAGGCAACGGTCAAGGGTCCGAACGGCCTCCACTGCACCGGTGGAAAAGGAGAGATAGAGCTGCATGTCATCAGCGTACTGATGACCGCAGACTCCATAACTCCGGATGATCTCAGCCAGCGGCTTCATATAGATGTTAAGAGCATTGGGGAGAGCGATTTGCCCCTGAGGCACCCCACAAGGGAGTGTCCAGGGAGCCGACAACTCACCCCCCAAGCTCACTCGCTGGGTGCGGCCCTCAAGGAAGGACCGGAGCCAGCACAAGGCCTGGCCCCCAATCCCCACCTCCGAGAGCCGCTCCAGCAGGATACCGTGGTCGACGGTATCAAAAGCCGCTGACAGGTCGAGCAGGACCAGCAGGGTAGAACAACCCCTGTCGGCCCTCCTCAACAGATCATCATGCAGCGCGACCAGGGCTGTCTCGGTCCCATGACGCGGCCTGAACCCGGACTGGAAGGGATCCAGGACATGGTTCTCCTCCAGGAATGACTGGAGACGCAGGGCGGCGACTCGCTCAATCACCTTGCCCAAAAAGGGAACATTGGCTATGGGACGATAGTTGGACAGATCGTCCACAGCCAAGCCGGGTTTTTAATAATGGGCTTCACCACCGTCTCCTTCAGGAGACTGGGAAAAATCCCGTCTCTGAAGGAGGCTGAGGCGATAAGTGAAGCCCATTTCGGCATGCTCCCCCCTGCGGTCTTAATCAGCCAGGAAGGGCAAGGGTCGAACGGAGAGGCCGCAGGCCTGCAATGTCCCAGGGCCCTGGAGGCATCCACAGGTGTAACGGCCCCAAACTCAACAAACCGAGGCGACCGAGGCGGCCCGACACCAGCCACCTCAGAGGCTAGACCAGTGCAACCGGCGTCCAGCTCGGAACGGATGGCCTCTATCTTAGATTTAAAGAAGGCTGCGAAAGACTCACTAGTGAAATCACTAGGAGGAGGCCCTGGCGGACCGGGATTGGTGAGGCCTCGGACCACCCGAACAATTCTGCCTGGTGATTCGAGGCCTCACCAAATCCTGGCCGCCCTTATGCATGAGAATAGCGACCAGTCGACGCCAACAAAACCAGCCCAATTCTGAGCCGTCCGAGCGTTCCGCCATCTGCTCTCTAGCCTTCTCCGCTCCTGCTTCATCGCCCGCAGCTCCTCGGTAAACCAAGGGGCCGGACGGGCTCGGCATCGGATCAGGCGCTTGGGGGCGATCCGGTCAACTACCCCAGTCACCTCCTCAAACCACAGTTGGACCAGGGAGTCGGCCGGATCGTCATCCAAGCCGTCTGGAACACCCCCGAGGGCTTCCGAGAACCGTGCAGGGTCCAGGAGCCCCCGAGGGCGGGCCCAGATGGAAGGGCCCGGCTCCCCGCGGGGCTGGGTGGCAGCGGCAACAGAGAAGATCAGCAGATAATGATCTGACCATGACACGGGCCGGGCCAACAACCTCCCGACCCCCAGATCAAAACCCCGCGATGTGGAGGCAAAAACCAGGTCCAAGGTGTGTCCACCCTTATGGGTAGGGCCGATGACTAATTGGGACAAGTTCATGGAGGCCATGGACTCCATGAATTCCAGAGCTGCTCCAGACAGCCCACCCTCGGCGTGCACGTTGAAGTCCCCCACCACCAGTAGGCGAGGAGACCTCAACAATGCCGCCGAGATGAACTCGGAGAGCTCTGGAAGGGAGAGTGCAGGGTCGCGGGGAGCACGGTACACAAGCACTACCCCAAACCTATCCCTCTGGCCCACCATAAGGTGGAGACATTCCAAACCTGGACTCACCAGCATCGCGGATCTACTGACATAAAAAGATTCCCTGTAGACCACAGCCACCCCACCCCCCCGCCCCTCCGACCTGCCCAACTGCTGCATACGATAACCCTGGGGGCAAAGGAGGGTGAGAGAAGCCCCACCCCCATCGCCCACCCAGGTCTCCGTGAGGAAAGCCAGGTCGGCACGCTCATCCACGATCAAATCGTGGATGAGTGAGGTTTTATTATGTACCATTGATCAGCAGACAGGACAGGCCGGAGGGGGAGCAGACGGATTGGATCCCTGCCATTTGGTGGTGAGCCGGCAGGTCAGAACGGGGACAGGCAGTAATTGTCTGTCCCGATTTATCCGATCGACCCGCCGACCCAGAGCGTACCTCCCGGAACAACACCCTAATGGGGCCCCGGCAGGCTCCATGGGATCTCGGATGGTCAGGGTCCCACACCAAATTAATACAAATCAAATAGAATACACAAGCAAAATATACAATTACCAACACAAAATACAGCTAACAATTGACTGATAACAAAATACAAAGTAAACAAGCAAAAATAAACAAAAATAAAATAAAATAAGATAAGATAAGAAAAATTAACATATGGAGCTCTCATATGGCTACTGATGGAAAAGGGGGGGGAGGGTCATTGCCGCTAACAATGACCATCAATGAAGGCTAGACCGCAACCTACGAAGGCTGTCGGGGGCCTCCCAAACAGCCAAAGGTAGCGGCACCAGTTCAATTCTCACTTCATAGGTGGCATGACGATGGAATCAGTCTATCCTTCCGGTGACCCAGAGCATGACCACACCAAGCGCCCCCCAGGACGATGGAAAGGCAGTAGAGCAAATCGAATTCAGCCGAGTCCTGTAGGGAGCAGGCATGTGGGGGCAGGGAGTTAAGGCGGAGAAGATGGAGTAGCCACGCATATCCCCCCAGAGATGGCGCCGACAGGCAAACAAATGCCCAGAAGGAACAAGTCCCCAGCAGGCTTTGTCACACCGGCGGCCGACTAGCCGCCCGAAAGCTGAGGCTCCGCGCCCCTCCCCCCCGAGGCCGACGGCCGAACTGCCGCCCGGGAAGCAGGTCACACAAGGGGGCATGATAACACCGGCGGCCGGCATACCGCCCGAAAGCCGAAAACCCCACCCCCTCCAGGTAGATGGTACAATCAAGAGGCTGGTGGAGAGGGGGGGCTAGCCTCCTACCAGGGGGGCAAAGAGCTCGGCAAGGAATTAATAAGCCGCAGCTGCCCCCCCCAGGCTAACGCCGACGGCCGAGCCACCGCCCGTGATGGCAAGTCCCGATGGAACGGTGCCACCCCGGCGGCCGGTCTGCCGCCCGAGAAACCAGGGCCCATGCCCCACCCATGACAAATCCTTTCTTTAATAGTGTGCATATGGACGGGCTACTGTTTTCAAGAGTATTATGTATATAATTGGAAATTTGCTCATTCCTAAATGGCACTGTTTTGCTTCCATGCTGTTTAGCAGGCATGAGTTCCCTGTGCTCAACAAAGATACTCTTCACTTTTGATAGCATAGATAAAGATCAGAAACAGAATTCAAAATGCTAGCAGCAGAATGCCTATTGATTATATGAAGGCTCCACAATAAAGCAAGCAGAGCTTTTGGGGAGTTAGATGTCACATTTCACTAGGTGGAGAATGCCAGTTCGTCATTATCAAGAATTTGTTCTAAACCCATAGCAGTAGCTTCCCCCGACATTTTTAAAGCATTATACCCAATTATAGTTTCCAAGATGAAAAATGACAGTCGTGGTCACTGGTGAGCTCTCGGTCTGACTACAATTATTCTTGGAAGAAAGGATATGAATCAACCGACAGTCCCGGTAGCCAGAATGTTGACAGCCAACCAACAAAACCGTATTCAAAAATGGAATGGCATTGACTCTGAAACACTTCATCAACAGGCCAACAAAGACTTGGCCGTTACTGGCAGCTTACACATTGGCGGTGGTTCTGAACTTCGATAAGGGAGTACTATTGGCAACAGTCGCTGAGCCCGAAACCATTCAGCTAATGGAGATGTCCTGGCAGGGGATCTGAAACAGTCTACCAAAGCCATCATCACCAACTGAGGTTTTCAAAGCCATTGTTTTGAGGGGAGGGGAACAGGGTCACATTTATTTCAGCACTGAAAAGCAAGCACCTATTGATGCAATCATGGCTGCCGACCAAGAATGATGGACTTGCAGCGCTATTTTTTCTAATGTACACATACTGCCAAAACAGAATAAAATAGAAGAAGAAGAAGAAGAAGAAGAAGAAGAAGAAGAAGAAGAAGAAGAAGAAGAAGAAGAAGAAGAAGAAGAAGAAGAAGAAAACCTTCCCAGAGAATAACCAGATTACATATACAGACTGGGCTTTCTTCTACCAACAGCAGAAACTAGAAAACACTAACACTGAAGTGTTAATTCATTGAGATGAGTTAATATTTTTATGTCACTGAGGATGGTTTGCCATAACCTTATCAGAATCTCACTGGCAATCACAACATTGACAAGACTATGGCTAACAATTCGAGTCGAATTAAGAGGGTACCCAGAACAATACGGTTGGATTACACAGTTCAGAATCTCTATGTGTAATCTGTCTGGCTCATAGCAAGAGAGGGAGAAAATACAGAGATGTGGCCATTTAGAGGAACTCCCTCGTTCATTCTTATCTAAGCTGGCTAAACAAATGTTCTTCTAAGATTGCTGAGGGAGAAGAATGAGGAGGCATATTTCACGGCTTACTATGTCATGCAAAATGGCTTTCACAGAATTGTGTGTCCTTCTGCATGGAAAAAAATGTCCACGGAAGATGAATTCATCTTTTTAGAAAGTCAAGCTGGGAATGTCTTACTATGCAACTTCACAGGGGAAAACTAAAAAGACCAGATGGATGAGGTGTAGGAAATTACGCCTGAACCAGAAAAGCAACTTCAAACTCGGGAAACAAACAAGTCAATGCATTTCTGCTTTTTTTCATTCTAGCTTACCAGATGTTGTGTTATTACAAGACAGTGAGGCACAGTGGTTTGAGGATATTTTATTAATGTGCTGCCCTCCAGACGTATTGAACTATTACTCCCATCACACCCAGCCATTGTGTAGTCTTGATTTTGCCAAAAGTTACAGTCTTGCAGATCTGAGGAACATACAAGCTTAACAAAAGAGGGGTCAGAATATTGACCCAGGATCCAGATATTTCCTTGAAGCTAATTTTGGGCGGCTTGGAATTCCTCAGCCCACCCTTTACCTCACAGGCTCAATGTGAGGGTAACATATTTAGCATAATATAAGTAGAAAGCCAGATTACTACTAGTAGTAGTACTCATCATCATAATTATCATCATCATCTGAAGACTAAGCTTATCTAAACATGCCTCAGTCTAACCTCCTGCTCCCTGCAGGAACACAAATCAGAGTTTAAACCCCAAACAAGGTCCATTATTTTGAACACAGTTAAGAACATACGAAAAACCCATCCAACATAAAAACAAAGCACAATATTCTGTTTCCATTGGCCAATCAGATGTCTATGGGGAATGAAGAAGCAGGACATGAGCACAAAAGTCTCTTCTTCTTTGTGTTCACTATTGCCTGGTAGAGAACTATGCCATCTCTGGTACTGGAGATAATATGTAGTCAGCATGACCAGTCACCACAGATGGCTTTAGCCTTAATGAGCAGGTGGCTCTAGCCTTAATGTGAAGTCGAAGTACTTTCATAATTTTTTGTAGTACTTCGTGTTCTGTGGAATATGTTTATTACACTTGAGCTTTTACGAGGTTTATGTTTTTCTGGTGATTATCACTAGAAAGTATGTATGAGAGAGTACAGACTTTCCAATCATGTGGTGAAGTAAAACCTATTGTAATCTCAAATTTACATTTGGTAATACAGTACACAAAATTACAAGCCTAAGCTAAAACAGTGTCTAAGTGTTCATTTCCTTTCAGCAGACACAGAATAGTGTTTTATTTCTTTCATAAGCACAGGAAATGTCTGCAGGTCTGATCCAACCTGGCCCACTATCATTGTTTAAAACCATCTTAAAAACTGTGTTCTCCTACGGCCCACATCAGACTCGAAGGGTGCCATGGGGATATTCTTGGAGCCAAGGCATGTTGGGACAATGCTCTATAACAGAACTCCAAGATAAATCTTCCCATCCTGGCTGGAACCAGCTTGCAAGAAAAGCCAGATCAGCTTCTTAATTTGGAGAAAGGGGCAGTAGATTTAAGGGGCAGCAGGCAAATATAATAATAATAATATACTTGTTTACTTGTGCCTGACACAAAACAGTGCAGCAGTAACGTAGATAAAATGTTAGTATTGATATAAAGGGTTTGCAGAGTTAGTCTATCAGAAAGACAATGACAATGAATAGAGTAAAAACTCATATATTCATATATACATCAAAATATACACAGCATAACAACCAAGCATTATATATACAATATAGTAAACAGACAAACAGAGTGTGGGGTAAACTGTTTTTACCATAACAGTCCCCAAGTTACAAATGGTAAGCTAGTGCCTTTTATACTTATTCAGCACTCATAAGATCTGATGCAATCACTAATTAACAATCTGATGCAATCTGATCTATCCATTACAAATCATGATGTTACAATCAGTTCCACCTGCACTTCATCACTTAACATGCCTGTGATTACTAGTCTCTAACACTTGTGGAGACACTGGAATCTAACTGCCTCCATTTTACAATTCACTTTACACATTCTGTTAAATATACATAACATATGTTTTATCAACTTTTACATATGTTGACAGCCTTCACTCATTTCTCTTGTGGCAGCACTCAATGCAGGGACAGGAGAATTTGGCTTTTTAAATGCACTCAGTGTATACAAGGGTGCAGTAGGGCAATAGCTCGGTGGGTGGGTGGGAATGGTGTCCTACACTGGAGTATCCTGTTGAGATCATAGAATCATAGAGTTGGAAGAGACTTCAAGGGCCATCTAGTCCAACCTCCTGCCATGCAGGAACTCCCATCACAGGACTCCCTACAGATGGCCATCCAGCCTTTGCTTAAAAACCTCCAAAGGAGACTCCACTACCTGCTGTGGCAGCATATTCCATTGCCGAACAGCTCTAAATGTCATGAAATTCTTCCTAATGTTTAAACTGAATCTCTTTTCCAGTAGTTTGAAACTGTTGCCCTGAGTCCTTGTCTATGAAGCCATGGAAAACAAACCAGTCCCTTCTTCAATGTGACATCCTTTCAAATATTTAAACATAGCTATCATATCCCCTCCCAGAATTCTTTTTGTGAGGCTAAACATTACCAGCTCCCCAAGCTGCTCCTCATAAGACATTTTTTCCAGACCCTCAGTCAATTGTTTGAGCTGTTAATTTTAATCATCATCATCATCATCATCATCATCATCATCATCATCATCATCATCATCATCATCATCATCATCATCATGTGCTGTTGGGTCAATTCTAACTTATGGTAACCCTTTTCTGTGTTTTCTAGTTATAGAGTACCCTGGGAGTGTGCAGCTTGTCCAGCGACACTCAAGTTGGCTCTTCTCCCAGAAGGCACAGAGGAGACTTATTTATTTATTTATACATTTATATACCGCCCATCTTCCAAACAGAACTCCGGGCGGTTTACAATACAGGGGGGTGGGGGGAAATCAGAAGTGCAACAATAATAAACACAATAATAAGCAGTAATAAACAATAATAAAATGCAATAATAAAACACTTAACCCTCTCAACCCCTGACTCTGCAGCCAGATGCCTAAGCCATGAGCTACCTGTGTTTTAAATATAAGTAGCTTGAAGAATGCAGATGACTTCAGTATTTGATATGAATAATTTTTTTTCTAAATCATCCCATTTCATTTACTTCATAATGCATTCAGTTTAAGGAGTAAATACTATTTAATGAATCAAAAATTAAATATTATTCATAAATAGTTCTGAGTGAGTAATGGTGGGCTTAATTTTCAATACACTTAATCCAATGGAATTAATTGAAAAAGACAAAAGATAAAACATTATATTCCAAGTACGTCCATAGTTAGTGAACTGCAGAAAAATACTAGGAGGTTATTAAGTACGGTGCTTTACTGATTTAAATTACATCTCGCCTGCCTCCACATACTGGGAACTAAGGCAGAAACTGATTAGTCTTCCACTCTATGCTGAGATATATGCTACAGTTCTACTTCAAGTACAGCACATATATCAAATTAAAATATATCTGCATATATTACATTTGCATATTCAATTTATACCACAAATGTTCTCCTTTTTTGTGATTTCTGCCCTTTGGCGATGCTGTGGGATGATCTTCCTTCAGTCTGTTCTGGATCTTCCATCGTTCAGCACCAATGAATGACTCAAGTTCTAGCATTTTACGTTAGTATGCTAAAGGCAAGTAGTCCTCATCTTCACATCTCAATGAGATGGTTAAAATGAGTATCATGTTGGATGCTCTAAGCTTTCTGAGAAAGGAAGCGAAGGAAACAGTGGATACCTCCAATATTCTGGGAACATCTGATTTTCTGTGTGTGTGTGTGTGTGTGTGTGTGTGTGTGTGTGTGTGTGTGTGTGTGTGTGTGTGTGTGTGTGTGTGTGTGTGTGTGTGTGTGTGTGGTGTCACTACAGTTGTGACCAACTCTTCGTGACTCCTTGTCCATGGAGTCTTCTTGGCAGGAATACTGGAGTGGTTTTGCCAGTTCCTACTCCAGGCGCCTACAGCACCTGGTATTCCCTGGTGGTCTCCCATCCAAGTACTAACCAGGGCCAATCCTGCTTAGCTTCTGAACTCAGGGAAGACTGGATGTGCTTAGGGCAGCTAGGCAAGTATAATATAATAGCAAACTATTCCAGTATTCTAATAAAAGAGTGGGAAACATGTCTTTCCACTGTTAAACCTCAACAACCGGGACTGTCGGACAGTTATAGCAGCATTCATCTCTTCTGAGCACCCTGGACTTTTCCTTCTCTTGGAGGCCAAAGCTGAATGTGCCTCACACAATTTCCCTAATTAGACTGCTGCCCTCAGCAGCAGTTAGGGATGCTGTCCATTTGCCAGGAGGTGAAGTATGAATCACCTACAAGTCCACTTGGCAACAAAATATTTCAGGCTATTCTTTACCCTGCTTTTATTCTGATGAACTCTTGTGATTTTAGCTTTTGCAATCTGTTTTAGTAACAAAATTACAAAACTGATCTCGAGGACAACAGCCATTGTTTAAGCTAATAGTGCCAGAAAAATGATAAACAATAACTAATTTGGCTCTCCTTCTATCAAGGGTCTACCTGCCTGCATGTGCCCTTCTGATGCCCTATCACCACAGCTGAAATTCAGCAGCATCAAAGTGAAAGGAAACATTGATTTGCCTTCTAAATAAAAGCTAGAGGTGGTGGTGGGGAAGTGAGCTTGGTTTACAAGATTAGTACTCCTGGAAGCACAAGACCACCTGATTAACAAAATGTTTGCACCCCCTCTGTGTCTTGTTTCAATGATTTTTTTTTTGTCGTAGTCGTTATGTTTTAGTAGAATTTGGGGAGGGCTAATAATTAGTGTGCAAACAAGGCAGACTAAGCCTGTACTTAATCTGACTATTTTAAACGTTGGCATCGTGGCAGGAAGTGTGGAACCAAGCAGACTCAGGAACAAAGAGATAATCCATTATGTTGCACATAACCACACCACCCTTCTGCTTCTATCAAGCTGAAATGGCAATGTCACATTATGCTTATCTTTAAAGCCATCAAATGGTTTGACTGACCAATATTAAAAACTACAGGGATGGTTGGTTCACTGCCAGATCCTCCTTCCCAAGCTCACTTCTGCAGGCTGGGCAACTTTCCGCTCTCCACCGAGACTAATGGAATCCATTATGAAAATAAGGCAGCGGCAGCCAATACAAATAAGGTTTTCAGGATCTTCTCTCCAAATAGCAATTGTTAGAGGAACAGGCCTTTTGGCATGAACGCTCCTTTTGCTTTCTCAGTCTGGCACACAAGAGAGCAGGCGTAGATAAATATTTCATACTCCAAAGGCATTTGTGATCTATTTATTTGGCAGTAAGAATGGCATCCTGAAACATGTCAGCAATCATTCATCAACATGATGGATGAAATCCTCTCAACAATGTAGATTAATGTCCTTGTCAGTCATTATAAGAACTCTCTATTTCAGTTGTCTTGCATTCTATGCTATTTCAATATGTAGGATTATTGAGAGAAGGGGGAGAGTGGTATTAAGAGGCCTCCAAGATCCCATCCTCAGACTAATTCAGGCAAGAGGATTAAAAGCTTGTAATATTCAATTGAGCCTTGACATTCTTGGTCATGGTAAGGAGACATGGGGCTTCCTTGATCCTCTCCTTTATGGGAAACAGAGAGGCTTGTATGGAAGTGAAGACACAAAAATAGGAAAACAGCCAATAACAGTACAGTAGGACCCCAATATCCGATGGGGATTGGTTCCAGGCCTTCCTGTGGATAATGAAAACCATGGATAAGAGAGAAGGCCTGCTCACCCACCCCCAAACTGCTGTTTCCTCACAGTAGCTTGCTTTATGACTGCTGTTTTGAGACAGTAGCTTGGTTTATGGCCGCTGTTTGTGACAGTACCTTGCTTCACAGCTGCTGTTTGTGACAATAGCTTGCTTTACAGCTGCTGTTTGTGACAACAGCTTGCTTTATAGCTTGCTTTGTGGCTGCTGAATTATTTAATTTTTTTCCTCTGCCAACCGTGGATAACTGAATCAGTGGATAATGAATCAGTGGATACGGGGGTCCTACTGTAATAGTCATTCCAGTGAGAATGCCCAAAGGAAGAGGATCCATCCCTTAATTCAAGCATCCCCCAAACTGGGCTCCTGATATGAAGAGAGCTATTGATGTCAGTTTACAGACATTTGTTCCTTACATTGATTAGGCTAGAACATGAGTATGGTGTTGTCACAGGGGTCTCTCAACCAAAAACGTAGCTACCAGACCTTGTAAGCAATTTTAAGAGTTTTTAATATTTTGTATGGTGTTTTATATGTTTTATGTGTTTTGTATGCTTAGAGTGTGTAGTGGAACAGCACTCTAATTTCGTTGTGCATATTTTGCATATGCATAATGACAATAAAACTCTATTCTATTCTATTCTATTCTATTCAACATCAAAGAAATGTTTATTGCAAAGCAAGCACACCTAGGGTAGAAGCCACAGGAATCCTGTTTTTGATCCCATAATGGTAGCTCCCTACAAGAGATACCACTGTCATGTTTAATATATACTGTATTTTTCCATGTATAAGACTATATTTTTACTAAAATTGTTAGACTAAAAATTTAGGGTCATCTTATACATGGAAGTAAGCCAATGAGAGAACCACACAGTAGAGAAACTGTTATTTTGGGCTGGGGAAATTGGGGGTCGTCTTATACAAGGAAAACATGGTAGGTGGCATGATGGAAATAATTCAGAATTGAGTAAACTGTCTTCCGACAGCTCAGTTTCATTGACCCTGTGCAGCCAGGCAATCTAGTTTTGCCCCTACAGTGGGAATGAATGCCTTTTCAGTGCTGAGGGCCAAGCAGTCTCTTGGAAATGGTGAATTAGGGACATCGGTGGTTGAGATCAGTCCTTCCCCCCCCTTGGCCTTTCACCTTGCTTGCTCTTTTTCTCTCTTCCTCCATGAAGGGGATATAGAAATACGGTCTGAACTGCCAGCCAGTTACGTATTTCCATCCCTTTTTTCTACTTCACAGTCACTCTCCCCTTGGCTTCCTTCATCTCCATTAAATTAGACTGAAGGCTTTTTGTGGCCTTTGGATTGCAGGGTGCCCATGGCTACTGTATGAAAATAAATGAGAGACCAGGTCAACAGAAGGCCCTTCAGGCTTCATGTAACATCAGGACAACTAGAGCCAAATAATAATAATACCTGTCTTGTTACACTGAGAATGGTTCCTTTTGAAGGCTGTGTAAGTGAAATACTGGAACATGAGCCCAACTGGTGTAGTACAGAGCTCAGTTTCAAGAGAAGCAAAATGTGGAGGTACAGTAGGACCCCAGTATCTGCTGGGGACTGGTTCCAAGCCTTCCCATGGATAAGGAAAACCATGGATAAGAGAGAATGCCAAAATGTCCCCAAAACTGCTGTTTTGTGATGGTAACTTGCTTTACAGCTGCTGTTTTGCAACAGTAGCTTGCTTTACAGCTGCTCTTTGTGACAGTAGATTCCTTTGTGGCTGCTGAATTATTTATTTAGTTTTTCCTCTGCCAACCGTGGATAACTGTATCAGTGGATAATGAATCAGTGGGTACGGGGGTTCTACTGTACCTATATTCTGAGATGAAATTCATTAACAATCATAGGTTTTTTTCCTCTTCATCCCCGCCCCCAACTCGTAGCATCCTCAGCTTCCATTAGACTTTCTTGTTGTTGTCTAAATTTTTATACAAATGCTGGGAAGGGGTAGATGACATAGATGGATGTCCCATGCTTATTCAGTGCTCTGTGCAATATGGCTTCACCCCCATGTGATTGGGGAAGTTGTCAGTTATATACTGCTACATTTACCTTTGCCACATTCCATCCATCTTTGCCCCTTTCTTTTATGTAACGATGAATTCTATACCACTCAAATAAAAAATATGAATCCAGATTCTACAGCGTTGCTATTCTTTGTTGCTCCTTGAAAATGTATTCAAATTCCTGATTTTTTTAACATATTCACTCCTGCATCAGGATGCAACTGCATTACCAATGTTGGCTTGGCAGTTTCATACTGGTTTATCCCTTTCCCCCTTTATCAGTTTTATTTGCAGCTTACACCACTGAAAACATAGTTAATGGATACTTAATTGGAGAAAACTGTACATAGCAGTAATTAAGTACCATTCCCTGTATCTACTATTTACCTCTCTTGAAAATCATTCTGAAGCTTTGCCTTTGAGAAACCGTGATTTGGAATTCGCATACATGTAGTGGCCACTGAATGTGCCGTTCTAACTGCAGATACTGTGCTTCTACATTATATAGTTACAGAGTTCATACTACTTTAAACTGTCATAGAATAATAGAACAATGGATTTGGAAGGAGCCTATAAAGCCAGTGAGTTCAAACCCATGCTTAATTAAGGAATCCAAATCAAAGTACAGTGGTACCTTGTATAAAGGAATTAATTTGTTCCAAATGAAATTATATTAAGCAAATTTTCCTTTATACAAATTTCCCATAGGAATGCATTAAAAACAGAGAAATCCCTCATCGTGACAATTTTTATGTTGTACGAATTCACCCCATAGGCGATTCTGTTAAGCAAATTTCCCCTATCTCCGGAATTTTCTATGTTGTACAGATTTTATGTTATACAAACCATTTGTTATACGAGGGGACATGGTATATCTGAGAAATGGTTGCATAATTTAAGACCTCCTGAGGTAATTGGTTTCATTGTCACATTGCACTCACTCTTACATTTTCCTTGATATTCAACCGAAATCTGGGTTCCTATAACCTGAGCCCATTATTATGTGACCTGCGCCCTGGGGTGACCGAAAACAGATCCTGCCCCCTCCTCTGTATACCTTTCAAGTATTTCAAAAGCACTATAGAATAGAATAGAATGGAATGGAATAGAATGGAATGGAATGGAATTTATTGTCATTGTATAAAAATACGAGATTAAAAAGTGCCATCCAGTCAGCTCATTCACACACCCCAGTATAAAAATCCAAGACATAAAATCTACAATTTAAGAACAAACATCCATACACATACTCCTACGTTCACAAGCAAAACAACACTTGTACTCATTTAAAACTGACATAAAAACCAAACACACACACACACACACACACAGCCCTACACTCTCTCACCTGACAGCAATCATATCCAATACCTAAAAACTACAATTTAAAAAGCAACAAAATCCATACACAATTCCCCATACAATGTACATGTTACACATTCAACACTGATATTTACCAGTCAACTTAATTTTTAACAGAATTTAGCATGGTTATTGCTATTGGATAAAAACTGTTTCTGAATCTTTCTGTCCTTGTTCTAATAGATCTATACCTTCTGCCTGATGGCAGCGGTACAAACAGAGAGTGTCCAGGATGAGAAATGTCTCCTATAATATTCTGTGCTTTCTTGAGACATCTTTCCTCAGGCTTCTCTTCCAAAGAATAAACATGCACAGTTCTTTCCGTCTTTCCTCTCAGGTCTTGGTTTCGGGTACCCTAATCATCCTTGCTGTTCTACTCTGAACTTGTTCGTTTGCATCCTCCTTGACGTGTGGCATCCAGAGTTGCACACAGTACTCGAGATGAGATCTTATCAGTGCCAAATGGAGGGGAAATATTATTTCATAGGATTTGGAGACTATACTGCTGTTGTTGCAATTTTAAAATAGCATTTACTTTTTTTGCAGCCACATTATCTTGTTGACACATATTCAGCCTGTGAGCTACAACAATTCCAAGATCCTTCTCACTTCTAGTATTATTTTGCCAAGTATCCTCCATCTTGTAATTGTGTATTTCGTGTTTTCCTCTTAGGTGCAGAGTTTTTGCACTTATCACTGTTAATTCTCATTCTGAGTCTCATTTTTAGCTCAATGTTTGCTTCTGGTTGTTACTGCATTGTTTTGTTTGCAGGAGTGACTGCTTTATAATGTGGTCCAGAACTTTCCCTGAGATTGCTGTCAGGCTGACTGGCCTGTAGTTCACCTGAAGAGAGGAACAACATTAGCCCGCGTCCAGTCATCTAGCACTTATCCCATTCTCTGTGATTTCAAGAAAACAGTAGTGCTTCTGTGGTAGGGCAGAGAAATACTGGGTTAAAATACATAGAGGGCTCAAAGAAATAACTAAGATGAATATAGAATTTAAGCCACAAATGTTTTTATTAGGTATTATGCCAGAAAATGTCAATACACAGAATAGATATATTATTATTATTTTTAGATTTTTTAATTTTTTGTTTAAAAACATATACAAATTACATAAAAAAGACAAACATCAACAACAGTGCACCCCTTCACAAACAGGATCACTCTTCATATTTACTGTACATTCATCATCCTCCCCCCTCCAGAACAAAATCGATTGTTGCCCGAAAACCTTACCCTTATCCCGTACAAGCACATATTCAATAAATCTACCCCATATATCATAGAAAATATCTCTTTTTAACTCTCCTTTTTTAACCTTGAGAGAACAAGTCAGTTTATCATTTAAAGCAATATTCCATACTTCAATATACCATTCTTCTAAACATAGTTCATATTTAGATTTCCAATTTCTAGCAATTATTAATCTAGCTGCTGTCAACAAATTTGTAATCAACTCTTTAGTTTTAACATCATAACTATGATCCACAAATATTGATAACAAAGCAATATCAGATTTGGGCTCTATAGTCATTTCTAGTATGTCACTTAGTTCTTTAAAAATACTTTTCCAAAATTTCTGTATCTTTTTACATTCCCACCACAAATGATAAAAGGTACCAATCTCATTATCACATTTCCAGCAAAGCTTAGAAAAATTTGCATTCATTTTATTCAATTTCACTGGCATCAAATACCATCTTAAACTTATTTTAAAGAAATTTTCCTTTATTCTAACAGACATAGATCTAAGTATTCTCATTCTCCACATTTTAGCCCAGTCTTCTTCTCTTATTTCTTTTTTAAAATCTTGTTCCCACAATAATTTCAATCCAGATCCTCCCCTATTTTCATCTAAATCTGAAATAATTTTATATAGTTTGCTAACAATACCTTTTACTACTATTTCCTTCTGAGTATCCTCATACAACAATAAGAGTTGTTCATATTTTGTGTACTCTCTGCATTTATTGTTTTTCTTTATCCAAGTTATCCAAGTATCAGTCCATTTCTTTAATTGTATAAAATTAAACCAAGATATATCCCTACCTTGGAGAATTTCCTTCATTTGTACTTTCCCTCTCATCTTGCCTATCCAATCTTTCAATCTAATCACTTGTTTATCCCTAAATACTTTTTTGAAAACTTTCAAATTTATAGGGAAATTCTCCATTTCAGTTACAGATCTCAATGGTGAGTCCGAGGGACATAATTTTTTCTTATGTAAATACCATGCATTTAACATAGATCTAAGAAAGGGGTTATTAATCTCATTTAACTTTGTTTTCTTAATAGTGCCGAATAAGTATTTTTCAATATCCTCCTTTATTTCCGATGATTCCATTTTCCTCCATATTAATCTTTCTGGACTAAACACAATATCCCCAATAAACCTTATTTGATTTGCTAAAAAATAATTTTTAACATTCGGTAAACCTATACCACCTTTATTTTGGGCCATATACCAAAATTTCTTGTTTATTCTGGCTTTTTTTTACCACTGTTACAATAGTTATTAATTAAATCTTGCCAAAAGTTAAGGTCATTCTTATTTAACTGTATTGGAAGCATCATAAAGAAAAAAGTTAACTTTGGTAAAATTTTCATTTTCATCAATGCAATCTTCCCAAACCAAGAAAGTTTTAGACTTGAATATTCTAACATTTTATTCTTAATTTCTTTCTTCAGTTTACTATAATTAAATTCCTTTAGTTTCCATGTGTCCTTTACTAATTCTATACCTAAATACTTAATTGAGTTACTTATCTTACATCCGTAGTTATGGGTAAACACTTCTTGTTCTTCCTTGTTATGATTAAACAACATCACCAGTTAACCCTCAATCCAGATATTGACCCAAATTTCTCCAAATGATATTTAACTCTATCCATACTCTCTAGTGGGTTTTTAATTGTCAATAAGGAATCATCTGCAAATAAATTAATCTTTATTATCAGTACCTAATCCGCTAATTAACTCATCATGCCTTATTTTATCTGCAAACATTTCAATCATTAAACAAAATAGAACTGGGGAGAGGGGGCAACCTTGTCTAGTACCTCGGCCTAGAGATATCCGATCTGAAATCCCATCATTAATTATTATCTCAGATGTATTTTCAAAATATAATTGATCTAACACCCCTCTAAATTTCATTCCAAACCCCCAATTTTCAATCACTATTTTTAGTGTTGGCCATTCTACACAATCAAAAGCCTTAAATATATCCAATGATAGAATACCAGCCTTCTGTTTATTCATTTCTGTATCATATATAATATTCAGCACTCTTCTAGTTAAATTAGGCATTTGTCTTCCCTTTAGAAACCCATTTTGATCTTCCTTGATATATATTGTAATAAACCCATTCATTCTATTCGCTAATATTGCGGTAAAAATCTTAGCATCTTGATTTATTAATGAAATAGGTCTATATGAACTAGGGTCCATCATATCCTTGTTAGGTTTTGGAATGAAAATTGTTAATGAATGTTTCCAAGATAATGGTATTTTATATCTTGGAACTAAAACTGATTTAAACAATTTATAAAAATCTGAATCTAGTCCATCACAACCCGGGTTTTACCATTTTTAGCTTATCAATAATTGCTCCAATCTCTTCCTCTTGAATTGGTTTTTCTAGTTCCCTCATGTCTGTCTCTAGTATCTTTTCTTTAACAATTTCTTTAACATACTCTTCTATGTCTGCTTTTGAGACATTACCTCCCTTATATAAATCTTCATAAAATTCTTGAAATATTTGCAATTTTTCTTTCATCAGGCTACACTTCTTTCCTGATTTATCTCTAATCACACCTATTGCATTTTTTGCTCTTCTAGCTTGACATAACTGTGCCAAAAATCTAGAGTTTTTATTACTAAATTCAAAATAATTTCTCTTCATATACATTAGATGTCTCTGAACTTTATCTGATTCTATGCTATTTAATTCTTTTCTTTTAGCTTGAAGTTCTAAAAACGTCCTATTATCTCTATTTACAAGATACTTATGCTCCAGGTTTTTAATTACATCTAATTTCTTAATATATAACAGATATATTATATTACATACCTTGACTGCCTCTAGAATAGTTTGGGTCCAAATGTGAAAAAATAAAAACATATCTAGATTGTGCTGAGATGGACAGAATGACATTAAGAATTAAAGAAAAAGAAGATTCTGAGTAATATTTGACATTGAATAGATTTTATGATTTGCTTGAGAAGGAATAATGCATTAGGTGGTATTGAGACATGATGTAATTAATACAAGGTACCACCCAGGCAATATGGTGAATGACAACTGCTACGCATGTACCCAAGTAAAGTTTTTGTGTTGTTCAAATGTTTTTGTTTGTTTTAAATTTTTCTTGCTACCTCGGCTTATTCTCTTCTCTTGTCGTTTAATGCTGTTGCTGCAATTATTTGTTAAACCCAAAGCTTTTTGTACTAGGAATCAGGGGGTGTTAATCGGACCTCGGGGAAGGTCCCTTGAACATTTGGGAAAGCTCACTTGATTTGCTATCAGGTTATCACTGACTTGGTTTTTACCAGAATAATGCAGCTGACGGGGCATTTGCGGGGACACTGCTTAGGAACTTCATTCAGTCTTCAACATATTTTTATTTTCACACTCTGCCCACTAGCTTTTATTCCCACACTCTCTACCTCTTCTGCCTGTTTGGGATCAGCACCTTGTTTGAATTAGATAATAGGTGCTTGTCAAAGAGCTCCTTGCCAGCAAGTGGTGGCTCCTTAGCAACCTGCACTCTAGAGTGTATCTTCCAGTGGGAGATTAAATGGAACAGTACTTGAGTAAGGATGATTAACAATGCATCAAAGGAATGATGGAAAAATAGACTGATACAGAGGAAAGCGAATGCAGCAAGACCAACAAAGTGAGGGAAATCAAAACAGCTTTATTTTAGCAATCTGGAGACAATCAAGTTTACTACTTGGTTAATCACAATGGTCAAACAAATGCTTTCTGCTGTTTACAAATGGAGCATGAAGAAGATGGTAATGTTCAGTGGCACAGTGACTCTAATACAGTAGTAGAGAAGGGATCTGGAATTTATGGTCTCAAGGCTCAAAATCACCCCTCTCTTGGGGCCTGACATCACTCCTCCATTATTTGTTATTTCTCAGCTTTTTTATTGGTCCTCCCCATTCCAAAATGCAGACTTGCATGGCAGAGAAAGTTCAAAGCTAAAATATACTAATACAGTATTTTTGTTTTGTTTTGTTTTGCAGAGAGAGGTGGCTCCCTCTGCAACTTCAGCCCACAAATTGCAAGAGATTGAGAGCTATCATGGCTAATGGACCCATCCTTAGTACACCTACTTAAATCTCCTTTTAAAGCCATCTAGCCTGAATGACCTGTATAATTTCTTGAGACAGTGAGAGTCCAGGAATGAATTATGCGTTGAATGTGTTCTTTGTTTATCCGACCTGAGCGTTGGAAACCCACCCCCTAAGTCTCCACACATGTGCAAATTTGCAAACATACACAAGCCAGCATTCGTTTGATTTACCCAACAACATATTCTAAACCATCATTTATTTAATACATTTTAATAGCACTCCTGCTAAACACACACATACACACTCACACATTAAACAACCCTGGAAACCAACAGGGACTCAGCAATTTCCTAAGGAACATTACTGATTTATAGATTTAATTTTGTTTCTTTTTCCAACAACCTGCGTTCCAAAAATAAATCCAAAGTGACTAAAAGTACTTTCACCTCCTAAATAGAATGAGCAGCAGCTATTCATTTTCAGAGGCAATATTATTTGCTGGAATAAATATTTCAAGTCTATGAAGTCTAGCCACAGTTCTAAAGCACAAAAATCGTTACCCTGATTTCTTTCCCTTCTATATTTTTAGTGTAGAAATTCAGCGATGTTCCATTCAAATACGTAAGAAGGAACTCCTTTGGAAGTGGAACAAAATTATCTTCCATGTATCTTTCTTTGTACATGCCATCAAATGTAAAATATAATCATAAATGTAATTGTTCTTTCATAAACAGATCTAAATCATTCATGTCCCATACCTATAACTTGTTTTTTTCTTTTCCTTTTCACAAGCCACCTTTTCTTTCTGGCTCAACATCTATGACTGCATGACAACTTTAACATGCAAACCTGATATAGACAGAAGCACAAAGATACATCATAAGGAAGGCTTTCCATTTTGTGATCTACTTTGTCTGGTTGTTCAAAGGATTGCACAGATCCTAACAAAGCTCTTTACATGTGTTCTATGTGCATGCGTATGAGGTATTCATTTATATACTGTACTTAAAATATTTTTACCCAACCTTTCATCTTTAAAAAGAAACCAAGGCGGCTTACATAATTAAAAAACAAGATCTGAAAACTAAAAACAGTAAGCATACAGATATTTAAAAGGAACCCAACAAATACCACCCTATAATGGGAAACAAAATCACCAAAAAACACATTCAAAGGAAGCAGTGCTCTAAAGCTTTCCTTATCTTATCAGTTTTTACACTCTGGAGATAGTAAGGAGGATTCTAACCACTCTATTTATTGATCACATTATCACAAGTGTCAAGACTCTGTGGGGGGTGGAGCAGAGTCATTGCCACAGTGATAAGCATTAATCCCCATTTCATACTTTGACTTCAAAGAGAGAGGGGGGGGTCAGGGAAGCCATTCATGTAGGTACTGTATTGAAAACCCCTCTTTCAACAGAGGTAGGGCGCTCAGGCAGTGATTTCAACAATCCCCAGACAAATAAAAATACTTCACACCTCTGCCAGCAAGGCCCTGGCTGTTTGGATAAGCAGCGAAATGTTTCAATCTCTCAAGAAAAGAAGTCCCGTTGCCATGACTCAACTTCCAGATAAACTCACCTGGATGACTGAGAATCTCCACATACATTAATTCTCATATTCCAAGTTTTATTTTAAAAACACATCTCCAGCCCTTGTAGAGACCAAGATATGACGCAACACATGCAGCCACTATTTTGCCTGTTTTTAAACAATTCATTTCCTTCTATAAGCAACCAGCAGCACTGCAGAGCTTTTAGCCAATATTTTCAGTCACAGCAACAAACAGTGCATGCATGCGTATGCATGAAAGGAGTTTCTGCTTTCTTTTAATTCTGCTGTTTTGGTTTTCCAAAACCAAATTGCTGCTCCATTAGAAATAAATAAACCAGAAATCCACATTTCACATTAGAATTAGCAGCAGAATAGCATTTATTAGGACAAACCCAAATACGGTACAGCAAAAAAACCCTGCAACTTTGATTTCCCACAATAGGCAGCATTTGGTCTCCTGCAAACCTACTCCAAATGCTATTATCAAATATAAGAGGTAGACTTTTTCTAGATCAGATCTTATTTAAAGCTGGCTCTCTTATTTATTTATTTATTTATTTATTTATTTATTTATTTATTTATTTATTGAATTTTTACCCCGCCCATCTTCCGAAGCGGAACTCTGGGCGGCTTCTTTTACCTTATAATTTTACACATGAAGTAGAAAATTCCTGCCATGACAATGCCCACACTTAAAATGTACCATTACGTCTACCCTGAAGAGAGCTAGTGTCAGGTGTAAGGTAGTAGACAGATAGACTGGAGGCTCCAGGAAATCTTGGATCCAATTTCCTGCTCAACGTGAAAACTCACTGGGGATGGGTTGGCATGATTAACCACACCTGAAATATCTCAGACATCTTGCAAACCCTCTGGGGAGTCTCACTAATTCAGAAGTGACAATCCATAACATTGCAGAGGGCAGGCCTGACATCAAGAGACTATAGACTTTATCCAGCCTGCAAAGGTATCTTAACGTTGCTATATCCATTTGGGGTGGGAGTGGGGGTAAGAGTTCTCCATCACAACCTGATTGGATATCCCATGTTACTCAGTTTCTTGGTGTCCCCGGTTTTGTAGAAAGATGTAGAGTGGGGCTGTGAGACCGATCATTCCTATGCTGTGTACAAGAATCAATGTGGAATGCAAGAGAATCATGGACAAAATGAAGAGTACAGTGGACCCTTGGATAACAAATGGTTTGTATAACATGAAATCTGTACAACATAAAAACTTCCGGAGATAGGGGATATTTGCCTAACAGAGTGGCCTATGGGGCAAATCCGTACAACATAAAAATGGTTGCGATTAGGGATTACTCTGTTTTCAATGCATTCCTAGGGGAAATTTGTATAAAGGAAAATTTGCTTAACAGAATTTCATTGGGAACGAATTAATTCCTTTATTCAAGGTCCCCTGTATTAGTTAAATAGGGAAAGACTGAGGTTGAGAGACTGTGGATTATACCTGGCCTGCAAAGGACAACAAAAAAGGAAACCAGTGGGTCCTAACCATGTGTATGGGGAGGATGTTTTTTTGGATATGCACTGGGAGGTCTGAGGCTGTGGTTACTATATAGGATACAGATATAATTCATGCCATATTTCCCCCTCTATGAGATGGGAGAATGTTACATCTCTGAATGAAATTGGATATTATGCTGATATTTTCTTTTAAAATACCACATTTGCATTTACAGTGGTTCCTTGTATAAAGGAATTAATTTGTTCCAAATGAAATTATGTTAAGCAAATTTTCCTTTATACAAATTTCCCGTAGGAATGCATTGAAAACAGAGTGATCCCGTTTGTATGTTTTACAGATTTGCCCCATAGGTGATTCTGTTAAGCAAATTTCCCCTATCTCCAGAATTTTTATGTTGTACAAATTTTATGTTATACAAACTGTTTGTTATACAAGGGTCCACTGTATCTATATGAGCTCCCCCACACCTGCTTTGTCTCTTGGGAAGTGGAGTACAAAAGGTTTTTCAAAGTAGCTTAAGCTGCTACCTGAGGAGGGATTTGTCTCTGTAATGTCTCTTTAAAGGGGTGGGGTATAGTGATCTGTCCGCATGATGTACAGGTTAAAAGAGAGACAAAGAGAAAATACAGCAACTTCAGCAGGACTTTTCCGTCAAAGCAGAAACCCTGGAACTCGATTTTGTTCTTGTTTTGTTGCTAAGCTTTAATAGTGACAGTTCTTGAAGGGACAGTGCTAAATGCCATATCCCTCATGAGCCCAGCAAGATGGGTAATCTAGTCCACAGTCAATGGAGAGCCATCACTCCTGAGCCAAACAAGATGGGTTATATAGTCCATAATCAATGGAAAGCCAATGTTTGTAAGCACAGCAAGATGGTTTATTTAGTCCACAATCAATGGAGAGCCAACCTTCGTAAGCACAGCAAAATGGGTTATCTAGTCCACAATCAGTGGAGAGCCAATCTTTGAAAGTTCAGCAAGATGGGTTTCTTAGTCCACAGTCAAGGGAGAGCCAATGTTCATAAGCCCAGTAAGATGGGTTATGTAGTCCACCATCAAGGGAGAGCCATCCCTCATAAGCACAGCATGGACTACATAGTCCACAGTCAAAGGATAGCCATAAATCATGAGCACAGCAAGATGAGTGATCTAGTCCACAGTCAAGGGGCAGTAATCCATCATGAGCACAGCAAGATGCATTATCTAGTCCACAGTCAAGGAAGAGCCATCTCTCGTAAGAGCTGTCTTCTTGCGCTTATTAACCCATCTCGCTGTGCCTATGAAGGCTGCCTCTCTCTTGATTGTGGACCAGGTAACCCATCTTGCTGTGTTTGTAAGGGATGGCTCTCCCCTGACTTTGGACTACATAACCCATCTTGCTGGGCTTAGAAAGGCTGGCTCTTCCTTGATTGTGGACTAGATAATCCATCTTGCTGTGCTCATGAGGGATGACTCTTCCTTGAGTGTGTGGACTAGGTAACCCATCTTACTGGGCTTATGAAGGTTGGCTCTACCTTGACTGTGGACTAGGTAACCCATCTTGCTGGGCTTACAAAGGTTGGTTCTTCCTTGGTTGTAGACTAGATAAACCATCTTGCTGTGCTTGCGAGTGATGGCTCCGACTTGACGGTGGAGTAGATGGGTTAAGTAGTCCACACTCAAGGGAGAGCAGTCATTTGTAAGCAGAAGAAAGCAGCTCTTATGAGAGATGGTTCTCCCTTGACTGTGGAAGACTAATTGTTACCCAATACACGCGGACACTAAATCCAGTTTATAAGTCACATGACCAGAAGCAGGGAACAAAATGTCCTCTTTTTATTCCTGATTTTAACGCCGTGCGGTAGCACCCTTAGATAAGAAAACAGAACAATCAGCTGGCCCTCACGATGTGGTACGCTCCAGGCACCACATCATGCAGCTATCTTTTGTTCCAGCTAGCACATGCAATGGGTGGGAATGATGGAAATCCTAGTTCAAAGTATCTGGAGGGCTCCATCTTGATGAAGGCAGCATGAAACATCAAGACTATATAGCAGAGTTTCTCATACAACAGTGGAACACAATCCACTCTCCTAACATTGAATTATTTTGATTTGCAAAGCTTTGAACTTTATTTCCCTCTGCATCTTTTCCCTCTTGGGTTAATAGTTAAATAAAGTCATCTGAATGAGACACTTTAACTTCCAGCAAGTCTCATTCACAGGTTGTAGCACAATGCTTTATAGCAGATGAAGCATGATAAAATAAACAAATGAATTAAAACATTTACCAGCAAGGGAAATAAATTATTTCCCCCAAATGCTTCTATTGCTTGCATAAAGGCATCAATTACTGTAGCCTGTCTTGTAAGTTAATGATTCTCAGTGATGATTATTCATGCAAGGTCCCCAGCTGAACGGTTTTCATTTTGACTTTAAAAAGTGATATGAAGAGTAAGCATGTGTCAATTAACTGTGCTTTCCCCAATTTTGGAGAGCATGTAAGATGTTTTTACCTAGGAAAAAAGAGAGATGAAAGACTTAGAAGTAACACCCACCCACCTCTCCATCTTTCAGGTCTTCACGACACACACAAGACTTACTAGATCAAGCCAACAGGTAGCATTATTGCAATATGGCAAGGCCAGGAATCTGGGTGTGGTCTTGGATTCAGCCCTCTCCCTGGAAGCCCAGGTGACGGCGATCTCCAGGGCCACTTTTATCCTTCTCCAACAGGATTGCCCAGATCCAACAGTACCTTGATGAGTCCTCCCTGAGAACAGTCGTGCAGGTCCTTGTGATCTCGAGGCTCTACTATTGCAATGCCCTCTACGTGGGTTTGCCCTTGACCCTTGTCCGGAGGCTCCAGCAGGTGCAGAATGCGGCAGCCAGGCTGGTGGTGGGTGCTCGTAGATTCGAGCACATCACCCTGGTCCTGGCTCGCCTGCATTGGCTACCTGTTGTCCTCCGGATTAGGTTCAAGGTCTTGGTTTTGACTTTCAAAGCTCTCCACGGCCTGGGACCAGAGTACCTGTCGGAGCGTATCTCTCAGAGGTCGACTGGGACCAGACCCATGAGAATGGCGCAGGCGCACTCACTTAGGGTGGCCACACCCAGGGAGGCGTGGAAGTCGCTCACGTGTAACCGCGCCTTCTCTGTGGTGGGCCCTAAACTGTGGAACCAACTACCTAGTGAGCTGCGCCTTGCAGCGTCCCTGCCCGCCTTTAAAAAAGCCTTGAAAACCCATCTGTTCAAGGAGGCATATGGCAACTTTTTGTTTTTGTTTAATTTTTCCTTCTTTTTTTCCCCCTTCCTCTTGTGCCGCCCATGCCATTCTGTGTGGAGGGTATGTACCCTCCTATTTTATTGATGCCTCTGATTTTATGCTCTTTTTTTTATTGTACACCGCCCCGAGTTCCGTTATGGAAGATGGGGCGGTATATAAATATAATAAATAAATAAATAAATAAATGCTCAGAATCAATTAACTAGATGACCTTCTAAGTTCAGAGGTTGAGCATGAAACAGATAGTCATTGTTTATTTATTGGACAAATAAGCATTCTACTCAATGTTATAGGTCAGTGTTGGCGAACCTATGGCATGGGCACCAAAGGTGGCACTCGGAGCCCTTTCTGTGGGCACCCGACATCACCCCTTCACAGCCACCTGTATTCAGGTTAAATTGCTGTATTGGCAGTTTGAAAAAAAAATTAGTGGGTTTTGAATTGCAGTTTAGGCACTCGGTCTCTAAAAGATTCGCCATCCCTGTTATAGGTGTTTTTTCCCCATAGTTATGCATAGCTGCCAGAGATTGGGTGGGGACGTGCATGGCTCAGTGGTCTTGGGAAGGGCTTTGTTTGGTCAGATATAGTTATTTCTTTATTTAATATACTACTGTTGTTGTTCAGTCATTAAGTTGTGTTCGACTCTTCATGAACTCATGCACCAGAGCACGCCAGGCCCTCCTGTCTTCCGCTGCCTCAATCCACTGGATGGATTGGTCAAATCCATGTTGGTTGAATTGATGACACCGTCCAACCATCTCATTCTCTGCCATCCCCTTTTCCTTTTGCCTGCATAGTTCTGTACCACTGACTTACTACTTTAAGCAGTTTACTTTAAGACAACAGGAAAAAAATCTTCACTTGATATACCAACATTAAACACCTCTAAATAGTGAAGACAACAAATAAAAAGACCAGATGATGGTGAAACAAGGCACACGTAAAATTCAACTTAGGTGAGGATGTCTTTGAATGCCTCTTCAATTAAGACAGTCTTCAACATCATCTTAAAAGATGGGAGGGAGGAGGTACTTCTGATGTACTTCTGATGTACTTCTGCCATGTGGGACAGTGGTTAAACTGTTGTACTGCTGCTATAACTGTGCTCACAACCTGGGGTTCAATCCCAGGTAGCAGGCTCATGGCTGACTCCACCTTCTCTCCTTCCGAGGTCAGTAAAATGAGTAGTCAGCTTGCTTTGGGGGAAGCAATGTGTAACCTCCAGAAGGAAATCACAAACTGCCCAGAGAGTGCTTTAAGCACTATGGGGCAGAATATAAACAGAACAATTTGCTTTTGTTAGGAGCCATAAAGAAGGGCCACCACTAAGAAGGAATGATTTTTGGTGACAGTCTTCTTCTTCTCCCTCAGGGTGGTAACCTGGAGAAAAAAGGGCTGCGAAGAACAGGTGGTATGGGCTGAAGTTCTACAACAAATAATGAGGCCAATAATCATGAAAGAACATGTTCCCACCACCCAACCAGGAAGTGGGGCTCAAAATTGAGAAGCAGTCCATTTTAAGACTTCATAGTCTCTGCACCTTCAAAAGCCCCTTCTAAATCCTCCTCTCCTCCCTCCCAATTCAGAAGTAACCATTAGGCTTCTTCTAGGTTTGGGTCCAACCTAAGCAGGTGAGTGAATATGGAAACATCACTTCTGGTTTTGAAGAAATAGTGGATGTGACCCATGAGTTTGTAAGGAATCTTAGAATCATAGAGTTGGAAGAGACCTCAAGGGCCATAGCAATGACCTAGGAGTCAATTACAGCGTGTAGAAATATCACTTCTGGCTCTGAAGAAAAGAGCAGCTGCAGTTCATGGATCTGAAAATGGGGAAGCATGAACCCAGACATGGGTGCTTACCGTGCCACATGAGGGCAGCATTTTATTTGGCATAAAGATGACAAATACAGTGGACTCTTGTATAACAAACGGTTTGTAAAACATAAAATTTGTACAACATAAAAAGTTCTGGAGATAGGGGAAATTTGCTTAACATAATCGCCTATGGGGCGAATCTGTACAACATAAAACTGGAATCACTCTGTTTTCAATGAATTCCTATGGGAAATTTATATAAAGGAAAATTTGCTTAACATAATTTCATTGGGAACGAATTAATTCCTTTATACAAAGTACCACTGTAGTAATATTCCCCCTCTTTAAAAAAAAACCTTTCAAAATCTTTTGGAGAAACATCTAGAGCAGTGTTGGCGAACCTATGGCACAGGTGCCAAAGGCGGCACTCAGAGACCTTTCTGTGGGCACCCGACATCTCCCTGTCACAGCCACCTGTATTCAGGTTAAATTGCTCTATTGGCACTTTGCAAAAAATTAGTGGGTTTTGAATTGCAGTTTGGGCACTCAGTCTCTAAAAGGTTCGCCATCACTGATCTAGAGTAATTGTCAGAATCAGATGTTTATCCTCTAATGATTCCCCCACCCCACCCCACTGATTCCAGCCAGTTCCCACTGAAGGAGAATTGGAACAACAGGGGTCCCTTTTTTCCCTGGATGGAGAAACCAGCTGCCACTTGGGTGCTTCCTGAATGACTCATTCCTGAGTTGATCATTAGGAGTTGATCATCATGCAAAATTTTCAGAATGGATGCCATTATTTATTTATTTGAATTATAGCCTCTCCCTACCTCTGTCCCAACTGAAGGTTCAAAACAGAACACAAACATTTTCAAAAACACCAGAGAATGCTTGGGAGGATTTATAAATGATGAATAGCCGTACTGTATTCATCATATTTATGGAAAACATCTTTACCTTGTTGTTCGGCTGGGGTGGAAAATGGGAAAGAAATATCTCAGAGCAGCTTTCAAAGGATCAAGAATTACATTGCCTTCACAATTATAATTCAAAGACTGTGACAGAACCCTTGCAGGCATGATCATGAATATGTAAATAGGCGACCGATCCACTGAATGTGGTTGGGGCTGGTTCCTATATAAGACACGATCGATAAACTGTCAAGGGGAAACTGAGGAGAACTAAAGAGAACTAGAGAACTGAAGAACTAGAGAGAACCAGAGAGCGAAACAGCAAGCTAGTAGTTGGCAGCAGGGGAACAGTGTTTGAGACATAGAAATTGGTTAGACTGAATCTATTTAGCTGCATAAGTAAAACAATCAACGTTAAAACAGATCTTTATTTATGTATTACCTTATCTTTCAATAAACCTTAATTGTTATTTGCAACATTACCATCCTCGTCAGTCCTGTTTCATATCTATAGGAAATTAAGTAACTAATTGGTGGCAGCATTACCGAACAAAGAAGAGTTTGTGGTTTCACCACGTGTATGTGTGTGCCGGGTAGTTAAATATCTGGGCATCCATCACAAAGACCATTAAGAAAGTTGGTAAGGGAGGGGCCAAGACAAAAAAGAAAGAAAGGTACACTTAAGCACCTGGCCCTCCTTACAAAGTTCTTCTCAAGGCCATCTAAAGTGGAGGCAAGCCATGTTTCCTCTCCTTCCTTTTGGTAAAATCTGGTGGAATGACAGAAGAAGATGCAACCACATTCTCAGCAGAGAGGAATATGGTAAAGGATCTGGAAACCAAGCCTTGTGAGGAACTGTTCATGGAGTCAGTCACATTTAGTCTAGATAAGAGAAGAACAGGAGGACAAATGATAGGTGTCTTCAAATACCTAAAGGTCTCAGACATGCAGCTTCAGAAGGTAGGAACCATCTAGTGTAGTGGTTCTCAACCTGTAGGTCCCCAGATGTTCCTGGACTGCAACTCCCAGAAATCCTGGCCAGCTCAGCTAGCGATGAAGACTTCTGGGAGTTGAAGTCCAGGAACATCTGGGGACCCACAGGTTGAGAACCACTGATCTAGTGGATTCAAATTAAAGTAAATGACAGGATATTCCCACTAAATCTGTTTTCCCTATCACACAACACTAGAACTAGGGGGAACACCATGAAACTTTTGGATGCTAGATCTCAAATAAGAGAAAGTACTTTTTTTACCCAGAGGATCACTGGTCTGTGGAACTCCCTGTCAGAAGAAGTGGTGACAGCTGGCAGCCATGACAGCTTTAAGAAAGGACTGGACAAGTTCATGGAGAACAAGGGTATCAATGACTATCACTATGGATGCCTAAGGACAACCTCTGGGTTGGAGAGATAGGGAGGATATCAATACCATTTGCAGGGAACTGTAAACAGGGGAAGACATCTGCTTGGGAAATACCCTGAAGCAAATGATGAGCTGCCGTGTGAGACAGAATGCTGGACTGGATGGGCTGTGGCCTGTTCCAGCAAGACTGTTCTTATGTTCTTAAATGCAGGATGGGCAGCAATGGGCTCAAATTAAGAGAACCCAGCTTTCAGCTGAATATCAGGAAAACTTCCTAACTGTTAGTGCAGTATGGAAATGGAACCAATTATCTCAAGAGCTGGTAAGTGCTCCAACACTGGAGGCATTCAAGATAAATTTGTACAACCACCTGACAGATATCCTTTGAGTTGTATTCCTGCATGAGCTGGACCTGATGGCTTTGTAAATCCCTTCCAACTTCACTATTCTATGTTTGTCTAATGGGATGAGCTAATCCAAGAGGTGGTGGATTCTCTAGTGGAAATATGAGGTGATCTGTCATGGATCCAGTAGCTGCAATTCAACATAAGAACATAAGAAGAGCCATGCTGGATCAGGCCAAAGGCCCATCTAGTCCAGCTTCCTGTATCTCACAGCGGCCCCAACAGATGCGTTTGGGAGCGCATGAGACTAGATATCTGTCTCCTGATACCACTCCCCTGCATCTGGCCCTTGAAGTACCCTGGTTTCTCCATCATGGTTTGTAACCTGTGATGGACTTTTCCTCCAGGAATCTGTCCAATCCCCTTTTGAAGGCATCCAGGCCAGATGCCATCACCACATCCTGTGGCAGGGAGTTCCAAAGACTTACAATGCGCTGGGTGAAAAAATATTTTCTTTTGTCAGTTCTTACTCTCCCAGCCTTCAATTTGAGTGTATGTCCCCTAGTTCTGGTATTTTGGGAGAGAGAGAAGAGCTTCCCTCTATCCACTTTACTCATACCCTGCATTATTTTGTATGTCTCAATCATATCCCCCCTCAAGCGCCTTTTTTCCAGACTAAAGAGGCCCAAATGTTTTAGCCTTTCTTCATAAGGGAGGTGCCCCAGCCCAGTAATCATTTTAGTCGCTCTCTTCTGCACCTTTTCTAGTTCCACTATGTCTTTCTTGAGATGCAGTGACCAGAATTGTACACAATACTCCAGGTGGGGCCTTACTATTGTTTTGTATAATGGCATTATAATGTTGGCTGTTTTATTTTCAATCCCCTTTTTGATAATCACTATCATGGAATTGGCCTTCTTCACCGCTGCCACACACTGGGGATTCCTACATTGACAGATGATGCAACTTCATCCATCAATCCATCCTTCCATCCATCCATCCACCCATCTATCCACCCACATTTTTGCCATATTAAAAAAAATCTTATCTCCAAACTGGTAAACACTATACTTAGCAATATCTGTTTTTGGAATTTCAAGAATTGTGAAACCTCAAATGCTGGTATTTCAAGAGAAAACTAGCATCCTGAGGAAGGAGATGGTTACCTGCTCCAGTCTTCTCCCCAACAGGATTTTATTCAAAGTGAACATACATTTCTAAAGGCCTCTTCAAACAACATGGCTTTAACTGGTTTCTGGAAGCCCAAAAGGCATGGAGCCTGGCATATATCTGTGGATGGCACATTCCACAGCACTGGGGCCCACTCTCAAGAAGGCATAGCTACTGGTGGTAGTTTTCTGGGCCTCTATTGGGGTGGCCACCTGCAAACATGGTATATGGCTGGCCCAGGTGGACACTTAAGGTGAAACACTCGGTCAGGTAATGAGGTCCCAAACAGCTTTATAGGTAAATACTGTATCTATAGGTATTAATCACTTTTATAGCTTAAGTCCAGCACTTTGAATTTGTATGGCAGCATACCATGAGGCAACACAGAAGTGCCAGGATCAGTGAGATGCAGCCATATCTTCGTATTCCTAATATAAACCTAAATGTTGTTCAAATGTTATCCTGTAACATGCCAGCAAACAATTTCATTCTGTGACCCAAGTTCTAAAATGGGAGATGGAGGCACACACTAAATCCTCTCTGCACATCATTAATTTGTATTGACTTCTATCACCTTGCCCTTCATCCTTTCTACCATTCAAAAAAAGACTCCCAAAAATTTTCAAAGGAAGGGAAGTTGCAAACCCTTAAATCTTTCAGTTGCCCTTTTCTCTAACTTTCCTAACTCTTCATTGCTTTCTGTAATGTTGTGCGGATGAAAAGACCTCACATAAGAGCGCTGATGCCTCAAGCAAACCTGCAATAGGAGTCTCAGATTACCGTTTTTAAAAAACGCTTTTTACTAGGCAAATTGACTGCAGCTCTGTTCTATCAAAGCCTGATGAAGCAATTCAGATATTATCCAACTCTGCATCATATTGTTTCTGCTCTGCTGCAAGACTTAGTAGCTTGTTTCCAGGATTCAGAAAGCTAATTCCCTTAGATTTCTCAAACGATATTCAACATAATGAATTTCTGCATGACTGGTAACATATTTCAGTTGCCTGTGTATTTCCTAAGCAAATATTCATCATAAAGCTGTGCTTTCTGTACAACTCATAGTTTATACAGTACATGCGGCATGCAAAGTGATTTACATGCTACTTATTTCTTAAAAAAACCAAACCCACCAGATGATGATTACACCCATTTTACAGATGAGAAACCAGGGTTGAGAGATTAAAAGGCCACTGAATGAGGTGGCTGGTAAACCTGTTTCTATGGATAAATCCAAGCCTTTTAACTTGCTAATTCTATGGTTTCAATCCTTAACATGCTCTGTTAGCATATCTCTCATCGCCATATAGGTGATATATAATATATAATATAATATAATATAATATACAGTGAACCCTTGTGTAACAAATGGTTTGTATAACATAAAATCTGTAAAACATAAAAAATTCCAGAGATAGGGGAAATTTGCTTAACAGAATCGTCTATGGGGCTGATCCGTACAACATAAAATTGTTGCGATTAGGGATTACTCTGTTTTAATGTATTCCTATGGGAAATCTGTATAAAGGAAAATTTGCTTAACATAATTTCATAATTTCACAAATTAATTCCTTTATACAAGATACCATTGTGATATAATACAGTATTTTTTGTATAAGACTAGATTTTCGTCTAAAATTGTTAGGCTAAAAAATCCAGGGTTGTCTTATACACAGAGGTAAGCTGGGGAGAGAACTGTGCAGTTGCAAAAACTGTAATTTTGGGTTGGAAAAGTGGAGGTCGTCTTCTATACGTGATCATCTTATAGACGGGAAAACACGATACTACTTTTGACATGCATCTTACTAAAACCCTACTTACATCTGAGAAATTTATATCAAACGGGTGTGTAGTAGAGATGGGCATGCGTTCTGCCCAAAATATTTCATTCACATTTCAAGGTTCATGCTGCTTCACTGGCATGGCCACACAGGTGCCACACGTTCCTTCCCCCCCTCTCCGCCCCAGTCAGAGTCTCCACACTCCAGCCTACACACCCTGTCCTCCTCCTTGTCAAGTGTTTGTCTAGTCCCGACAGGAGTGCCTGCTTCCCTCTTCCGCCTCCTTCCGTGGCCACCCGCTCAACGGCTGTGCTGCAGGAATCCTTGCCCGCTGGGTCTGTGTGGGCAGCTGCTGGAGGAGGGAAGCAGGCACTTCTTCTGGGACTGAGGAAGAGGAGAACACACCATGGCCAGGTGGGGTGAGTGAAGGCGATGTGCGGCACCTGTGGGGCTGTGCCGATGAAGTGGTGTCAACCTCTGAACCAAGGTTCATGCCTATCTCTAATACGTAGGCATTAGAGATGGACACAACTCAAAAAAATGGTGTTTCGTTTGTCATTTGTCATTTAGGGGGTCCTTTTCGGTTTGTTTTCATTTTTCATGAATTTTTTGCAAAAAAATTCATTTTTGTTTCGTTACGTAATGAAACGAAAAAACAAAAATGAAAACAAAAAATTGCTGTTTCGTTAGCATTCATTACAGTTCATTGTATTTGCCGCAATGAAAACTGAAACGCACAACAAAATTTCTGTTGTTTCGGTTTGTTTCATTTAATTTTTGAGACAAAATTCATTTTTCGTTTTGTTACGTAACAAAACAAAAAAACGAAAACAAAAACGAAAAATTGCTCGTTTCGTGCCCATCTCTAGTAGGCATGCTTGACTTCATGGGAACATACTTGTAACCAAGCATATTTAGCATCAATGCCTTTGGTTACAGCTGGGCTGATGGCTTAGATATCAGTGGGAATTTGATTCCCCACCGTGCCTCATAGAAGAAGAGCCAGCCTCAGTAGTCATAGGCACGCTACACAGGGCACGCCCAGAAGAAAAGAATTGTAAGACACTGCTCAGAATTCTTTACCTGGGAATCCCTAGATAGGGTCACCATAAGTCAGAATTGACTTAACGGCACATGGTTATTATCGGTTATCATGGAGTTAAATTTTTCTTTAGTCAGTATTCTGGGTATTCTACTTACAATATACACGTCTTTTTAAAGATCCAATACTCACTCATATGAGTTAAAAGAAGGAAAGAACAAAGTGTTGATCATGGCTGTGGTATGAAAAAGGAGACCTGGTAGCCAAAAGGCCCTTCAAACTTCATGTCGTATCAGGACTGGATCAGGATCAAAATAATAATAATACCCATTTTTGTTATGATGACAGTGATTTCCTCTGAAGGCTTCCTTAGTGATGGACAGACACATTCTTATTTTATTTTATTAATTTTTATCCTGTCCACCTAGTAGCCAGGCCCCCACTCAGCTGTAGTTCAAAGCTCTCTCTCTCTAAGGATCCATGACGTGGAGGCAGAATAGGGAACCAGGTTTTTTAGATGAAATTCGCAGCATTAACAAGCATCATTCTTTTTTTCCTCATCATCCTCTGCCCCAGCTTGCAGCCATCCTCAGTGGCCATTAAGACATTAAGTTTCTTTGTTTCATTTTGACAGGAGTGCTAAGAATGGGTTTATCTGGAAGTTGAGTCATGGCAACGGGTCGTCTTTTCTTGAGAGATTGAAACATTTTGGTATTCATCCAAGCAGCTTCATCAGTCTGAGGAAAATTAGGGGTGAGTCCTCCAATTTATAGTTAACCTTGGTTTCATATCACCCTGGTCTGAATGGGCTCATAAGTTAGACAATGGCCTGAATAGGCTCATTAGGTGGACAATGGCCTGGACAGGTTTGCAGCTGGTCAATGGTATTCAGGAATATTTCAGTCTCTCAAGTAAAGAAGTCCAGTTGCTGTGTTTCAACTTCTACCTGAATGACTGAGAATCTTCACAGACAAGCCTATTAAGACCGTTGCCCACCTACAAAACTATAAATTATAATTGCTGCTCATGAAACTGCCAGGTCATTTCATATCATTTCTTTTTAAACATGTTTTTAGAAGAATATCACATCTACCGGTAATTCAATCAGTCCAATGAGATGACATGAAGATAGAATACATTTATATAATTGTAATGTAGTATCAGTTTTTAAGGTAGTATTTCTCATGCCCTGAGAATAAAGATAAAGGTAAAGGTTCCCCCCGCACATGCATGCTAGTAGTGTCCAACTCTAGCGACAGTGCTCATGTCCATTTCCAGGCCAAAAAGCCAGTGTTGTGCAAGTCCGTGGCCATGTGGCCAGCATGGCTGAAGGCATTTCTGCGCACAGAACACTGTTTACCTTCCTGCTTTTTACAGCAGTACCTGTTTATCTACTTGCAACTACATGCTTTTGAACTGCTAGGTTGCAGACGCTTGGGTTAACTTCAGGAGCTCACTCCGCTGCGTGGCACCTGGGATTTGAACCACCAAGCTGCCAACTTTGCAATGGATGTTTCAGTGCTCTAGCCCACTGAGAATACATCACATTAATTAACCAATTTTGTGCACTTTTCTAGGAAGACAGTCCTCCCAAATTTTATAACCTCTCAAAAGAGTTCAAAAGCTCATCTTTTTTGTAACTATCCAATGATCTGCTAAAGGCATTGCTAAAATGGATGACTTAACTGAACATCCCCCTGAAGATATGCCAATGAAACAAAATGTAGAACAGTGATTCCCAATATTAGGTAATTCAAGTGTTCTTGGACTGCAATCTCCAGAAGCCTTCACCACCATTTGCACTGACTGGGGTTTGGGGGAGTTGCAGTCCAATACCAGGGTCACCCAAGGTTGGGAACCACTGATGTAGGACATTAACTATGTCTTGACTGTGTAAACAATCTAATCTAGAACTGCCAGAAAGAAATTGGCTGTGTCACCTGCCTACTCCTGGAGACACTAAAGTGAGATTTAGCCTTCAGAGATTCCAACTGCCCCACTCAAAAATTCAAGAAAATGTACACTTTGCCTGACTTGCCTGATTTATGCAATGCACAAAATATAGTTATCATAGATAAAGATTAGACTTTGTTAAGAATAAAGCTCTAAAGGGTGCTTAAAATTGAATAATAAAATTGTAGCTCAAAGTGTTACAAAATACTTAATAAGAAGAAGAATCCCCTCTCCTGGCAGAGTGTTCTGCCCTCTAACAGCATTTTCCTTAAGTCCTTTGGTCCTTGCCCTGGCTGTCTTTCCTGGCAAGTATTGATGTCTTTTTCATCTTTCCTTTAGTGTCCCCATTTTTTTTGCAGACTCTGATAATCTAAGAATGTGGCTCTTCAAAGAAAATTATTTAAAGAGAATTTTTATATACCTTCAGGTTTTGTAGAGCTACAGGTCTGCAATTTGAGATTTGGCCAACGGCCATTATTGAGGTTTCATCATTGTCTTCATTGGAATCTACAGCAGTGGTTCCCAATTCAAGATGTTCTTGATACCCTGGCCAAAACAGCTAGTGGGAATGGTTTCTGGGGGCTTTAGTCCAATAATAGGTGGGGAGTAACTGTAGTGCAAGTTCAGGAATGAATACTCTGTATGCAAAATGACCCAAGCTGGCTGGATAGCACAGTGGTTAAGTTATCTGGCTATGGACCCAGAGGCTGGAAGTTCAGTTCCCCATAATTAATTAATTAGTTTTTATACTACTCATCTGAATGCAAGGATACGGGGTCAACAACAATTATGCAAAATACAAGACATAATCACATAGAATACATACAAATACAAACACACAAACACACACACACACACACACACACACACACACACACACACACACACACACACACACACACACACCTCATGCGATTACTACTGCCAATCTGCATGGCCTTGGGTAGGCTACCCTGAAAAAGGCAACATAAACCACTTCTGAGTACAATGGTCCCACGCCCTTTTGTGGTTCCGGTCCTGCGGTCCCGCTATATCACGGGACCACGGGACCAGGAAAGGGCTTGAGGGAGGGGGGATTGTGCGCCGCTTGCCCTGACCTCCCGGGAGGTCAGGGAAAGCGGCACACGCTTGCAAAGACACTTCTGGCCGTGGACACCCAGCGGCCGAACGCGCCTTCGCCCGATCGCGCACTGCTTTCCACGGCCTACCGGGAGGTCGGGGAAAGTGGTGTGCGCTTGCAAAGGCGCTTCTGGCCGCGAGGCCTCGGGGCGGTGTGAAGCGATCGGGTTGCTCCGTGCTGCTCAACCAGGTTCCCCCAAGAAGCCTCAGGGCGGCGGATGGCGGGGGCGGCGGGAGGTAAGATTCCGCAACACCGCATGCACGTACCGCCCCAAAGGCTTGACAGGCGCCCCCCGCCCCTGCCCCCGCCCCCCACCCGCATCCGCATAGTGCGGATTTTCATGCATCGCAGGTGAGGTGGGTCCCTAACCCCCACGATCAGCAGGGGGTTACTGTATTTGCTACCTAGAAAACCCTGAAAGGGGTTGCAAATGCCATACGTCAAAACTGACTTGACGCAACATGATTATTATTATTGATCCAGATAAAACCAGATACTGACAAAAAAGCTTGCCTGAAGAGAACAGCTTTTGCCTGCTTGCAGAAGGATAGCAAAGAATGGACCAATCTGGCCTCCTGTGGGAAGGAGTTCCAAGGTTTGGGAGCAGCAACAGAGAAGGCCCTCTCCTGTGTCCCCATCAGATGCTCATCGGAGTGGAACAGGGATTACATAGATTTACATAAACCATGTTGATTCTTTATCAGTAACCTTTTTCTGTATAGTTGATTTTTAAAAAAATATTTATTTCGTCTTCCTTCCAATTCACCAGAAACAGATATGAAGCTCCCACCCTGTAATTTCCTGGAAGCCTCCTGAACCCTACTTTAAACAATATGTTAGAAATGTATTACAGTTTTTATGTTAAAGGATCAGTAGTTGCATATCTAAGTTTCTTAACAGCAATTAGATAGAATCCTAGAGCTGGTAGTTTCCCTGATGGTTGTTCATCATGTCCTGAACTTTCTCTCGCCAGCGTTATTTGCCTCAGTTCCCTTGGATTTCCTTCTCTGCTTCTCAGGCACAGGAACCTGTCCTGCTTCTTCAGCAATGAAAACCTGTCATGAATTCAATTTACTTCTCTACAAGCTTTTTATCCTCTTTCATCACTCCCTTTAACTCCCCTGTCATCCGACAATCCAACCACCTCCCTAGGTAGCTTGCGGCTCCTGATGTAGTTATATAATGTTCAATGGTGTCAATATTTAATATTCTGTTGCTATTAAACCCTCACTTTTTGAGAATGAGAGATGTATATATTGATCGTGTGTCTAAAAACCAGTGTCAATAGAAAATGTGACTGGGCCATAAACTACATAAGTTGTAAGATCAGGAGCAGGAGTGGAAATAATACTTGCTGAATTCCTAATTCTTGATGCTTTAACTTGTTTTAATAGAATAAATTAAGCGGAGGAATTCTAAAGCCCAACAAGTAAAAATTTAAAATGTGATTTAGATCAATTTGATTCAAATCAAACCCATCCTGAGCAGAAGTAATTCTAGTTTGGGGCAATTTGTGCAGCTCACTTAATGAAGCAATTTGTGACACAACTTTGCTCAGAACATCAATTTGCGAATGTGAGAATTTTATTGATAGTGCTATAAAATTCCCTATCACCCTCACAGGAAAGCAAACTGTGGAGCTCTTCATTCTAATGGGTGAGGGTAAGTTGAACAAGGATTTACCTGAACATGTGTTTCCCAGATATTCAAAATGAGAATGGCAAGAGAAAATTGACTATCTATCTATCTATCTATCTATCTATCTATCTATCTATCTATCTATCTATCTATCTATCTATCTATCTATCTATCTATCTATCTATCATCTACATTCAAACTCATAATAATAATATTGGAAACACAATTTTTTTGTTATAAATATATTCCAGATCATATTTCATGACAAAGTTAGAACTCCAGAATTTGCAGGTGACAGATCCATTTCCAACAAATGAGTCTATGTACAGTGGTGCCTCAGTTTAAGTAATAAATTCATTCTCTGGACTGTTTTGTATCATGAAAAATTCTTAAACAAAATCACGATTTTCCACAGGAATGCATTTAAAACCAATTAATTCATTCCAGAGGTCAGAAAAAAGGCAAACCGGAGCATTCAATTTAAAATTTTTGTTTGTTTGTTCGTTCTTTATTATGCAGTCATAGACCCGATTTAAGAGCACAAAAGGAAAACCAAAGCATCCCCATTATTTTCATTATGTAAACACCACACACCGACTTTTAATGCCTTACCAATAACCCTTAAACCAGAACATTACATTGAAAATTTTTCTTAGACTGAGGCATTCCCATTTCCAATAATTTCTTTTCTTAAACCAAGTTTTTCTTTAACTGGGGCATTCCTAAATCAAGGTACCACTGGACAGTTGTATCTCGTAAGAAGAATGCCCCTTAATACGAAAAACTCGTAAGACGAATGAAATTTCTGGGAATAGGAAAGCCTTGTAAGATGAATTTTTCCTATGGGATGCCTCGCATGACGAATTCCATGCATTCCTATGAGAATCGCGTTAAACCACGTTTCGTAGGATGGATTTTTCGTAAGACGGATTAACCCATAGAATGAATTAAATGTGTCTTAAGAGGCACCACTGTATATCCATATACAAATTAAACATCGCAAGAATGAATATAATTATCAAAATAAAAAAATTGTCATTGTGTGTATATATACACAGTATACACATACAACGAAATTCAGATACCCAGAGACCAGATTCAACACACACACAAATCCCCAAACACTCTCACACACATTAAAAAAATCCCCTCAACACACACACATAAAAAATCCCCGAACACTCCACCCACCCACCCCCCTAAAAACACAAGCATCTACAGAACAGGCTAGGTAATCCTGTCCAAGTGCTCACTGCTGGTGGTCCTTGAGTTCATTATTAAGTGCAATTATAGCTCTGGGATAAAAACTGTTCAGAAGATGTGTGGTCCAAGTTTTAATTGCTCTGTATCTTCTGCCAGAAGGCAACAGTTTGAAGAAATTATGAGCAGGATGATTAGTCTCTCAGAATGTTGTGTGACTTCCTCAAACAGCGAGATGTGAAGATGTCATCCAGGGTTGGTAGCTGGAGCCCGGTAACATTCTGGGCAATTTTAATTATTCTGTGTAGAGCTTTTTTGTCTGCTACAGAGCTGCTCCCATACCATGAAAGCATGCCATAAGTTGGGACACTCTCAATGGTGATGTGATAGTAGGATAGAAGTAGATGATGAGATAAATTCATCTTCCTGAGCATTCTCAGGAAATACAGCCTCTTCTGTGCCTTCTTCACATCCATATAGGTGTTTGCAGTCCATGAGAGGTCCTCTGAGATGTAAGTGCCCAGATATTTAAAGCTACCACCTTCTCCACCTCCTCACCATTTATGTACAATGGTAGATGTACATTTTTCTTCCTCCTAAAATCAATTATAAGTTCTTTAGTTTTTGGGTGTTAAGTATAAGATTATTTTCTTTACACAACTGTGTCACACCTTGAACTTCTTTCCTATAAGCAGACTCATTGTTCTTACTAATGAGCCCCACTACTGTTGTATCATCTGCAAATTTGATTATTGTGTTGGTGTTATACAGTGGGGTGCAGTCATGTGTGTACAAGGAGTAGAGGAAGGGGCTTAGCACACAACCCTGAGGAGCTCCTGTAATTAATACTAGAGTATAAGAATGGTAGGATCCCATCCTTACTGACTGTGGCCTCACGTTAAACCACATTTCATAGGACAGATTTTTCGTAAAACAGATTGACCTGTAGAATGAATTAAATGTGTCTTAAGAGGCACCACTGTATATCCATACACAAATTAAACATCACAAGAATGATCAACATAAATTATAATTACTGCTATAGAACTTGCACAGTAACTATGAGTATGGCAGTCCTGCAGATGACTGGCTGTGCTTAGTTTTCAAAAGCACATGCTGGAATCCTCTGAACAATATGACCATTGCAGGAACTTAATTAAACTTGTTCCCTGAACTGGCCATGAAAAAACAGATTACACAAGAGTTCAGCATCCTCCTTCTAGAACTACAGATCTAGAGCCATCTCCAAGGCCATGAAACTCCCCTGTCATGGACAAATGCATGGCTTTGTGTTTCTTCCTCAAGTTGTGACAGGACTGGTTTTTGCAGGCTAGCAAAGCAAGAACAAAAGCAATTTTTCACAGTAAGAATAACTGCTGAAGAATCTTGCTGAACTTTGGGGGCCCACCTATTACGCATGGCATAATAGGTGGAGAAAGAGTTGCATTATTTATTGTAATGTTTGTTTAGTTCTTTGTTAAAACATTCATATATAGAGATGCCCACAAGTCAGAAAAATGATGATTCATTGTGGTTTGTGGTTAACCCACAAACATCAAAAACCCAAACCAGTCTGTGGTATTTTTCTCTCTTGTTCATGCCTGGGGGAGGGGAACCTAATGCCTCCACCCCCTCTGCCACCCAACCACCCTCTTCCTACTATTGTCTCCCTAGCTAGTCCTGCCACCTCCTCATCCTCTACCACAGGCATGACCAAACTTTGGCCCTCCTGATGTTTTGGACCACTACTCCCAGAATTCCAAGCCTGTATTTCCAATGGCAAAGGACTGTGGGAGTTGTGGCCCAAAACATCTGGAGGGCTGAAGTTTGGACATGCCTGCTCTACCAAGACTTTAGAGATAGCAGGCTGGCTTCCCTTCCAAGTACAGTCGGACCACACACACCCATACCTGTTATCTGGATTGGATATATCTTCCAATATTCATATATTAAGCATATGAAAAGACTTCTGCCATGCACACTTAGCCAGTCTTGCCAAATTGCTTTTGAATGCTGCACAGGGTGTAGATTTGGTCCAATGACCACAGTGCAGAAATATTTGCAAGCCAAGGTGCTCTACTGATACCGCAGGAATGTTCTTGTGATGAGAATGGTCAGGTCCCGGGTTGTTACACAGGCAGGGCAGGACATTTTCATTTAAAACTTTACGTCCTGAAGATGTGTTGATCAAAGCAAAACAAGAATGAGGCAGCCATGAGTATATAAGTTGCAGACTGCAAGTTATTACTCAGATTTATAGCCAAGTTTACATTTTGAATTTCACCATTCACCCAGGGAAATTTTAAGGAATTTAAAATCTTGCATCTCACAAATCCAAAACGGAAGAGGCTTCGTTGCATTATTTTTGCACAAGGCAGAAAGTGTAAGATTAATGTACTCCTCTAGCAACTATAAAACCCACCTACTTACATAATTTTTGCCATTAAATCTAACTGAAATTACATTTGGGACACTTCCCTTCCAAAAACCAGAATCCAGCTTCAGCAGTTCCTCCATACCAATTGATAAACAGAGCCTGTGCGAGAGATACAGGAGATAAGAGATACTGTATATTCAATTAACTCCAGTTGCTTACAAAATGGCTTCTGTCAATGGAATGGGAAGCAGCCAGTTCACCCTTTGCACTGCACTTCTCTCTGCACACACACTCAATTTGCTGTAGAGGAGAAACCCCTTCCCCAAAGCAAATTCTGAAAAGGAGAAAGAGAGGGAGTGAAGGGACATGGAAAGTCAATTTACAGGTATGGTAGTCCTTTGCTCAATCTTCCCTAATTCCTGTAAAGAGCAAGAGGATGCTACGCCTATGCCACATTTGGTGCTCATTCGAAGTCCCATTTCAAAGTTAAAATTTTTTTGTTTGGGCTGGCCCCATTTTTAGAATTGCTTTGTACAATTTTGATCTACTCTGCCACACAGTAACATCATTGCATTCTGCTGCGGTGATCATCTACTCCGCAACCATGTTTCCCACAGTAGCCAAATAGATGTCCAGAAGCGTTTCCTTCCAGTTATTTACATACCAGCAATCAATTGAATTAGGTGTGTGATAAAACCCAAGCAAACTGAATCTTCTTATTTCATTTTGTTCAAAGCAATGGAAAAATAACAAAATTATTTTAAAAAGGAGAGTATCATTGTTGCCAATACACGCATCAAGTGCCCCAAATCAAGTTGATAGCAAAATCCTAATGCATTTTGTAATCCAAATGAGATTACAAAAACTACACTGAAATGTTCTCAAAGAGTGTGATGAGCACATATGATGAGATGGGTGTGCTATCTCTGTCTCTTTCCAATGTCACATCAGTCACACAAAACAGTGTGAAGAGGAGGCGGCAATCCAAAACATGGATGGCCTATTCAACAAGTTTGAGTCAATCTAAATCAAACTGAATTGAATCAAATTGATTTAAATCATGATTGGTTTAAATCATGATTGAAACCACAAACTGAATTAAAAACGTTTGAAATTTTAAATTAAAAATGTTTTACATTTAAATTGTGAGCTAGATCCATTTGATTTTTTTTAAAAAAAATCATTGATTTTGAAAGGAGCTGGACTCGTGTCCATAGGGTATGTTCCAGCTCAACAGTTCTACGATGATTATTTTATCCACCTTGATAAACAGACACAACAGCCTCCACCTCATCAGTTAGTTTCATGTGATCCAGCCAGTCTCAGAGAAGATGCACTCCTAGTTCCCTGACCTCCTTGCCCTCTGAAGATGCCAGCCACAGAGTCTGGCAAAACATCAGGAAGAAAAATTTCCCGAACTCGGCCAAATATCCAGAAAAACTCACAATAACTATCAGATCCCGGCCATGAAAGCCTTTGAGAATACAAGATGCACATCCTTCATTGTATATACTATAACGACTATATCAGTCTATAGTTAGTGTAGCATTACATAAAGGGCCTACTTAAGAGATAAAAGGTTATCTGTTCATTCTAATAGAAGTCTGCTACCTTAGGCTATGTTTGGCACAGAACATGGACTTCATTTCATGTCTGATTTCTCAGGCACAAAGCATGAAAGATTTGTATGCCCGGGAGGAAAGCGATGCCATAATGTGTGATCTGGCCCAGGGTACATATGAATATATATAATAGTAAACCAGTATTGTTCAGTTTAAAACCAACTTCTACACAAGTAATTGAACACAGATATTATTCTCATGAATAGAAGGGGCATTTAGAAAAGGGATTTCGGTGTGTGGGTGTCCAGAATACCCAAACCTTAGTGTATAAAAAGCAAGAAAACTGTAATGGATCAGCCAAATATTTCTACAGGATCCTCTTCTTTTTCTTTTTCAGTGTAATGTTTAATACTGATGGACAGCAGCATTGATTTAGTCACCTTAGTGACTAACATGCCTTAGTTACATTCTGGCCACATTATTTAAATGCTATCTAGGAGAGGCTGCCTATGAAAAGGATCCAGGGAGCTGATCTGTCTCTGTGCCGAATTCAAAGTGTTGGTTCTAATCTATAAATAAATAAAGCCCTAAATGGCTTAGACCAGTGATGGCGAGCCTTTTAGAGACCGAGTGCCCAAACTGCAATTCAAAACCCACTTTTTCTTTTTTTTTCTTTTTTTTTTTTTTTTTGTAAAGTGCCAATACAGTAATTTAACCTGAATTCAGGTGGCTATGAAGGGGCGATGTCGGGTGCCCACAGAAAGGGCCCCGAGTGCCACCTTTGGCACCCGTGCCATAGGTTCACCATCACTGGCTAAGACTGAAGTAAGGGTCCCTCTGTGCCCCAGCCCCGCTCCCTTCCATGCAGGACTTTTCCTTCATTGTGCAACCACAGTAAACATATATTATGGGGAGGGCATGTGTGTGAGGGACAGAGCCCCAGGGAGAGGGGCTGAAAATCAGAAGGGATGTCGGACTCAAGCTATTTCAAGGATCCCATCTCCCTCTATGAGCCTGCTCAAGTGTTGAAATTATTGGGAGAAGACTTGAATATAATCCCACCACCTTCACAAGTGGGTTTGAGCTCACATGAAAGAGGACCCTCTCGGATGCTGCCCCCAGACTTTGGAACTCCCTCCCACAGGAGACTTTGCTACTCTTCTCCAAACAGTTGAAGACCTTGAAATCCATTGCTGTTTCCTACAGCTTTAAATGTGTTTTGGTGTCCCTTATGTCCTTTGCATCACATCTGTTTTTGGGTTTTGCTTGTTTTTTATCCTATAGGAACCTTCAACAGCATCTCCTCTGTGACAAAAGAAGCTGTGTTCCTGGCATCGTGCAGGATGTTAAACTTTACAGTAGTACAGTGGTACCCCTACTTATGAGCAGCTCTACTTACGAGCAATTCAACTTAAGAGTGGAAAACCATTGGCCTTTTAACTGCTGCCTTATAAATTTTAGATGTGGTCTGCTCTACTTATATTGTTTTATTTTTTCCATTTTTAAAATTTCTTTTTTTAAATTTTTTAGATATGGCTGCTCTACGTACAAGCTGTTCGGCTTCTAAGCATGCATTCAGAACGGATTAAACTCGTAAGTAGAGGTACCACTGTATATAAAAGAAAACATGCGTACACGAATTCCCACGTCCACAGGGAACAAACTCATTATTTTTGAGAGTTCTCAGGAGGCAACACCTGACTGAGAAACTGCTGGGTGACCTTCTACCGTAGCTACATAGAATATTCTAACTTACTGCCTCAATGTTTGGTTTGTGAGTGGCACAGTGGCAGATAGAAAGGTGCTCCAGAGGGTCATAAATACTGCCCAGAGGATCATCGGTTGTCCTCTTCCTTCTTTGGGAGAACTTTATAGCTCCAGGTGTTCAAGGAAGACCTCTAAAATCTTGAATGACCCACCACACCCTGGATATCAGTTTTTGAACTACTGCCATGGGCAGGAGATACAGGACAATTAGGACAAATGTGAAGAGATTAAAGTACAGTTTCTACCCTAGAACAGTATCTAGCTTAAATGCTGTGGTCTGGTGTTATATTAAGCAGAGTGGGATTGTATGTGGTGGTTTTTGTTTGTTTTTAGATTGTATAGTACTGTGAACAGCACCTAATTTTGTCGTACATGTTGTGTATGTGTACAATGACAATAAATTGCTATTCTATGCTATTAGCCTAGGTATACCTGCACACTTGATCTATAACCAGGAATTAATAGGTTTCTAATAACTGGGTATGAGGCAGAAATGAATGCAAGAAGTCAGAAGCCCTCTTTGGGAGTTAACACCTGAGTACGTACATTCACTCTATGAAGATAGGTGATCAGCATGGAGGCTAAAAGGGGGAAGAAGACACACAAGAGTGGCTTTGCTGCCAGATAGGCAGTGAACAAACAAATTTTCTGTATCCACAGGGGCATTCCATGTGAATTAGAACCATGAAAATGAAGGTTGTCCCACCCAGGGAGAGCGTTCATAGACACAGAAGGCTCTCTCTACAGACACGTCATTGCGTAGGAGGCCAACAGAAGTGATGATGGACGGACAGGTCACTACGCTCCTGTTGCTTACGTGCGAACTACATTCCCATTTTAGCACCAACAGCAGCCACTGTCACAAACATCTGATTCAGTGTGAACACACATTTAGTAGAACATGAGCGTTCCTGCTGAGTTCCACCTTGGGAAACAAACAATATAATATCTACAGAATTTTTATTAGTCATTTTATTTTATTTTAAAAATGGAGCAATTTGAAAATGAAACTACACTGTCAGCCGGAGACTGAATCACTCCAGAATTTCTTAGTTACTACATCAGCTTCTTCCTCATTCCATCCATAGCCTAGTAGATAAGATTATTTTGCTTTCATCAAGCTGTCTCCTATGACTCCACTATGACCTGATGAACTCCCCCAGGCTATGACCACAATTTGCAAAGTTCAGCAGGGATCTCTCAGGTTCCACCCTAGCTTTACCTGCTATTGTTCCATCTAATGGCTCCACTGAGGGAGGGTAGCATTACCATCAAAATGTTGTCAATCTAGTAGAAGGCAAACAAATGCACCAACTGAAAACACAAAGATACTGAACTCAAGTTCCGTAGTGGCTCCCAAGCAGTCATCTAAACCACTGCAAGATCTGTACAAGATACAGCTTCATATTTGGCAATATCTCCATATATAGAGAGAGAGAAAGACATTCTCTTTCTGGGTCTGTGTTGCTGAAATCACCAGAGTGATTTCAGTTGCCTGTGATTCTTGATCCATCACTGATTTGAGTTTAGTTAGATTTGATTTGATGGATGGGATATGCTGTAGGCAGCCTGGAGTAGGAACTACCCCATTATGGACATGGAGTCAAGCACTGTTATGGATGTTATGGATGGTTTACAGGTTAAAACTTAAAACCTTAAAATTTAAAATCGTAATTTGTCATCCTTGAACAATTCTGAATCGCGACAAAATGCCATTTTTGTAGCTCATGCCCCTATCTAGTAATCATCATGACAATACCCCTCTGTTTTGGCTACAACATTTTGGACTACAGATGGAAAACTCAAATGTTTACCTATTTCCCCTATGGGGAAAAAGAATCCTCAATATTGTAGATCACCCTTTTGGGAGAAAGTGGTCTACTAAACCTTCTTGTTGATTTTCTTCTGTGTCTGGGGACTTGTAAAAATTCCATGGCATGGTAAAACATGTGGCCCCTCACATGCCATTCCAAATGCTACAACTCAAACAGGATGAATATTTTATTTATTCATTCTATTTTAGAGTATTGGGAAAAGGACCCAAGGTGGCTTACAGTAATGAGGGACAATGTACAGTCCAGTACAATAAAGGCATGCTCAAGCATTGAGAACAGGGAACTGAGGCATATATTGCAGCATTAAAAGACAACATTACATTAAAGGTACAAGAGAATGTAAGCAGTTAAAAAGAGAGTAAAATTCAATGTAAAAGTTATGAGTGATGGAAACTAACATTGAAAACAGTGTCAATAAAATCACACAAGGCCCTTTCATGTGTTCCCATGAGACGTACCTGTGAGGGATGGAGAGAAAGGCCTCTCCTCATGACCTTAACACCCAAGCTGGTTCATACTGTGAGATTCAATCTTTGAGGTAGCTAGGACCCAGGTCATATAGTGCTTTGTAGGTCAAGGTCAACACCGTGAATTGTGCCCGATAGCTAATTGGTAGCCAGTGAAGCTGCTTTAATAGGGGTATAATGTGAACTCTGTACCCCGCCCCAGTCAGAAATCTGGCCGCTGCATTTTGGATTTGTTGAAGTTTCCTGAGACCTTCCTTTGGTAGCCCCACATAGAGCACATTGCAGTAGTCTAGATGGGATGTCACTATGGCATGTGTCACTCTGGTCAGAGCTGGTTTCTCAAGAAATGGGCATAACTGCAGTCCTAGTCTTAATTGTGCAAATGCACTCCTGGCCACAGCCCTGACCTGGGCATCCAGGCTCATGGATGAGTCCAAGAGCACCCCCAAGCTGTACACCTCTTTTTTTCAAGTAGAGGATGACCATATCCAGTACCATAGGGTTGCATCCCTATCCCTTGTTCTCTCTTTCAACTGATCAGAAGCACGTCTCTCTTGTCTATGTTTAGTTTCGTATGAAATATGAAAGGAGGCCAAAGTCAGAGTTTAATTTTTCTTAAATCTGCTTCTCTCTGCCCAAGCCTTAACAAAGCATCTCTCTTACAACAATCTGGCAATCTGCTATTTATGACAGACAACTAACACTTCATTTTGAAACTGGCACTTCTGTAGTAGTGTTGTTTTTGTTCCCCCTCATGTCACTGCTTCCACACTGACTTCATGTTTTATGTTGTTGTTCAGTTTCTATTATCTAGAAGTTCTCTGCTTGCACCTTGAAGACTGGAGGATATCAGACTCTCTTACATCTAATGAGACTCAGCCAATAACATCTTGCCTTCAAGAAGAGTCATCCTACTGCACTTATGACCCAAGGTAAACTAATTCCCCACTCATATCCTACATCCTCCCCTCCTTATAAAAGAAGATGAGAAAAATAACAGCATGTTTTACTATTTGAATCAACACTTTGACAGATGTGAAAGAAGGGTATCAGAGTTTAAATACTGACCATGAAACATAAACACAAATTATTTTAACAGGACTGACACAGGCACTCAAAACTAATTGGACATTCTGAATCGCAGGGAAGTCAGAGATACAAAAGAGGGGGCTTTCTTTTTCCTCATCGGATCAAATTTTAATCTGGTGATCATTATTTTTGATATGTTTAAATCCATTTCCCCTCTCTTTTGGGGGGCACAAAGTTTCAAGGAGAGACACATGGATTATAACAGGGGTGGGTTGGGGGGTCATTCAAAATATTTCAAGGCTGTTTATCTGCTCCAGGACTTTGCAAGGATGCCTCATATCTATATCAGTCAGTTAAAGCTTTATTGAATAAGTCGATTAGACCATTTCAAAGCCACAAGACAAAACACACACACATCCAAGTACTAATAAGTATACAATACATTAAAACAGTAATAATACATAGTTCTTGCTCAAGAGCTAAAATGGATATATTCACATTTAACATGTCTTGATCCAACTAGATCACACCCTTACCAACCATCTACTTCCTCAGAAATGCTGCTTTTACTGCAAAAATTCCAACTTTATATGTTATATCTATATATCTATATCTATATCTATATCTATATAAGTGGTACCTCTGATAACGAATTTGGTTCTCAAAGGCAATTGTTATAAAAAAATTGTTAACTGAAACGTGGTTTCCATTGAAATGAGTGGTAAACCAATTAATCCATTCTAGAGGTCTGAAAAAAGGCAAAAACGCTGGTGTGTGTGTGTGTGTGTGTGTGTGTGTGGTTTCCAGACCTCTTTACTATGTGTACTTAAAGGCTTTCAGTGCTGGAACACACACACACCCAACACACACCCCACAGTGCAATGCAAACATGGACAAAAGAAACCAGCAAGACCATACCAGCCTTTTCCTGCCAAAAATGCAATGGAAAGCAGTTCAAAGATCAATAAAAACAATCTCAAAAAAAAAAAAAAAAACCCACCCAGTCGTTCCTGCCAAATGCTCAGGTGGCAGACCGAACAGGAAGTTCAAAACTTCCAGGGCAGCGTACCTGATCTGCAAGGGGTGGTGGGATGTCCAGGACAAAAGCTTTCACCCTGGCCACCCCACCACCCCTGTCACCACCGTCACCCCATATAAGAGTATTTGCTTTTATCTGCGGTTTTCATTATCCACGCGGGGGGGGGCTGGAACCAATCCCCTGCGGATACATGGGTCCTACTGTACTATCTTTGAAAGGGTCATTGTTGCAGATTTCCAACAGTGACTACTGTATTTTGCCCCCCCCTTGCCCTCAGGAGGTCTTATTCCTCCAAGGTTTAGCCCCAGGATTACAGATAAAAGATGTTCCCCTGCCCCCAGGAGATCCAAAACGGAATTCTCCCCAGGAGGTCCAACCCCCCCCCCCTGGTGATTTCAAACTCATTCCTCTTTCAACAACAGGGCTGTACATCCTCACTTCTTATATCAGGACAGGGAAGTAGAAAACTATTCTATCCTTTAATAGAATCACAGAATCATTGAGTTGGAAAGGAGTTTATAAGGCCATCAAGTCCAAGTTCCTGTTGTTGTTGTTCAGTCGTTCAGTCGTGTCCGACTCTTCGTGACCCCATGGACCAGAGCTCGCCAGGCCTTCCTATCCTCCACTGCCTCCCGGAGTTTTGTCAAATTCATTTTGGTGGCATCGATGACACCGTCCAACCATCTCATTCTCTGTCGTCCTCTTTTCCTTTTGCCTTCGATTTTTCCCAGCATCAGGGACTTTTCCAGGGAGTCCTCTCTTCTCATGAGGTGGCCAAAGTACTGGAGCCTCAGCTTCAAAATCTGTCCTTCCAGTGAACATTCGGGGTTGATTTCTTTCAGAATGGATAGGTTTGATCTCCTTGCAGTCCAGGGGACTCTCAAGACTCTCCTCCAGCACCACAGCTCAAAAGCATCAATTCTGCGGCGATCAGCCTTCTTTATAGTCCAGCTCTCACTTCCATACATCACTACTGGAAATACCATAGCTTTAACCATCCTGACCTTAGTTGGCAAAGTGATGTCTCTGCTCTTTAGGATGCTATCTAGGTTTGCCATTGCTTTCCTCCCAAGAAGCAGGCGTCTTTTTATTTCGTTGCTGCAGTCGCCATCTGCAGTGATCAAGGAGCCCAAGAAAATAAACTCTGTCATTGCCTCCATTTCTTCCCCTTCTATTTGCCAGGAGGTGATGGGACCAGTGGCCATGATCTTAGTTTTTTTGATGTTGAGCTTCAGCCCATTTTTTTTCATTCTCCTCTTTCACCCTCATTAAGAGGTTCTTTAATTCTTCCTCACTCTCTGCCAAGTTCCTACTCAATGCAAAAATCCAAATCAAAGCATATCAGATGGCTGTCCAATTTTCTGTTGAACGCCTAAAGCATTTGAGTGCTCATTATCACCTCTTGAGGTTATTGGTTCAATTGTTGTATTGTGCTAACACAGGCATGTTCAAACTTTGGCCCTCCAGATGTTTTGGACCACAACTCCCACAGTCCTTTGTCATTGGCAATCTAAGCTTAGAATTCTGGGAGTTGTGGTCCAAAACATCAGGAGGGCTGACGTTTGAACATGCCTGTTCTAAGAGTTAAGTTATTATCTCTGATAATCAACCTAATAGCAGCTTCCTGTAACTTGAACCCATTTTTAAATGTCCTGCACTCTGGGAGATCCTGCCCCTCCTCTGTATGGTTACCTTTTCAGGTCTTAGAAAAGTGTTATCCTATCTCCCCTCACTCTTCTCTCCCCAAGACTAAACATGCCCAGTTCTTTCAGCTTTTCCTTGGAAGGCTTGGTTTTCAGGCCCTGAGCCTCCTTGGTGCCCTCCCTTGAACTTGTTCCACTGTCTTAGCATCCTTCTTAAAGTGCAGTGTCCCAAACTGGACACAGTCCTCTAGATGAGGCCAAACCAGGGCTGAATAGAGAGGGCCCAGTTTTTCACAGGATTTGGAGACTATGCTTTTCTCCCTGCAGCTTCAAGTAGCATTTGCCTATTCTGCAGCCACATCACACACTTGGCTCATATTCAGCTTGCTCCTTTACATGGAGAGGCAGTAAAATCTTGGTATCAACAGCCATCCGTTGCCTTCTTTTTTTAATCGTTCCGCCATCTTGCCAAGTACTCTTATTTTTATTATTGTTATATGTCCTATGTGTTTGATTCTCTTTTATTGTTTTTCTATTGTAGTTAACTGCCCGGAGTTCCTCAAGGAAGATGGGTGGCAAATAAATAAATAAATAAATTTTATTGGAGCCATGAATTCATGGGCAAAAAACAACAACCATGAAAGTGAGATACCTAGAATATAGCATGAAGAAGAATAAGTACACTGAGGCAAGCACATGAAGGTTAACTGCGGCTTAAAAGCATTGTTTTCATTTTAAGTGTTTGAAGCCTAGAGCCATCCTCTGCCATGAGGTGGCAGACTCCCCTAAGTAACTGAATACACCCTGAAACCAGAGAAATTACACGGTTCCCCATGACAGTATCTCTCAGGTGGATCAGTTAGAACGAGACCAACTCGGCCTGCAATCTACTTTTTCTACAACATGGAAACTTCAGAGATGGAAATAACATTTCACATATATATCCATCACTCTGGCTCTATAGTTCTGAAAAGGTAGATGGACGCCTACATGGTGCATATGTGCCAACCATTTACACTGCACATTAAGGATCCTTCCCAGAACAAGCGCAATAACGGAATACGAAGGGAAGCTCACCATATGGAGCTGACGGATGAAATTAGGGCCGCCTCTGCTGCGGATATGAAATCTAATAGCTATGTACTGTATTACTCAAAATTTGTGTATAAGTACCCTAATTTTCTCCCCACTAACCAGTGTAATTAATTCCATTGCCATCTATCTACCTCTTTTTTAAGGTATTAGCAAAAAGGGATATAAGCGTAATAAATAATAAAAATTATAGGGTTACATTTAGACTCATATTTTCCTCTACTTGTAGGCGCATAAAAGCAGGTGGCCTTCTAATTCCCCCGTAGCTTGAGCATTTGAATTAGAATCTGGCACATTTTTGCCCTTGCCAATCATGCGTCAGAACGCTAATGAATTTAAAGTACAACATTGTGTATGTTTACTCGAAGCAAACCAAAGGGGGCATATTCACCAGTAAATATGTTAATAACTGCAGCCTCAGGCTGCTGTTGCACTGCTAATTTGATTCTTTCACATTTATGAGAAACCTGACCACCTGATATTTGCTTTTCCTACAACTCCTACTCCTCCATATGTAAATAGATCTTGGTAAGAAGGAGTTTAAAATTCATCTAATGAGACCACTAAGAATCCTTATTTACAACCCTTATCTACACTGGAATTAATGCTACAACACTACAATCAGCATATACCTGGATGGGGAAAAGTATGCACACCCTCTATTAATTCGATCCAAGCAGCTACCATAATAATTGTTCTCAATCCTGTGTCCACAGATGTCACTGCCAATGCTAGTCTCACACAGGTCCTCAACAAGTTGGAGAGGAAGTTGCCTTAAAAAGAGGCAAACCAAGAGTCCATCTATCTAGAACTGTCTGCTACACTCTTTGGTGTTGGAAAAATACAATTCTCCATGCTTTCAGTGGAATTCTTTCAATGTGGGGGTGTCTGTGGAGAGCATGTTCTGTCTCTGCAACTAAGTTTGCCCATTTTTCCATATTTGACACTCTCCTTCTTCCTTCCTTCCTTCCTTCCTTCCTTCCTTCCTTCCTTCCTTCCTTCCTTCCTTCCTGTTTTCTTTTTAAGGTACCCTTCCTCTTAAATCTTCCCATGTCTGCTCACCAAAGAAAGACATGTGGTGATGTAGCTCTGTACAATGGCCGAAGTCCTGTCACTTAGTCTAATAAATTGCATGCACACGTGTGTGTGTGTGTGTGTGTGTGTGTGTGTGTGTGTGTGTGTGTGTGTGTGTGTGTGTGTGTGTGTGTGTGTGTGTGTGTGTGTGTGTGTGTGTGTACTCCACACAGCTGACAGAGCTTTACAATCCAATGACAATGCTGAATGTTTTTAATTGCTCATAAAAATGCAATGAAAACATATGCACACACACACATGCGCACACACACAACATCATGAACAGTAAAAAAAAACATGTTCTATTTCCATCATCAAAGAGGCTTCCAAACTGATTATGCCGCAGCTTCCAAGGGAAGGGATGAGACTGAGTAGATTTTTCCATGCTTTCCCCTGTAATAAAAAGGAAATAGCCAGATTCCAAATTCCTCCAATGTTTAGCCCCAGGATTGCAGATAAAAGATGTCCCAAGGCCAACCTGAAGAACCTGTGGAATGAGTCACGGATTTGTACACCATGCAGATGTCCTGCAACCCAGTAGCAGCAGTTCGAAAAGAATCTGGTGGAGTGTCAGCTACCACTACAGTTGCCTCCACTGCTCTCAAACTCAGCTCAGCAGTATTTAATTACAGTGGTCCCCCGCCCGTTTGCCATTCATATACTGCAGTCCCACTATATCCCGGGACCACAGTATATGAAAAAAGGCCCCCCTGGGGTAAAGACCTGTTTCAGGCCTCCTGTACTTAACCCAGTACTGGCGATGCCCCAAACAGGAGGGCCCGAAAATGGCTCAGAAAATCATTTTGGAGGCCTCTGAGGGCCTTTCTAGGCCTGTCAGAGGCCTCAGAAATGATTTTCAGCAATCCAGAAACTACTTGGGGTTCACAGGGAGGCCATTGGGGGGCCTCCAAAAGGCCCGGGAAGGCCCTCGCAGACCCATTCAGGGCAGTGCCAAGCTGGGGAGAAGTACAAGAGCCCACAGCTAGGCCTCCCAGGCCTGGCCCAACCTGCATCTGCATATCATGGATTTTCAATTATCACGGGTTGGGTCGGGTCCCTAACCCCCGTGATAGGCAGGAGGGTCACTGTATATGCATTGAGAGGAGTGGTTCTCAAACTTGGGCAACCCAGGTGTACTTGCAGTCCCAGAACACCTAGGTTACCCAAGGTTGAGAACTGCTGCATTAGAGGCCATTTATCCATGAAAGGCTATCTTCTAACATACCGTATTTATCAGCGTATAACACGCACAGGCGTATAACACGCACCCTCATTTTAAGAGGGAAATTTCAGGAAAAAATTAAATTTCAAATAAAGAACTTTGAAGCAAAATAAGGGTAGCTCAGAACTTTTTTTATTAATGTCCCATTCTTTTCACCGGACAGACTGCATTTCCTTTGATCGTTTAACCGGGAGGTTTCCTGAGGATACTGCACAAATATTGTATATTTTCCCCCCGACTCTCCACCCCACCCCACCCCACCCCACCCCTCCCTTCCCCTCCCCACCCAACCCAACCCAACCCGCATCTACCTGCGATGCATCCAATTTTTTTAACTCATTTTTAACACCTTCTCCACCTCGGAGTCAGTTTGTGCCTTTGAAGGCAACCCCGTGGGGGTGCCTCTCCCACGAAAACGGAAGGAAGGGGCCTCTAAAAGTACAGCTAGGCCTCCCAGGCCCCAGTGCCTCCCGGCCTCCGGTCCCATGCCTGCCTGCCTGCCTGCCTGCCTGCCCGCACCCTGAGCCAACGCCCATCCCACCCGGCTGCTGGGAAAGTTTTCACCCTGTTCGCAAATCAGGGGGTGCCGTCGGTTGTAGGGAGCGGAGGTGGGAGGGGAGGAAAGGGAAGCATGAACGGTCTCCTTCTAAGACCCGCCCCGCCGCCGGAGTTTTGGGCCCCGTCACAGGATCGGGAGGGTCACTGAGCCTCCCCACCCACCCCCTCCTCCTCAGGTAGTAGAAGCACAGCCTGGGCAAGGCACGCAGGGCTCAAGAGGGAGGGAGGGGAAGAGAGAGGGAGGGAGAGAGACTCCCCCACCCCGACCGGGAAGGGCGGGGGGAGAAAGGAAAAAGGGTGTCCTCGCTTCTGGGTCTGGCAAGGCGGCGGCCGCCGCTCCTGTGAGAGAGGCCTGCCTTCCCCCGTTCTCGAGCGGCCGCTGAGGGGGGGAGTCGCCTCCGCTCCCCCGACTGAGGTGGTTAACACCCGCCCCCCTTCCTGCCTGCCTGCCTCCTCAGCGCTCCCCCCACCCGCGCCACCTCCAGCACCAGCGCCGCCTCCGAACTGGACTTCCCCCGCCCCCTTACACCGGGAATCGGGGGTTGGCCATTTCCCTCCCTCCCTAGGTCCCAGACTCCATGAAAGGCTATCATTTGCCCCCTATTTTCAGGGGGAAAGTGTGTGTTATACAATAAATTTTTTTTTGTTTTACTGGATTGAGAGAAGTAAAACAAATATAACAGGGAGAAACAAAATCATCAGGAAAAGAACGCCAATTTGAAGCAATGTAAAAATGTATGGTCTGATACATGATGAAGAATACATCATGCCCATGAGCTATAGCCCACTCCTAACACTTTGTGCAAGTTTTCTTAAATTGAATGAAAAGAAGAGGAAAATTGGCAAGTATATATTATATGGCAGCAGAACATGCCAGATTTATACACAAGCCAACCACCGATCAAATTAATCTCTATAGGGGTCTGCATGAATTTGGGGACTGCAGTGGTGATTACAATTCAAACTCATATTAATCAATAAGGAAGGACCATATGAAAGAAAGCATGAGAATAGCAGGACGCCAGCCATAGATGCTTGGGACAAACTTGCTCTCATACAGACATAGGAAGTTCCATGAATACAGCAGAAATACCAACCCAAGTGTTTGGGATAAGAATGCTTCAATTCACAGGCCAATTATTTTATAGCTATCCTACAGACTGTGAGATGTTCTCCATTAATGATATATAAGTTAACACCACACATTGCTCTTTTGCAACTGTATACATTTCTTGCTTGAAATTTGGTGACATCCTAAACACAGCAGGAAGCAAGTTCCACTGAACCCAGTAGAGCTTACTTCTACGTAAACATTCTCAAGCTTACATTATTTAGCTTTTCAGTTATTTCCAATGAGTCCAAACCTAACTCCAAGGTTATATTTTTCTCCAGGCACAGTAGATAGCAGTTACCCAGATGATAATTTCATTTTGGCAAATATCCATATGGGAAGTAAATTATCAAGAGCAAAACACTCCACACAGCTGACAGAGCTTTACAATCCAATGACAATGCTTAATGTTTTTAATTGCTCATAAAAATGCAATGAAAACATATGCATTTTTTCCAAACATCTTCTCACTCCACATATTACAGGATTAGAACATTAACACTGATGAATATAATAAGATCAACCTCTTCTCTTATCATCGGTGATCATTAGCATAGATAGAGCATAAATAATGTGAGGACTAAGGTACTAAGCGGGACAGGGAATCAACACCCAGAAACATGGAATGAAATCTCATTGAAAGAGATGCCAATGGAAGGGTGTTGGGCCTTACACCCCTGCAGTTGTACATGTACACTGTCACTGCACAAACAGCTGTGTGGTACAGAACTGTACAGACCACATTATGGCTGTGCAACCAGTTGCACAGTTTCCACTGGGACTTCTGTGCAACATGCCTACAGAAGTGCATCATGGGTATTTTATAATTTTAAAATGCTGATCAGCTTGCTTTAATTAACAATTGATTTTAAAATTTTGGATCTTGGCCAGCACCAGAGGAGAAACAGGATAAAAATAAATAAATACATCAAAATATTACTTCCACCATACCATGATTTCCCCCCAGCATGTCTGTTGCTTCGTGTTAAGCACATATAGCTGTGCAGCAGGATTATAGCCAATCCATAACCATCTTGTTTCCCCTCTCACCCCCCTCCACCGTGTCAAGTGCGGAAAATGAAACATGGTTCCATACTATTCTCTGTGCCTCAACTCCCATTCACACAGTGCACAACCAACAGCTTCAAAAAGTAACACTCTGCTTTTATGCACAGTCGCTGTCCATTATCCCTGTAAAGTAGTGGAGTTTGCACAAAAGGGGAGATATAGAAATGTAAATAAATAAAGGTCAAATCACCTTAGAAGAGACATTGGACTCATACCCACTGAGATTTAAATGCCAACTTCTGTTTTGCAACTTCACATTGAATCTAAAAGTTCCTATCCAAGACAGGAGTTGTATCTGTGTAACAGATTTAATGGTTTTTACTAGCAAACTGATTATGCAAACCACGGCATGTTAGAAATCTGATTATATGGATAATTCAGTCTGGTTTCTGGGGAAACTAGTATTAAAGTAAGGTCCAATATGTAGCTTCAACTATGACAGTATGTACTCACTAACGTTTATTTATGCTGAATATATATCAATGGTGTGACATGTAGAACTGCAACTTTTATTCAGTGATTCAAAGCTTGAACCTGCTGAGCTTCCTAAGAACCTGGGACTAGTCACCATGATATCACCTGATGCCCCTTTTCCTCCTGCCACACTTCCTTGTTTCCTTGAGCTGAGCTGCAATATTCACCAGAAACAGATTTCTCCCAAGGAACAGCACCCTGCTGCACAAGCTGTCCATATTGTAATACAAGGTACAGTTTTTAAGGATGGTTTGGTTATTGAATCAACCATTAACAGTCATTAACTTCATAAAAGACCTTCCTCTCTTTGTTTATATAAGGACTAATCCAGCAATTTGCATTCACATACTCTTTTCATGGGAAAGGGGTTGGCTATAGAGATGCATGGGTTCCATATCAGATCTCTGTAACATCTTAAGGCTGAATGTGAATGTCTTGTGAAAGACCTGGGCTTAGTGAAACATTTCAACTTGTTATCAGTAAAGTGTCAACCACCATATTTCTTTCTCTTTTTAAAAAACTTCAGATGAAAATACTAAACAGGGAACCATTTACAGTAGTGACAATTTTTCTCCTGAGTTTACTACAATTTCATCCTGTATCAGCAAATGTGGGATCATTAGCAGATCATCCCCAACAGCTAGTACCCATTTTTATGTGCTGGCATCCAATATGAAACTTTCAAGGCAGCGATTTCTAAAACCACCTCTTTAAAAAAAACATTCAGTGACATTGTTACACAAAACAACACTGTAAGATGCGCTAAATCCGGAGAGTGGGTAAACCTGAACACTGTCGGTGCCCAGAGAACTACAATGTTTTAAAATACAATGTTCATTCCGCTCTCCCATCTCTTAAATGCAGTTGAAAGCATAGGCTTTCAAGTTCTCAGTGTCTCCTGCATGCAGCAAATGGCAGCACTGTCCTCAGAGATGTTCAGGAAAGAACACATGTGAATTCTGGCTGATGGAGAATGACAATAAGGGAACCGGGGACTACATTGAAATAAAAGGAGTATTTCCTCTAGTCCCACAGTGAAATCGGCTATTCGTCCAAATCTCATTTTGGGGCATGAAAGAACAACAGCCTGTAGGCTTATTTGCTTGTGCTTTCTTTTTTTTTAAATAGATATCGGTATATAAGTGGGAGTTGTCGGAAGGAGGAGACGAAGCAATATATCCCGACAGGTATCTAGCAACAGGGAAACGAAACCGTCAAGGCTTCTCATCAAACGCAGAAGTATTTCAGGAGGCTGTGTCACAACGGCTCGATGCACGAGAGATGTTTCCCGATCATTGGGAAGCGGGCTAAGTTATTTTGACGAGCCATCTGGTGCCTACGACGGATCATGCTATTTTATTTTATTTTATTGCGATCGACCGCAAATCCAAAACCTATGCAGTATGCATATATTTATTTATATTCAGAAAGAGGTTTTAATTAAAAGTAACAGTCTTAAAGCCAACACTGGCAACAATGCAAATCCACTCCTGAGATCGGAGCAGGAATCCTTCTGTTTTTCTACAAAAGACACCCACCCAAGGTGTCGGGGGTGGGGTCGGAGGAGAGAAGCGTATGCCAGACGTCCGCCTTGGCAGCCGGCTCTCCTCTCCGTGCCCAAAGTGGCCAGGCGGTTTGCCGAAGTGACCGGCCGGGGTGGGTCTCTTACCTGACCGGGAGCTGCGGGAGTGACCCACGGAGGGCGGCTGTTTTGCAGCTGGACTCGAGCCCCTGCCTCTTAACTCCACAGGCGGGAACTGCGGCGCCTTCTCCGCCGGAGCTGGATGATGGGAGCAAGAGGAGCGCGAAGCACCACCACCAGCGACACCGAGCACCGCCTCGGGGATTGTTTCTGTCGCCTCTTGCAGCGCCTGGAATAGTTTTTCCCCTCTCCCCGCCCTTTCGTTCCTAATTTGGACGACGCCACGCCCACTCGCCCGAGGCTGCCTTCCGATTGGAGCCCGCTTCCTCCTCCTCCTCCTCCTCCTCCTCCTCCTCCTTCCCTCCACCCTCTCCGCCGCCGCGGGGCGGAGGGTGAGGGAGCTGTGAGGGGGCGGGGCTCGCAATGCTTTTCGGGATTCGTAGTCTTTTCCCCGGAAGCGGACTACAGGTCCCACGGGCCCGCGCGGCCGCCGGCTAGTTCCGGACAACGCCTGGTGTGTGGTAACGGCGGCGGCGGCGGCGGCGGCGGCAACCACCACCAGCAGAGCAGCAGCGGCGGCGGCGGCGGCGGCCAGAGGGGAGCGGAGGGCACTTCCGGCAGGAGCGACGGCGGAGCCCTTGCGAGGCTTCGAGGGGCGGCGGGTGGGGCCGGCAAGGAGGGAAGGAAGGTAAGGGCAAGGCAAGGCAAGGCGGCCAAAGGGCGGCGGGCGTCTGGGAGGAGGTGGAGGAGAGGGGCGGTGGACTTTCCTTTCCCCGGCTGGTCCTGCTCTCTCGGGGTGGGCCGGGCCCGTGGCCTCAAAAGGGTTGGGGGGGGGTCACGCGTCGTAGGTTGGCGCAGGGCCTGGTGGCGACGCCCAGGTGACGCCGGTCGGGAGGCGTTAGTTACAAGGAGCTCAGGCCTAGGAGGTCAGGCTTGGCCGTTGGGGGTGGTGGTCTAACAAGGGCGCCCTGTCAGGCCTCCGAGACCTTCCCCAGGGCCTGGTATAAAATGCAATATAATATAATATAATTTAGAGAAGGGGAGAGGAACCGCCTCTTTCCCTCACAGGTGTCCCCCCCCCCAGGAACGGTTTCAGGAGGAGCTGGCGCTGGTGATGGGGAAGAAGAAGAAGAGCCGGCCCAAGGCATTGGAAGAGGAAGGCAGGGCTCCCCCCCCCCCCAATTTGTGTGGTGGAGGGGATTTAAGGTTCCTAGGGAGGTTGGGAGGGAGAGAGACAGAGTTTTGGGGGCATCTGGGCTGTGGATCCCAGGTTGGGAGTTTCGACCCGCTCCCTGTCCCTCCTTGTCAAGGGTTGGGCTCCATGACCCATAGGGAGCCCTTCTAGATTTGGAGCTCGTTCCAAGGTTAGTTTTTTAATGGCTCTCAAAGGGCAAGGAAGAAAGGAAAGCGGGGAGGTTGGAGTGGGCTCTCAGTTTGGCTAGGGAGGGAAAGAGGCAGGAACGAAAAGGGAGCCCAGAAACAAGGAAGTTGAGGTCAACTTCAGCCCCTCGAATCCTGCTTAAGAAAAACCAGCCCTTTAAGTGCAAAGGAGGGGTGTCTCTTTGTTCCCCTGCCACCCCTGAAAAGGAATGGTTTTACGGTTTAACAGATCTGGCCTGTCTGGAAGTTGAGTCATGGCTACTGGACTTCTTTTTGAGAGAGAGAAACCTTTCGCTGTTCATCCAAACATGACTGAGAATCTTCACAGACAGATCTGGCCTGTGCAACCAAGCAGGTGACATGCTTACAATGGTGGCACTCCAGATGGTAATGGCAAGAGGGCTGTGTGTAAGTTTCTGAGTATGTCCTAGAACAGTGATGGCGAACCTTTTAGAGACCGAGTGACCAAACTGCAATTCAAAACCCACTAATTTTTTTGCAAAGTGCCAAAACAGTAATTGAATCTGTATACAGGTGGCTATGAAGGGGCGGTGCCGAGTGCCCACAGAAAGGGCTCCGAGTGCCATCTTTGGCACCCGTGCCATAGGTTCGCCATCACTGTCCTAGAATGAAGATGATCTGAAAGCTGATGCACGGGGGGGGGATTGAGCTCAACATTCATTTATGTGTTGAGTTTTCTGTATATGTGGAATTACTTTTTATAAGCATTCAACATGCTGCTGAAATGCAGCATCTTGATGAGCAGCCCAAGAACAGTTTTATCATTTCTGTCACTTTTGACTGACCGGTGCTTAATAGTGGTTGGTGGGCTTGGCACCTCTATGGATGTGTCCATCCTTGAAGTGTGTGATAAGCTGGTGTGCTTGTTCAAAAGCAAAAAGTTCTGCTTATATACCGCCCCATACCACTACAAGTAGTCTGTGGGCGGTTTACAATTTTTTAATTACAGTGCGCAGGCTACACATTGCCCCCAGCAAGCTGGGTACTCATTTTACCGACCTCGGAAGGATGGAAGGCTGAGTCAACCTTGAGCCTGCTACCTGGGGATTGAATCCAGGTCGTGAGCACAGTTTTACCTGCAGTACAGGCATTTAACCACTGCGCCACGAGGCTCAGAGGTTGAAGTAGACAAACTTAACACAGTGCTAGGGATCTTGGACTCAATAAACCAACAGTCCCATCCAGAAAGTTGATGCCATTTTGTTACTACACATAACTTGGTTGCCTTGTTGAATTATTACTTTAGAATACTGGTTCTCTGGTTTTATAGAGAGTAAAGGAAGTGGGTGCATAGTTGTGCTACAGTAAAAGTGCCTTTTCCCTGGGGTCTACATTTTACAAACAGTCACGTCTTGATGAAGTATTCAGAAGTTCACTGTTTTCATTCTTTCACATCTTCCTGCCTTATGTAAGATGCTGCTTATATGGGGAAAATATACAGTAATACCTTGGTTTACGAGCATAATTCATTATGGAAACATGCTTGTAAACCAAAGCATATGTATATCAAAGCAAATTTTCCCATAAGAAATAATGGTCGTCCCATAGACCACATACTGTACACACAAAATGTCAAAACTCACAAAATAAGTTGGCTAGAAGTCCAGGTCAACACCATGGTTTATGTACCTGGCTGCGGAATCTATTTTGCTTGGGACTAACAACTGGATTTTACTCTGAATTTTTAATGTGACAGTAATAAAATGCAATTTGAAGCCATATACATACTTGACCAGCTGCCCCATGACTAGAAATTATTTGAAAAATGAAAAACAATGTTGAAAACATATCAAATAAAAATATAAAGAAAAATAAAACAAAACCCTAACCTGCACTCTTCTTTGAAAACCTTGGTGGCTCGTGGTGCAGTGGTTAAATGCCTGTACTGCAGCTAAAACTGTGCTCACGACCTGGGGTTCAATCCCAGGTAGCTGGCTCATGGTTTACTCAGCCTTCCATCCTTCTGAGGTCAGTAAAATGAGTACCCAGCTTGCTGGGGGAGGGGGACTGCATAGCCTGCCTAGTGTAAGTAAACTGTAAACTGCCCAGACACTACTTGAAGTGGTATGGGGCAGTATATAAGCAGAACACTTTGCTTTTTTGCTTTGGCTGGTGCTTGGGAGACCAGCCTTCCTCTCTCTCTTCACGCTGCTTTTGAGGCTTCCTGAGATGGAATGTTCCAGACAATCACTCACAATCCCACAGTGAGAGAGAGCGCCACAATTGGCTCACTTGTGAACATATTACCCACTCAATTGCTCATATTGCCAGACAATGCTCGCTGGTCAAGGCATAATTGTTCAGAAATGTTAGCTCGTCTTGCAAAACACTTATAGACCAAGGTACTCCCAAAACAAGGTATCAGTACTTGCTGCTCTACATTGTCAGGAAAAGATTTTGTTTTCCATGTTTAGGTTTGAGATAGTTGATGTATCTCTTAAAGATGCATTTACAAATAAAAAGTAATGACTCCATGAAATTCAACTTCTAAAGTGGAAGTAGTCTTAATGATAGTGTTTACCATTAAAAAGAATGCACAAATTAAAACTTAAAATGTGAAAGCAGATGAAAGTACATTGGGAGGGGGGAAAGGGAAACCTGTTGGTTGTCATTAATGCACAGGCGCTCTGTAGAAAAGACTTGCTGCCACATTCCACACAGCATACTCAGATGTACAGTATTTGGTAAATATTCAGAAAACAATGATTTTTTTCTTGTGGATGTCATGGAACATGGGGTATTTCTATCTATAACAATCAAGTATGAATAATAATAAATGTGCTTTTGGTCAGTCAGAATAAAAAGTTGATTCTGGCTTATGGTGAGAAATTTTCCAGCGTTTTTTAGCTGTAGTGTACACTGGTACCTAGGTTTACGAGGACCTTGAATTGTGAGGTTTTTTTTTTTTTTGCAAACTGAGCAATTTTTAAAGTAACATTTTGTCTTAGTTTGTGAGCCTTTTTCTGGTTCATCTCACTGTGGGCCATGTGCTGCCTGGAACAGGCTTCCTGGATCTCGGCATGGACCAGACGTGATGTCTGGTGGACAGGAAGTGGCCTCCAGGGCTCTCAGGCCTGGCGATTCCCAGAATGGGCATCCAAGGAGTCCGGTGGGACCACACTGGGCCAGGCACTAAGCAGAAGTCACTTCTGGGCCACCTGGTGGGCCTGTGCTGGGCCTCCGGGGCTTGCCCCAGGCTCAGTGCACCTTTGCTGCAGCCTCCATTGCGCGCCCCGGGGTGAGCTCCAGAGGCCACTGTGGCTCCCAGCCAAAGCAAATTTCCCCATAGAAAATCATGGAAACTGAGACCCCAGAATGAATCAGGTAAGTTTCCATTATTTCCTGTGGAGAACATTGCTTCGATACATGAGTATTTTGGTTTATGAGCGTGCTTCTGGAATAGATTATGCTCTTAAATCAAGGTACCACTGTACTGTGAAGTGATTACAATTCCCTTCTTGGGGTGCTCTGTCATTGTGCTAGCTTACCCAAGGCTCACATCTCTCTTAGGAGGCTCATCTGGGAATCAGAGGGCTGGAAGATGGTGGATGTCACACCAATTTTTAAAAAGGAAGGAGTGGGGACCCCGGAAACTACAGGCCGGTTAAGCTTATGTCTGTCCCTGGGAAGATGGTGGAACGCCTCATCCAAAAGAAAATCTTGGATGAATGAACCTTGCTGAGAGAAAATCAGCATGGTTTCTGTACGAGTAAGTCTTGCCTGACAAACCTTTTAGAATTCTTTGAAAAGGTCAGCAGGCATGTGGATTTGGGTGAACCGGTGGATATTGTCTATCTTGATTTTCAGAAGGCTTTTGACACAGTTCTTCACCAAAGGCTGCTGAGAAAATTGCACAGTCGGGATAAGAGGGCAGGTCCTCTCATGGATTGAGAACTGGTTGAGATCCAGGAAACAAAGAGTAGGTGTCAATGGGAAATTTTCACAATGGAGAGAAGTGAAAAGCGGTATGCCCCAGGGATCTGTCCTGGGTCCGGTGCTTTTCAGTCTGTTCATAAATGACCTGGAGACAGGGATAAGCTGTGAGGTGGCCAAGTGTGCGGATGACACGAATCTTTTCCATGTGGTAAAAAACAGAGAAGATTGTGAAGAGCTCCAGAGGGATCTCTCCAAACTGGGGGAATGGGCTGCGAAATGGCAAATGTGTTTCAATGCAGCAAAATGTAAAGTAATGCATAATGGGGCAAAAAATCCAAACTTTATCAACTCATGGGCTCTGAGCTATCTGTGACAGATCAGGAAAGAGATCTTGGTGTGTTGGTGGACAGCTCAATGAAGGTGTCAACCCAATGTATGGGAGCAGTGAAGAAGGCCAATTCCATGCTAGGGATGATCAAAAAGAGGGTTGAAAATAAAACAGGCAACATTGGACAGATTCCTGGAGGAGAAGTCCATCACAGGTTACAAACCATGATGGAGATGTGTAATCTCTAGGTTTAAAACCAGGGTACTTCAAGGGCCAGATGCAGGGAAGTGGTATCAGGAAACAGATATCTAGTCTCGTGCGCTCCCAGACACATTTGGTGGGGCCACTGTGAGATACAGGAAGCTAGACTGTATGGGCTTTTGGTCTGATCCAGCATGGCTCTTCTTATGTTCTTATGTTCTTATGATCTTTGGTTCTGCATGTAGGCACCCCATTCACTAATCTTTTCAGCTCTGTAATACAATCAGTGTGTTAAAAATGGCCTGGCTTTTTTACAAAAAAAGAAAGGTCACTGAAGGTGCACATTTTTCAGCAGAAAAAATGGCTTGTAAAATTGGCCTTGAGAAAAACTATAGGTTTATTTATTGTGTTGGGGTTTTGATAGCATTATTTAATAATGCTAAATGATTTTGCAGTGTCAAAATTGTTGTTTTTGCAGCATTCTAAAGTAACTGATTGCTAAATAAGTAATGTACTTTCAGATGCCCTTGGGGTACTGTACTACTGTGCAGAACAAACCTTGGTTATAACAACTATTTTCCTTTGAAATATTATCTTGCTTGTTTTGTACCATTGACAGTTTATAGCAGTTTGTGAACAGTAGAAATGTTGGCTTTATATAAAAATACACATCAAATAAGCATGCTTATACCAGATCTCCAAAAGACCAAAGGGTTAAATTGTTTCTTCATCAGTGCTAAGATATGCTCAAGTTGTAGAAGAGTCTGAAATTAAGTGATGCTGAGTAATATGCATTTTCATATAAACTAGCTTTTCTTGAAATAGACTGTATTTCATTATTAGTTAGAAATGTTTCATGTGAGAACAGCCATTTTCAGTTATTCTTAAGGCTTCAAATTGTGTCTAGAATCAAATGTTAACAATCCTGTTCAACGTCTGTGAGTGATGTGCCAGCATTAGCAGAATTTATGAAATCTAAGGCAGTGATCACCACTGTTCTATAAACAATTTCTAAGAGAAGCCCCTTGCTCTGTTTAGAGCAGGGGTCCTCAAAGTTTTCAAACAGTGGGCCGGTCCACCACGCCCCAGACACCACTGGGGGCTGGCCCACAGTCCAAAAAAAAAAAAAGGCCAACATGGAAAAAAGGGGGGAGGGAGTGGGGGACCTTGCCATAGCCCTCCCACTTTGAATGCCCCACTAGCCAGCATGCTGATCATCTGGGTGGTAGTTGGGGGGAGTGGGAGAAGCGACATAGCCCACTGGTTTGAACTGCCTCAGCAATAGAAGCAGCTGCGGAGGCTGGCTTGGCTAGGTGGGGGGTTGCAATTGGTCCCGGGGCGGATTCAGGACAGGGGGGGCCGCATCCGTGGGGGTTGAGGACCCCTGGTTTAGAGGTAAGCAGAGAGGAAAAGGTTATTTAATGATGGATAAACTAGGATATGAACTTTAGTAGTCTAAGTCAGTGTTTTTCAACCATCCGGCACACTAGTGTGCCGCCTTATGGCCTGGTGAGCTGAAGAATATCAGCTTTGTGTTTAAACAGGCCCAGGTTGCACACTGAATAAAGTATTTTATAATTTTTCATATTTCTGTTTAAATTTCATAATAAAGTAATTATAAAATACTTTATTTGTGTTTATTGATTCCTATTCAAGAGAATTACTTTATATAGTCAATATAGGCACAGAGTTAAATTTTTAACATTTTCAGTTTGTCATGCATGAAACAAGTGTGCCTTTGCCCAAAAAAGGTTGAAAAACACTGGTCTAAGTCTCAGTTTGTCATGCTATCCTTTGCATAGTGTTTGATTTTTAAGTGTGATCATTCCCAGCACTAGTTATCCCAGAATGAAAAAAGTAACTCCATAAAAAAGTTCAGTTGCAGCAGGCAACTGAAATATGAGAACAACTTGTCTTCTCTGAAAGCTTCTTGAAGGACAAATGGAGAACAGGTTCTTCAAAAATATAAGAAACACAAGGGAGGATAACAGTTTCCTAAGTGAAACAGACTAAACTGGTCAGAAGGTACAGAAACATGTTAAATATTGGCTGAAACCTATTGAAGTTGACAACTCTGTGGGGCATTACACCCAGGTGGTCTGCATTGTGCAAGCAGTTGTATGATCCATGGCACAACTATTATGGAAAATGCATATAATGGAAAAAGACATTCCAGAATGTCATTTCCATCTCAATGGGATTTTCCTTAACTCTTACATGACATCAGGTTACAGAGGCATAGCCACACAACGGGATTTCAGTCATTGCAGTACTTGGGCTGCCTCTGAATTTATGTTGACTGGAAAAAAATGAGCCTAAAGCTAGCATTCTTTCTGGCCATTGTTGGGTTTTTTTTAGTTTGTTTTGTGCAATTCTCTGTTTAGAATAACAGTTTCCATTTATAGCTAGGTTGTAACAAAATTATTTATTTAAACCAATTTATAATTCTATTTTTGGCCGAATAAGACAAATTTCCCCTTCAAAAGGAAATAATTCTTTTTGAGGATTGTGAATGTAATTCTAAGGACATAAGCGACTTCCAAGATCACTCTATTTCCGTCTCATGTGTGCACACAATCCAGTGCGATTATTGAGCTCATGAGCATACCCTCCTGATACATAGAAAATGGTGCCATATTCAGAAACATTCATATTACTGATTGAGTTTGTTGCGGATAAATGGTATTTGTCCCCCTGCTGTCCCCCCGACTTTTAGGAATTGGTATATCTGCTTTGTACAGATCTAAAATTTGCTTTCAACATACCTTGAGGTTTTTGACCCCCTCTTTTTTACCAGTCAAATTGTGCTCCTTTTTGTTGTTATGGACAACGGTTGTATAAGGTTGGGATAACATTTTATAATTAATTGTAATTTATTGGATGCTTATGCTTGGGAGACATGAAGATGTTACTTTCTCAGCCACAACAAATTGCACAAGCAGTAATAGAGTTCTGGCTATTATATTGGTCTTTGAATTAGAAGTCTTCTATATGTGGTTAAAATGGTTGAAATTCAGAAAACCTGAAGGTTTGCCAGCCCAGGAGGAATTCTGTTTTCTCCACCTGCCCAGTTGGACAACTTGCCTACCTGCCATATCAGAATTACATTTTCATGGCTGTCACTTGGAAAACCAGGACAAAGCTCCTTTGGGCACACAGAGTTAATTGCATACTTTGTTCTGTCCTGATCATTATATTAGTTACCGGTTGCCTAGACAGCTTCTTCTTCTTCTTCAAGTGCCATGTCCTCATAGAACGTTGGTGAATCAGTTGCCTGAACTGGTTTCTATCTAAGGCTATTACAGAGTAGCTTTTTAGACCGCTAATTTTGGGAATTAATATTTTAGTTGTATATGAAAACTATTCACTAATGTTCCAGTTTGGTCCTATCTGTGAAGTAGAAATGAGGAAATAATATTCAGTAATCAAGTAAATCATAATGTGTGTGGATTTATTTGCATTTTTGCCACAGATCTGAACATTTATAGCTTGCTGGCTAAATAATGTTGTGGTACCTTAATGGTTTGTGAGAGAGGTTTATGTTTAAGCATGTTGCCATTAAGTTACGATTACTGTATATACTCGAGTATAAGTCAAGGCCCCTAATTTTGCATTTAAAAGGGGGGGAATTGATTGACTCGAGTATAACCCGAGTCAATCTTTCCCTCCGCTGCCTTCCCCAAGTTGGTGCTGGTGGCTGCTGCCATGGCAGCGACAACAGTTTCCCTTCCTCCTCCTCCTCCTTTTCTTCTTCCGATGCGGGGGAGAAGTGGCTGGTTTTTAAAACTTTTTTTCTCTCCTGAAGCAATCGCCAGTGATGGACATTGGCGCTTGCTTCGGGAGAATTTTGTTTTAAAAAAAAACCCACCGCTCCTCCCTCTATGCGCCCCATTGGGGGGTGGAGAATCGGTGGGTTTCTTAAGCTGTTTTATCTCTCCCGAAGCAGGAGCCGATGATGGATATCGGTGCTTGCTTCGGGAGAGAGAAAAAAGCTTCTCCTTCACTTCACCCGAATATAAGTCGAGGGCCTTTTTTCAGCCCAAAATAAGGACTGAAAAACTCGACTTATATTAGAGTATACTGTATGTGGTATTTGAATTTCTTTATTGTGTGGGTTTCATGGGATCCAGCAGGAAAAAAAAAGATAACAAGGTACCATAAGAGATATATTTGCAGAACTGTTTCCAATTCAGATTGAATTCAAGGGAACTAAATTTAATATCCTATTCTTGAGCTCAGTGGAGCTAATATGAATGGGCCACTCACTCACTGAAAGGTGAACTGGGTCTATTGTGAATGTTTTAGCTAATTTGTACATAATTATGTGTTTAACAGGTCTATATTTTACTTAAGTGTTAAATCAGTTGCACAGTGTTGCAGTATTTTGAAGAATTCCTTCATTTTGCCAATACTATATCCAAGATAACTTAGATATTTGATGCAGGCACTTAGGAAACTGAAATATTAGCTTTATTCAAGGTTCACGTCTAGGTATGTGAACCTTATTCACCATAATTTGAGATCTGTCATTCTTTGTATGAAGTTGGTTCCAGCATCAAGAGCTAGAACTAAGGAATCTAATAACTGAAAAACTGCTTTTGAGTTCACTTCATTGGGGCCCTTCATTGTGTTCCTGAAAATGCTCAGAGCCTTTTGCTACCAAGGTCTTTAAAAATCTGGGGATCTGAATGCTGTATACTTTGTGTGCCATAAGGGGTGAGGCGGTCAAAGAGGTACTCCCCAAGGCCTTCGTTCTGAATGTCAGTTTTAACTATTGTTAAAATTCCTAACATGGGTTTCCAGGCTCTTCCTAAGAATGAGTGTTTTCTCTGTCAGATGCCAAGTGTAGAAATAATACAGTATATGCAAATTTGGTGTGGCAGTGTACTTACGCATTGGCCAAATATACCAGTGCCAACTTCTGTTTAGCTTTTTTTTTACTTTGCCTTGACTGCTGAGGGGATGTGTTGGAGAATTGAGGTTAATTACTATATTGTAGCTTCCCTTTTTGCCTTTACTGTAATGATGGGTAGTGTAGCTGAATAAATTTTATCCTTCATTGAAGCATTGCTTCTTTTGGCATGGATAGTGTAATTCCAGGAAAAGTCACTGAAAGCCCCAGTTGCAGACTGCTAATGGTGTTGTTGGTTGAATACACTAGTTCAACGGTTCCCAACCATTTTGCAGGGGTCACCATGAGCCAGTGAAGAAAAACACACAAACGGCTTGGGTCTGGAGGAGGAGGGTGAGGAAGGGGAGAAAGAGTGAGTTACAGCTTGATAGGTTGGAGGGGGTGTCAGTCAAGGGCTGCGATTGGGTGAGGGTGTCTGTAGACTAGCGAAGTTCTCTATGGCACCTACAGCAGTGGCCTACCAAAGGGGGCTTGTGGCCTCTTCCAAGCAGGGCAAGGGGTCACCACAACATGAGGAACTGTATTAAAGGGTTGTGGCATTAGGAAGGTTGAGAACCACTACACTAGTTGCTTGTGTCTTGAAGCAGTGCTGTAGCTTTTTTTTAAACTTGGGTAGCAATGTGGATTTGATTTAAATCAAACTGCTTTAAATTATTATTTAAATTATGATTTAAATAAAAGCATAATAAATGTTTATTAATTAAATTTTTGAAAATTGCTGATTTTTATCCACCCTGTCAGAAAGTAAGAGGGAATGATCACAAATTTTATTCATGCATTCCACTAGTATTTTGAAGGAAAGAACTAGATTCTTCAGCTACCTCATTGAAACTATTTTCATGAGGATTTAGATTTTATACAATGTTTCTTCAGTTATAGCTGAAGGGACTGTTTTGTTGTTGTGGAGGAGTTTACCTTTCTTTTATTTCCCCAACCCATGAAGTGTCCCGGTTCATTCATGCTTGGTTTGACATGGTAATGTATATCTGGTTTCCTGTGTTCATATTTTGCAGCATGTGTGCAATATGTGGCCTCACCTAGAGATATGAAGGCCCGGAGAAAAACCAGATTTTTTTTTAAAAAAAAGTTTTTGTTTTCGTTTTTTCATACATATTTTTCGGAAAGCCTTTTGGGTCCCCCAAAAAAAAACTGGGAAAATATTATGGAATGATTTAGTTTAACATGATGACTAAAATACTTTAAGACAGAGTGTTCTAATATTTTCCAAAGCATTTCTAAAAAAAATGTATAGTACAGTATCATATTATTCTGATTTCTGTGCACTGAGGACAAGCAAGTCCTAGGTTACAAACTGAACTCTCCAATGCAAGAACAAGATGCATGTCTTCCTTTAGGAGGCGCTGCTGTTGTCACAAGGAAAAGAAAAAGTTTTCACTGTGTGTGTGTGTGTGTGTGTGTGTGTGTGTGTGTGTGTGTGTGTGTGTGTGTGTGTGTGTGTGTGTGTGTGTGTGTGTGTGTGTGTGTGTGTGTGTGTGGTTCTGTTCTGTCCTCTTCACTAGGCCTCAAAGCAGTGGAAGAAAATACTGAGCAATAAAAATGTTTCTGCTTAAATTTCATGCCCATTCATTGAAACTTAGTCCCACTTCCTTCTATACATGTCCCCTCTCTTCAATTCTTTTTACCAGGATGTGGTTTTTCTTTTATTTTTATTTAATACTGTTCAGAGGAATTATGAATTGTTAAGTCTGTTTTTTTAAGCATTATTTTGTAGAGATGTTTTTGTTCCCCATAAACAAGTAAACAGTTCAGGAGATTGTTACTCTATTTGTAATAATTGTTTGGATACACTATATTTTAATATGTTAGTTGTGATAATTTTATGCCAAGTCAAATTGTCCATAGTCATATTTTATGTTCCTAAAGTAACAGAATGACTTTCAAGCTATAAAAGGGGGTGGGAGCTCATGTAGCATTTTTTTCAAGTTTTCCAAAAATTTCTGCTTTTTTTCTGAAAAAACGGGGAAAGGTTTGGGTTTTTTTTTCTGAGCTTCAAAATTTCCAGAAATTTTACATCTCTAGTCTTACCCCCTCATACTGCAAGTTTAATTTTTTGCTCATAGTTTCTTAGTATCTGGGTCTGCCTGATACAATTTTGCCATGTGTTCAAGGCCCCCAAGATACCAAAGCATGTCATCTGATTGTCTGTCTGTCTATCTATCTAATTTTGTTGATGGAAAATACAAATACATATCTTGTCATTTAATTTTTGAAATGCAATTTGAATTCTGCACCATTTTGTACTTATGAATTTGAAAGTAACACCTTTTGCATAATCACTGTATATTTTTTTCAATTAAAATTGTAAGTTGATATATTCATGACCCTTTCCACCATCACGCTCCTTAGGGAATGTGTCCCTCTCATTGCTCTGTCTGAAAATTGGCAGGTTCCACCTCCACCACTGTTAATTTAGAGAAAGTGCTGATGGTCTGAGCACCTGTTATGGTACTCCAGATCAGCCATTTTAAAAAAAAAAATCTACTGAAAAGAACTATGGCGGTCAGACTGTACTACTTGAAAGATATCTGCCAGCCTCATTTTCTTTCTGATCTTTACAAAAATTGCTAGTTGTAGTTGTGTAGTGTGAAAAATAATTTCAGACAAACTGAGACTCAGTACGTTTCAAAAGGAATAAAAAGCAGATGGTGATGCTATTCATCTTGTTTGTCATGTCTTTTCCATGCAGTCAATTCTAGAAAGACTGGTTATATTTTCTTTTCATTTATAGAAGTGTTTAAAAAGGTGATATCAGTAGCAAAACAATATAACTTAAGATTTTGAAGTCTGGGTGGCATATTAGAAAGAAGGAGAAAGTGGAGCTTTTTGCTACTGTTTCCTGTTCAGGTATTTGAGAAAGAGCCCAATATTTTTCGGAGCAAGTTGCTTGGGCATCTCTTTTTTTTTCTTGTTTATAATACACTATTGATTCTCTGAAAATAGATTTCAAATATTGTAATGAATAGCTCAAAATTAGAGATGGACACGAAATGAACTTTTAATTCATTTTGCTATTTGTTATTAGTTTTGTTAGCTAACAAAATGAATAACAAACCAACCCATCAAAGAAAAATGAAACGACATGGAAATTTCTGTTTTGTTCACTTCGTTTTTCATTACCCCCCTGCTACCTTATTCCTCGCCACAGTCCTCCTGGTCCTGGCGGGGAAGATATGCCTGTAGAGGCACTGGTCCCAAGCTAGCACGTCAAAAAGCCCCTGGCTGGGGAATTAAAATAAAATAAAAAATAAAAGGACGCCAACCCGGCCCCTGTGGCCACGCCATCGGCGCTTGAAGAAAACATAAACAAAAAAACCCCAGCACTGATCGGGCCACAGGAGCCGTGCGGTCGGCGCTGTAAACCTTAAAATAAAAAATAAATTTTAAAAATAAAACGAGTGCCGCCCAAGGGTGGCTGGGTTGGCACTCTAAAATTATATATATATAATTTCTTTCTTCAAGAAGAAAGAAGCCAGAACACCAGCCTGAAGATGACGAGTGAGACCTCATCGAAACGTCGCCAGAACAACCAGATTTCTACACGGGAAGAAACCCGAATCCACCCTAACATGCATACCTATACCCGTGAAAATCTACTATATATATATATATATATATATATACAATATATATATATATATGTTTTTCGTAGATTTTCTAGGTATGCATGTTAGGTGGATTGGGTTTCTTCCGTGTAAAATCTGGTTGTTCTGGCGACGTTTCGAGGTCTCACTCCCAAAGGCTGTTCTTTCTTTCTTGAAGCAAAGCGTGGTCTCAGTTGAAGTCCTTCTATAAATACTGCTGGGGGTGTGGTTTGCTTGCTTTGTTGCTGATTGCAGGTTCCTTTGTTCCTTTGTTCTTTTGTGATCTGCTGTGTGGCTGAGGCGATCGTTAAGGGATTAACTGCTGATGGCTGTTTAGATGGCTGTTTAGATGCTGGTGGGTTAGATGGCTGGTGGGTTCTGGCAGTATCCTGGGCTTTGGTGGAGTGGGGTCCTGTGTCTTGTGAATTCATTTTGGTCTGGCTACGTGTCTGTGGTCTCCCAATGTTTTTTTGGGGTGTGTGAGTGTGCTCCATGTGGTGACTGGAGTGGGGTGCCGCAGTAGATGGTGCAGTCGTGGTTTTGTTATTGGATGGTGGTTTCGTTTCATCTGTGGGAAGGGTCTGGGTTTGTGTTTGGTGTGGATGGAAGGTGGTGGCATCTTGTGTCCTTTTGGACCTGGTGTCAGTCTTTGTGACAGAGGCTCGTCTGTTGACCAGGGCTAGTTTCAGATGTCAGGCAAGCGGGAGGTGTCATCACGTTTATTCATGTTGTTTGGGTGTTTCTCTATTTCAATGGCTTCCATGATTATTCGACTGTTGAAGTGTTCAGTTTTGGAGATGAGTTTGGTTCTTTCAAAGTCAATTTCATGACCTGTTGTTTTTATGTGCTGGAAGAGAGAGGAAGATTTTTCTTCTTTTTGACTGCGTTCTTGTGTTCTGCGATGCGTGCGCTTATTCTCCTGTTTGTTTGTCCGATGTATGTGGCTGGACAGACTTTGCATGGTATTTCGTAGACTCCTTGGTTTTCTAGCTCAATCTTGTCTTTGGGGTTTCTTAAGATGTTGGCTATTTTTTGGTCGGTGCAAAAGGCTGTCTTGATATTGTGTTTGTGGAGAATTTTGCTGATTTTGTCTGTGGTGCCTTTGATGTAAGGGAGGAGGCGGTGCCGTTGTTCTCTTCTGTTTCTTGGTTCTTGGGGGTGTTTCCTTTTGGATTAGTTTGGTGATGGTGTTTTTTTGGAATCCGTTCGCAATTAAAACATTCGAGAGAGTGTGTAATTCAGTTTTTAGGTGGTCTTTGTCAGCGAGGCGTTTGGTTCTGGAGATGAGGGTTTTTGCTACGGAGTTGATCTGTGCAGGGTGGTGGTGTGATTGTGCATTTAAGTAGCGGTTTGTATGTGTTTTTTTCTGGTAGATGGTATGTCCTAAGGAGCCGTCGAGTTTTTGTAGATTAGGACGTCCAGGAAGGGAAGTTGGTTGTTGGCTTCTATTTCCATAGTGAATTGTATTTTGGGGTGTAGGCTGTTGAGATGTGTGAGGAAGTTGTTCAGTTTATCTTTCCCGTGTGGCCAGATAACAAAGGTGTCGTCAACATATCTGAGCCAGAGTTTGGGTTTATGTTCGGACTTCTGTAACGCGTTGGTTTCAAAGCGTTCCATATATAGGTTTGCGATGACCGGTGAGAGGGTGATCCCATGGGTGCTCCTTCTATCTGTGTTTATAATACAGCACTGATTTTCAAGTTGCCGGATTTCAAATTTGTAATGAATAGCTGTTTATATAAAATAAAAATTGATTCTTTTAATGCAGCACTATCTTTGTATCTTTGTCCATTGTGGATGAAGTATGTGTTGGTTAGGCAGTGGTTGGTCAGATCTAGGATGTGTTTGGGGGGGTTGTATTTGTTGTGGATAGCTGTCAAGGCTTCTTGAATGGGCACTTGTGTGAAGAGCGAAACAACATCGAAGCTCACGAGTAGGTCATTGGGTTGTAGGTCTTGTTTCTTTATAATTTCTATGAAGTGGAACGAGTTTTGTACGTATGAAGTGATGGATTCTGCATAGGGCTGGAGTTGTTTGGCAAGAAATTTGGCGAGGTTTTGTAGAGGTGAGCCTATGGAGCTGACTATGGGTCTGAGAGGTGTTCCTTCTTTGTGAATCTTGGGGAGGCCGTAGAGCTTGGGGCATCTGGATGATTTCTCTCTGGGGATGATGCTTGGCTTGATTTCTTCACTTAAGGGAGAGGCTTTTATTTTGGCTTTGGTGGTTTTTTCCAGGTAGGTGGTGGGGTCTGTGTTCAAAAGTATGTAAGCAGGGTCTTGTAGTAGGTTGGATAGTTTGGCTTGGTAGTCGGATGTGTTCATCACCACTGTGGCATTGCCTTTGTCTGCTGGGAGAATGATTATGTTGTTGTCTTTCCTCAGGTTGGAGAGGGCTTTTGTTCTTCTTTGTGTAAATTGCTTCTGGGTGGTTTGCTGGAGCAGAGGACATTGGTGACTTCGAGTCTGATTTTGTTGGCTTCATCTGGGTTGATTTTGGTTAGGCTGGCTTCCACTCCGCATATGATGTTTTCGGTGGGGATGTGTCTGGGGCGATTGCAAAGTTGAATCCTTTGGAAAGGACTTTGGTCTCTGCGATGGTGAGTGTCCTGTCTGATATGTTGTGAACTGTTTGTTTCATGGGCTGTTGTGTGGGGGGTTGGGCTTCTGGCGTTTTCCAGTTTGTGGAGTTTGTTGGTGTGTGTGTCTGTCTTGTGGGAGGTCTCTGTTTCAGCTCTCCAGGCGGCCAGTTGCTTGGATTTGTTCCAGAGTGTTGGGTGGATTTTGTTGCTGAGTTTGAGGTGGAGAGTGAGTAGGTCTCTGTTGGTTTGATCTAGTAGGTATCTTTTCCTGTGTAGTTCGCTTCTGATTAGGGCTAGTTCTGTTCTTTTCAGGATCCTTTCGCTGGATGGGGTTTTTGAGTGGAATTTCAGTTGGAAGCTTGTGGGGATCACATTTTTGTCTCGGCAGTTGCGTAGGAATGCAATGTCACATAAGATGGTGGCTCTTCGGACTTCTAGTTTCTCGTAGGTTCTGGTCAGCTGGAAGGTTTCCTCCCCGTAGAGGTCGGATATTTGTTTTCATAGATGTAAACAGCCATCTAAACAGCCATCAGCAGTTAATCCCTTAACGATCGCCTCAGCCACACAGCAGATCACAAAAGAACAAAGGAACAAAGGAACCTGCAATCAGCAACAAAGCAAGCAAACCACACACCCCCAGCAGTATTTATAGAAGGACTTCAACTGAGACCACGCTTTGCTTCAAGAAGAAAGAAGCCAGAACACCAGCCTGAAGATGACGAGTGAGACCTCGTCGAAACGTCGCCAGAACAACCAGATTTCTACACGGGAAGAAACCCGAATCCACCCTAACATGCATACCTATACCCGTGAAAATCTACGAAAACAAATATCCGACCTCTAAGGAAACCTTCCAGCTGACCAGAACCTACGAAGCCACCATCTTATGTGACATTGCATTCCTACGCAACTGCCGAGACAAAAATGTGATCCCCACAAGCTTCCAACTGAAATTCCACTCAAAACCCCATCCAGCGAAAGGATCCTGAAAAGAACAGAACTAGCCCTAATCAGAAGCGAACTACACAGGAAAAGATACCTACTAGATCAAACCAACAGAGACCTACTCACTCTCCACCTCAAACTCAGCAACAAAATCCACCCAACACTCTGGAACAAATCCAAGCAACTGGCCGCCTGGAGAGCTGAAACAGAGACCTCCCACAAGACAGACACACACCAACAAACTCCACAAACTGGAAAACGCCAGAAGCCCAACCCCCACAACAGCCCATGAAACAAACAGTTCACAACATATCAGACAGGACACTCACCATCGCAGAGACCAAAGTCCTTTCCAAAGGATTCAACTTTGCAATCGCCCCCAGACACATCCCCACCGAAAACATCATATGCGGAGTGGAAGCCAGCCTAACCAAAATCAACCCAGATGAAGCCAACAAAATCAGACTCGAAGTCACCAATGTCCTCTGCTCCAGCAAACCACCCAGAAGCAATTTACACAAAGAAGAACAAAAAGCCCTCTCCAACCTGAGGAAAGACAACAACATAATCATTCTCCCAGCAGACAAAGGCAATTGGTGATGAACACATCCGACTACCAAGCCAAACTATCCAACCTACTACAAGACCCTGCTTACATACTTTTGAACACAGACCCCACCACCTACCTGGAAAAAAACCACCAAAGCCAAAATAAAAGCCTCTCCCTTAAGTGAAGAAATCAAGCCAAGCATCATCCCCAGAGAGAAATCATCCAGATGCCCCAAGCTCTTCCCCAAGATTCACAAAGAAGGAACACCTCTCAGACCCATAGTCAGCTCCATAGGCTCACCTCTACAAAACCTCGCCAAATTTCTTGCCAAACAACTCCAGCCCTATGCAGAATCCATCACTTTTTCATAGAAATTATAAAGAAACAAGACCTACAACCCAATGACCTACTCAAAGCTTCGATGTTGTTTCGCTCTTCACACAAGTGCCCATTCAAGAAGCCTTGACAGCTATCCACAACAAATACAACCCCCAAACACATCCTAGATCTGACCAACCACTGCCTAACCAACACATACTTCATCCACAATGGACAAAGATACAAACAGATAGAAGGAGCACCCATGGGATCACCCCTCTCACCGGTCATCGCAAACCTATATATGGAACACTTTGAAACCAACGCGTTACAGAAATCGAACATAAACCCAAACTCTGGCTCAGATATGTTGACGACACCTTTGTTATCTGGCCACACGGGAAAGATAAACTGAACAACTTCCTCACACATCTCAACAGCCTACACCCCAAAATACAATTCACTATGGAAATAGAAGCCAACAACCAACTTCCCTTCCTGGACGTCCTAATCTACAAAAAACCCGACGGCTCCTTAGGACATACCATCTACCAGAAAAAAACACATACAAACCGCTACTTAAATGCACAATCACACCACCACCCTGCACAGATCAACTCCGTAGCAAAACCCTCATCTCCAGAACCAAACGCCTCGCTGACAAAGACCACCTAAAAACTGAATTACACACTCTCTCGAATGTTTTAATTGCGAACGGATTCCAAAAAACACCATCACCAAACTAATCCAAAAGGAAACACCCCCAAGAACCAAGAAACAGAAGAGAACAACGGCACCGCCCTCCTCCCTTACATCAAAGGCACCACAGACAAAATCAGCAAAATTCTCCACAAACACAATATCAAGACAGCCTTTTGCACCGACCAAAAAATAGCCAACATCTTAAGAAACCCCAAAGACAAGATTGAGCTAGAAAACCAAGGAGTCTACGAAATACCATGCAAAGTCTGTCCAGCCACATACATCGGACAAACAAACAGGAGAATAAGCGCACGCATCGCAGAACACAAGAACGCAGTCAAAAAAGAAGAAAAATCTTCCTCTCTCTTCCAGCACATAAAAACAACAGGTCATGAAATTGACTTTGAAAGAACCAAACTCATCTCCAAAACTGAACACTTCAACAGTCGAATAATCATGGAAGCCATTGAAATAGAGAAACACCCAAACAACATGAATAAACGTGATGACACCTCCCGCTTGCCTGACATCTGAAACTAGCCCTGGTCAACAGACGAGCCTCTCTCACAAAGACTGACACCAGGTCCAAAAGGACACAAGATGCCACCACCTTCCATCCACACCAAACACAAGCCCAGACCCTTCCCACAGATGAAACGAAACCACCATCCAATAACAAAACCACGACTGCACCATCTACTGCGGCACCCCACTCCAGTCACCACATGGAGCACACTCACACACCCCAAAAACATTGGGAGACCACAGACACGTAGCCAGACCAAAATGAATTCACAAGACACAGGACCCCACTCCACCAAAGCCCAGGATACTGCCAGAACCCACCAGCCATCTAACCCACCAGCATGTAAACAGCCATCTAAACAGCCATCAGCAGTTAATCCCTTAACGATCGCCTCAGCCACACAGCAGATCACAAAAGAACAAAGGAACAAAGGAACCTGCAATCAGCAACAAAGCAAGCAAACCACACCCCCAGCAGTATTTATAGAAGGACTTCAACTGAGACCACGCTTTGCTTCAAGAAGAAAGAAGCCAGAACACCAGCCTGAAGATGACGAGTGAGACCTCGTCGAAACGTCGCTAGAACAACCAGATTTCTACACGGGAAGAAACCCGAATCCACCTAACATGCATATATTATATATATATATATATATATATATATATGAAGCAGCACTGACCCGGCCCCAGGGGCTGTGCAGTCGGCGCTTGAAGGGGGGAGAGGCGCTGGCCCTAAAAAGCCCCTGCCACCGGGGCTAGGATCGCCCCCCACCGCCGCCACCACCTGGTAAGTCGGACCCGAACCGGTTCGGCTGAGTTCGTGTTCGTACAATTTTTTTAAAAAATGTACGAACACGAGCCAAGGGTGAGCCTGAAACAGACGAACCCAAACCATGGTTCTTCTGTTTCATGCCCACCTCTACTCAAAATGTAACGTTTCAAGATTTTATGCAACATTTTAAAATTGATCTACAAATTTTGCAAGACCTGGGAAATGCCTTCATACCCTTCTATCGAGATCTGCTTCTCAGAATTTGCTGAAATAGTGAAATAGTTGGGATAATAAGAGCACTGCAATATTCTGAAAATTTGTCCCCTGTTGAGAAAAAGCAAACCATCCCTTTGGGCTTCAAAAAGGAAGAGTTGCCATTTATTAATAAAGCACTTGTTCGAGCCTTTCCCATCTCTTTTCTTTGCCATTTCTGTCTTTCTGTCTCCCTTTTTTTCTTGTTAACTTTGATCTTACGTTCATCCTGTTTTGTTTTGTTTAACCAAAATAGAGACAAATCTCTCTTTGTGACTTTACCCACATCGTGAAGGCTAGTGGGCCAGAGTAAATAATGTCCTAATAAGAGTTTTGTATGTTATTCTTTGCTACTTCCTCTGCAAAGATCTTACAGGGGAAATATTTGAAGTTTTTAGGAGTATATTTAATCTTAAGGTAAGAGCCTCAAAATTTTAGGCAGTTACTCCTTTTTTGTGATAGGTAACAAGCATATATACAAATACATGTTCAGATTATTTGGCTAAACATAATGGGTTGGGCTGGGTGGAGTACCTTTCAAACCATATTCAGTTAAGTGAATAATTATTTTGCTTTTGACTGGCACACCCTGTATGAAAACAGAACTTCAGATTTCTGTTTGTTTTGAAAACAATCTATGGCACATAGATTTGAGTATTTTTAATAACTCTTACATGTACTCTAGTTCAAAATTATTGAAACTAAATTTATTTTATAGGTATGGATATAAAATATTAACTAACATTTATGATGGTATATAATTATACATATTGCATGCCATTTGGGATTTCTTACAAGCACGTCTCTGTAGATGTATGACTAAGTTCTTCAACACTGGCGAATACTTACTATATAAATGCTAAAAATAGAGTTGACCTTTACCATTTTAAAGACATCATTTTTAAATCCCATTGCTCATTCCAAGAGAGCAGCTGAACATAGTCTTGAATTAAATTCTCAAGAGCTGCCTTAATTACATAAAATTGTTGGCTAAAGTGAAGTATATTTGAAGGAAAAGTATATTTGAAGTGTATGGAAAGAATAACAAACCTGACAAATTGATAGTACTTCTTAGCTCAAAATTAGTAGTAGTAATGTACTTTTTTTTCTTCCCCACTTCTGACCTTCAGGGTAATACATTTCTTACGTGCTGTAATAATTGGACACAACAGGAGGAAAAAAGAAACTTTACATTGAATGACGTGTCCGTTGCTTCAGTAGTGTTTTTCTTCAAGAGTGGGTCTTTGAATGAGGATGACAATGGAAGAGATGAAGAATGAAGCAGAGACCACTTCTATGGTTTCCATGCCTCTCTATGCTGTTATGTATCCTGTATTTAATGAGGTAACAACCTTTCTGGTTAATTTTCCATATATTGCAGTTTTTGGAAAGAGGAGATTTTCCTGTGTTCAAATAATGCTCTAGCATAGTGTCCAGAATCATTTTGGGGAGGTTTACCCTGGTTTAAATTTAAATAGCATGAACTGCACCATTTATGTTGCCACCAATGACAAGTTGCTACTTGCATTTCTAGTTGCATGCCAAGTGTTATGACTGGCACATGCCCAGGAATATGAATGACAACTTGTTAATTAGCAACAAGGCACTATGGTGGCTTAAAGAATTACACACGCACTAGTATAAATTTCCAGAATTCTTCTGGCCAGTAGTCATACCTGTCTTATCCAGTTTTGTAACACTTCTGATAAATTCAATTGTTATCCTTTAATCCCATGAAAGTGACATCTTTAATAATGATTAGCTTCAGTTTGTTCTTAAGTTGGACTTTTCCAGAATTGTAGGCTCTAATGTGCTTTCCATCATTGCATTAGGGCCTGAAAGATTAAGGTTTTAATTAGTGTGCTAGGTTTAGACAGCTATGGAGTCTACAATGTTTAACACCAGTCATTACACTAAACCTTTTGCAGAAGCTTGCAATCAGTGTAAATGACCAGTGTTAATCATTATTGGACACTTTTTTTCTGATATGACAAAATATAACTTGTATTTGTTTAAATATAGGTGTGATAGGTTTTCTTTGTATAGCTTCCCAACATATGATATATGAATATCCAATCTTATAGTTGAACATTTATTTCAGAGTATAACCATTTCAGTTTGTTTTAAAATAGAAGAGTCTAAGTTCCAGTAATCAATTTTCGTTCACCCTCATCAGGATATCTTCAGTACTTTGTTTCTCTGCATTTAATAAAGATTGCTGCACTATATCACTTCATTAAGCTTGACTGTATGTTATGGAAATGATTTCCATTAGCATTTTGTCTGTATAATTCTATCACATTGCGATGGCTGATAACATTCAAGCCCTCAGTGAAATCACACAAGCATTTTACTACATGGATATCGAAATGGGATATGCTAAATTGCTGCTGATTTTCTGCTTGCCTGGACATTGTGTATGTTTGCTCTTAATTGGTATCTGAATGGTGAAATCCCAGTACATGTAAAGTTGTAAAAAAAACCCTGCTTATCTGATTTTGAAAAGAACCTCGTAAAATAGGTAATTTTGAACAGGTGAAACATTATCATTTGTTTGTACCTTTTGTTTAAACTAATACAATTTTATTTTAACTTCTTGCAGCTAGAACGAGTAAATCTGTCTGCAGCTCAGACATTGAGAGCAGCTTTTATTAAGGTAAGAAAAATGATCAAAATTTTCTGTATAGAGAACACTAGCTGGACTGGTAAATGAAAGTCCTGTCCAACTGGTAAATAATTAGCAAGTATTTTGTTGAGAAGGTCAAACGGCTGTATGCTAAAGTATGAACAGTGATACCTCTGGGTCAATTTGTTTTAAGAAATTTTTGTCTTACGGAACACGGTTTCCCATAGCCATTGATTGAAAATGCATTAATCTGTTCCATAGGCTATGGGTCACTTTGTTTTATGAAAATTTTGTTTTACAAAATGCGGTTTCCCCTATGAATGCATTGGGAATGGATTAATCCTTTTCAGAGGCTGGAATAAAGATAAAAATAACCAAGTTTTTTGGAGGGTACATGCAGAATGGTTTTTTGACTTGCAAAGCATCCCAAAGGGTATTTTTTGTCATGCAAAGCATGCCTATTCCAGGGAAAAATTCTTCCTATTAGGCATTTGTCTTAAGAGGTACCACTGTATTCTGATAGGATGCTTAATCTCATAACTTCAGTAAATGGTGGGATTTACTCCTGCTGATCATTTCAATCAAGAGAAGAAATAATTAAAGTAGATGGCTTAATATGACCATCACCACCCAGAGTGGTCCTTGCCCAGATGGGCGGTATAGAAATCTAAATAAATAAATAAATAAATAAATAAATAAATAAATAAATAAATAAATATTTTCATATATATTTGTGAAGTACTGAGAGAACGTGTTGATAGGCTATGCCAACTCTGGGTGATGGGGGTGATGAGGATCAGATACTCCAGTGATATTTCATCTCATTGAAGAAGACTTCGAGTTAGTTGCCAACCAGCTGACAAAGATATATTTCAAATATTAACACCATGTCTCCACCCATAAATTCAATGAATTCTCCATAGCAGAATGAGCGTTAGTCTACATAGTCTGTTTCAGCAGGTATGGAGGAGGGCTGCGTTCAGCACAGCTTAGACCTGTACAGTCCAAACAACAGTCAAGGTGTGTAGTCGTTTGGATTGTTGCCCATGGTGCAAATGAAAGTAAGGGTCTTCTTCATTTCAGAAGCAACTTTTTTAGCCTCAGCCTTATTAGGCTCCTTGGTTTCCTATATAGTGATCTCCTTCAGCCATTCATTGGGAAGAAAGGAACCCAAAGGAGGACTAACTCAGGACAAGCTGGCATATGTTAGCAAGGTCTGAGTTTCCCACTCCACGCTGGGGCATCTCCCCAATCTTCCATCTTGCTTTCTTCCTCCTCTTGGTGGGAGATTACCTTGGTGGAATTTTCCCCCTTCTCTCTTTCCCACCTCTCCGAGTATCTGCAGTCTCCTGGTTCCATTGGAGAGCTCACTCTGGCATAATGCCCGGGAGAAGAGATCCAGCCTATGCCCCTCAGATATCCTTGGCAGAGACCTGTTGAGTGCTACTGGGATGTGGAAATAGACCTTTCCTGGGTGTCCAGGCTCACCTGCTTATAGCATTACAGAAGATTTGTCATATGAACAAAATAACTGCATTGTACATGTATCCTAGGAAATAGGTAACACACAAATAACCGCTTAATTCAAATTGTGATAGCCTTAAGAAACTCTTACAATTCCATTATTCTAGTGTATATCCTAAGTTTATCAGACAGTCAGGAGTATGTACCTTTTCTCTCTACCTTCTACTATCCAACTTTGACACGCCACTCAAAGGTTATTGAGCCCTTGGTATTTTTTTTATTTGAGCAAGGATGAAAAAGGCATGGTGAAAATAACAGTAAATTCTTCTGTCTTTGTGAGTCCCTGATGCTTGATTCAGAAAATTGGGAGGGTATTCTTTGGCTGTCACTTGAATATTTCTTTAAAATATGAGTAGTTGCTGAACCAGACTGTTGAGGCATTAATGCAAGAAAGTCAACACAAGAATATGCTGTCATTCTCATATAAATATTGAAATTAGTTGATAGCTTTATAATGTGAAACAAGGGCTTTTCCCCATTGTTCTGTGTTTTCATCTGTAGCCTTAATGTTTGGGATATATATTTGATGTAATTATATTTGCAAATCAGTTACATATTTTGTTACATAATTAATGTAGGTTTTATTTAAAGATAGGAAGCAAAGAATTTAATTTGTATGCCTCTGCTAAGAAGTCACTGCCAAATCAAATAGTTTTTGTTCACATCATCCCAAAATATTATCTAAATACTTTTTAATTTGGAGAGTATATGTATTGTATGCTGTGTGTTTGCCTCCTGTCATAAAGATTACAAATTACTGAAACATAACTATACCTGTTTGGATGAACTCAGCCAGTTCTCCACCTCCCTACCCCACCCAGTACATAGTTAATATGTCAGTGGTTCTGATAGATTGTACTATCAAGGACACACAGTTCTGCTCTTTTTTTTAAATCTCTAGTCATTTAGGGTGGCATAATGGTGAGTTTTCACTGTTGTTTTGTCTATTGCCTTTTTGTTGCTCCTTCCTGCCCATAATTGCCACTTTGAGACCCATAGCAAAGAGGCTGAATGTTCAGAAACTGGATTCCTTGTTAATCTGTTCATTATTTCATTGATATGCCTTATTTGTTCTCTGTAAAATGCAGAGGGGCACTGTTAACAGAAGATGGCATAAATCAGTTTTAATGATGAACAAGTGAGCACATCATGATGTCAGAGCTGCCATTGCCGGTGTAAATATGGGGCACAACTGGCTAGTTTTATGACAGGCTGTTGTTCCTGACGCTAGTCTGCCTTGAGTAGTTATTGGACTTTAAGCAGGGCTTGCTCAAGCTCCATGAGTTTTAAGTCTGGACCCTGGGCTTCTGAATAAATCCAGTTAGATCAGGCCTGCTTTAAAAGGGCCTCAGCATGCATGGAAGTGAGGTTTAGACCTCACAGTCATCCTGTGATTGGGGGGTGGGGGGCTGTATCTGTTTATGAAGAAGTGATACATATGTTTGTGAGTAGAAATGGACACGAAACACTAAAAAGGCATTTCGTTTCATTTTTCATTTCTTTTTTGTTTCATTTGAAATGAATTTTTTTAAAAAATCATTTTGTTTTTCCCTGTTGGTGGCTGCTTGCTTCAGGGGCTAAAAAAAAAGTTTTAAAACTCCACACTTTCTCCCCCATTGGATGCGTTGGGGGGTGGGAAGCATAGGGTTTTAAAACCCCAATTGAAACAAAATAAAAATTTTCATTTCGATTTTTAAAATCAGTTCATTTATTGTTTTGTTATTAAAAGAAACCACAAACAAAATGAAAAAAAAACATTTTGTGCCCATCTCTGTTTGTGAGGGTTTGGGTATGCAAGAGGAACGATACTGTATATGTGTGAATTTATGCATTCTGTGCCTGTTGAGAGCTCCTTGCCTGCTGTAATTCCTATTCTATTCTCGCTGTAAATGAAGAAAGACTATAGGTAATCTGTTTGAAGTATCATGTTAGTATTAGTCCATTGGATAAATTTCATTGACACATTAATTAATCAAATGCATGTCTTGTCAACATGTCATGAGACTGCGGTGCAGCATCAAATGCAAATGCTGGAGTGAGAGAACTTTTTCCAGATTCTCTAACTGAGATGAATTAAACTGGGCATAGATATTTAGAATATGTATACCATATTAAACAAAAATGATCAGGGACTGATGAAATCTTAGTCCATAATTTGCATTGTCATTACAGTGACGGTTGTGAAACACATTGAAGCATGTGCAGGGCATCAGAAAATGACATGGAATATAGAAATATATATTTCATACCCTGTGGACATTGTAATACAGTGGTACCTTGTATAAAGGAATTAATTCGTTCTAAATGAAATTATATTAAGCAAATTTTGCTTTATACAAATTTCCCATAGGAATGCATTGAAAACAGAGTGATCCCCAATTGCAACCATTTTTATGTTGTACGGATTCGCCCCATAGGCGATTCTGTTAAGCAAATTTCCCCTATCCCCGGAATTTTTTATGTTGTACAGATTTTATGTTATGCAAACCATTTGTTATACGAGGATCCACTGTATCATGCTACTGTTACCAGATGTAAGTACTGTTTTTTTGGAGGGGGGGAAGCAATTCTGGTATTATCTCCAGATAAGAGAGAAGTGAAAACTCTGGAGATTTTTGAACATCACTAATTCTTCCCAGGCTCTGACATTGTATGGATTATATGCAGGCATATAAATCTGTCCTTTTAATTTAAATTGGAAGGAGCAGGAGTGAAAAAAGAGACTGTTTATGATGCATAGAAATGAATGCTGCACAAAAATGAATGGGATTGCTTATTGAGCAAAATTATAGATGAAAAATATTGATGTCACACAAGAAATATGGGTCTTTCTTTGGAGGACAGGAAAGCAGTGAAAGATAAAATGCTTATTATGAACCATTTCTGCTTGGTTGGCTTTTGAAAATACAATCTTGAATTCACATTCTATAGCTGGTTTTGGATGTTTTTTTTTTTAACTTTTTTCCTACTTGCTAAATAAATAAAATGCTGTTTGAAATGTAGGCTGAAAAGGAAAATCCAGGTCTCACACAAGACATCATCATAAAAATTTTGGAGAAAAAAAGTGTTGAAGTTAATTTTACCGAGTCTCTACTCCGCATGGCAGCTGATGATGTAGAAGGTATTTCCAACTAATATCTAAACATATGCTTCCTGATCTTTTATAAAACATTTTTTTAGTAAATTAGATGATGACATTTATGATGTTCTGTTTCTTTTCTAACATTCAGTTTCCTGATAATGATAGATAGGACCCTTATTATAAATATAATACTAGAGACGCAGAACTTGTAAATTGTGGGTGCTTTGCACTTTGTCTGTCATTCCCCCACCGCCCCCCAATATAACCTGTCAGTTAGTAGGAAGTAGATCGACATGTGTTTTCCTACTTGTTTTAACCTGAGAAAATAAATACAGAACAAGTATTATTCTTATTTTTAACTGAAAGGAATTATTTATACAACATCATTTCACAAATTGGGCTAATATATCTACCTGCAGAGGTTGCCTTTCCTGGACCTTCTCCTTCTTGCCAGCCCTCTGCCCAACTTTCGCTTGCAGGGCAAAACCTCAGCTGAATTATGGATGGAGACAGCAGAATATGAGAGTTGGGAGCCTACACTGAAAGCCTTGTCTCCCAGTGGTCCCTGCATACTATACTCCACTGAGAGACAACCCCCCCCCAAATTCCTGCAGCAGTTTGGAGATGTGTAGAGGAAAGGAGCAAGTGGGAAGGTCAGATTCTGATTTCCCTCTTGTGGAGATAGATACCTGGATTCTGACAACTGAATTTCATGGGCTGGTTTTTATATATTTTTACATTCATATCCATGATATCTGTTTATAAGCTACCCAGAGTGGCCTTTGGGCTAGATCAGGCATGTCCAAACTTCAGCCCTCCAGATGTTTTGGACCACAACTCCCACAGTCCTTTGTCATTGTCAATCTAAGCTTAAAATTGTGGGAGCTGTGGTCCAAAGCATCAGTAGGGCCAAAGTTTGGACATGCCTGGGCTAAATGATACAGTATAAAAATCTAATAAATCAATAAATATAAATAAATCCTTAGTTGTAGTTACAATATCTCTCCTGTACTTGACACACCTGTTAGCTCTACTTTGTAGTGCTTTTAAGCATATTTTACTTTTGGTGTACACTGTATGGATTTCAGTTCCATTAAATTCCTTTCCTTGTGAAGCATAAAGTTGGACATGATAGTCCAGTGCTTGTGTACTTAATTTGATTTGTAAGTGTTTACCTGGAATAAATAACTGATAAATGTATTGTTTCCCTTCAGAATATATGATTGACAGGCAAGAGGCAGAATTCCAGGATTTAAATGAAAAGGCACGGGCACTTAAACAAATTCTCAGTAAGATTCCAGATGAAATAAATGACAGAGTGAGGTTTCTTCAGACAATCAAGTAAGTGTTTATGTCTGATTGCATGATGAGGCAGTTTCCCTTATTCATTCATAACTTCTTTGTTGAATTTATTATGTCGGATATCCTCTGGTACTGAGAGGAATGCAGCGGCTCACATGTCCTTCCCATCTCATTCAGTGCCAAAAATTGAATGGTGGCATGAGGCCCCAGATGTTTCAAAATTAGTCCCTACAGAATCCCAAAGGGGAATTTTATTTTTATTTTTGTTTTTGTTTTGATTTGTTTTTCAAGCAGATATGATTGAACATAGTTAGAGCCTGTTGGTTGTGCCAACTTTATTCTTCTCTCCCACCACTTGCATCTGCACAAATGTTCCAAGAGGAGAATGCAGAGCACTTGACTGTTGTGAAGAATTTCCATTTTTATGCAGATGCTGTAAGTTGAAAGGAGTCCTGTGTTAAGGGATATGTTTAAGTTTGTGCAGACTGAGGAGGTGGGCAGAATGCTTGCATAAGGGAGTGCTGCTTCATGTGTGTTGGATCCTTACCTTTTCTGGCTTATAAAAGGGAGAGGGGCTGACTGAGTTGCTATGGGGAATGAGGTCCCCCCTGCACCACACTGTACTGGTTAAGTACTGGCCAGCCTCCAGCATAGTAAGATCACCCGATCTTCTGGATAACTATCCGCGGATACATTTATCTGCTGTCTAAAAAATACTAAATAATCCCCCTCAAAAAATACCTACAGTAACCCCTGCCCTTTCGCGGCTCATAAACTGTACTGACCCCAGGCTTGGTGCTGCCGCGAATGGGCCTGCAAGGCCTTTCCCGGGCCCGCCGGAGGCTCCAAAAAGGCTTCCCTTCGAACTGGAAGTGACTTTCAGAAAACAGGAAGTGACCTCCAGATTGCTTGAAAGCCCTTTTGGAGCCTCCGACGGGCCCGGGAAGGCCCTCGCATGCCCATTCAGGGCAGTGCCAAGCTGGGGGTAAGTACAAGAGCACCCAGCTAGGCTCCCGGGCCCGGCCCGACCTGCGATAGGCAGGGGGTTACTATATTTATAGATTTTCCAGGATGTATTTATGAAACCAGCCGCAATAGAGGGTTGGAGATCATGCGATCTAGAGCACAGATCTCTGTGAGGTTAGGGTTTGGAACTGCTCCGGATTCTTATTCCATAAGAATTGAATACTGCAGTCTTACTGTATTCCATTCTTATAGCAAAGTACTAGAGTTTGTGGTGGCTGCCTCCTCCAGGAGTTCCTGAATGAGTTGAGTATTTTGTTTGGGTTGTGGCCAGTAGTGTATTTGCACAGTTAAAATTAGAACACCAATTGCAGCCGTTATATGAGATGTCCAAAGTGGCCGCAGGAACATGTGGCTTAATTCCATTGTAATATGTTGAAATTACTTTAGAAAATGTTTAGAAATGTCAATGGGTTTAGGATCCTGAGGGTAGTATCTTAACCTGATTTGGTTTGGGGGAGAGCAGAGACATTTTGTCATAACAGCAGCTTCATTTGCTACCGGTCTATTTTTAGGCCTCATTCAAAGTGCTGCTTTGTATCTCAGCGTCTGACACTTGACCCACAGTCATATAATCCTTAGCATGATTTTAATAACCTAGCCACAACTTCTGCAAAGTGAGCTCTTCCTTCTGCAGTGCCCCCCTAAGCAGTGAGGAAGATATAGAGCAGGAGATGTGGAAGAGGGAGAACAAAGAGAGCCATCTTCCTTTGGACCCAACTGTGCTGGGTTCAGTTCCATGACAGCAAGTGACACCCCCCCTCCCAAAATAAAGCTTACTCCCAAAGAAATGTGGCCTTCAGCAGAAGATGATGTTCACCAACCCTGCATGGATTTGTTCCCGGCAACTTAAAAACAAGAATTAGTCTGGTTCAGGAAGAAGTTGCTTCCTCCATTCCTAACATCAAGGTACAGTTTCTAGCCTTAGTTTGCCCTCACTTTTGCCCTCTTGCTCATGTAGCTGGGTCAAAGCTTAAGCTGTAATGTCTTTATACCGTTCTCTGATCCTGCTTGTGTATGAGGCTCATTAGGCAGCCTCCCTATGCTAAAAGCCAGGCCTCAACAATGCAGACGTTAACTCCCATTACACTACAGAAAAGGCCCCATGTCTGTGGTTTCACTGTACAAGGTGCATTGCCAGGACTGGCTACTAAATTAAAACAGAGACTATGACACACACACACACACACAGAGGGTGGGAGGGAGGGAGGCTTAATAGAAATGCATTCACAGGGTGACATCTCCCAGGGAAGCTGCTTCTATTGTAATGGAGACATCCACGTTTGCTGGAGAGGGGAAAGAGAAAGGCAGCAGTTGCTGCTTTCATGGGAAATCTCCCTTGTGAACAGGAGGGCAGGAAGCCCAGTCCTTTGGCAAGACTGGGCTGGGGCTTCCTCTCTCCAACCATGCTCCGATATCAAAAAAAACTGGATGTAAATGCTTTATCTGTTACTTCAGGCATCTCCTTTTGGGGGGAGAGGGGGCTGATCTATACCAAGTATAGTATTGGGGTTAGCTCTTGTCTAGTTCACTGGAACATCTTGTAGGTTTTCATTTATTAAGTTATAATCCCCCCTTTTTATTGTCCTTTTCAATTGTTTGTGGTCAGTGTGAGAGTCACTCCTTGTTGATCCACTTTGGTTTTCCAGAAATCCTCATTTCTTTACAAGGCTGAAGGCTGGAATTTGTTTAAAAAAAAACGTGAATAGCCTATATCAGTGTTGGCAAACCTATGGCACAGGTGCCAAAGGTGGCATTCGGAGCCCTTTCTGGGGGCACCCTACATGGCCCCTTCATGACCACCTGTATTAAAATGTGCTGAACTTGTATCCATTAATCCACTGGTTCCCAACCTTCCTAATCTCGTGACCCTTTAATACAGTTCCTCATGTTGTGGTGACCCTTGCCCTGCTTGGAAGAGGCCACAAGCCCCCTTGGCAGGCCACTGCTGCAGGTGCCATAGAGAACTTCCCTCTACAGGCACCCTCAGCCAAACACAGCCTCCAGTGTCATTGACTGACATCCCTTCCAACCTATCAAACTGTAACTCACTCTTCCCCACCCCTTTTCTCCCCTCCTCCTCCAGACCCAAGCCATTTGTGCCTTTTTCTTCACCGGCTCATGGCGACCCCTGTGAAATGGTTGTTTGGCTCCCAAAGGTGTCCCAACCCCCAGGTTGGGAACGACTGCATTAATCCTAAAGAGGAACTACTGACATTAAATTGCTTTGAAGAATATTTACTGTGGCAATTTTCTGCCATGGGGTTTGACTTGATTTAAATGTCACAGGCAGAGCTAGAGAGCACCTTCACTGGTATACAGTAACCCCTTGCCTATCGTGGGGGTTAGGGACCCACCCGACCCGCGATATGTGAAAATCCGCGATATGCGGAAGCGGGTCAGGTGGGGGGCGATCAGAGGGGCGGCGGGGAGCGATCGGATCACTCCCCGCTGCCCCCCCAGGCGGCTCCGCAGCCTCCCAGAAGGGGAGGGGCGGCGGAGAGTGATCGGATCGCTCCCCGCAGCCCCCCCTCGCCCGGCTCCGATGCCTTCCAGAGAGGCCTGGGGGGCGGGGGGCGATTTGATCGCTCCCCACCACCACCACCCTGCGCAGCTCCAAGGCCTCCCGGAGGGGGCGGTGGGTGGTGGGGAGCGATCAAATCGCTCCCCCCCCTGCAGGTACTGCGATCCCATGATATAGTGGGACCGCAGTAACTGAACCGTGAAATGGCAGGGGGTGACTGTATCCTGAATAGTTATTACAAATGGTGGGTCACTTTTTAAAACTTACAATAAAGAATAAAATCTCTTCATTTTGTGTGTACTATGTATTCCAAAAAGAGACTTTCATTTTGAAGGTAAGCCAGGACACTTTCTGCTTATTAGTGTTGTGCTATAGATTTTTGTATCAAACAGAGGCCTGCTTTCCACATAGGAAGACTACATTAGACCTAATTTGGGCTTTGAAGTGCCATATAATCTAATTAGTTCTCGGTGTTTGGTCCTGCTGTGCCATATCCAATACTCACTTTGTCAAACAGCCAATCCTTTAGACAGAGGTGTCAGATGTAATTTTAAGAGTGATTAAAATTCTGTATCGAGTAAGTCTCATTTTAAAAGATGTCACAATTATCTTTCTGTTGCCAAACAGGGACATTGCCAGTGCAATAAAAGAACTTCTCGACACAGTAAATAATGTCTTCAAAAAATATCAATACCAGAACCGGAGGGTATGTGAATTAAACTTGTCCTATGTTGCTATATTGTCCTGTCAGAAATATAAATGTGCTAACAATGAATATTAAAGAGGCTGTAATGTTTTTGCATAGATGGTGGGGATTGCTGGCAGTCAAAATAAATTTGTAGATAAAGAAACAACAGGAAAACTAAGTCAATAAGTTTTCTGCTACTTGGTTTTTTTATGGGTATAGATTTTAATTCTGCAGTGGCTTGATGTAATTTATGAAACATTTTTTGTTAATTTTGCTGTTGTAAATAAACACAAACATTTTAGAAATTATTTCTTTAAACTATAAATTTTGCTGTCACTATAATTTTCACCCATTTTCTTTAGTGTATCATCTTTGTGTGAGGGCTAAAGTGGGATGCCTTGAGAATAGCATGACCTGGAGTGACTTTTTATATTTACACATTTCAGGCATTGGAACACCAAAAGAAAGAATTTGTAAAATATTCCAAAAGTTTCAGCGACACTTTGAAAACCTATTTTAAAGATGGAAAGTAAGTGTTTTTCTCAAAGTTGAATTGGTGGAATTTAGAGTCTTTCAATATTTTAAATTCCTCCTAAATATTGAAAATAAAATGTTTCGTAACACTATAGAGCATGCTTTGAGAAGATCTTATCTCTTAATTATCCCTTATATTTCAGTCAGTCAAAATACAAATGATGCCTTGACCTGGTTTTGAGTGGGTTTCTCTTCTGACATAAGCAAAGTATTACTTTCAGCTTTGTGTTTAATAGCAGAACCTTTACATTCAGACCAGAAATAAAACTGATAATTTCAGAATGAGAGCAGCTACTTTGGCTTGCAATCTCAAGCTACTCTGTTTTTATTACTGCCAGCACACATTTTACAATGTATGCATGAATCCAGATTTTAGCACTGATATACCAGTCAGTGTTCAGTAGAGGAAGAGCAGTAAGGAAACACAAATGTTCTGGTTTTTCTAGAAGTCAAGTGATTCAAGGGTACTTAATCAAGTGGGTGGTGAATGTTTTGGCTACAAGCCATGACAGCTAAATAACATGTACATATACAGAAGTAATATATTCCTGAATAATAGTTGTTCCAGACAGAATCTGCTTTAAATCCATTTTATGTGAGAAAAGGAAAGAAGGAAAAGCCACCAGTTCCTTTAGTCATGATGTATGTATGCCGCCTCTCAGTTAGGAATGACACGCCCACCATGTATTACTGGACAGCACCTCCCATTAGTCTTTGGTAGCATACGGTAAGGTGTTATCCAACAAGATTTGGAGAGTCATACATTCTTCACCCCTTCTCTAGGTAAAGATGCAGTATGTCCGAATTGTAGTTGCTGAGAAGGAGCAACAAGAAATGACTGCATCTCCATAGACTTTTTTGGTGTAGAGACAAATTTGCCATTGTAGGAAACTTGATTATGATTAGGTGGGATTTTTAGTCTAGTTGTTATACAGTATTGTCCTTTCGCCTCTGATCAGTTTCTGGGTGATGACTTACATCATGCATTCCTCAGTGGCATAAAATTGCTTCAAGGAAAGCACATCAAGAACCAGATGCAGCTCATTGAATGTGGCAACTAGAGAAGGCCCTTAATGAAGCTGTTGAAAAGCAATAGCTTTGTGGGGGGAGGACTGTTCTTTGACCTGGTTTTTGGAGCTAACTGAGCAGTGCTATACTATTCAAATCCCAAACCACTTCTTCACTTTACAGCATTCAATTTACTGAAAGTTGATCTTGGAACATTCTCTGGTGTGTTAAACTTTACAGCCCAGGAATTCATCAGTCAGTAGAAGTGAAACCAGCACATTCTGTTTTATATGGCAGAAACAGGAGTAATAACCACGCTTGACCTTGATGTTGATCATCTATTGATGCAGTTCTGCCCTTGTTAAACAGAAAAATGGACTTGCATCAAGTTGGGAGTTCATATAGGTCATTGAATGTTATTGTTCGGGACTTGTCAACAGTCTAGACTGGTTCTTGCCATATAAGATTCCTGTTCAGAAGAACAAGTTAGAAATCTCCCTAGAATGTTGTGATCTTTGTGGGCCTGCATCTATTATCTCATAGCTTGGAACACCTGCTTTATAACTTTACAGGAAGTAGCTGGGTTAGTTTGTGGAAGCAAACCAAAAAAGAACTTTCTGGCACATTAAGATTGATAGTGTTTTATTTGGCATAATAAAACAGATGAATTCCATGGAATTTTAGGACAAAAAAACTTGTTCCTCCTTAAAACATTACAAGACTCATTGATGTTTATATTATCACAGTGTTTATGGCCATAGAGCATTTTACAATGGGATGTTCTTGAACACGAAGCTTGGCTCCCCACATTTCCAGACCCCATTGCAGGTGTTGATTTAGGCCAGTGGTTCCCAGTCTTTGGTAACCCAGGTGTTCTTAGACTGTAATTCTCAGAAGCCTTTCTCCACCAGTTGCGCTGGCCAGGGTTTCTGGGAGTCGCAGTCCGAGAACACCTTGGCCGCCCAAGAATGGGAACCTGCGATTGAGACCATTCTAGCCAAACTGCCATCACAGCCTTGAACCCACATCCCTGAGAGAGTACATTTTTGTTCCCTCCTATGCCTATAAAAGTCTGGTGATGGTGCCCTTGCTGCAAACATTTTTAACTGTGAGGGTGAGAATTATGGATTTTCTTGTACCTTAAGGCTTTCTGAGCAGAACAACTAGGATTTAGGTTCAGATTGAGGGCATGTGGCACATTTTTTCCATTATTGCTTCTGGTGCAAGAAAGATAGATTACTTCAAACCACTTTCCAAAGGAGATGTAATTTTATATTTGTTCTAGGAGAAATGTGTTTGATCTAGACTGCAGTGGTGTACACATACAATCAGACACATACCCTACTGAGCTCAGTGTTGCTTATTCCAGATAAATGATTATAGGCGTGCCGTTATAGTCACCTGTTGGCTTTTTTGCTGTTCCATAGTTACTTGTTGGTGGGAGGGTTGGAAGGGGTTTAAGTAGAATGCATCACTTTGAATGTGTAAAAAAAACTTAAACAGACACAAGTCATCAAAAAGCAGACACAACAGTGTGGATGTTACAAGAGGATTCAGACCATCTAAATTCTTTACACATCCAGTTAACACAGTGGATCTCAACCTTACTAATGCCACAACCCTTTAATATAGTTCCTCATGTTGTGGTGACCCCTTGCCCTGCTTGGAAGAAGCCACAAGCCCCCTTTGACAGGCCACTGTTGCAGGTGCCATAGAGAGCTTCCTTGTACAGGCACCCTCAGCCAATCACAGCCTCCAGTGCCATTGACTGACATCCCCTCCAGCCTATCAAGCTGTAACTCACTCTTTTCCCCACTTCCTCCCCCCTCCTCCATACCCAAGCCGCTTGTGCCTTTTTCTTCACTGGCTGATGACAACCCCTGTGAAATGGTCGTTCGACCCCCAAAGGGGTCCTGACTCCCAGGTTGGGAACCACTCAGTTAACATGAAAGCTTATCCATCATTAATAGGAATGGCTTCTCTTGGTGAGCTAGGAGAAAGGAAGATCCTTCTTCAGTTATAGTCTGCCCAACACCCAATGTACTTTTTTAGGGGCCTTGCAACTCAAATTTTTGGGAGTCGTGGGTAAGGTAGGTAGTGAGTACTTCAACACTGAAGGCACTTTAGAGAAAATGGGATGACCATCTGTCAGATCTATTTTGATTTGGATTCCTGCACTGAGCAGAAAGTTGGACTCAATGGCCTTGGCTTATACCCTCTTCCAATTCAATTATTCTGTTTCTATATGTCCATTATTGACGTTCTTGATGGTAATACATTTCTTCTTGAATGCAAGACAAAATATTGTGCACAGTGTCTGTTATGAAGTCAAAAGATAGGTGTAATTGTTTGTAGATTTATAACTTGGAGGCTTTAATCCTGTACACACAGAGAGACCTTTCAGGGGGTAGTTCCCATTTAACCTGGTTGGATTTTGTTTGCATTAATATGTTTAAGATTATATTATTAGAATATATATTATCTAATAATGGCTTCCTGATCTCTAGCTACCGCTAAAACTTTTTCTTTCTTTCTCATAACAGGGCAATAAACGTGTTCATAAGTGCCAACCGACTAATTCATCAAACCAACTTGATACTGCAGACCTTCAAAACTGTGGCCTGAAAGAAATAATAAATTGTATATGTTGAGAGCTGTACTTTTCAATGGTGGATAGGATACCTTTATATGTAAACTTTAAAGTTTTGACTGTATAAATTATCAGTCCCAGCTGAAGGGACCTAATGCAGGATTTTGAATGGGATTTATTGCCATCTTACACCATATTTTTGTAAAAACATTGTAGCTTAATCATAATCTCACAATGAAGATTTTGCATCACTTTTTTGCTATTATCATTCTTTTCAGAATTATAAGCCAAAAGAATTTACGCCTTAATGTGTCATTATGTAACATTCCTTATAAGAATTGTAAATATTTGGTGTTCTGTTTCTGACATTTTAACTTGAAAGCGGAAAACTGCAAGATTATGTATTTAACAATATTGGTGGCAAATATTCAATAAATAGTTTACATCTGTTAGATTATCTGTATAGTTTATTCCCTTGATGTCTTTTAGGTTTAAATGGGACAGAGAAATATATATAATTCTCCCATCACTATGAGTGGTTTAAATTCTGCATTCGGGATGAGAGAGTCCCTAAATACAACATGTTGAAAAATTCTTGGACAGAAAAATGAAAGTGCTACACAAGTAATGATGGACATAAATTATTATGAAATTAAGTCTTAATGGTGTCCTTAAACTCTTATGTGGAAGTTGAGTCATGGCAACTGGACTTCTTTTCTTGTGAGATCAAAATGTTTCACTACTCATTCAAGTAGCTTTGTCATTCTCAGCTACTTGGATCAGTAGTGAAACATTTCTATCTCGCAAGAAAAGTCTAGTTGCCATGACATAACTTCTAGATAACCTCACCTCGATGACTGAAAATCTTCACAGACTTAAACTATTATGCTACCAGAGAACTGATAATTAGGGATGTATTTTTGCAGTGGGCCAGCATATTAGGGGCTATTTTAGATGCTGCTGGATGTGGGTCTCCAAGATTCCACATCCAGTTTGTTACCCACTATTAAGTATAAAGTAGATTTAATTTGTCCTGTGGAAGTTTGAGGGGGAGCTGCTTAGAACTGGAAAGCAGAATTGCATTTTGCAATGTTAGAAAAGCAAATTAGTGAAACACTGCCCCAAAGAACGTACAGTTACGATTTGGGCAGTTGAAGGAGATATTGGAGGTGGGAAAATTGAAGTTGAGGATAACAGTCTACCAGGAGTATTGTGGTAGAAATTTCCAAATAAGTAGCTGTTAGTCTGTTTCAGAATGTTGGCAGACTTACATAGTAAAAGGATAAATGCCATGAAAAATACCATTCCAAATGAGCCCACAGCAAACATTCTAATTTAAAATAAACTTTGGTTTTTAGGTCAATCTATTATACGAATATAAGAACATAAGAACATAAGAACATAAGAAGAGCCATGCTGGATCAGGCCAAAGGCCCATCTAGTCCAGCTTCCTGTATCTCACAGCGGCCCCACCAGATGCGTTTGGGAGCGCATGAGACTAGATATCTGTCTCCTGATACCACTCCCCTGCATCTGGCCCTTGAACTACCCTGGTTTAAAGCCTAGAGATTACATATCTCCATCATGGTTTGTAACCCGTGATGGACTTTTCCTCTAGGAATCTGTCCAATCCCCTTTTGAAGGCATCCAGGCCAGATGCCATCACCACATCCTGTGGCAGGGAGTTCCATAGACTTACAACGCGCTGGGTGAAAAAATATTTTCTTTTGTCAGTTCTTACTCTCCCAGCACTCAATTTGAGTGTATGTCCCCTAGTTCTGGTATTTTGAGAGAGGGAGAAGAGCTTCCCTCTATCCACTTTACTCATACCCTGCATTATTTTGTATGTCTCAATCATATCCCCCCTTAAGCGCCTTTTTTCCAGACTAAAGAGGCCCAATTGTTTTAGCCTTTCTTCATAAAGGAGGTGCCCCAGCCCAGTAATCATTTTAGTCGCTCTCTTCTGCACCTTTTCCAGTTCCACTATGTCTTTCTTGAGATGCGGTGACCAGAATTGTACACAATACTCCAGGTGGGGCCTTACTATTGTTTTGTATAACGGCATTATAATGTTGGCTGTTTTATTTTCAATCCCCTTTTTTGATAATCCCTAGCATGGAGTTGGCCTTCTTCACTGCTGCCACACATTGGGGAGACACCTTCATGGAGCTGTCCACCAACACACCAAGATCTCTTTCCTGATCCGTCACGGATAACTCAGAGCCCATGAGTTGATAGATGAAGTTTGGATTTTTTGCCCCAATATGCATTACTTTACATTTGGTTACATTAAAACGCATTTGCCATTTCTCAGCCCACTCCCCCCAGTTTGGGAAAGGGTTCTGGTTAATCTATTTCCACCCTTCCTTTACACTCTGTCCTGCTTTTTTAGCTTGGTTCACAAATTAGAAAGGTGGATATAATCACTCACATAATATGCTGTCAGGTCAATTCTGACTTACGGCTACCCCTTTCAGGGTTTTCCAGATAGAGTACTCAGAAGTGGTTTACCATTCCCTTATCCGTGGGGCATCCTGGGACTGTGCAGCCTGCCCAAGGCCCCACAGGCTGGCTATGCTCTCAGAAGGCACAGTGGGGAATCAGAACCTCTGGCAGCACAGATACCTAAACCAGTGAGCTATTCTGTGGTAGAATTCCCAACCCCCTTTTCCCACCTCCAGAAGAAAGGAATGGGAAACCACTTCTGAGGATGATTCTACCTGGAAAACCATGAAATTGGTTGCCATAAATCAGAATTGACTTGACACATGAATATTTTTATCACTATCCTACATAACAGGGAAGCACTGTAATCTTATATTTTGAAGCTGTTACTTTGGGTCCTACGCTCTGGAACTGCTTACTCCCATTGTGCACCTGACAATCCATAAATTATTGGATTATGACTCTGAGAACCTCAAGTCTACTGTCCTTCAGGCCAAAATAGCTAGTGATGGGAATGACTCCTGCATTATGGGACATAATGGCACGAACTGTTCTTCAACAAATAGGAGTACAGTATATTAAACTGACTTTTACTAGGCGAGACCGTTAATCCATTTTGTCAGTAGCTGCTGCTTTCCTGGTCGGATTTTAGAGGTAGAAAATGAAGCATTATGTATGCAAAACCTTACAACTTTATGGTAATGGGAATGCTCCCTTTTAACTCATTTTACAGAAAATGCTTGGGTTTCTTTGTTTTGTAGAATGTAGCTGTAAATATTCACAGATGAAAACTGCCAAAAATAAGTTGATTTGTTTGAAATGTGGCTGGGCCACCGGGGAGATGATAAAATCAAGCCAGAACTTTTGAAATAAACAAAAAATTGACAAAACTGAGGAGCCTCATGGAAAGGCAAGAATCATTAGAGGAGACAGTAATACTAGGAGAAACTGGAAATGGCAGGAAAAAGTTCAGCTAAATGTAAAAGGGATTGCCTCCTTAAAGGTAGATATCCTTTTAAGTTTACAGTTGCTGAGCTGGGATGTTGAGTACAAAACATTTTCTTGGCCACTCATTCATAGGGTCAACACACGTTAGAGGGGTCTTGATGTCACCTGACAACTAGAGCAGGGGTGAACAGTAGGTTTCCTATGTCAAGTTTTGACTTGCATTTTATCAGCTGGACTACCATAATGCATTTTACATAGGGCTGCCTTTGAAAAGTGTTAGGAAACTTGAGTAGATCCAAAGCTCTGCAGCAGGATTAAGTGGGGCAAAGTTATACGGATCATCTGCCCTGTCCCCAGCCCCCCATTACAGCAGCTCCACTGGTGGCCAATCCGTTTCCGGCCCCAATTCAAAGTGCTAACTTACAACTTTACAATATAAAGTCCTAAACAGCTTGGGTTCAAGCTATTTCAAAGACTATATCTCACTTTATGAGCTTGCCCCATTGTTAAGGGGGAGGCCTTGCTCTCATCCCACCACCGTCAACAGTGCATAGGGTGGGGACACAGGGAGGGCCTTTTCAGGCACAGCTCTCAAACTCCCACAGGAGGCCAGGCTGGTCCCATTTTCTTTGTCCTTCCATAAGTAGACCAAGATATTTGTCTTCAGGTAGACTTTCCCTTAGTGAATGACTACTAAGAGAGGTTTAAAATGGGATGGCTTCTATTTTTATTTTTATTCATTCATTCATTCATTCATTCATTCATTCATTCATTTATATAGCTTGTATGCCTCTCACTACCCAAAGGTCTCTGGGCGGCTCACAATCAAAATAGACAATTAAAACATCAAAATTACAATAAAATTAGAACAATAAAAACATGTAAATACAATAAATACAATACATTAAAAACACAACACTAAAATTGCCACCAGGACCCACAATCATCAGTTAGAAGGCTTCTGGAACAGGAAGGTTTTTACCTGGCGCTGAAATGTTATCAACGCCGGCGCCAGGCGGGTCTCACTTGGGGGGCATTCCATAGTCTATTGCTTTTAAATCTGTTTTAATACCAGTAATGCTTTTACCTAATATTTCAAATGCAGTGTGACTGAATTATTTTTAAATATTTATATTTATATTTATAAGCCTCAGATTGCTCTCAACAGCAGGACAAGAACCGATCACCACTCTAGACTTCAGAATGGCGATTAGCCTTCCAAGATAACAATTATGCACTGTTACTGTGACGAAGGGACCCTGTGATTTTCATGTAATTTATGGTTATCTGATGTGCTGTGCAGGAGAGGATCAAAGCATTTAATTTAAATTGGGACACAGCTGTCAGAGATGGCTAGAACATTGCATCTTTCTCAAAAGTGGAAGTTCAAATTTCTAAGGGCACCTCTCAAGTATCTATTCTGATTGTGTGAGATCCTTTCCCCCATGTTCTTGAGCTTAATATATGCATGCTTATTCAGAAGGGTTTTTTTACTCATTGCAAAGGCTAAATCAGAGTGCACTCCATGTTTACTTAGAAATAAATTCCCTTGGAAAAATCCAATTCCCCAAATCAGTGAGCGTAACATCTGACTACATAATACTTGTGAGCAGAAAGGGGGATGCTATATGAACCTTTGCAGTTAATGTAGGGAAGATCAGCTCTCTAGAGGAGCTTCACCCAACAAAAGATGCCTCCACATCCATTGGGAAAATCTGCTCTTTCAGGAACCTATTCAGGGCAGTCTCCCAAACCAACATATTGCATTTTGGGGGGATTTGGAAGCTTGCTATAGAGATGAAGGAATGTGGAAGCCTTCCAGAGCTCAACTTAATTTGTTTACATCCATATCCAACCCTATGCATTTTAGTTTCTGGACTTCAAAGGGGGATAATCCAACCCTTTCATGCTGGCATGGGTGCAAGGGGGTTTCTGCTCATTTGAGTCTGACCTTAGACCACAACCACAAATGGTACCATCTAAGCATCGAAATTCACATGGGGTCATAGGGAGATGGGGTGCCTTGCAAAGGCTACCTCCAATTCAGAGCTTAGGTATTATTAGAACATTACACTTCCCCTTTTATTTGTATTTGCACAGTGAAACTGCATTATAAAATATTGTAATGGGTCCTGATGAAGTCATGCTTTTAGCTCCTTCTCAAAGGTACCTTTAGAGTGAATTTGTAGGCATTTGTTAGCTATCTGTGAAGATTCTCTGTCATCCAGGTGAGGTTATCTGGAAGTTGAGTCATGGCAACTGGACTTCTTTTTCTTGAGAGATCAAAATGTTTCACTCCTCATCCAAGCAGCTTCATCAGTATGACGAAAGTTAATGGCAAGTCCTTCAATTTATAGTTCACCTTGATTTCACATCATCCTGGTGTGAATAGGCTCAAAAGTTGGACAATGGCCTGAATAGGCTTGTTAGGTGAACAAGTGTGTGTGTGTGTGTGTGTGTGTGTGTGTGTGTGTGTGTGTGTGTGTGTGTGTGTGTGTGTGTGTGTGTGTGTGTGTGTGTGTGTGTTAGGTGAACAATTGTGTGTGTGTGTGTGTGTGTGTGTGTGTGTGTGTGTGTGTGTGTCTATGTAATGCTCTACAGAGAGTTAATGGGACTGGATTACTTTATAAAGTTCTGTTACAGAGTGTAGCATTAATAAGCCCCTACCTTTTCTCCCACCTATCTAAACGCTGGATGTTCTCTCCCAAAGCTCTTTGTTCTAGCAGACCTAATTTCATTGGAAGAAGACAACAGTTATTGATCCTTCTTGCACTCACCTGAACATTGAGACTAGAATTGCTCTCAAAGTTTGCATGTTTCTGGCCATCGGTCTGTAAAACGTCCCAGTATCGGCTGGAATGTTATAACCTAGCATACTGCTTCAAGTAGTTGTGGCACCTTTCTGGGCAGGAATGGATGGCTGATCTATGCAGCAGTAACCAATTGTCCCCCTCCCCCTGCCTCTGATTCAAAGAAACCCTAGCCCTCCTACCCATTTTTCTAGTCTGTTGGAAGCAATGGGATAGTTTGTTGAGGCCTGTTGCTGCAAAGTCAGTCATGTTTCTTCAGTTTGTTGTTTGATCTCTTCAGAAGTGTAAGTAAAGAAAATGGTAATTTAATTATTTCTCCAATATCTCAGTGTGAATTATTGAGACCTTAAAGCAGTGTGGTTGAATCTAAGGCATGGGTGCCAAAGGTGGCACACGAAGCCCTTTCTGAGGGCACACAACATCGCCCCTTCACAGCCACGGCATGTCCCCCTTTGCTTGGAGCACACCACTGTGCTTCATGCAGAAAGCTGGGTGAAGAGGAGGCAGCAGCTTGTGGTCTCGTTCATAGCCCTGGTTTACTCTCCAGCCATGCTGCTCTGGACATCCCAAAAGTGGTGTGGCTGGAGATTAAACTGGGGCTACAAACGATCCCACAAACTGCTGCCCCCCTTCACCCGGCTCTCTGCACAAAGCCATTTTGAGACCTCTGAAATGGCTCTGTGCAGAGAGCCAGGAAAAGAGGAGGCAACGGTTTATGTGCTCCTTCGTACCCCCAGTAGACTCTCCATCCATCCTACTTTTGGGATGCCCAGAGCAGTCTGGCTGGAGAGTAAACTGGGGCTACGAACAAGCCCACAAGCTGCCACCCCTCCCTCCCCCCCCCCTGGCTTCCCCGACTGTGTAGCATCCCACCTGCCTCTCTACTCTTTGGAAAAGCGAGGATTAAAGAGCAGGGGTGCTACCCTTTGGGAAAAGGAGGATCAAAGAGCAGGTTTTTGAATTTCCCATGGCCACAGCAAGAGTGCTGTGGCCTTGGGAAATTTGAAAGCCTGCTCTTTGATCCCCGCTGTCCCAAAGGGTAGCACCTGAAGCAATTGTAATCCAGGGTACCACTGTATTCAGGTTAAATTGCCATATTGGCACTTTGCGAAAAATAAGTGGGTTTTGAATCGCCGTTTGGGCACTCAGTCTCTAAAAGGTTCGCCATCACTGCCTTAGAGCAAAGCAAAGTGCCCTGCTTACATACCACTCCATAGCACATAAAGCACTCTCTGAGCAGTTTAAAATTTAATTATGCAGGCTACACCTTACCCCACCCCTTCCGCAAGCTGGGTACTCAATTAACCAACTTGATGGAAGGCTGAGTGAACCATGAGCCGGCTACCTGGGACGGAACACTGGGTCATGGGCATAGTTTTGGCTGCAGTACAGCAGTTTAACCACTGTGCCACAAGGATCCTCATTCCTTACTGTAAATGCCAGTTGAGAAGAAAAAGGAGTGGAATAATCTGGGAAACATGAAAGTATTCTGCTCTGAGAATGCCTGCACTTCTGCTGTGCAGCTACAGGAATTTAATTAAAATTGAAAATTGCAACAGTAATTACTGGGCAGATCAAAAGATTCATGGGGATTGCTGACAGGACTAAATATTAATGTGCATTAATATACTAACCAAGCTCTTTGTTTTATGTGTGTTTGTGTGTCCTCTCTCTCTCTGGGCTTGCTTTTGTGAGATTCTTGTTAAGGGTGAGAAGGGGTACAATGAATACAACCAGGGGACTTTACTGCAATCAGTAGGTAAAACTGCTTCTTTTTAATCTGGCCCCTATTGATTACACCTAGTGAGTTTTACTAAAATTTACCCAACTTCCAAATGGAACATGTGGCTTTTTGCATTACCCCACCCCCAACTCCCTCAGGCCAGCTGGGACCATGTTCTCAAGAGAGCCAAATTGAAGGAAGGAAGGGGAACACAGTTGCCAAGTGTTCCCCACGGCCACCCGGGATGAGAGGAGAAAGGTGCAGCCTCTGGGAGATCCAGGGAGACAGGATGCTGGCAGCTGGGCCCTTCGGCTAGGGGGTGGAGCCTAATTTGCATACAGGGTTCCCAGAATCCCTTGTGGGTGGCTTCAAAATGCTCCCTGTGACCTAGGTGTCTCGGCTTTCTAGGGGATCTATATACCAATCCGGACAGCTGGTGGAGTGTAGGCTAGGGGTTGCACAAGGAGAAGTGCTCTCCGGCAGGCCACCTGGAGGCCAGCCGCCCAGCCGCCCAGCAGCATACGGAGCTCAGCTGCCCACCTCTGGAAATGCAGGACATTTCAGGGAAAAATAATTTTTCGGGAAGATGGCAGGAAAGAGTGATTGATCCGTGAATGTCCCGCCCAAAACGTGACACTTGACAGGCCTGAAGGGGATTGGGTGGGCAATGACTAGGCTGATTTGTTTGGTGTGCTGGGTTTGAAACCTTATCTGGGACTTTGATGGAGTTTTAAAATCAGCCCTGCCTCCTGCAGCCATCATCTGGTGAAATCCATCTTCGCACAAAGGATCTCAGTGCCTGATAAATGACATCCTCTATCAAGAATGCATTTTGGTACAGTGCTTTGATAAAGATAGCTTGCTATCGAAAGCTCAGCTTGCATTATTTTAGTTTATTTTATTAGTGACCTATAAAGGTATCACCTAGCCTATCCTTGTATTGTTAAGGGTGGTTAATCATGCCTTTATTTCAGCCACTCACTGGAAGACAGAAGAGCCGCCAGCTCGTGTTGTGCAGTGTTGCTAAGAAACCCAGGAAACCTCAAAGAAAAGGGAATCCAGTCACTCAAAACAGAAGTACAAATTCCCATAGTATCAACACTGTACTCCACAACAAGGAGCGCTGAAGTTCCTTGAATGCATTCAGAAAAGATAATGGAATTTTAATCAAAATAAATAATACAGTAGTCGTGACAAGGTAAGCAAAATGGATTTTCTATGGGTGAGTAACTTTTATTACAATTCCAGGAACAAAGTAGAAATTATTATAAATGTGCTTGCTTTCAAGGGAGCCACTTATGTTTTCTAGTTTACATATAATACATCTGGAGCAACGGTTTAACCTTTCAAAAATACAAATGAAAGTGTTACAACCAAAGCCTGTGTTTAGTTCTTTCTATCGTTTCCCAGTGAAATCTGTCTTCTTGACTTTTCAGAGATGATTGCTCTCTCCTCAGCGAGCTGATGTGCCAAGAATTATTATTATTTTGTTTTGGAGGGGGAAAATACATCTAGGAAGAACATAAAATTCAAGGAGAACATTGAAACCAACGATGTGTTGATTGACCAAAAGAGACAATTAAACATGAATAACAAGCTTTCTGAGACAAGAAAAGCCCTGAGAGCTACTGGTGACCAGTCTCCAAATGGGAATGAAGATTCTGGGAGTGGGAAAATTCTGGAGCCACTTGAAGCCCGACTGACGCTCCGTGATTTTAGGAGAATGCAAGAGCTTTTTAAGGTGAGTGAGTGTTTAATTGACGTAGTCTAGGGGGTTCTTTATGAAAACTCACCTTTTCAGTCCCCGTTGAGGCAGAAAGTGAGCAGACCTTTATCTATCTATCTATCTATCTATCTATCTATCTATCTATCTATCTATCTATCTATCTATCTATCTATCTATCTATCTATCTATCTATCTATCTATCTACCACCTGTCTTCCATAGCAAAACTCTGGGAGGTTTACATCATATTCATATCAATTAAAAACAAATAACAAATAACAATCTCATCATCATCATCATCATCATCAACAACAACAAACAAGGTGGCAGCTTATTAAAATGTGGGAAAGTTACTTTGGGGAGACTACATTGCTAACAATTGTAGCCCCCAAAAGTAACTGCTTAGAATCTTTTGGTTCAGACAATAAATGGGTCTTGGGTGATCAAGGCTCAACTCCCCCCCCTTCATGAAAATCAGTAGCTTACCTTGGACAGTTGGGTTTTCTAATTTGGTTTACCTCACAGGACTATAGTGAGGACACACTGGGAGGGAGAAAAGTCATATATGCCCCCTTGAAGTGACTGGAGGAAAAGCAAGCTATAAATGTAACAAAGGAACCAAATGTAAACCGTGTGACAAAGCAACACATGTAAACCATGTGCACCAATGACACATGGCTTTCCCCCCTATTCCTCTTAATTTGCTGCAGGTGGAGAAATCCAGTGTACAGCTAATGGGTGTGCTATAAGCATACTATAAACCTAGTCTTAAATTACTCTGATAAGATGTACAACTAAGTTGTATCCTGATAGAATATGGGTTTCAGCATAAGCATCATAACCAATGTTTTGTTTGTTGTTGTCGAGGGTTTAAATATTAGTATGAGTCCTGCAACACAATCGGATGTACATAAGCCCAAAACAATCAGATGCACATAAGCCCTACGCTGAGTTAAATGCATCTAAGCCTTTTCATTCTTGTGTATTTAATCCAGACTTGTATCATATTGTGCTCCTTTCAAATGTCTCCTCAATCCCTGTAGCTTGTTTCAGAGTTAAGGATTGTTTTCTGCCTGAAGGAGCCTCATGGCACAATGGTTAAATTGCTGTACTCTAGCTATAACTGTGCTCACAACCTGAGGTTCAGATCCAGGTAGCTGGCTCAAGGTTCACTCAGCCTGTCATCCCTCTGTGGTCGGTAAAATGAGTACCCAGCTTGCGAGGGGGTGGGGGAGTGTAGCTTGCGTCATTACCTATAAACCACCCAGAGAGTGCTTTAAGCACTATAGGGTGGTATATAAGCAGCACATTTTACTTTTGAGAGGCATCTCGATTTGTCTTTTTGGACTATGACTCCAAAAATTCTCCAGGCAAAATACCTCTGGGCATATGCAGAGTGCTGTTCCTTCCTCACTGGAGTTCTGCATCGCCTGTCCCATATCTGGGATTAAACAGGAAAGCTTTGCAGTTACATGGATTGAGGAGAGCCCAGGATATTTCAGGAAGAGAGGAAAGAAAAACCAAAATAAAAAGAAATGCATGTGCCTAGGATATGGAAAACGGCTGGCAGGTTAGAAAGGTGTTACTGCTTGGCTCATTTTACCCCAGAAAGCCTCCATCATTTTAAAGCATGAGCAGAGAGCTTCTGGTGGCAGAGACTTTGAAAAACTGACAAAGGGGGATGGCATTTTGTAATCTGAGCACACAGGAATCCAGCGATGGCTCCTGCGAAAAGAAATGGTTGCTTTCAGTTGCACCTTGAGCACAAAAATAAGAATGGCAGTCATCTACTTTAAAGGGCTGTAAAAGTCAGAGGTCCGGAACGGCAGGAAGCAGAAAATCCCAAGTATGCCTCAAAGCACAGCAGGTACTTACAGAGGAAGAAAAGTGTCAGTCTAAAAGGCAGACCGGTCCACCAGGAATGAAAGTCAGCCCTAGAAGGCACACAGGTGTTGGTTGGCTCTAAAAGCAAGAACAAGCCTCAGAGGAAGCTTTTCTCAGCCCGTGAATTAAAAACAAAACAAAACAAAACAAAAAAACAAAAATACAGCAATTTTCTTGTGTTTGCCATCATACCGTAATGGAGCTCTCAGTGCTGCAACTTCAAGCAAAGGGAGAAAATTCTCGTCCTTTCATGCTGGCCTGCAGCGAAAGTGCTGAAATTTCAGCTCAGCCTCTGAAGGGTCTGGAATCTGGATTGATGAGAGCCATCTTCACAGAAATAGCTTGCTTTTTAGGGAGGACTTTACCCACAGCACAGTGTTTATTTTTTATTATATATTTTAAAAAGATGTGTCTTTTTTTTTTGTTCCTATGCCTGGGGCACCAACTGGCTGAGCAAATGCTTCAGTAGTGTAAAAGATACTGAGATTTATGGGGAGAAGAAGGCGGCTGGGCTTCTCTTCCCAAAACAGAAGAAAACAAAGAGAAACGGGATTGAAGAAGCAAAGAGTCCCAGTTAACAGCAGAAACTGTTAATGGTACCGCTAGAGTAATAATTATATTCTAAAGTGGGAAACTGGTTCAGATCAGTAGTTCTCAACCTGTGGGTTCCCAGATGCTCCTGGACTGCAACTCCCAGAAACCCCAGCAAGTGGTGGAGGCTTCCAGTCCAGGAACCACCCTTTCCAGCACAGCAAGTGATGTGGAGGTTTCTTTTTTGGGCAAAGTTGTTTCAGTCACAGGAACATCTGGGAAAATGTTAAAAAAAGGCCTATATTGACTATATATAAAGTAATTCTCTTGAATAGGAATCAAATAAACACAAAGAAAGTATTTTATAATTACTTTATTATGAAATAGTGGAAATATGAAAAATTATAAAATACATTCATTGCGCATTTTTGGCTGAACACAAAGCTTATTCTTCAGATGTCACAATTTTGTAATCCCCTAGTTTCAAAATGTGGTGTGTTGTTTTTTTCTTTCTCCTAGCTTGCAATGCTTAGGTACTGTATGTTGCAAATGGGCCATCATTTCCCTGGGAAATTCTTCTTTGGCTAGACGTGAGAGCATGCACACATGCAACCAAGGAGTTATCTGGCTCAATTGCTTGTTGAGTTGAGCCAAATGTTGGGCTTGGGAGAGTTTGATTCTCCCAAGTGCTTCTCAGGAAAAAGAGCCTTCCCCTATAGCCTTGGGCAAACTGCACAGTCCCAGGGCACCCCGAGAAGACAGGACTAGTAAACCACTTTTAGCAGTACTATCTGTCTAGAAAATCCTGAAAAGGGTCACTTTAAGCAGTGGCGTAGCAAGGTTTTGGGGTGCCTGGGGCCAAAGTTATTTTTGCACCCCTCCGGCCCTCCCCTGAGGGCGTGGGGGGGCAATCCTGCAGGTGTGGGGTGGGTGTGGGATGTGCAGGCATGCGGGCATGCAGATGCGTGGGCACACCTTACCTCTCCCACACGTGGCAACTCAGAGTTGGAGGAGGAGGAGGGCACTGCAGCCACCGCTCTTGAATGCCTGCCTGCCTGCTGCCAGATTGGGAAATGGGGGGGGCAGAGGGCGGTAGGTCATTTGGCAGCCCCTAATAGCTGCGCCCGGAGTGCCCCACCCCCTTGCCCTCCCCACGCCACACCCCTGACCTTAAGACAGAACTGATATGACAGCACATGAATATTTTTAGCCAGTCAGTTTTCAGTTGTTCCTTGGGTGTTTTTTTTTTTTAATTCAGATTCTGGTGGGGCTTAAATTAAGAATGGTGAGTGCTATGTAAAAGCCCATGAAATCCCATGACAAAAAGGAGCGAAAATGTCCAAAGAATGTGGTAACAGTGGTGCACACAGTTTTTTTCTTGAGAGCCCCCCATCATATCCTCTGTGAACACCACCAGTGAACCTATTCTAGGTGCTGAACCCTGTCCTCATTGTAGAGTTATTCTCGTAGATAAATTATTTAAAGTTTGGACTAAAACCCATAGCAGTTTCACTGCCCCACCCCACCTGCAGCCTGATAATAGAGTTACCAGCTTTCAATATGTTATATAGAGCAGAGTAAAGCAGCTGAGGTGGCTTACGCTAGGGGCCGGCAGCAGGAGTGAGTTGATGGAGTATAGAGATGTCATGTGTGGTGGATCTTGCCTTTCCGCTAGCTTAGTTGCCCTTCAGGTGCAATGGAAGATGTCATTTCATCACCATTGCTGATGCCATTTGCTTTTGTACCTGGAATTGGGGTGGGTGTGTAGGTTGGGTTAAGGAAACTAGGTAGCCCTGACTGCAACACTGAGAAGTGTGAGGGTTTCAGTCAGAAATAATTTTCTAGGCATGTAAACCATGTGTTTTGCCACTCCAAAGGTGAGCTCTTCCTAAACCATGGTGACAAACAATAATTCAAAACAACCACCACCACTCTGAAAGGTCTTAAGGAAAGCATCCGTGATTAGTCATATTCAAACTTGTATCCCCAACTTTTATAAGGAGCCCCGTGGCACAGTGGTTAAATGCCTGTACTGCAGGTAAAACTGTGCTCACGACCTGGGGTTCAATCACAGGTAGAAGGCTCATGGTGGACTCAGCCTTCCATCCTTCCGAGGTCAGTAAAAAAAGTACCCAGCTTGATGGGGTGGGGGCAATGTGTAGCCGGCATATTGTAATTAAATACTGTAAACCGCCCAGAGACTACTTGAAGTGTTATGAGGCAGTATATAAGAAGAACACTTTGCTTTATAACAGGGTGTGTGTCGTGCCACAGAGCCTGGTGGGGAGAAATTACTTGTGGGCTTCCAGAAAAAGTCCAAGAATTCCCCCAGACAGCATGGTAGATGCTAGGGGAGTGGGGATTTGAGGATATGTAATTGGAGAAAATAGCATTACTAGTCTCTAACTCTCTCTCTCACACACACACACAGGGTGGTTCTTCTAACTTTTTTGTTTTGTTGGATGCTTGACTGTGTTCTTGCCACCCAATCTAGTGCTCTTGTGATCTGCAACACGGGGTCACTGAGATGTGTGCGGGCAAGGCGAGGTCCAGCTCCTTTGATCCAGCCTGGTCTTCCAAAGGCAGAACAGAGGGAGCACCTCTTGAGTCAACCTTCACCTCGCTAAGAGAGAGGGAGAGGGTGCCAAAGCAGAACAGGCAGGTCTCTCATTAGAGCTGCAAGTCAGGCCGTGCTCTAAATTGGATCTAATTGAGAGGATGGCGATTACAATCATTTTCCTTTGTTGCACTGCCCTTTCCCTCTCTGTCAGTTCTTCGGCTCATGGGAGGTGACTCCTTCTTTAAATAGCAGGCTGCAAGCTGGCAGGAAACAATGGCACACATCTCTTTTCGGAGCGATCTTCCCAGGTGAAGAATAGTCGCAGTGTTGCTGAACAACCATGGCCACCACTATGCTAGGGATTATCAAAAGGGGATTGAAAATAAAACAGCCAACATTATAATGCCATTAAACAAAACGATAGTAAGGCCGCACCTGGAGTATTTTGTACAATTCTGGTCACCGCATCTCAAGAAAGACATAGTGGAACTGGAAAAGGTGCAGAAAAGAGCAACTAAAATGATTACTGGGATGGGGGACCTCCCTTATGAGGAAAGGCTAAAACATGTGGGGCTCTTTAGTTTGGAAAAACGTACCTGAGGGGGAATATGATTGAGACGTACAAAATAATGCAGGGCACGAGTAAAGTGGATAGAGGGAAGCTCTTCTCCCTCTCCCAAAATACCAGAACTAGGGGACATACACTCAAATTGAGGGCTGGAAGAGTAAGAACAGACAAAAGAAAATATTTTTTCACTCAGCGCGTTGTTAGTCCGTGGAACTCCCTGCCACAGGATGTGGTGATGGCATCTGGCCTGGATGCCTTCAAAAGGGGATTGGACATATTTCTGGAGGAAAAGTCCATCACAAGTTAAAAATCATGATGGAGATGTGTAATCTCCAGGCTTAAAACCAGGGTACTTGAAGGGCCAGATGCAGGGGAGTGGTATCAGGAGACAGATATCTAGTCTTGTGCACTCCCAGACTCATTTGGTGGGGCCGCTGTGAGATACAGGAAGCTGGACTAGATGGGACTTTGGCCTGATCCAGCATGGCTCTTCTTATGTTCTTATGTTCTTATGAGCATACATTTTCAGTCTACATTGTTTTTTGCCATCTATAAAGCAGAGGCCGTCCATTGGCTGAGTTGCAAGCGGGCCAATACAAAAGGGAGCTTCTGAGCTTTAAAAGAACAGAGGAAAGGGTCATTTCCTAGCTGACAGATCCCTTTCACATCCCCTGTAGGGTTCCTATTCCAGTACAGCTGTGATGGCCAAGGGTCCCAGGAGTAAAAAAATTGGCAGACCCAAGGTGGCAGAGACTGCAAATATAGGCAAACAATTATGCCTCCTGATCCACCAGCCGGTATGGAAACTGGCTTATCCTGGACTGTTGCTGATTTACCGGTAGTGGGAATTAAGTTTTCCTACTTATTCTTGCCAGCGCTCACATTACTTTTAATATCTGCATGGAAAAAAAATCAGATCAAATCTTTGACAATACACAGAGCAGATCAATCAGATCAAATCTTTGACAGCACACAGAGATTCATGGCCACCTCCTAGGGTTTACAAGACCTAAACCAGGGCTGTCCAACTTTGAACAGGCTGAGGTCTACTTTTTCTGGCCCAAAGTGCCAGAGGGCTACTACACTAAAACCTCTACTTACGAATTGTGTCCATTCCAAGCACATGCTTGTAAGTAAAAATCTTTGTAAGTAGAGCAGCGATTTCCCATAGGAATGCATTGAAAATAAGACAATGTATAGCATACTTGCACTGGTCATTTTTATATGCCTGTAAAACTTCAACATGTTATATGGGATTCCTATTTCATTATCAGGAAGAAGTTTGTCTAGGCCAGGGCAGTCCAACTTTGAACAGGCTGAGGTGCTGATTATCTGGTCGGCGGGGGTGGGGGAGAGGAGCAGGGGACTGTGCTGCAGCCCTTGAGCTGTCCCGCTCGGCTGAGACAGTGGGCTGGCAGACCCAGAAATTTGCTGGGGCAGGGGTGGTCCTTGGGATGCGGGAGGGAGGGGTGGAGAACTTATCCCCTGACTTTTTTACAGGTAGACCGGGGGCTACTTTTGAACCCTTCGCGGGCTACTGGTAGCTCCCGGTCTACCTGTTGGGCAGGCCTGACCTAAACAAAGTTGTGACTAATAAGACCTTTTAGAGGTCACTAGCACATGTGTTTGTTCCTCCCAGCGTGCAGGACACGCAAGAATGGGCTCAAGTCAAGGAGACCCATCTTTCAGCTGAATATCAGGAAAATCTTCCTAACCATTAGAGCAGTTTGGCAATGGAGCCAATTACATCGAGAGGTGGTGAGTGCTCCAACAGTGCAGGCATTCAAGATAAATTTGGACAACCAACTGGTAGATATCCTTGGATGTGTATTCCTGCATGGACCAGGTGATTGGACGTGATGGCCTTGTAGGACCCTTCCAACTTCACTCTTCTATGACTCTGTGATTCTATATGCAATCAAGTTATGGTGACCCTAACAGGGTTTTAAAGGTGCAGAACCAATTTAAGGAATGGTCCTATCATGGCCACCACTATCCCCACCCGCAGGTAAGTTCCCATGGCTGAATGAGGATCTGATTGGAGACTTACTGAGTCCTCATCTGAAGCTCTCTCCGTGATGCCACACTGACCCTGTTATATTCATAGAGTTGCCTTAAGTGGAAAGTGACATTATGGCGTATAACAATAAAAACAAGATCTAAATTTTTAAAATTGCCTTTAGCAAGCTCTTTGACTGACTTTCCCAGCTGTTCCTTTCATGTTTTTTTAACCACTACTTTTGTGTTTGTGTTTTATCTCAATGTTTTGCATATGCTGGTGTTCCTTTTGAGTGGAAGCTGTCTGGCTGCCAAACATGAAAAGACTGATTATTCAGTTCAGATAAATAACACTAACCCACACCCAGCCTTGTCTGGTTGAACGAGATTCCAACCTTGTTCCTATTCGAAGAGGAAACCTTCAAGGATTATCAGGGACACGCAGGTTGGGCTAGGGGAAAAGCTGAGATGAAACCCAGGAGGTCTGTTGACCATCAGAGATCACAATAGTGGAAATTGCAGCTTGACTTGGCCAGGCTATCCCCCTCTTCTATCTGTCCTAGAGAGGATGTGAGGGGTCAGGAAAAGGCAAATGCAATTATTTTCCTCCTGTTCTGCAGTGCATGTTGAAGATCTACCTAAAGGCCAAGTTCACACAAAATGTAGTAGGACTTCCCTCAGGAATTAAAATATTGGGTTTCTCTCCCCATCCCTTACCAAAAATGATTGTTCAGGTTATGAACGAAGGGAGATAAAAGGTGTAAAACAGCCACAATGGTACATGCTAAAACTAAGAAGTACAAAATGAGTGAGTTCTTTTCCCCACAGCATTCTGTTTTGGTCTTGTATTCCAAGAACCTTGATTAAAACAAATGCACAAGATGCAAATAAGAGCACAACATGGGCTGACATTGTTATGCACTGGGGGAACAGTGTTTGGAACAACATGTGTAATGGTTTTGTTGAAGTATGCGAGAGCGAAAACATTATAAAAATAATTGCTGTATAAACAGATGTTTATAGACTTTTATCAACTTATACAGACTTAGGTTTTTATACACTTATAAAATGCTTGATAAACATACAAGATGGTCTTTCTGAATGGTAAGTGCACACTTCATTTATTCAGAGTGCATTACACAGAATAGAAACGCACCTAGGAATAGCACAGCTTTGGGGATTTTCACTGGAATTCAAGTACAGTAGTACAAAACTTAGTGGTTGTCCTTCAGATTCGGAATTTATTTGGAAAATGGAGCAACGTGGGGATTGATGCCTTGGGTCCTTTTTTTGGAGTGTGGGGGGAAGTGGAATAGGAAGAAAATAACTAACTAACTAACTAACTAACTAACTAACTAACTAACTAACTAACTAACTAACTAACTAACTAACTAAATAAATAAATAAATAAATAAATAAATAAATAAATGTGCTCCTTTCTAAACCCATCTGAAACAGCAAGGAAGACCAAAGCTGTAATCAAATAAAATTCAGGGTCCCTGAAGTGACAAATTTTCAGTGCTCCATCAATTCAAAGTGGTAGGGTTTGTGTCGGAGCACCCAGTGGTGATGGACAGCAGATGAACAGCACCCAGCTAGCACAAGACGTAGTCATAGAAGGATGGGAACTCAGCAAGAAGTAAATGACAAAGTTCCTGGTAAGAAGATGAAGCAGAGAAGCACGAAACTGATATTATGAGGTCTGCCTGCACCCTAGAATTCAAGCAGTAGGTCAGTGCCCTTTATTTTCCCAGCTTTCATTTGTTTTCTACAGTACAGACAAATCCAAATACATATAGTGTAAATGCTTTACAATAATTAAAAACAAATGAAGTCGAACAGACTAGAAACCAGCTCAAAGCAAATTGGTTGCCATTTGTATTTCAATCCATTTCATCCCCTCCTGACATCCCTCCCCCAAACTTTTCCATGTTACAAGTTTATGGAACACCAGAGAGATAATATATGTGTAGGGGTGTGTAGGAGCCTTGTGGCGCAGTGGCTCAAAGTCAGTAATGTAGCTAAAACTGTGCTCATGACCTGGATTTCAATCCCAGGTAGCAGGCTCAAGGTTGACTCAGCCTTCCATCCTTCCCAGGTCAGGTAAAATGAGTACCCAGTTTGCTGAGAGGGGGCAATGTGTAGCCTGCATACTGTTATTAAACTGTAAACTGCCCAGAGACTACTTGAAGTGGTATGGGGCGATATACAAGCAGAAAACTTTTTAAACTCCTGTAGACTTGCTCCTGGCCATCAATTTCCTGTTGGACAACAAAGTAGATACTTGTTGATGTTTAACCCCAACAATGCAATGGAAAAGTACCCACACTGAGCAATTGAAGTTTTACTGCTCATCAGTTGATTTCTCTACCCAGCAATCCAAAAAAGCCATGCTAAGCTCCATACTCAGGAAGAATCAGACAGTTGGCCGGATTGGCTATGCAACGTACACAGCATTGATTCTATTCTTCTTGAGCTGTTGGTATAATTTGCCATCAGATACTTAAGAAAAAGAACTTGTTAAGAAAAAGAAGCAAAAGATTGCTACCATGATTGTAAGCTAAGGTCACTTGAGTTACTTATTATTTTCCCCATACAAAGTTATCTTTTTATTTCACCTTTCAGACGAGTCTTTTGAAACACCAAAAGAATGAAGATGTCAGTGGGCTTCCAAGCCATTACTAGGATCTGTGCCATCCAGGGCAAACATGGATTCTGCATGACCCCCAGCTGGGGGGAAGGATAGTACAAAGTACAAATACTTTACATTCACCCCCCCACACACACACACCCATGAGGCACCCAGGACACATCCCCCTGCCACCCCCAGTTGCAGACCTGTGGGTTTCTGGGAAATACAGCATCTAGACCAGTGGTTCCCAACCTGGGGGTCAGGACCCCTTTGTGGGTTGAACAACCATTTCACAGAGGTCGACATGAGCCAGTGAAGAAAAAGACACAACTGGCTTGGGTCTGGAGGAGGGGGGAGGAAGAGGGAGAGAGAGTGAGTTACAGCTTGATAGGTTGGAAGGGATGTCAGTCAATGGCACTGGAGGCTGCAATTGGCTGAGGGTGCCTGTAGAGGGCAGCTCTCTATGGCACCTGCAGCAGTGGCCCTCCAAAGGGGGCTTGTGGCCTCTTCCAAGCAGGGCAAGGGGTCACCACAACATGAGCAACTGTATTAAAGGGTTGCGGCATTAGGAAGGTTGAGTACCACTGGCCTAGACTGAAAGATTCTCACATCCTGTTTCACCAAATATTCAACCACATTCCACCACCCTCTATCTTAAGCCTAGAATGTCCATTTAGTCAGTTCTGGCTGGGTGAGATTTGGAGAGCTAGAGGGTGCAACTTCACGATGGGGGAACTGTGCCTTCACTTGCTGTGAAGTCACAGCAGAACTCAGGTCTGTTTAAACGGCCATATTAAAATTAAACAACTTACAGTTCTACTTCTAGCCATGCAGGTGGCACGGTTTAAAGAATGCCCTCTTCCAGAATGGGGCTTTGTCTTCTGAAGTTGTAACAACAACAACAACAACAACAACAACAACAACAACAACAACAACAACAACAAATAAAATAGCAGTAGTGTTGTCAAGGAGGAGAAGCTTTAAAAAAGAAAAAAGGAAAGGAGAGTCTTTGAAGAGAGGCTCTGCTGGGGACTGTTTTTGTTGGTTCCGCTCCATGTTTGTGTGTGCACGTAATGAGATAAGAGGTGTTTAGAGTGTATGTGCACATGCACACCTCATTCTCCTTTCTGCACTGATTGGAAAGGTCACATGCTCTAATTCAGTGTTCCCCAACCCCCAGTCCGCAGACCGGTGCCGGTCCGTGGATGAATCGGCACCGGGCCGCCGCCACGCCACCCCCACCCAATTGCCCCCCCGCCGCCGTGACCCCCGCAAGCAACCCCGCCCGCCGCCGCCGTGACCCCGACTCGTCCACGCCCCGCCCCGCCCGTGACGCCCCACATCCCACGCCCCGCCCGCCCCGCTGCCGCCCACAATCACCCCCGTCCTGCCGCCGCCGCGACTCCACCGCGACCCCCCCGCCGCACCGCCCCGTCCCGAGGTCGCCCCCATCCTGCCGCCGCGCCGCGACCCCCCACAGCAGCAATTACCCCCGTCCCGCCGCAGAGCAGATCCCGCCACCGCACCGCCCTGTTGGGGACTGTTTTTGTTGGTTCCCTTCGCTCCCCCGTCCTGCCGCCGCCGCCGCAACCCCCGCAATTTGTGTGGAATCGCCCCCCGCCAGAAAGAAAGAAAGAAAAAGTAAGGAGGGAGGGAGGGAGAAAGAGGGAAAGAAAGAAAGAAGGGAGGGAGAAAGAAAGAAAGAAAGAAAGAAAGAAAGAAAGAAAGAAAGAAAGAAAGAAAGAAAGAAAGAAAGAAAGAAAGGGGGAGAAGGAGGAAGGGAGAGAGAGAGAGAAAGAAAAAGAAAGAAGGGAGAAAGGAAGGAAGGAAGGGAGGGAGGGAGGAAGGAAGGAAGGAGAGGAAGAGGAAGGAACAAAGAAAGAAAGAAAGAAAGAAAGAAAGAAAGAAAGAAAGAAAGAAAGAAGGAGGAGGGAGAAGGAGGAAGGGAGGAAGAAAGTAAGTAAGTAAAGGAAGGAGGGAGGGAAAGAAAAAGAAATGGAGAGAAGGAGTGAGGGAGAGAGAGAAAGAACGAAAGAAGGGAGGAAGGAAGGAAGAAAGAAAATGAGGAAGAAAGGAAGAAAAAGAAAGGGATGGAGGGAGGGAAGGAAGGAAATAAAGAAAGAAAGAAGGGAGAGGAGAGGAGAGAGGAAGAAAGAAAAAAAGGGGGAAAGAAGAAGAAAGGAGAGTGAAAGAAAGAAAGAAAGAAAGAAAGAAAGAAAAAGAAAGAAAAAAAGAAAAAAAGAAAAAGAAAATGAGGAAGGAAGGAAAGAAAGAAGGGAAGGAAGGAGGTAGAGTGGGAGGGAAGGAAGGAAGGAAAGAGAGAGAGGGAGAGGGAGAGAAATAAAGAAAAAAGAAAGAAGGGAGAGGGAGGGAGAGAAAGAAAGAAAGAAGGGAGAGAAAGAGGAAGGAAGGAAGGAGAGTGGGAGGAAAGAAAGAAAGAGGGAAGAAGGGAAAGAGAGAAAGAAAAGAAAGAAGGGAGAGGGGAGGGAGGGAGAAAGAAAAGAGAAAGAAAGAAAGAAAGAAAGAAAGAAAGAAAGAAAGAAAGAAAGAAAGAAAGAAAGAAAGAAAGAAGGGAGGGAGGGAGAAAGAAAAGGGAAAGAAAGAAAGAAAGTAAGGAGGGAGGGAGGGAGGCCTCATGTCAAGGAAGGGCGGCTGGGTAGCCCTCCCCGGGGGGGAATGCAAGAAAGTTAAAACAGTGTTTCCTTGCAGCGATGCCAAGGACTCATCGCACAACACTAGCTCTTCGGCTTGAGTATGGAGATGAGCACCGCCCCCTTGAGTGGGAAACGACTAGCACGCATGTGCGTCAGCGGCGGGGGGGGGCATTTACATTTTTTATCTTATTAAATCAAAACAAGCGGGCCAGGGAAAAATTATCAAGCATTTACCGGTCCACGGTGATAAAAAGGTTGGGGAGCACTGCTCTAATTGACCCGAAGGATTACAAATGTTAAGAAGAAGGAAGTTCTCTGGTAGACAGGAAAAGCTACAGGTTGAGGAGATGAGGGGACTCTGGGTTGATTTGTATTTCCTCTTGTGTGCCTGGTCAACAGGCTTTAAAAAATGAAAACCAGATCATCCCAACCCTGTAATATTTTCTCCAGCTTTTGGTACTGTGGTCATTTTCAGAGTCCAAGTTGCTTTTCTATCCCTTTCACTTTTTCTCCATATACACAATTCCTTTGATTTGTTTGTGAAAAAAGCCTTACTAAATTCCCACTGTTAAGACTGTTACACAGATGTGGCTTTTGCTGTGATATCTTCACATTGCAAGACAATTCTCTTCCCCAGCTTCACTGCCCTCCACTTGGAAAACCTTTGGACCAAGAAAGAGTTTGCAAAATACAAAAGCTCCCTCCTACCCTGCCTGGATTTCTGACAAATGTAGTTAGGGTTGTCACAACAAGGCGTCTGTGACCCACTTCCTCTGCGCCGTGTTTGCTTATCCCATCAAGTTGCTTTCTGCAGGCAACCGTGACATCCCAGCATGTACACATCTAGAAAATGATCAGGCTCAGGTGGATTCTGTGACTTCTCTGTGTGATAGACAGTCCAAATGGGGGGATAAAAAAGCTGCCACTGTTCAGATATGGGTGGATGCAGAAGTAGCTTACTCATGGGTGACAGCAGCTGCCAACAAAGGGTGGAAGAGAGGACAGAGAACATAATGTTTTCTCAGAAAAGTCTAATGTACAGTGGTACCTTCCTTGTATAAAGGAATTAATTGGTCCAAATGAAATTATGTTAAGCAAATTTTCCTTTATACAAATTTCCCATAGGAATGCACTGAAAACAGAGTAATCCCTTATCACGACCATTTTATGTTGTACGGATTTGCCCCATAGGCGATTCTGTTAAACAAATTTCCCCTATCTCTGGAATTTTTTATGTTGTACAGATTTTACGTTATACAAACCTTTTGTTATACAAGGGTCCACTGTACTGGTGTTTAGGCACAATCCTCTTGTTTAGAAAAAGAAAAAGACAGCTGAAGGGGGAAGTGTCACATCCTTCCTTCTTTGTTGGGAAGGGGTTACACCTCTTCCTGTCTTGAAAATCATTGAAGCTCCCAGGATAAATTTGTATCAATTGGTGATGCTGCCTTTCCTTCTCCTCTCTACTAGAGATGGGCACGAAACGAGCAATTTTTTTGTTTTTGTTTTCGTTTTTTCGTTTCGTTACGCAACGAAAACAAAACGAATTTTTTAACAAAATGAAAATGAAAATGAAACGAACAAATTTGCTGTGTTTTTCATTTTCGTTGCAGCAGATGCATGGAACTAAAAAGAATGCTAACGAATTTTTTTGCAAAAAAGTCACGAAAACGAAAACGAACCGAAACGGACCCCTAAACGACCAAACGACAAATGAAACACCTTTTTTTTTTTAGTCGTGCCCATCTCTACTCTCTACTGGCAATGCAGCCTTTAATAGGCCTGTAGAAAGTCCCAGGGCTCCAGAACAACAATCTGGCTCCCACTGTTTACTGCACACAGCAACAAACGGCACTCAAATCTCAAACTGACTCTTGTCTCTGAAGAATAGGTGCCCAGAGCACATGCTGATTTCCCTTCCTTTTTCTGCTCGACACATCTTGGACTCGGATCAACCATTTGCAATATACACAATGCAGACCCAGCTATTTCTGTATTGTGCATGATTTCACTATAATTAACCAGGCCTAACAATGTGGCATGTGGTATTTGGGATTCACTCAGGTCCGGATGCCAGGAAATTGCAGTTGTTAAGGGCAACATCCTTAGCAGACGTTTTATTTAGGTAAAGCATCGTGATATCCTGTGCTTTGATTATTTCCCTTTTAGAGCAGAAAATGGAAATTGCAGAATGCTGGTCTATAGGGCAGATTGGTCCATTCATTGGAAAAGAGACACATGAAATATATGCAACTGAGGCTTTCATGCAAGCCACGCTTTCCATTCTAAATGAAGTACCTACTGGTGAGCCACCACATACAATGATCAAGTTAGAAAGAGATCTTTCCCTATGTTGCTAGAACAGGCTGCCTGACCAATTTGGGGAGCCAAAAGGGAAGGGGAACCCTTTAAACTTGGCATCAGGGTAAAAAGTCTTGGTTGCCTAGTCTGACATAAGACCCTGCTTTTTAATAAAGGTGGACATTCAGGTAACCATGCTCCTCCCAGTGGCTCAGGTGAAAGCCAAAATGTATTCTCTCTAAGGAAAAAGGCTCAGATCTAGAGAAGGAAAAAGTTGCTGGATAATTCAAAGATTTGGGCATCCGGAGTCAAAGATTGGGAGTTCGATTCCCCACAGTGCCTTCATGGCAGGGGTTGAACTTGATAAACCATGGGGCTCTTTTCCAGCTCTGTAGTTCAAAGATGATGATGTCTAAAGATTCTCAGTCTTCCAGGTGAGGCTATCAGGAAGTTGAGTCATGGCAAGTGGACTTCTTTTCTCAGTCTGAGGATAGTTGGTGGGTTCCAGTTTATTATTATTATTGATGATGATGATGATGATGATGATGATGATGATGATGAGGAGGAGGAGGAGGAGGAGGAGGAGGAGGAGGAGGAGGAGGAGGAGGAGGAGGAGGAGGAGGAGGAATCTTAAGAATACCAGTCAAGAACTGGAAAGGAAATCAGAACTGGCACAGTTAAAGAACTTGGTAAGGTCTTTGCCTGCCACCCCCCCATCCTCCTTTTTATCATTCTCCTCCTGTGAGACTTCCTAAATTAACTACCTACAGACAACAGGATATGGATTTCTGTTGTCCATAGAAATGTACATCTCCAACCACACATGCTGGCCTTGCAGTACATTGCTGAATGAGACTGTGTCTTCCCTGAAATCCATACGGTAGCATGCAGCTTGCCTCCTGCTGGAGGCCAGGATTGCCCCATCTCTGCTGTCTTTCCAGAAGCAGGCAAAGGCCTTCCTCTTCAGGCAAGCTTTCCCTGAATGAGGGACTATTTGCTATCTGACTTTTGTATTGATTACCAGACATGATTCACTGACTGATTTCATAAGAACAATGGTGATTTCCATGTTAGTTTCCACTGCTCATAACTGACTTTTTCCTTTTCTTTTTGTGTGCTCTTTGTAGCTTGAATGTTACATTTTAATGTTCTAAGATCCTTCTCCTAATTCCCTGTTCTTAATCTGAATATCTCTTAAATATTCTGAGCTGTATATTGTCCCTCATTATTGTAAGACAACTTGGGTCCTTTTCCAAGGAGAAAGGTGGGGTAAAATATTCAAAATAAAATAAAATAAAATAAAATAAAATAAAATAAAATAAAATAAAATAAAGCAGAGATGAGGAGAGTGAGAGCTATAGGGGTATTTTTCCAGTGGCCAATCCCACCTAGAGTCTGCTTCATTTTCTTACTGAGGAGGGTGCCTCAAGGTCTCTATCATCAAACCACCACCACAAATCAAAACAGGGTTTTCCCTCTTTGCCCCCTCCAAATGATGAGAGGGTCAGGTCTACGTCAGTGGTGTCCAAACTTTGGCCCTCCAGGTGTTTTGGATCACAACTCCCACAGTTGTTTGTCACTGGCAATCTAGGCTTGGAATTCTGGGAATTGTGGTCCAAAAACATCTGGAGGGCTGACGATTGGACACCCCTGGTTTAATTGCTTACATTTTGCCCCAAAGTTGGCTGCAGATCTTTCTAGGGTATGGTCACAGCTTCATTGCTTCTCTGCCAGAATGAATTTTTCCCTCAAGCAGTTTAATTACTTCAAGTGTCCTCTGTTTCTGGAGAACATTCTCCACAGATATGCTTCTCCATACCTCAGTGAAGAGCAAACAAAGGGTTTAAATGCAAGCGCTTCCCAGGAGAGAACAGTCTCATTTACAGGGTTTCTTATTTTTTTAAAAAAATCATTGGGAGAAGCTGTTCTGTATTAGCTCTAAGATTAATATTCCATTTGTATGTAAATGTGTAATTCTGCAGATGGAATGGCCTATGGGAGATTGAGTGGAATCCAGACTATTTCTTCCCTTAAGTAGGCTATTGTCACAGGAAAAAGTTATCATCTCATATAAAGCAGGTAGACATTAGGTCCTCCCCTCCCCCGCAGCAAATTTCCTTTACATCCTTGTTCTTCAACTGGTTATGAGATTGCCCACATAGCAGAAGCAGAGAGAACACTTAAACAATTCCCCTTCTGCTTTGCATTTAGGTCACAGGATAGCAACTTGTTTTTCTTTAATTCTTCTTCATTGGTGTTATGTTTCATCTTTAACATAACCAGCATCTTGCTTAAATTAAGCCTCAAATTCAAATTAACTTAGTGGAGGGCCTTTGAACTTGAAACTGTCCTATCTGGGCTTTGTTGAGTGGTGAAGCCTGTAGCATTTGGTGAAGGTAGACTCATGATTGATTCTGCGGATTCTGTCAGGCAAGAGGCTTTAAACAGGTGGACCGCACAAATCATAAAAAAAGCTCTTTGAGCAACTCTAAGATGAATAGCTTGCTTGAAATTTCAAAGGCACTGATAACAAAGTAAGGAAAATCTCTCACGTCTTTATCTGTGCCTTCAAGTCCTTCTGATGCTCAGAAGAATGGAATAGAGTGTGAAGGAGCTTGGCCATGAGCCAGTTGGTATGCTTACCAGTTCTCCCCTTGTTTTATACCCCTCCCTCCCATGCGACCACTTTGAACCCCCTGAGCAGCGTGTCAAGAGCTGGGACGGCCCATTTGCTTGACAAGCAGTCTTTGCTCTTACCCTCCTGTCCCATGTCCCATGTTAAAAGAGGGGGATCAGGAATGTGTTGCTCTTGAGAGGATTCTCAGATCAGCATACTGACACTACACTGCAGGCGTTCTTCAGGCTCTGATGTTTGTGAAGATTCTCAGACATCCAGGTGAGGTTATCTGGAAGTGGAGTCATGGCAACTGGAGTTCTTTTCTTGAAAGATTAAAACATTTCACTACTCATCCAAGCAGCTTTGTCAGTCTGAGGAAAGCTAGTAGCGAGTCCCTTAATCTATAGTTCACCTTGATTTCATATCACCTTGATCTGAATAGGCTCACAAGTTGGATAACGGCTTGAATAGGTTTGTTAGGTGGACAATGGCCTGGGGTGCATGAAAGTTTCATCTAAGCAATCCTTCCCAACATCCATTAAGTATGGGTTGTTAGCTGTGGCCTTGCTGGTGGAGGTATGAAGAGCTTCTGATTTGTTTGTGGATTGATGAAAGGGCAACTTGATAAGTAGCGGACAGATTGTCTTGACTCCCCCTGTTCAGACTCCAGTATGTCACAGCTCCAGCACAAGACTGAGATGGTGATAGTTTTTAAAATGGTGGTCTCCTGTCCTGAATTATAAATATTTCCGACTGCATCAACTAATAACAAGCTACTTTCTTAGAAGGCAATGTTGGGATTTTTGTAAAGGATGCTCTTAAAACTCAATGTGTTTTCCAAGAGGAAGGATTCACCAACAGGGTGCTGTTGTTGCTCAAGGGACACCAGCATGTACTCATAGTCTTCACATTCTTTATGACAGCTCCTTCCATGACCTCCACTTCATGAATAAGAAGAGTGTGATCAAGTTACATTTCAAATGCAGCAAAGTGGGTCATTACGAAGATACCTTTGTGTGGAATTAGGGAACTTTCCTAGCCACTTTCAAAAGTAACATCTAAAGCACATTTTAGAAGTGCTGTAACAGATTTTATCTCATCTGTGTATCAATCCTAGGTGGCCAAGGAAGCATTTGTGTTTTGTAGTTTCCAGTGTATTTTCAAAGTGCTGTATCAGAATTACTGCCTAGTGTGAATAACCGGTGCAGTGGTGGCGAACCGTCAGCACTCCAGATGTTTTGGACCACAACTCCCACAATCCTTTATCATTGGCAATCTAAGCTTGGAGTTGGTCTGAGTTGAGTTGAGTTGAGATGTTGGGAGTTTGATTACCCACTGTGCATTTCAAAAGAGCCAGCCTGAGTTATCTTGATCACGCTACAAAATCCAGGATGCCCTCAGAAAAAGTAAAACCGCTACTGAGTAGCTCTACCTGGAAAACCCTGAAAGGGTTGTGATAAATCAGAATTCACTTGATGGCTCCTCCTCCTCCTCCTCCTCCTCCTCCTCCTCCTCCTCCTTCATTACTAATTGGTCGCAAGAGGAAACTGGACAGCCCTTCCATGCATCTTTTCAGAGATATTGAAAAAACTGAAATACTGAAAGATTTTGGAATGATGATTAAAACAAAGGCAAACAGATCTGCCTGCAAGGTCTTCAGGAAAAACAAGAGCTTCTAATGTATATTAAAATGAATCCATTGTATTGCTCACTACATTGCAGGATGCAGTCTATCGCTATTGTTCCACTAGCTATAAAAATAATTGATGGTATTATGTATAATTAATTCATTGTATTGTCCCTACCAGGACTCTGGAAATATATTGCTGCTATGTGCCATGAAGTTACCTCTCATGTATGGCAACCTCTATGAATAAGAGATCTCCAAAATATTCTGCCTTCAATAGTACTGCTCATGTCTTGTCAACTCAAGCTTGTAGCTTCTTTGAGAGGGTCAATCTGTCTCATATTTGGTCTTCCTGTTTTTCTGCTGAATTCAGGCTTTCATAGAATTATTGCAAAAGTCCTTTAGGTCCCAGTTTCTTTCCCAGTTTAATTGCAATGGTTCCTCTTTGCTTTGGCCAGAGAGATTTTGCAACCCTGTTTTCCATTGTATTGGAGTCCAAGGCTTTGAACCTACGGCAATGTGTGTAAAATATATGTGCCACACCATAAAAAGCATGTGCTCTCCAATGAGGCAGAACTCCTCAAGTATTAAAAACATATGTTTTGCTCTTGTTTATGCAGCTATATTTGTAGGTTATCCAGGAATGTCCTTCTGACAACTCAGTCAGTAGTTATGGCCAAAGCTGTTGGGCTGAGGCTGAACGGATTTAGGTAGGTTCAAGGTCCCAATGAGTTATAAAAAGCACTGGGAAACCAGACACTAGAGGCATTTTGTATCAGTCTGAATGATGTCACGTTGTTTCTGTGAGGACAACATGAGGAAGATCATTGTGTACCTTGTCTCAAGCTTGTGGGAGCAAATGCAGACATAGATGTAACCAACTAATAACTTATTACTACGTGGGTTCATATCTGCTGAGAATTCCTACTCTACCTCTGTATCTCTGTGCCTCAGGAAAGTTCTAAATGGAGAAGGTACACATGAACATCTGGTTGGTGGTCATCTCTAGTTTATATGGCTAAATGGCATAGCTTTAACCATCCAGGCATTGCACGGAATGAGCAATGAAGGGGAAAGAGAGAGCATGGTGATGCTGAAGGCAAGTAAATTTGGTATAGTTTTCTTCCTACCTTTCAGTCAATGTTTAGAGGGGAACATTTGAGAAACCTCCTTATATCTGAGACTTCCATGATCTGTGTTTCATGTTGAGGAAGCCATTTTTAGGAGATCAAGGGACTTGGGCTATCTTTAAACCTCTCACCATCTTCTTGTTTGAACCGCCATTCCTACCTCTTGTCTGATAATCTGACACTTCAGGTTTCTCACCGGGGTCACCCTTACTGCTAGGCAGGGTGAGGTGCTGCCTCAGGAAGCAGATTTGGGGTATCCTGAGAGGGAAACAAGCTGCATTTATACAGTTACAGTAATCCCCTGCTAATCATAGGGGTTAGTGGCCCGACCTGAACCATGATAAAGAGAAATCTGTGATATGCAGATGCTGGGTTGGGTTGGTACTGGCGTCTCCTACACTTACCTTAGTGCCTGGCACTGCCCTGAACAGGCTTCCAACAGGCTTCCCTGGCCTGTTGGAGGTGCCAGAAGTGGTGTTGGGTGATCCGGAAGGCATTTCCATTTTGCTGGAAACCACTTCTGGCACCTCCAACAGGCCCAGTAAGTATGTTGGAAGCCCGCTTGGGATAGCACCAGGCCTTGGGTAAGTGCAGGAGGCCTCAAACAAGCCCACACAGCTTGTGCAAGGGTTCCTTGCCTTCATATACTACGGACCCATGATATACCAGGACCGTGGTATATGAACCGTGAAATGGTGGGGGAGTTTTTATGGTTAAGAATGAGAAGAGGCATTTGTTGTATTCTATGCCTCAGGGGCTGAGATAAGGATGGGTTTTGGTAACTTGACTTGTTGGGTAGGGTGGGAACATCTCACCTGAGGCAGCAAAATATCTTAGACCTGATCTGCTTTTAAAAGTAGATCTTATTGAATATATCCAATAGTGCTCTTTGGATGGGCTGAAATCTAAAGATGTCAGTTAGTTACAATAGCACTGATCCATGTTGACAGCAAGAATTATATTGGGTTTGACAGTTCTCTTGCCTTATGCTACCAAAATTGATCATAATAGACAATTACACGCCCTGAAACAGTTCATATTCCTGTTTGCTATCCATAAAAAAGAAAAAAAAAAGATGACACAGAATTAAAGGAGCAAGTGGATCATAATTTGCATTCTAAAATATTGTTTTACTAATGCACCGTGTGGCACAGTGAAATTGATAGTGTTGAAATATTAATGGGATTTTCATATGAAATTTAATTTAACTTGATTTCCCAGGAAGTTATCACATTGTTGCACTTTAGATACCCTTTCCCCTTCTTTGTATATTACATGTAAAAAGCTAAAGTGCTTTTTTTAAAAAAAAAACTGCTCTCCAGTTAAACTGATAATTACAACTGTGGATTAGGGGGAGAGCTTCTGAAGTACTGCAGTATTCCTTATTCCTTCCTCCCTGTTTCCCCTACCACATTTTCATTTGTGGGTATTACAAAATTCTTTAAATATAATAATAAAAAGTGCCTCCAGGGAAGAATAGATTAGGTGATTATAAAACAGGATAAAGGGACTTAACTTCTAACTGAAGGACCCAGAATCATTATTCTGGCAAGTTTTCATCTGAGCATGGGAAATGATTTTATGGTATCAGGTATTTTATGCAGGAAAATGTCATTTACAATCAGGTACTGAAGAGGAAGAAGCCCAGCTTACTTTGCTGAAGTGCTTCAGCAGTTATTTTATGAGCATATAGAGCTTTGTTTTCAACAAACTCTATAGCCTGCAAGGAAAACTCTTATTTTTGGGAACTGGGTACATATTCAAAATAAGCACTAAATTCATTACAGAAATAGCACATCCATTTTTTTAAAACTGGTTTTGTTCGTACACCTTGTTGGAAGAGGAACTTTCTGGAAATAGTTAGGAATGTACCCCAATGTTCTACTGTTTGGAAGGAAAACCCACTGAATATACTGCAATGGGGCTCAGTGATAATAATGGCAAATCTGGTTTATAGCATTCCTCTGCAGGTTTTCTAGGCAGACAATACTCAGAGGTGGTTTACCATTCTCTTCTTCTGGGGGCACCCAGGGACTGTACAGCCCTCAGCCACACAGGCTGGGTCTATTCATAGGAGGGACTGTGGAGGGCTTGAAGTCCTCCTGACTCTTGGATCCACAACAAGATGCCTAAAACACTGAGGTATCAAGTCAGCTATAAAGGGCCACTGGCCTGTATAAATGAACATATTTATTTATTTATTTATTTATTTATTTATTTATTTATTTATTTATTTATTGGATTTTTAGATTGCCCATCTGGCAGCGAGGTCACTCTGGGCAGTTGTCTTTAGAGTTGCCTTTAAAATGTTTAATCCAATCCTTGTCTGGATTCAAGTCCTAGTAGGTTTGGCAAGGCCTATTCACAAATAAAGGTACATGCATAAAAGTGTGGCCTCTGTGGAGCACTTTGAAAATCATTTGAAAGCTGGCTTGATGTACTGTGTACTACCAGCAATTTCCTTATGCTCATGCAATATGCATGTCACACTTCAGCGTGCATAAAACTAGACTTACTGTCACCCTGAGAATTTGGAACGTTTCTTCCTCATCAGGTTTTCTTTATTTTACAGAGATAATCCCAGATGAATGTTTTTGAAAGTTTTCCTTGAAAATGGAATTGTCAGAACGGCATGATGCTCCCCATTGAAAACAAGAGAGATGGAGAATGTTCATGCATCTGGTCCTCACTTGCCTATAAGATCAACAAATAGCTTCAATATAAATCAGGAGTCGGCCCTGGTTAGTAGTTGGACGGGCGACCACCATGGAATACCAGGTGCTATAGGCACCTGGAGTAGGTCTGAACCAAGAGCAGTTCAGCAAGAGAAAAACCATGGAGGCTAGTGCAAGAAACCCATCAGGCAGCAAGTGTCCCTTCCCCAAAAAAGTAAATTATGTTTGCTGGTCAGTTTTTGACAATATAACATATTTTTCTGTCTATAAGACCCTCCCATGTATTATAACCCCCCCATTTTAAGACCCCACATTAATAAAATTAAGAAATCCTCCTAGAGGTCTCCACCCCATCTCCAATGTTTCCATTCTTCTTTGCGTTCTGAAGACTCATTGCAAAAGCAAAGCAGAGAGGAGGGCAATCAAGCTGGAAAGAAAAGAAAACAGCAGGAGGTGGGGTTGAGCAGAACTCAAACTGGACCATTTGAATTGTTTCTTTTTCCTGCTTTTAAAATATCGATATATTTGTATGCATAGTCATGTGGTATATAGTGTATACTGTTGGGCTTGTTCATATAACTGCCATTTCAATCAGTAAGTTTCTTGCTATTTGTACCAGTTCTGTAGGCTAAACATGCAATCTCATATAAACTGATTCATTTTATGTCTTGTTTCTGGGTCTCCACTGTCTTAACTCTTTCTTTCTTTCTTTCTTTCTTTCTTTCTTTCTTTCTTTCTTTCTTTCTTTCTTTCTTTCTTTCTTTCTTCCTCCTCCCTCCCTTCCTTGCTAAATTCTTAAGTGATATATCCCTAAAGTGCGATATACACTTGATTGTAATTATGTAAAACTATAAAAGGCAGCATTAAAAAGGACTTAAAATGTTGTTTAAAAGAGAAGCAGGGAGAAATTCACTACTTGCCAAGCAAAGGTGGGGATGATGGTTACACTAGGAAAGGCCACTGGCTAAGTGATACATCAGTAAACTCTTGTGTAGAAAAATATATAATAGAAAAAGTAAGTGATTGATTGCTAGAGCAATTTTTTTTTAAAAAAATGAGGAGAAAAGGGTACAAGCACATTGGCCATGCCATGGTCACAGCACACAAACCCTCAATCATTTCGCAAAGTAAATAAATGACAACAGATGCCGAAATGATAAGGATTAAAGTGAGATCAAAAATATAAAAAAGGGCATGCCAGCAAGCTGGGGGGAAATGTTTGGTTGCCCAAATGAATCCATGTTATCCATGCATCATGTAAATGGAAGTTTATAAAACAATCTAAAGAACTGGGGCTCTTTTGGCATGCATGACTGCACCCTGATTCCATGTTTGAGGGGCTGCTGACCAAGATGTTTTAAATGGCCCCTTTCAGTACTAGGTATCAGTGGTGGCCCATCCACAGTGACAAATAGAGTTTCCCTGTGCTCAGTTTAGGCTACTGTCAGCCAAATCACTACTGATTTGCTGTATTGGGGTTTAGCTCTGAGTTTCCAGTAAAAGCCTGAACTTACCTGTGTGTGTGAGTCTGTGGGACATGACAGGGACCCTCACATGACCTGCCTGAGAAGAGTGAGTGTTGTGGGCAGTATTCCATGGTAGGAGTCATTCTGACAGATAGAGGGGGGTCCTAAACTATTTAGGGCTTTGTATGTCATCACAAAAAAATTGAAGTCAATGCAGAACCAGATTAGCAGCCAGTGCAGTGCAGCCAGCGTTGGGGTGATATGTTCATATCTTTGTTGTTGTTGTTGTTGTTGTTGTTGTTGTTGTTGTTGTTGTTGTTGCTGCTGCTGCTGCTGCTGCTGCTGCTGCTGCTGCTGCTGCTGCTGCTGCTGCTGCGACCTCCTAATCTTTCCGTTCTAGTTCAGGGGTGTATTTTGAGCAGTTGACAGTTTTTTCCAATGCTATATCTTGATCTTTTGATCATGAGAGAACTTTGTGAACATTCTCTACATTTCCTCTTACAAATAGTTGAAATAATGTATCTCAAGTAATGTACAGTGGTACCTCGGGTTAGGAATGCACCTAATTATGAAAAAATGAGTTACAAATAGAAGTCCTGGGAATAGGAAAAATTTGAGTTACAAAAAATTCTTAACTCAAAACACAATTTCCCACAGGAATGCATTGGAAACCGATTAATTTGTTCCAGAAGCTAGAAAAGAGATAAAAACACCCTTTTGTGTGTGTGCAAAACTCTTTATAAAGTGCACTTTAAAGACATGCACACTGTACAGGGACACGACTGATCCAGAATAAACATTTCAAACAGCACACACCAATTGTTTTGAACACGCTATAGAACAGTTCAGTGCACTTTAAAGACATGTACACTGTACAAGTCTTTAAAATGCATTTTATAAAAGATTTTGCACAAAAAACTGGTGGTTTTGTCTCTTTTCTAGCCTCCGGAATGAATTAATCTGTTTCCAACACATTCTTATGGGAAACTGTGTTTTGAGTTCAGAAAATGCATTTGGAATGGATTAATTTCTTAACTCGAGGTACCAGTATAGTTTACTGCCCTTTCACTAGTATTCACCCTCTGGCACAGGGTAGAGGAACCTTTGGCTCTCCAGATGTTTCAGACTGCACATCCCAGAATCCTGAGCCTATATTCCCAATGATAAAGCACTGTGGGAGTTATAGTCTGAAACATCTGGAGGGCCAAAGTCCCCCCTTCCTTGTGCACTAATCCATACTGGTGCTCAGAAGGGAAGGGCAAAGCATGTCCAAACTCATCTTTCATGTTTGGAAAAGGCAAGCACCACCACCTGTTGCCTTATTACTAATCTCCAAAGTGGCTATTCCTCCTCAGTTGTTGCAGCCAGTGTACTCTGCCATTGCATTCTGTGTGATTAAGTACTTAATTTTTTGCAATACAATTGATAGCTTTTCAGTGGTAGGGTGGTGGTGATTTCCATGTCAGTCAAGCCCCTCACTGTTTTTTAAAACTGAAATGTTCTCTCTTCTCTGTGTTCTTCTTGCAAGTCTCCTGGATCAAATGGGAAGATGGGGAAGATGACGAGAGAAGAGTTCATGGAAAAAATGTCAACAGAAATTAGACAAGGGACCAAGGAAGAGTACAGAGAGTTGTTTGATAAGATAGACTTGGTCCATGAAGGTTTCATCGACTGGGACAAACTGACCTCCTTTATGCTGCTTGAGCTCTATGAGAAGGATGAACGGACCAAGCTTTCCATACTCCCCCAGTGGAAGGAGATCCAGCTTCTTCCACCAATCCATAAAGATGCTGTTCAAGCTATCATGTTTTTGAAAACCCACTCCAGCTACCTGACCGTAAGCAGAAGTGGATTGCTGGGTCTCTGGGGGCAGAATTTAAAGTTGCAGAGGACCTTTCAGATCACCACAGAAGCTGTAAAACCAAAAGACCTCTGGGTAACTTCTGTGGTGGCACTGCCCAATGTTAACAAGGTACGTATGTCTGTGAAGATCCTCTGTCATCCAGGTGAGTTTATCTGGAAGTTGAGTCATGGCAACTGGACCTATTTTTCTTGAGAGGTAGAAACGTTTTGCTGCGCATCCAAACAGCTTCATCAGTTTGAAAAAGAAGTCCAGTTGCAATTACTCAACTTCCAGACAAGGTAAGTGGTGCTCTCATGTTTTTGAAATTGTCGAGGCCTATAACTTTCCAAAGTGGTTAGCACACCCATCTGTTTCACCCTACGTTGTTTCTAAGTCAGTACTGCTATTGCTTCATCAATACTCTGTGCACATTACACAGATATTTTGATAATGATCATGACTTACCTTCTATGAGATGGAAACCCTCCTGTTACTCAAGTGGCAGAACACAAGGGGCAATACGTGTGACCACGCTCTACCTCAGTAAGGCACCCAGGTGGCCATTGTGAATGGCCACTAGTGCCATTTTTCTACTATGGGGTCTCTTGGAGTTCGGTTTTGTCCCTTATGTGATTTAACACCTACCTAAAACCACAGGGCATTTGGGGGTTTTCTGTCATCAGTATGTGGATGACACCCAACTCTGTCTTGCCATCTAAATCCAAAGAATCTATTTCAGCCCTAAATTGGTTTCTGGTGTCAATAACGGACTGGATGAGGGTAAATAAACTGAAACTCAATCAAGAAAAGGCAGAGGTGCTCCTGGTCAGTAAACAAGAAAGTGAAGTATAGGGATTCAGCCTTGGCTGGATGGAGTTACATTCTCTCTGAAAGCTCAGGTACTCCTGGACTCATTTCTGAGCTTGGATGCCCAGGTTGTGGTGGCAACCAGGAGTGCCTTTGTTCAGTTAAAACTAGTGTGCCATCTGAGCCCATTCCTGGAGAGGTTTAGTTTAGTTTGGTTTAGTTAGGATTTATATACTGCCAGCTTGCACAAGGCAACTCAAGGTGGTGAGCACAAGATATAATCAGAAACATAGAAACAACAAAGAATAAAATACATAACCAATCACCAATTAAAAACACATTAAAGATATAGGCATCCTGCAAATCAATACAAAGACAAAACAACACTAATCACCCAAAGGCCCCCTTGAAGAGCCAGGTCTTCAAAGCTATCCTTAAAGCAGGCAGGGATTGCACCAGGCAAACCTCACTGGGGATGGAATTGGAGGGCTACGGGCCAGTTTTGTGTAGAGACTTTGTGGGCCTCTCTGGAAGTGCTGATCTGAGGGAAATACACTCCATCAGATAATCAGCACGCAAGCCATGGAGGGTTTTGTAAACCAAAACCAAAACCAAAGGTCTGCCCTGGCCATGTTGACACATGTTTGTTGCCATCTTTGGAGATTAAAACCTTTCTATTCAGGCAGGATCAGCAACTAGCTGTCTGAGAAGGGATTTAAATGGATTGCTGTGCCTTGTTTAGAATGGATTCTTAGTATTGCTTTTCTTTCATTTTATATGCTATTTATTTATTTTAAAATATTGGTATACTTTCAGCTTTAAGCTTTTAAATATTGTCTTTTAATGATATAAGGCACCTTGGGTCTTTTGTAAGGAGCAAAAACATTTTAAATAAATTATAAATAAAACGTCACAACTGGAGAGTGTCCCCCTCCGGTAGAGATTTCTAGCTCTACTTGTCGTTACCACCAGATTCTAAGGGAGCTACTATGTCCTGAGGATGAACAAAATGAAACTAAACCCAGACAAAACAGAGGTGCTTTTGGTCAGTGGAAACGGAGAACAAGGGATAGGGATGCAACCTGTACTGTATGGGGTTACTCTCCAATTGAAAAAAGAGGTGCGCAGCTTGGGGGTGCTCTTGGACTCATCCTTGAGCTTGGATGTCCAGACCACGGCTCTGGCCAGGAGTGCATTTACACAATTAAGGCTAGGACACAAGTCACACCCATTTCTTGAGAAACCAGCTTTGGCCACAGTGACACATGCCCTAGTAACATCCCAGGTAGACTATTGTAATGCACTCTATGTGGGGTTACCGATGAAAAGTCTGAGGAAACTTCAGTAGGTCCAAAATGCAGCAGCCAGATTGCTGTCTGGGGTGGGGTAAAGAGATCACATTACACACATACTAAAGCAGCTCCACTGGCTGCCAATCATGTACTGGGCACAGTTCAAGGTGCTGACCTTGAGCTACAAATCACTGTACAGCCTGAGTCCTAGCTACCTCAGAGATCGAATCTCACAGTATGGACTGGCTCAGATGTTAAGGTCATCAGGAGAGACCTTTCTCTTCACCCCACCACCCTCACAGATATGTCACACGAAAGTGCCTTCTCAGCTGTGACACCCAGGCTTTGGAACTCTTTCCACTGGAGGCCAGGACTGCCCCATCGCTGATGACCTTTCTGTTTAGACAAGCTTTCCCTTAATGATGGACTACCTATTAGGGATGGGCACGACCAGAAAAAATGACGTGTCGAGTTTTCGATTGTCGGGACAGGTCCGTTTCGGCTCGTTTCCGTTTGTCGCGATAATTTTCAAAAATTTGTCATTTCCGTTTGTCGTTTGTCATTTGTGTTGGGGTTAGGGTTAGGGATGGGGTAAGTGGGCTCTGGGAGGCACCTCTCTGGGTGCCTCTGACGTCTGACCACTAAGAAGGGAAGGGAAGGGAAGCGTAACGCGAAGCCGCCGCGTACCATACATTACATTATGTTAGGGTGGGGGGTAAGTGGCAGAGACACCTCTCTCTCTGGGTGCCTCTGGCTCACCAAGAAGGGGAGCGTACTAGCGTACTGACGTACAGGTTAGGGAATGGGATAGGGGTAGGGGATAGTGGGCTGTGGGAGGCACCTCTCTGGGTGCCTGTGACCCACTAAGAAGAAAAGTGTACTTGTGTACGGATCTGGGTTAGGGTTGGGGTTAGGGTAAGGGCTAGTCTTAGGGTTACGGTTAAGGTTAGGGTGGGTTAGTGGGCTGCACCTCTGGGTGCCTCTGCCCCATTAAGAAGGACAGTGTACTGGCGTATGGGTTAGGGTTAGGGTTAGGGTTAGGGTTAGGGTTAGTGGGCTTTTTATGCCCTCTGGCACATTCAGAAGTCTCAGTCAAAACCTGGCCATGTGATTGGTGGAATGGGTCCAAAAATTTGCATGGTCCCATCCCATGGCCAGCCCATCATTGCGCAGGTGTAAAAAAATAAAAATAAAATAAAATAAAATAAAATCAATGGAGATGTTTTGTTGCAAGAAAAACCCACTGCTGCTACTATAAAAATCAGGCATTTAAAATACCTAATTTTCAAATGTTTATGTGGTGCTTTGGTGGGTTTTTGGACCACGATTTAAAAATAAATATTGCGGTTGCCATTTTGGATCCCCCCCACCGCATGGCAAATGGAGACAACGAGGATGGCCCCCCCAGCCTGGTACCAGCAGCCCAGGACAGGAGAGGGGGACCCCCAGAAACCACCCCTCTCTGGTAGGTGCCCTCACTGAGGCAGGCATATTTTCTCCTGCTTTTTTGGCCGGGAATCAGGGTTTTGGTTTTTTTTAAAACTTTTTTTCTGTGCTGCTTGGCATCGCGCGATCGCCGCGATGCCATGAACAACGACGAAAAATCAGACCCAATTTTTCTTTTTTGGTTCGAGTTCGAGTTGGAGTGGAGTAATTCTCGTTACCGTTACCTGTTACGTAACGATAACGAGAACCGAAAATGGAAATGAGATTTTCGCTGCTCCGTGCCCATGTCTACTACCTATTATTTGTCTTTCATGTGCATCTCTAGGATCACATAGATTTTGTGTTTATAACCACTTATAACATTGTGTGATTACATTGATACTATGTTTTCAATGTTAGTTTCCATCACTCATAACTTTACATAGAAATTACTATAGCATTATAGTTATTATAGTATTAGTAATACTACAGTATTAATTTGTTACTTGTTTTTATTATTATTGTGTAAATTAATTTATTTATTTCTTACTTGCATTTTCCATTTTTGTATTTTTCATTTCTCAGAGTGACATTTGTCCCTTCCACCCCTTTCAGTATTTGTACACTCATGGTTCTTAGCTTTAATGTTGTATTTTAATGATGTAAGCTGTCTCTGTACTCATTTTTGTGAGCTTGAAATATTTTCTTTTAATTAATGATTCCAGCTTTAATTATTTTCTTTCAATGCTATAAGTTACCTTGAGTCCTTTTTAAGGGGAAAGGTGGGGTAAATATACTTTAAATAAACAAATAAACTTACAATAATCCTCAGGAACATGCATTTTTATATTTTAAAATATTGTTACAATCTTTTTTTTTTAAAGAAGATCACCAACCTCTTCAAATAATTATCCCAAATGAAGTAAAATTACTTGAAGTAATATTATTGAACTGGATAATATCCATATTATAATTATAAAAATAATAACTTTTGACATGTTTGTTTAAGACAAATTAAGTAATTAGGTGATAACAAAAGAATATTTACTCAATAGTTTCCAGGACCAAAGCAGAAATAGTGGCAGAGGGGCTATAAAAGCATTTGACCTCGTTAGAATCGGGACTTTTCACACAGAGCTGGGAAGACTACTTCTTTGAACTACAGGGCTTTGGATTCCTCCAGTCTAAAAAAGTTGCCTTAAGCTCCAATGAAATCCATGTACTAGGGGCAGTTCTCCTGGTAACCATCTAGCAGCTTATCTTCTATGTGAGTGGCTATCCAATAAAGCTATTAAATTAAAAGAGTGGAAGGAACTGAACAGTCATACTGTGCAAAATGCCGACCTGTGCTTGAAGATTTACCTCATATCTGTCTTGCTATGCCAGAGGGTTCTAGTGGTCAATATTTCAGTACATTTATTTATTTAGCACTGAAGGGACTATATATTCTTGCCTGCTTTCGCCTAAAAACTTAGATTCAAGATCATTACAAATCATAAAAGCAATAAAAACAAACTTTACCTTGAAAATTAAAATGCAACACTGCCCTTCTTAGTAACATCAAACCACAGATACTTGTTGAAGGATATGTCCTTTGCCCCAACAGGTTTGCATTTATTTATTTATTTATTATCTGGCGAAACAGCTGCCAGGGGTTAAACTAGAGTTGGCCTTCTCCAATGATCAAGCTCTTTCCAAGAGCCTAGGAGATATCTTCGTAGAATATTTGCTGTTCCTAATAATGTTGCCATTTGTAGTTGACTGATGTTGATCTTGTCAATACCAAAGGTTTTCAGATGTTCATCCAGGTCTTTTGGGATTGCACCCAAAGAGCCTAGTATTATTGGTATTGTTCTTACCTTCTTCTTCTTCTTCTTCTTCTTCTTCTTCTTCTTCTTCTTCTTCTTCTTCTTCTTCTTCTTCTTCTTCTTCTTATTATTATTATTATTATTATTATTATTATTATTATTATTATTATTATTATTATTATTATTATTATTATTATTAGTAGTAGTAGTAGTAGTAGTAGTAGTAGTAGTAGTAGTAGTAGTAGTAGTAGTAAGGAAAATAAAATAGGGAAGTGGGGTGGCAGATATGAACATAAAAAGGAATATTACATAGATTATATTTTGTGGGGAGTCATGGGGCTAAAGATGGCCCCAGGAGAAGACAGTAATAAACCAGACAAGAAAACCCTGGAAAGGTCATGATAAACCACAATTAAACTATTGGCATGTACTTATTATTACATGTGATAATGGGTTTCCAGGCATGTCCAAACTTCAGCCCTCCTGATGTTTTGGACCACAACTCCCAGAATTCTAAGCTTAGATTGCCAGTGACAAAGGACTGTGGGAGCTGCAGTCCAAAATATCTGGAGGGCCGAAGTTTCGACATACCTGGTTTAGACAGTGTATGCAGGGTATGTTTTGGACTACATAAGCTCCAGCTGCCATCACTCCCAGAATTCCTAGCCTCTGTTTTCAATGGCAAAGAACTGTGGGAGTTGTGGTCCAAAACATCTGGAGGGCCGAAGATTGGACATGCCATGGGAATCAAGGTATGGCAAAGGCTTGACAGAAGGTTGGGGGATGTGGAAGGAAGAAAGTGAGGCCATGCAGGAGGACAGTGTTGTCAACCTGGCATCTTCCCAATATTATCAACATCTACTGCCATCACTCCATGACCCCCAGCAGAGACACAAACCTGGGATATGAGGGACTTACAGTTTGGCACAGCAAGAAGTCACCATGTCAGAAAGGGCTGAAGCCACAGTGCTGAGCCTCTGTGTGAAATGACATAGAAACAAAGAAGGGTGGTAGGAGGTAGTGTGTGAGTTTTTAAGAGATGAAAGGGACTTTCAAAAGGCTTAGAAATGAAAGGGCAGGATCAATGCACCCCTCTTCCATTTTAACATTCTGCCTCACTCTCTCCATAGATCGCAGTTGCATTTACAAGCAAAGAGATCTGCTTCGCTGAGCTGAATTCTAAACAAGGATTCTCGTATCAGTATAAACTTCAAGGCTTTGAAGGAACCATCATATGCATGGACTACTGGTATAATCCTCATGACGGAAACAATGCTATTTTGACAATGGGAGATGTCTGTGGGCAGGCAAGTATGTTTTCTGACATGATCACACCACGATTCAGTTGTACAAACCAGAGAGAGGGCTGCAGGACTGGGCACTTAAATGGGTTGGATATGAAACTCCCCAACAAGAACACAACCTGGATTGTTACTTCACTACTGTTCTGGGTCGAGCACAAGGGTTTAAATAATCCAGTACAGAAATTTTGCTGTGTATGGAGCTCTGCTTCCAACACTGGAAACCCAACCAAGAGTTAAGAGGACCATATTCTGCTTGACAGAAACATAGAATCAGAGGTAGCCCCAGTTTAAAAACCTCTAAATTTCAGACAGATGGGTGTGGTGTCTTTGTGTGGATTCGTGGAATTGAATTCTCAAGTGTGTGCTTTTTTAAAAAAAAGCAGGAAAAAGAACATTTTTGTCCCTCCTTCTCCCCCTCGATATCTTTTAAACAATATGTGAAAATCTACCCATAATGTTGCATCCATATGGCATACACATCTCATGTGGCCTTTGTCTGCCCAGTTTAAGAAATGCAAAGGAAAGGAGAGAAAAAAAATCTTCTTTGCTCTCTCTTGTCTCCTCCCACTTCCTCTTGCTTCCAGGAGGAAGCTTTCAAATGGCTTTGAAGGCCTTCCTGGCAAGAGGAAAACTGCACATACCACTGCCCTCCGTGTTCCCAGCTAGCTGATCCCTGGCACTGGCAGGCAATCCTTAATTTTCCAGATGGATTACATTTTCCATGTTCCCCCATTTCCTCAGTTTCTTCCCAGTTAATTTGTCTGTTCAGGGCACTAATGATATTGGGAAATTGAAGCCAGCGGAGTAATTTTAAAGCAGGAGGCTTCCTTTTGGTTCAATCCCAGCAAACAGCCATGATGGAGATGAACCAAAATGGAAGAATTTGACCTGCATGCATGAAAAAAAGAGGCCCTGAGAAGGACACAGAAAATGCAGGTAGGAACACAATGGGGACAGGCTGGTTCGTTCCAGTAATTGCGGCATCTGATTGCATATGATTGCTGGCAAATGGAGCAAAACCATCCCATCCCACAGTGGGCCAAATTGTCATGGAATCACCCCCAAACTTTGTTTCATTTATAAGATATGAGAAGCCTTTTTCAGAGTTATTTTTCTTTCCTATTCCTTTATCATAGTCCCTGAAAATGCAAAGAGATGAGGACTTGGACATCTAATTTTTTTTAAGCAAGTGCACATTCACTGCACTTTCCCAGGTCCCAAATACTGCACCGAAGCTCTCTTAATGTTCCAGTTATTAGAAGGGAGATTTGCTAAAGTAGTATATTCTTTAAACTGTTCTGTGGTATATTATTTCAATGCTTCTCCCACAAAGTACCATGATTACAGAGTTCTGGTAAAACCACTTACTGTGATTTGAAAATTCAAAAACTACACAATCAGTTCCTGCAGCCCCACCCCCAACTGCCTATCCTATTGTTTTCCTTATATGAAAAAATGATACATTTTTGTCAGTATCTCTGAGTTCTTCCAATCTAGTACAGTATGACTAAAAAGTCTACAAAGCATAAATATTCAGATCTGGAAAGCGTTGCTTTTCTGGCTCTGTTTCTCTTAGTAGTTCCTAACTTTTGGAGGATTACACCCTTTTAAAAATATTTGACAACCTCCCCCCCCAACATCTTTACCATAACCCCACCCCATCGACTCAATTTAAATGATCAATAAACATAAACATTATGTAAACTTTGTTTTACATTTTTAAAAAGTGGAAACATCCAGAAGTTGAATCATGGCAACTGGACTTTTCTTGTGAGATTAAAATGTTTTGCTACTTATCATGTGGCCATTTCATTGACCCCTAGACAAGTAAGAAGCACTTCTCCCCTCCACCAGGAAGACCACTGCTAGCAACCCATACTTAAGGGGTGTTGGGAAGGGTTGATTAAGTGGGACTTTCATACCTCCCAAGCCATTGTACATCTACAGAGCCTATTCAGGCCACTGTCTCCCTAACAAGCCTATTCAGATCAGAGTGGTATGAAACCAAAGTGGACTATAAATTGGAAGCCTTGCACCAACTTCCCTCAGACTGATGAAGCTACTTGGATGAGCAGTGAAACATTTTGATCTCACAAGAAAAGAAATCCAGTTGCCATGGCTCAACCTCTGGATAACCTCACCTAAATTACTGAGAATCTTCACAGACAAAAGCTGAAACAGTTTCACTGGCCACAACAACAACAACAACAACAACAACAACAACAACATAATGCATATTAAATAATGTAGAAGCAAAATTATTTGAAAAAAAAAAAAAGACATTAAGATAATTTTTTGATTATGAACATCTGAGAGAAATGCTACCACCTTTGATTTTTCTCATGTCCCTCAACATGGATACCCCTTTGGAAGTCCAAGATCCACATGTTACCTACTACTCTGGTTTGAAAACACATTCCTGATCAAATAAGGATCAAACAGTATGAGCAAATCCTGAGGCAACAATATGTGGGTTCACAAGATCGAAGCTTTATGTGTCTGGGCAGAAAACTGGTGGTGAGGAAAACCAAGAAAAATCTTCATAGAACACCAGGTGTGGTGTCTCAAAATTAATTCGTCTCAATTATTTCTCATTCCTCATATCTAGGCTCTTCAGCCTAGGAAAATTTTCATTTAAACTACCCAAGGCTTTGCTCCTGTCCTTTCGCCTTGTGTCATTACTAAGCTCTACATATGTAACTCATTTCCATTGTCTTCTAAGCAAATCTCTGCAGTCTCATTAACAAAAAAATAGCCCTAGCTGCTGGCCATGAAATTTAAACGCCTGCAAGTCATGAATTTATAACAAAATGAAAGGCTTTATGTGATAGTCAGGTTATCAGCTTCAGTAATAGGTTGCTTTGAAAAGCTGGGAAGAGCTGAACAATTTATTTTTCTCCCCACAAACACAAAGATATTTCTAACCTTCCTAGGTTCTGGCAATTACTTTCAACACAGCCCAGATCTCATTGTTTGAACGACCTTCCAGTTCCATTGAAGATGAAAATGTGATGGCGACTATTAATTGGGAGGAGGTGGTCTCTGGATATCACAAGTCATGCTATACGTTACTTCACAGGCTCCATGGTAAAGAATGGGTGAGACAAGGTACAGTTTGTGGAAAGGAATGTAAGAAGCCTTGTGTATAACCGTTGAGGTAAACAGTGGTGGTAGATAACATGTCAAAATAGTGAACCACATACTTCCCTGTGTTTGTTTGATCATTAGTACAGATGGGCATGACACGGAAAAATAGCATTTCATTTGGTTTTGTTTGTTACAAATTTTTAAGTAGGTTCATTATGAAACGAAATGAAATGAAACACTGTGCTCTCCTGGGTCCTAAAGAACCAAAATTGCAGGGGAGCTTCCTCAAGCGATTCTAGGTAAGCTCCCAAAATTTGGAAAGGTTTGGGGGTCAGGGGCTGGGTTATTAAGCTCCAAAGGGGGTGCCCCTAGGAAAATAATCATTTTGTAATTAAGGAAAGTGCTTGAGAAACTATTTTGAACTATTGTTTAATTGGTTATTTTCCCTCCCCTAGCCAGTTGATGACCTCATACCAGAATACTTCTACTTTGGGGCAAACTAACCACATACGTTCTCATGTTCCTTTATGGCCACAGTGTGGTGTGCTGGGTAGATAGAGTGATGGACTAAGATTCATGAGATCTTTATTCAGATCCCTGCTTGGCTATGGAAACCCCACAGTATATTTGTGATATTGGTAAAATCATGCCTTCAGTGTTCCAGGCCTTGAGAACATTATTAGGGTTGCTACTTGAAATGCATGGTTCTGTATAAGGACACCATCACACTGTTAATCCTACATCCAGGAGATCTTGGTTTCAGTGGTTGCTGCTCTTATGCCTCTCGCCCCATCATTTCTTCACTCCCTCAGGAAATGGACAGGTTGAAAAGTTGAGAGAGACTGGTCACAAGGTCACAAACTCTCAAATGTCAGGGTTTCTGATCATGCAGAAAGGCTGCATGTGTAGGGGGCACTGTCTTTGGTGGCCTATAGCTGACTTTTCCTCTGTCTGTGAAGAAAGAACTCACTCACACACATAAACTCTGGAGAAAAAACAGGCCACAACTTTATTAACTAATTACAGTGCAGCTAATATGGCCAGGGATTGGTTGGGATCCCAACATCGATGAACCCCACTGTTCTATTTAGCCTGTCTCCTTAAGAGACTCCCAAGGAGGAACCTCTGGGTACCATGCGGGTGAAACCCACTACATGGTGCCATTTCTCCTCCTGGGGACAGAGTGGGCCATATGCCCCATCCCCTGGGTGGGCAAAGCACAACCTCACCCCTACAGCCACCAGTCCAGATCCAGCAAGGCTTTGCAGGGCACCGCCTGCTGCCTGCCAACCACAGGATCCAATCCAATGCCTTCAAAAATGCCTTCCAACAAGTTGTGATAACATGTAAACAACCAAAAGAGCATTACAGGTTGGGAGGGTTGGGCAAGCTGTCTTCAGTGAGACTGGGGGCTTCTGGCCCCAGCATGCACCTTTAATGGTGTGCCGACGACCACGTTGAAATCTCCACCATGTCACATCCACCAGCTGATATCCTTCCTTTCTGGAAGCTGCCTAGCCAGTCCCAGCCTTGCAGCACATCCGGGGCTTACTCCTTCTCTTCTGGTGGTGCCCCTACATGGTGAACACCATTGCCGGGTCCCCCTTCATTATTGTCAGCGTGCCGGTACCAACATGGGACCTTGGTAAGTCAGGGTCCCGTCCATCTCAGGCTACCCTAGTCTCTTTCTCCATTCATTCAGGTTAACCCATTTGGAGTAACTGAAATGGACTACAGTTTTCTTTTTCTTCCCCATTCACCCCAATGGTTCCTTTAGAGCAGTGGTTCTCAACCTGTGGGTCCCCAGATGTTCCTGGACTGCAACTCCCAGAAATCCCTTCCCAGAAATCCAGTGGTGGAGGCTTCTGGGAGTTGCAGTCCAGGAACATCTGGGGACCCACAGGTTGAGAACCACTGCTTTAGAGCAATGTAATGATTTGGTGAGAACCACTGCTTTAGAGCAATGTAATGATTTGTTGAGAACCACTGCTTTAGAGCAATGTAATGATTTGATTTTGATTATTAAAAAATTACATGGCATTTTTCATTGGAATGGCCAACCTAGATATCGTGTCTAGACATGGGCACGACTCGGCGAAATCCTCGTTTCCGTTTCCGTTCCTCGTTTCCGTTACGTAACAAAATGAAGAACGACAATTACTCCGCCAGAACTCGAACTCGAACCGACTAAAGAAAAATTGGATCTGATTTGTCATGGTCGTTCCTGGCGGCATCGCAGCGATTGTGCGATGCCAAGTGGCTCAGGAAAAAAGTTTTAAAAATAAAAAAAATCCGATTCCCAGCCAAAAAAGCAGGCAAAAATATGCCTTCCTGAGGGCACCTACCAGAGGGGTGGTTTCTGGGGGGGGTCATCCCGGCCTCCCCCCCTCCTCTCCTGGGCTGCGCATCCTCATCTTCTCACCAACTCGCCAAGCGGCACGGCACAGAAAAAAAGTTTTAAAAATAAAAAAACCCTGATTCCCGGCCAAAAAAGCAGGCGAAAATATGCCTGCCTGAGTGAGGGCACCTACCAGAGGGGTGGTTTCTGGGGGGGGTGTCCCCGGCCTCCCTCCCTCTCATGTCCTGGGCTGCTCTGGTGGGGGGGCCATCCTCGTCGTCTCGCCAACTCGCTCGCCATGCCATGCGGTGCGGGTGGGGGATCCAAAATGGGGCGTCTGCAATATTTATTTTGAAATCGTGGTCCAAAAACACACCAAAGCACAACAGAAACATGCAAAAATAGCTATTTTAAAACTGCCTGAATTTTTACAGTAGCAGCAGTGGGTTTTTCTTGCAACAAAACATCTCCATTGATTTTATTTTATTTTATTTTTATTTTTATTTTTTTACACCTGCGTAATGATGGGCTGGCCATGGGAGTGGACCATGCAAATTTTTGGAGCCATTCCACCAATTGCATGGCCACTTGGCCAGGTTTTGACTGAGACTTCTGGGATGTGCCAGTCGGGCATAAAAAGCCCACTAACTCTAGCCCGAACCTGAACCCGAACCCTAACCCTAACCCACACGCCAGTACACTGTCCTTCTTAGTGGGTCAGAGAGGCATCCAGAGGTGCACCCCAGTAACTCACCCTAACCTTACCCGTAAACCTAACCCTAGCCCTTGCGCTAACCCCTAACCAGTAAGCCAGATCTGTGTACTCTCATTGCACTACAGCAAGTACACTTCCCTTCTTAGTGAGCCAGAGGGCGCCCATAGGGGTCCTCTCTCACTTTGTTCCCCATCCCCAGCCCAAGTGCATCATATGCAGGCAGGCAGTGAGTCACAGAGGCACCCGAAAGAGAGGTGCCTCTGCCTGCCACTGCAACTTGGTATGCATATCCAGTTGGCTGTGCATGCCATTTTGTAGCGGGCCAGAGGAGGCACCCACCCCAGAGAGGTGCCTCCGGGAGCCCGCTTTCCCTTCATAGCGGGCCAGAGGAGGCACCCACCCCAGAGAGGTGCCTCCAGGAGCCCGCTTTCCCTTCATAGCGGGCCAGAGGAGGCACCCACCCCAGAGAGGTGCCTCCAGGAGCCCTCTACCCCCCAAAAAAACCAGTACTAATGACAGACGAAAAAACCACAAACGAAATGACAAATTTTTGAAAAATTTCGCAACAAATGGAAATGAGCCGAAATGGGCCGGCTCTGACACACGACAACTCAAAACGTAATTTTTCCTGGCTGTGCCCATCTCTAATCGTGTCTAGGAATCATTCAAAATGCTTTGGCCCAGTCTCCAAACCATTGCACATTTGAAGGAGCTAAAATCTCCCAATCTGACATGTATGCCTTTATACTAGGGTACAAGAGGCCATGGTGTCTAGATAAGCTTCAAACAAAGGATTTCAGAAACCAAGGGTTTACTATCACACCCTATAACCACATCATCTGACCTCTTCTTTTCTGAAATGTTATAGCCTGTTTAATACCAAAAACCCTTTAAAGTTTTAAATCAAAGCTGGAAGATTAGAGCTGTTCCAAAATCTAAGCTCATAATGCTTCTTCTGAAGTGGTTCTTTAATTTTAAAAACAATAAAGCATTTTGCTCTATTGATACAAACCTAAGTATTCAGGGCTGAATAATTAATAGATTTCCTTGTCCAGTGGGAGGTACTTTTCCCTTTTCTGCCAGAAAAGTGTTCTGATTAATGCAAAATTCCCCCCAAAGAAAAGACCTAGGGTTTAAAGCGGAAAGCTATGATTTGAAGTAAGGAAATTCAGACCACAGATCATTTGCAACAAAGGGATATTGATGTACTGTTTTTGTCACATAGAGACTGCCCATGATGGCTGTTTGGGATGTCGGGTATATTGGGTTACAAAGGGCCTGTTGAAGAATGGGGGAGAAGCATTGTGCCATTTGGCACACTTTTTCTATCCCAACAGCAATTCACCAACAGCAATGATCATTTTAATTTTATAGGCATTTTAATGTTTTAATTATTGGAATAGTTTATTTTAATTGTAAGCTGCTCAGAGATCTTTGGAAAGTGGGTAGCATATAAGCTATATCAATCAATCCATAAAACATTTGGGTCTCCTTAGTCTGGGAAAAAAAGGCGCCTGGGGGGAAATATGATTGAGTCGTACAAAATAATGCAGGGCATGTCAAGTGGATAGAGGGACACTCTCCTCCCTCTCACAAACAGGCAACAGACAAAAGAAAATTTTTTTTTTACCCAGCGTGTTGTTAGTCTGTGGAACTCCCTGCCACAGGATGTGGTGATGGCATCTGGCTTGGATGCTTTCAAAAGGGAATCGGACAGATTCCTGGAGGAAAAGTCCATAATGGGGATGTGTAATCTCTAGGCTTAAAAATGGGGCACTTCAAGGGACAGATGCAGGGGAGTGTTATCAGGAGACAGATATCTAGTCTCATGTGCTCCCAGACACATTTGGTGGGGCCACTGTGAGATACAGGAAGCTGGACTAGATGGGCCTTTGGCCTGATCCAGCATGGCTCTTCTTATGTTCTTATGTTCTGATCAGCACCATTACCATTAACCTGTAGAGTGTTTCAGTTTCATTGTTCTCAATACTATTCACCTGTAGATGAGGAACCGGAAATAGGCTATCCATAATTTTGTGGTCTGGTACCACCTGTGTTCTGATGATACCCAGCTCTGTCTGCTTTTTCAGATCTTCCAGGATGCCCTTCTGTCAGTCTCTCATGGGACCTCAGATTGTACAGAGGCTTGGGGATGATCCTGCAGAAAAATAATGGAGATCCATGAGTTTTTCTGGCTTATATTGGTGTTTTGTGCCACTGCAAAGCTATGCACTAGGGGGACCTAGAATTTCTGCCTTGTGATCTGTGAACAGAGATAGCACCTAAGATTGTATGGTGGTTTGAGGATGACCCTAAAAAAACATCATGGAGATCCATGAGGATTTGTGGTTTGGGTCCATATTTTTGCATGACTCCAAAACTGTGCATAGAAAAATCCACAATTTTCATATTTCAATGTTTGGACAGAGAACTGGACAGTGGTTTGGTGGGGGGGGGATCCTACATCAAAAGCCTGTGGATCCATGGAGAGAGGCCACTTTGTCAGCGGTTAAAAATAAAATAAAATAAAATAAAATAAAAAGGAGCCGGGTTGGTGCCAAAAATAAAGAAAAAAGTAAGAAAAATAAAACCAGCGCCAACCTGATCCCAGGGCCACGTGGTCGGCACTTGGAAAGAAAAAAAGCACTGTGCTGCAGCTGTAGTGCGGGGCCATGAACCCGGAAGTAAAAAAATTAAAAAATAAAATAAAATCAAAATAAAATCAATTTTTAAGAAAAGGATCGCCGACCCAGCCCTAGGGGCAGAGCGGTGGGCCCTTGGGGAAAAAAACGAGGCACTGGCCCCATTCCAGTACCTCAAAAAGCCCCTGCCACAGGGTCCAGAGTTGTATACGATACTTTATTAGAAACATATTCTAGTAAGTAGTTTTTGTTGCTGCAAAATTTGGGAGAACTGCAGAATCCCAAGGATTAACTACCGTATGTTTCAAATTATTTACTAGATACTTATTTTGTGTATTTTTAAATTTATTTCTCACATTTATATACCAACCCACTTAGTAGAAACTACTATCTAGGTGGTCTTACAACATAAAAGACTGGAAATATATAATCAAACTTCCTCAGTTCAGAGATCAACCTGGCTACAGCACTCGGCACCTGCTATATTCTCCCAGTTAATTTCTAGGGAAGACTCCATTTCAGTAGCCAACCCTCAAGAATATCACAGCATGATGGACCAACATTGTCAAGGTCCTCCTGTCCAGGAAGGGAAATCAAAAGGCAGACCTAAGCATGGTTGATATTTGATGTTCTGTTGAAACGACCAGGTCTAGGATTACTTCCAAGTTGTGCACTTAGTCCATAAGATAGAGGGCAACAGTATCCACATTAGGTACAATTCCTCCCAACTGGTCAGGCCCCCAGGAGGATGATCTCCATCTTGTGTGGGTTCAGTTTCAGCCCCATGGAGCCATTCAGTGCTCAAGAACCAAGACAGTATTCACTGCAAAAGAAGAAGGAGAGATGGAGTGGTGTTCTATCAGGATACTGATGGGAATGCATTCCAAAACTCTGGATTGCCTCTCTCAGTGGCCTCATGTAGATGTTGAAATGGGACTCTGGAGGAGTTAACCTTTGTCCCCTACCATGGTCTTCTTAATTAGTCTTCTTCACTTCCTAGCCCCATGATGGTAATTATGGTCCTTCCATTGCACTGACAATTTTCCTTAATCTTACGGATGATTTTTGAACCTCTGGTCACCTTCTGTGGGAGGGCCTTCTTGAGGAGGGCACGTTGGCTATAGAATCCTCTTCTTATAGAAACTGGGTTGACCTCCACACTTTTGTCCTTCCAATACCAATTTGTGTTAGGAGCATGCAGTCATCCTGCAAGTCTTTGGCTGTGACTTTTCGGTATTGTTTTTATTTCATTTCTAGCAGATATTTGTAATCAAGGCCACCACATTGGAAGGGGGAAGCTTTAGTACAACCTGAAGGTATACCAGAAAGGCAGCCTTTCAGAGGAAAAAAACCTCAGGATAAACTGAAGTCTGTGCCTGAGGATATGAGTGATTATAGCATGGGGGTGTATGTGACAAGTGTCATGAGTTTATAGCAATCCTCCCATGTTATGATTAGTCTCTGGTTGTGACCGGTAGATTTATATATTTGTAATTTTTCATGAGAGTAAGTGGTGGTTTTATGTTTGTGATTCTGAGTGTTTATATTTTATGATTTTAAATATATTTTAACTATAATTGTTAGCTGCCCTGGACTTTTACTAGGAAACACGAGACAAAAATGATAACAGTCATACAACAACAACAACAACAACCATGCCATTGATAACAGGAATGGCAATAACTGCAGATGGGAACAAATTGAAAAATGAATCATTTTTTAAAAGCAAATTTGGCCAATTTTTCAAAATTTGTCAATTTTTATTTATCACAAATGGTGTCCCCAATGACTATGAATTGCTGAATTTTTAACTTTTGTTTTATTCAATGGGGTATAAAATGGTTCCCAAGGCATGTAGAAACACCAAATTTGGAGGAAAGAAACTCATTCTCTTTTACAATGTCTCCATGGTTGTTTGAGATTGAACTTTTGATTACTGAGTTATGTACCCTTAATACCCCCCCCATGAAAGTTCTCCCTAGGCATCTAGAGATCTGAAACTTCCACAGCAGCTTCCTCTGGCCTTCCTCCACAATATCTCTATGTCTGGTGAAGATTGGGTTTCCTCAACCCAGTTGATAATAGACACTTTCCTATGGGTCCCCATTTTGTGCATATATAACTAAGATAGCTGAGACCCAATTTTCACCAATGTTAGAGGTATTTTAGGGGAGAGTCAGAGAAAATGTCTTGGCAGGTTTAGAGTCTATAGGTGCTTGGGGGCACTTTCCTGGGGAGGAGCTCTTGAGGGATCCACAGCTCAGACATTCCTAGCCCCATCTTCACCAAACATGCAGGTCTTATATTGGAGAGGCAGGAGATGTATAACAGAAAATATGGGGCTCTAGATGGCAGATCAGACTTTTAAAATAGCATTTTAAAGTGGTGATTAATTGGTTTTTCAGTCCATCACTGGAAATTCACCAGTTTATTGATTTGTCAATTAATCAGCCCTGATGAATTAGGACAAATCCCTATTTTTGAAAATTCATCCACATCTCTAGTAATAATCTCAGCCACAATATATTGGGTAAACTTTTCTTCAAACATAGCCTGTGGATAGTCATTTGTGTGTGTGTGTGTGTGTGTGTGTGTGTGTGTGTGTGTGTGTCTGTGTCTGTGTGTGTGTGTGTGTGTGTGTGTGTGTGTGTGTGTGTGTGTGTGTGTGTACCCGAATTTCCTGCATGGACCTGCAGGCTGGACAGGATGCTTGCCTGACCCCTTCCTTCTCCTTGATTTTATTATGCAGAGAATAGACCTTCCTTTGTTTCCATCTCTACCACATTTCATCTTTCCCTGATGCGACTGAATATTTCAATTTGCCATACACAATTTTTTTTTGCTGTGGAAATTACTCTCACATCATTTTAATAAACAAAACTCAGAAAAGAGTCAGGCTATTTGGCTCTTAACACACATAAAGTTTTAGTCTCGTAAAAGTCTCTAGAGCCTGGAAAACCAAGTCATGAAATAGGCTGTGATGTCGGGGGGGGGGGTATGTGTGTTTTAGTTTTTTAAAAATGAAAGAGAAAGAAAAGGAAAGAATTCCTCTCTTTCCTGGTGGTGGCTGCAAAGAAAAAAATATATTATGGCAGCATATAATAGGCCTGTTTTCCAGATAATTATGCTTTGGGATACAAATTATGCTTATTGTCAGTGTTACCGTGCATTTGCAATGGAATAAGAGCTATTTTTGGACTTTAGAATCCCATCAAATGGGGCTAGTTTCACAGCTTGAATTCCAAAGATGTGCTGATACAACTGAGTTTGGAAAAGCAACTGTTTTGGATTCCAAGTCCCAGATTCCCCAGGAAGCAGGCTGTTTGGGGATTCTGGGTTCTGTAGTCCAGGTTTTTCCTTTTTTCTGCCATAACATGTTTTCAGGTACTATATACAGTAATACCTTGGTTTATGAGCATAATTCGTTCCGGAAACATGCTTGTAAACCAAAACACTTTTATATTAAAGCAAATTTCTCCATAAGAAATCATGGAAACTCAGATGATTTGTTCCGGGGTCCCATAGACCACATAATGTACTCACAAAATGCCAAAACTAACAGAACAAGTCCATGTCCACACCATGGTTTATGTACCTCCCTGTGGAATCTGGTCTGTTTGGGACTAATAACTGGATTTTATTCTGCGCAATTGTACCCCTATACACACTCGACTAGCTGCCCCATGACTAGAAATGGTTTGAAAAAAATAAGAAACAATGTTGAAAACAAATTAAATAAAAATATAAACATAAAAAGGTAAAACCCTAACCTGCATGTTCCTGGCTGGTGCAAGGGAGCCCTCTATTCCTTTCTCCTCCCTCTGCTTTGGAGACTGCCTGAGATGGAAAGTTCTGAACAATCATCCACAATCCATCAGAGGAAGGAAGGGAGAGCCACCATTGGCTCACTTGTAATTATGTGACCTGCTCCAGTGCTTGTATATCGAGACGTTGCTTGTTGATCAAGGCAAGATTTAGAAGAAATGTTTACTTGTCTTGCAAAACGCTCTTAAACCAAGTTACTCTTAAGTTGATGTATTACTGTATACAGATAATATATATCAACAGACCACAAAGATGCACATACATAGGCATAGAGTTTCCAAAGAAAATAGAGTTGGCCTTTGGGCCTGAAAAATGTACTCTTGGTAGGTTAGCCAGCAATACAATGGCACCACAGATTTCAAGAAGGAGGTTCACATGATGTCAAACAACTGAGAACTGGGACAAACATGCTTGGGAAAACAGAGAAAGGAGAAAGAGGGTCTCTTTCTCATTTTTGCCAGTGGGGGAAAAATGTTATTTTCTCTTTCTCATTTTTAAAAGCAATAGCAGTACTGTAAAACCTTTAACTCCAAGATCCACATATCACAATGTGGTTGAAGATAGCATTACTCCAGTACTTGTCTGCAATACTAAACTATGATTTTTGATGTTTCACAACTGAGAATATGGACCTCATTATTATGCACCAGTTCCAACACCAAGGCTCACTGCTCATTGGCCAAGCTTCTACCAGCAACACACTAATGTACACTTCTGAACACAGTACGTAGACATGGGCACGACCAGAAAAAATGATGTTTCGAGTTTTCGTTTGTCGGAACGGGTCCGTTTCGGCTCGTTTCCGTTTGTCGCGAAATTTTTCAAAAATTTGTCATGTCCGTTTCCGTTTGTCGTTTCCACTGCGATTTAGCGTGATTTGACTTCCCAGAGCATAGGGGCGTCCCGCAATCAGGGCCGGGGCTAGGTGTTTTTGCGCCCTAGGCGGGGGGTGGGGGGCCATGGGGGGCCGGCGGCTGCGGGCGGGCGAGTGGGTGGGGGCTGGCGTGGGCCGCAGGCGGGTGGCGGCGCGGGTGGACGGGCGAGTGGGCAGTTAGGATATCACTTAGGAAGGATAGAGGTTCTGTTCTTGGCTTGCACCCCAAATATGTGTGTGTGCAAGCAAATTGAAGTTGGGAAAATAGAAAATAAATGGTAGTATATAATATATTTTTAAAATAAATCCACACCTCCCACTCCCAGTCGAACCTCCCCCTTTATCCAATATCAGAAAAAAATCCTCAATCTGTCAGAGAAGAAATAAAGAATAAACTGCTATTCCCTTCAGCAGACAAAGCTGCAGGGAATCAAAGAAATTATTTTCTAAATTCAATTTCCTCCCTGCCTGCCTAACTTAAATCCTAAAGCCTCCAGCCTCCCTCCTCAATCTCGATCGGATCACACCAGCACCAGCAGCCAGCCCTCATCCCTCAACCACATCCATACACCCGACTGTGATTTCTGGAAGGTGCCGGCATCCAGAAGTGTCAGTCAAAAACCTGGCGATGCCACTGGTGGAATGGTTCAAAAAATTTGCATGGTCCCATCCCATGCCCAGCCCAAATGGGCAGGTGTAAAAAAATAAAAGTAAAATAAAATAAAATAAAATCAATACGACATTTTATTGCTATAAAAAACCCACTGCTGCTACTATAAAAATTCAGGCATTTAAAATAAATAAATTACACACATTTCTGTGGTGATTTGGTGTGTTTTTTGACCATGATTTCAAAAGAAAAATTGCGGTCGCCATTTTGGATCCCCCCTCACCGCATGGCATGCAGCGAGACAGACGACGAGGATGACCCCCCCCAGCCTGGTGCAAGCAGACCAGGACAGGAGAAGAGAGGGGGAAAGGCCGGGGACCCTCCCAGAAACCACCCCTCTGGTAGGTGGCAAAGCCTCAGGCAGGCATATTTACGCCTGCTTTTTTGGCCGGGAGTCGGGTTTTTTTAAAAAAACTTTTAAAAGCTTTTTCTGTACTTCGCATTGCCCGATTGCCGCGATGCCACAAACGGAAACTAAAAACCCGACCAAATTTTTCTTTTCTCGTTTCAAGTTTGAGTTCTGACGGCTTAATTATCGTTACCATTTCCATTATGTAACGGAAACTATAACCGAAAACGGAAACGACAATTTCGCCAAGTCATGCCCATGTCTAACAGTACGTGTTCCCTTCTCGTTCACTTGCTCCGTGATGATTTAAAATCCAAGGAAGGGTTTGCTCTTTGGGAAAAAGGTGTGTCTGAAGGCACCATTGTCCTGAAATAGAGAAGGAGTTCATAATGACTCTTGTCTAACAAGTAGAATGGCTGTTGCACGTGCCTTAATGTCCATGTGCACACACTTACAGATCTGTGTACTAGGGGAAGAGTACAGACATTTAACTCTAGTTATTCTTGTCAAGGGCAAAATCCCCCAAATGGCCAAAATTTCCACGGACAACTAGCCCAAGAGATATCTAGAATTTAAGGCAAGGGTCAGCCTACCAGAAGTCTGAGGGCTGTACACTACTACTCAAGGAATTTGGAGGATTGTGTCATTCCGGCATCCTGTCCATTCCCTAACTATTTATATTAAGAACAGACTTAGTTCAGAGGTTTACATTTCTAGCTGCAGAGCTTGAGTTGTGAGTTCGATTCCCCACTGTGACTCCTGTGAGTAAAGCCAGCCTGTGTGGCCTTGGGCAAGCGGCACAGTCCCAGAATGCCTCCAGAGATAAGCAAAGTGTTCTGCTTATATACTGCCCCATACCACTTCAAGTAGTCTCTGGGTGGTTTACAGTTTCATTATTGTATGCAGGCTACACATTGCTGCCCCCCAGCAAGCTGGGTACTCATTTTACCAACCTCGGAAGGATGGAAGGCTGAGTGAACCTTGAGCCTGCTACCTGGGATTGAACCCCAGATCGTGAGCACAGTTTTACCTGAAGTACAGCCCTTTAACCACTAATGATAGGGATGTAGACTTGAGCTGCAGGACTCACTGTCAAGTTGGACTTAAGTCACACTGGTGAACTTGACTTGGATTCAACTGGGGATTTTTTGTTTGTGTGTGTTTTTCGTGTGTGTTTTTGTTTTTTGGCAATGATTCAGACTCATCTTGTGACTCAGAACCCACCTGCCCCTGCCCTTTCTCTTGGAAAAACAAACTTGTTTTTAGTAGGGACTCAGATTTCGGGATTGAGACTTGGATCCAAAGAGTTGCCAATGTCCCTGGAGAATTGCAAACCACTTCTGGGTATCTCTATCTAGAAAACCCCAGAAAGTTTTGACGTAAGTCAGAATCAACTTGATGGCATGTAGTTATTAACGATTAGAACTGATGCATAGCTCACTAGCTTAGGTCTCTGGTTGCTGAGTCAGAGATTGGGAGTTCAGTTCCTCATTGTGCCTGGATTTGGATTTGATGATCCATAAGATCCTCTCTAGCTCTACAGTCCAAAATTATTATTCTTATCATCATCATTGTCGTCTTCGTCTTCATCACCGTCATTGTCATTGTCATTGTCATTGTCAACAACAACAACAACAACAACCACTCATGTCCTTTAGTGGTCAGTTGGAAAAATACTAAAAAATGGGGGCTAAGAAGAGATTCCAGTGTTTCATGGATGTGACATACCTATAAAAATTGCTTCCCGTATCTTATACTTTCCCCACCACTGTCTTAAATATTCCTAAGAGCTGATCCTGGACACGAGTCTTCCTTCTGCATTCAGAGGAGCTCACCCTCCCCACCTTCTGGTTTTTCAACCATTTGATACCATCTCTCTTTGTAACTCTTTTAAATAGACTCCTAAGGGGAAATGATGCTGACTTTAGGAGAACATAATTGCTCATCAGCTTACGCAAATATCACACTGTCATTTTAAGTGTTGCACAGAAGTTGCATAATTTCATCATAAATGGCACTGCAGAGCTGCGGCTTATGCTTAATCTCCTGTCATCCCTAATCAGACTAGAGGTTGATTAAACCTTGTTTTGCAAATCATATATTTTTTAAAAAAAATCATTCCATAGCCGCAGTGACAATGCATACGATTATCCTGCTTCCTGTCATCTGTTTTCAATTGTCCAGAGAGATGCTGGAGTTTCAAAGTTTCTTATTCACTCATGATAGATCTCAGAACAGTGCACTGATTCCAGCTAAAGCAGGTAATGTATATCTGACAACACTCATTCCATTTTATTGCAACCTGCCTATAATATTTCATCTCCTTCTCTCTCTCTTTCTCTCTCAGATAATCACATTCCCCATTAGGGATGGACAGAACTGAAAAGATTAAGGGTGGTGAACCCACCCTCAATTCATCAATTTGTTATTTAACTTTTAGCGAGGCAACCTGTTCCGCTTCTTTTATGTTAATGTTTTTGAAGAAATGAATGTGATCCATGCCAAATCTTCACAGCCTTAGAGCTCCTTCAACCTCAGTCAGAGATGAGGGCAGAAGACTTAATGAAATAATGAGTTAAAACTTCCTCTTTATTAAAAGTCGACATTAGCAGGCTTCATTAAATTGAAAGGAAAAAGGGTAATTTTCTCTCCTTGTTTGAGCCTGTCATCCCATTAGCTTAAAATGTTATTCTTAACATAGTGTTTTGTGGCAGCAAAAGGTGAGTAGGATTTGTATTTCAGTCTGATTTCTGAAAAAGGTCTAAAGATTTTCCATTAAGGAGTGACAAGATCAGCATCTTTTGTCTAAATGTTGAGTATTTTATTTCAAATCAGATTGAAATCTACAGTACACAACATAGGTTCTAGCTGTTTTTATGCTGTCATTATCAATATATCTCCCTTCCTACCTTTCTACCCACTTAGTTTTGGGGTGGGTGTTAAATGAAGTCTGGAAGTTGAGTCAATGGCCTAAGGTGCTGAAATCCATAAAGTATGGGTTTCAATGCTCAAGAGATGTGTGTGTGTGTGTGGGGGTGTCCCAGGCACAGTCTATCTGCTACTTATCAGGCTGTGCTTTCAACAATACCCAGACAAATAAAAAAAAAGCCTTCACCACCAAGGCTATAGCTAAAGACCCATACTTTATGGGTTTCAGCACCTTAGGTCGTTGTTCACCTTAAGGCTATTGACTGTTGTCTACCTAACAAGCTCATTCAGGCCATTGTGGAGGTGGTGGAGTCTCCTTCTTTGGAGGTTTTTAAGCAGAGGCTGGATGGCCATCTCTCGGGAGTCCTGTGATGGGGGTTCCTGCATGGCAGGGGGTTGGACTGGATGGCCCTTGAGGCCTCTTCCAACTCTATGATTCTATGAGTCTGTCTTATGAGCCTATTTCAGACCAGGGTGACAAGAGTTCAAAGCAGACTATAAGATGGAGGTGTCACAACTAGCTCTCTTCAGACTGATGAAGCTGTTTGGATGAACAGCGAAACATCTATATCTCTCAAGAAAAATAAGCCCAGTTGCCATGATTCAACTTCCAGATAAATTCACCTGTTAAATAAAGAAACTTTGAAGGGTTTTTTGTTTTCCAGTGGACATGACCTGCTCTGTACCACTTAATGTTTAGTCTAATATACATATGCATGAATATCCTCTTGGCTGTCACAATATTTTGCAATGAAATTCTTGGCATAGGACTATATGCTGAATTATATTTGAAAATATTATTTTAATGTAAAATACTTGGGGAAGAGCATATGTTTAGATAAAACACCTTTGTAAATGTGTATTCTGCAGGAAATCAGGCTCAAAAATATATTTACATATTTAAACATGTATTTATAAACCATTTATGTACTGATTTTACAATAAACACCACAACATATGGAACTAGGCTTGATTACACTGATCCTGTGCTATTTTTGCATGTGACGAACGGTCACATGCAAAAATAGCACAGGATTAAAAACAAAAATCTGATCATTCCCAACCTAACATTGAGCACTCAGCATTAACAACAAAACAGGAACTCAGCTGACATAATTCTGTTTATGAATTATTATTTGATAAATATTATAATCCAAATTCTCCTTTTTCTTTTTTCAGTTGCATACATCTCCTCATTAGATGCCTTTATCTCTGTTACGACAAGTAGTACAAACACACTGGTGTTAGCTTGGAGAGAAAAATTAAGTCCTCGTCTCACAATGACATGTTTTCATGTAAACCAAGGAATCAATGCATTTGCCTTCCATTCCAGGCTCAACTTGATAGGTATGTTAAATTGCAATTTTCTTTTTTATTGTAATTTTCTTTTTTATTGTAATTTCTTTCTTTATACAGTTGACAGTATATGGGGAATTTTGCACTGTAGACTCAGACTATTGCTGTCCTTCAGAAAGCTGTCACTTTGTGAAGTTTTGTGAAGTTGCTTAGGACTTTATAAGAACTAAGAAATGGTGTGGAGTGGGGCTATTTAGTTTTAGTTTTATTTATGACTTGTATACCACCCACTTGCAAAAGCAACTCAAGGCAATGAAAAAAATAAATCAGCATAAACAAGAGATAAAAACAGAAACCATAAACAAAGAAATCTATATATGTATAAAAATGCAACAATATAAAAATGCAGACACATTGACATATATTCCATCATGGTTTGTAACCTGATGGACTTTTCCTCTAGGAATCTGTTCACCCTGATTTTTCTTTTGTCAAACTCAATTTGAATTCCCCTAAATTTCTCCATACCCTGCATTATTTTGTATGTCTCAATCATATCAGAGTTTCAAAATAATAGGTTACAGGTAAATACAGCTAGCTGTAATGAATTACACTCTAATGGGTAAATGAAGGTGTAATAGCATTAATTTAAGGAAGTAATGTAACAAGTGGGAACAACCTTGTCATGTATTTTTGGTATGACAACCAATGTGTTCTATTTACTCTCCCTAGTTACTATTTAAAGGCATACCTGTATTAGGGCATTCTGAACAGAATCTTCTATATCTGATGCCATTTTCTTTCCCACATAAAGAGTAATTTTTTTTTTTAGCAAAAAGTAACAATCAGTGGAACAAAATATTTTAACAAATTAATTTCTTAAAATTGTTATCAGTCACACCAACAAATTGCATTCAAGAAACCATCAATAGTTAATGGGAATACAGCCCTTCTAAAAAGCAACTTTTCTATCTGTAAATACTCTCTGCGTTGTTGGTAATAACCATGCGGGGGGGGGAATGGGGGGGATGGGGGGGAATGCAAGCTAGCCTCCTAAGCTTCCAGATGGTGATGCAGGAGTCATAGTTATCATGCGAAAGGAAGAGTGATAAAATGGCAGAGTCATTTTCTGGGCTCCATTCCATACAGTGAAGTGCAGTACATTGTAGCAGCGTTGTAAAACATGGCATTTACTTAGAGGTAGCTGTATCTTAGAAACTCTTAAATGCCTTAGGCCTATATATCAGGGGACTTCTGCATGACAAATGTGAACTGATTTGAGAAAAATATAACCATCATTGGTTTCCTCAAGGACTTCTACAAGCCTCTGTTTTGTGAGGGCTCTGAGAATTCTCCCTTCTTAAGCCTTCCATAAAATGGCATTTCACAGGGTGGCTGGGGAGAAGCTGTAATGGTTCAGTCAGTTTAGGCTTATGGTGTAGATTATTGCTTCTCAGAGGACCTCCCTCTTGGCTTTGGCTTCTCTAAGTCCGGGGAAAATGAAGACTATATCAAGAGGAATAATAATTGCTCTCTGAAGGAGTGCACATAAAAGAAAATTCTTGAAAACATACAGATGGGATTCAATTCTGAAGGGAGGTGAAACTGAACATGCCCTGGGTGCCACAGAGGAGTTGGGCAGACAGGAAAAAACAATAAGGAATTATTGCCATGCATGTGAGAGGATGTTGGAGAGGCAAGAATATGCCTGGGAATTGTCTCTAGGTCAGTGGTTCTCAACCTTCCTAATGCCACGACCCTTTAATACAGCTCCTGTGGTGGTGACCCCTTGCCCTGCTTGGAAGAGGCCACAAGCCCCCTTTGGCAGGCCATTGCCGCAGGTGCCATAGAGAACTTCCCTCTACAGGCACCCTCAGCCAATCACAGCCTCCAGTGTCATTGACTGACATCCCCTCCAACCTATCAAGCTGTAACTCACTCTTTCCTCCCCTCCCTCCCCCTCCCTCTAGACCCAAGCCGTTTGTGCCTTTTTCTTCACTGGCTCATGGCGACCCCTGTGAAATGGTCGTTCGACCCCCAAAGCAGTCCCGACCCCCAGGTTAGGAACCACTGGTCTAGGCACTGGTGGCAGAAAACTAAAATGAAAAAGAGCAAGAGATAGGCTAAAGCAATTTCTTTTGACCAAAAATTATTTCCAGCATGAAACATTATTGTCATCTACATACTGAAACATCAGAACCTTGGCTTTACATACTAATTCCAAAAATGAAAAAAAGAAGTCAGCAAAAAGAAGTTTTGTACATGCCTCTGGAGACAGGTGTGTGTGTATAAAATGAATGTCTGTTAAAAATAACTAGCAGATACGGAGATCAGCAGATAGGAAGATAGGATTATAGCATCTGGTGGAAAAGAAACACTGTGATAACAATAAACAGTTGTATTAAAATACATTTTTATTAAAGCATATGATTTCATCAGTCTATGCCAGGGGTCCTCAACCTAAGGTCCCGGGGCCAGATGCGGCCCCCCAAGGTCCTGAATCCGGACCCTGGGACCAATTGCAACCCCCCACCTAACCCCTGTTTTGTGAGCCAGCCAGCCTCCGCAGCTGCTTTTGGACTGTGATCCGGCCCCCAGTGGTGTCTGGGTGGTGATGGACCGGCCCGCTGTTTAAAAACGTTGAGGACCCCTGGTCTATGCTATACTGAGAATACTGAACATTTTGATTCTAATACAACAAACTTTTCCTATTTTGTTTTTAAACCCTAAAATTTGGTATCTGGCTCCCTCTTTAATATATAAGTAGCTAGTAACCTGGTGGTGACTTTGTGGGTATGTGGAAGGGGTTACATAAAATTAGTGGTAGCAGTGTAAGAAAACCCAGGATCATCACAACACCTTTTTCTCCTGGGGAAAAGAACTTGTATGTGATATGGACTTGGACTTAGTACCAAACACTTAGGGCCTTTTCACATGACCCCTAAGATCCACTGGCCACTTAAATTCGGACCAGAGATCTTAGGGGTTCGTCGCTCTTCCTGTGTCCCCACCCCTCCGCACTTCCTGGCTGCTGGCTGCGTGAGGGAAGGGAGAAAAAGAGAAAGAAAAGCATGCCGCTCACCTCCGTTCTGCCTCTTGCTCTTGCCGGCAACATTCCAGTCTCTGTAAAGTAGCTCTTAAAGGGGCGGGAGCCAAAAAAACAACAAACAGAAGCGAGGAGAGCCCTGAACTCACTATCATTACACCGCATCAAGGAATTTTCACCTCCAAAGAGCAGGTACTTGAAAGGTGCGCTGGGACGCGCTAAAGTGGGCGTGGTCGCACCTAATTTCCTGTAAACTCCAGAGCTGGTGGGGAAACATTTTTAAGCTCGAGCTGGGAGCCATTTGCCCTGGGGTTTAGGGGTCGTGTATAAACGCCCTTAGACTCAGACTTGGGACTCAGACCCAAAGATTTGCCCACTTCCTTGCCATGTGGTATATACTGCCTTTGGTAGTGGAGGGAGTAAACTATACAGCCATAATAATAGAAGTAGCCATTAACAGCCCCATTGCCAACAAAGAACTTGTATCTCCTCTTAATGCCATCCAAATCAGCAACAGTCATCACGTCTAGTGGCAATGAATACCACAGTGTATCTGTACGGTATGCAGAGATGCACTTTCTTTTATATGTAGGAAACCACCTGTCATTCAGCCTCAGTAGATAATCCTGGAATGCAGTGTTATGGGAGAAGCATGCTACTTATATACCACCCCATTGCACTTAAAGCACTCTCTGGGCATTTTACAAGTAATTATGCAGGCTACACATTGCCCCTCTGGTGAGCAGAGTACTCATTTTTGTAAAAGCATGGGGTTTAGTGATTTCAGCAAGTGATTTCAGCTCTGTGACATAGTAGGCTGGAGACAGCTTCTATTGTAACAACTCTTTATTCAGGGAGAGAACAAGACTGGGGACTGGGGAGAGGGAGCTACATTTATAGGAATGAGGACAGGCTAGGAAAAGATACATTTTGGAGGGAACAATTACAAGGAATCACAAAGCTGCCTTTTGGTGGAAACCAATAGGATTGAGGATCCAAATGCAGCAACTGAAATAACCAATAGGCCTGTTCCCTTTGGAACATGAAGGCAGTTACTTCAACATAAGCAATTACAGATAATAGGAATACAGATCAATACACAAGACCCCTCCCCCCCTGGTGGGCACAGTACACATAATCCTTAAGATATTGTGGGGCCCTGCGACTTCTAATTGATCTCCTGACTACTGGTGTTGCAGGGGCTTGAGCAGGCAGTGTCTGTGGTAGAGAGTCTACTGTAATAGCTTTGTCTGACACGGAGGGTGTATTAGACAACTCAGGGCCTTTTTACACGACCCCTAAGATCCGCTGGCCACTTAAATTCGGACCAGAGATCTTAGGGGTTCCTCGCTCTTCCTCTGTCCCCACCCCCTCCGCACTTCCTGGTTGCTGGCTGCCTGAGGGAGGGAGAAGAAAGAAAGAAAAGAATGCTGGTTTACCTCCGTTTTGTTCCCGGCAGCATACAGATCTCTTAAAGGGGCGGGGCGCAAAAAAAGAACAAACAGAAGCCAGGAGAGCCCCGCACTCACTATCCTTACACCGGATCAAATATTTGTCACATCCAAAAAGCAGGTACAAGAAAACTGCTGTTTGGTCGTGCTAAAGTGTGTGTGGGGGGGTCGCACTTAATTGTCTGCAAAGTCCGGAGCTGGTGGGTAAACATTTTTAAGGTCCGGACCTTGCAGCCGTTTGCGGCGGAGCTTAGGGGTCGTGTATAAACGCCCTTAGTGTCCCTGATCTGTTCCTCGGCACCATGAGGACTTGCAGGAGCAGATTCATTTGCGGAAGCCACTGGTATCTGCCTTCCTGGGGCATCTCCGCTCTGGTCTTGCAGCTGTGACTCATTAATGGGGGTAGTGTCACTCTCAGACTGCAATTCCCCCACTCCTGTACCAACTCTATTGAGTGCTCTGCGCCTCAGTTGGTCCACGTGCCTACGCCAGACCCTGCCATCTTCAATAGTCACACAATAAGAGATTGGCCCAGACATCTGGTGATCACCCCTGGCACCCACAGGGGACCTCTGGCATAATTTCTCACCCAGACCAAATCTTCAGGAGCAAAATACCTTGTAGAGTCGCTCTCTGCCTGTGGAGATGCTCTAGCATTGCGGTTTGGCATTTTGTCTGGGTGGACATAATCCAGCACTGTTATCATCCTTCTACCTAGGAGCAGCTCTGCTGGCGACTTGCCCGTAGTAGTACACAGCGTCACATGCTGCAAAAACAACATTCGGGCAATGCACGTTCACCAGTCACCCTCCATCAAGCGTGCAATAGATCCTTTGGCTGTCTGCACCATGCGCTCAGCCTGCCCATTGGATGAGGGGTGAAAAGGAGCTGATGTGACCTCTCTTATGAAATTATCAGCCAAGAATGCCCTGAATTCTTGGGATACAAAGGCTGCTCCATTGTCTGACACAATGGTCTCGGGCAACCCGTGGGTTGCAAACAGCTGTCTCAACACTTTGATGACTGCAGCTGATGACATGCTGGGAACCAAAGCTACCTCTAACCATTTAGAATACACATCAACGATAACCATAAACCTTTCCTTGGAATGGCCCAGCAAAATCTAAGTGCAGCTAGCTCCAGGGAGTCCGGGTCTGCTCCCACCAGTGGACTGGTGCTCTGGCCACTTCTGGGTGCACTTCCTGACATGCCTTGCACGTCCGTACCCATTGTTCAACATCTTGGTCCATCCCAGGCCACCACACATAGCACTGGGCTAGCGACTTCATCCTGACCATTCCCGGATGCCCCATGTGAAGCGTATCCAGAACCGTGTTTCTCAGTGGCGCTGGGATGATCACCCTGTCTCCCCACAGGAGACAGCCCTTATGCAGGGATAGCTCATGTTGCCTTGTTCCGTATGGTCTAAATTTTTCTTCATGTGGGCCACCTGGCCATCCCCTCCCCACCCAAGTGAGCACACGGGAGAGAGCGGTATCTTTCCTCGTTCTCTCAGCTATTTCAGTGGCCATTACAGGCCCCCCGGAAGTGTTTCCAGCATCATCACTCATTCTGCTGGGGCAGGATCCGCATCGCTCACACCAGGAAGGGGCAAGTGACTGAGTGCATCAGCGTGGCACAACCTTTTCCATGGAACATGGGTCAGAGTGTACTGGAACCCATTCAGGAATATAGACCATCACAACGTTCTGGGGGAGAGAATCTGCAGCGTCTGTTTGTTCGGGTTGAACAATCCTAACAATGGCTTGTGGTCGGTTTCAAGGAAGAAGTGGTGACCGTATAAATAGTCATGAAACTTTTCAATCCCTGCCACTATTGCCAGTGCTTCTTTGTCAATTTGTGCGTAGTTGCGCTCCGTTGGCGACAACGTACGAGAATAGAATGAGATGGGCTTTTTCGACCCATCCACTTCCTTATGGCTCAGCACTGCTCCCAGCCCATACTGAGAGGCATCACATGACAGAACAAGAGGTTTCGACTCGTCATAATGAGCAAGGACGCTCCCGCTAGTCAGCATGCCCCGTAAGGTGTCAACAGCCTTCTGCTGTGCCTGAGCCCAATGCCACACACACTTTTTTTCCCCAATAGTCTATGCAACGGTTCCGCTATTGAAGCTTTCTGAGGTAGGAATGAATGATAAAAGTTTATAAGTCCCAGGAATGACTGTAACTCTGTCTTGTTCTGTGGGTGTGGAGCCTCAGTAATGGCTTTAATTTTAGAGACAGTGGGGTGGATGCCTGTTGCATCAATTTTAAACCCCAAGAAATCCACAGATGGTACCCCAAAACTGCATTTTTCCTTTTTAAGCTGCAGCCCCACCTCTTTAAATTTGATTAACACAGCATGGATACGCCCAGCTAGTTCCTGGGGGTCTTTCCCAGCAATCAGAACATCATCAAAAAAATGGCAAGACCCTGGCAGACCCCTTAACAGGCGCTCCATTGGACCTTGAAAAATCCCTGGGGCCACACAAACTCCAAACTGTAATCTGTTTACTCTGAAAGCCCCTTTGTGTGTTATGATAGTCTGTGCTTCCGCAGATTGCAGAGTCACTGGCAGCTGCTGGTAAGCTTGCGCCAGGTCAAGTTTGGCAAAAATTCCCCCCCAGCTAGTTTTGCCAACAGCTGTGAGATGACTGTAATGGGGTTTGGATTTCCCCTGAGTGCCTTGTTTATAGTACATTTGTAGTCTGCACAAATTCACACTTCCCCAACAAATTGATCCAAGAGAGTGTCTTTAAGATTTGGAAAGCCACAGTGCTGAGCAAGCTCCCGGAGTCCTGCCAGGAATGCAGCCACAGATTCTCTGGCTTGCTGCTGCCTTTTCTGAAACTCCATCCACCAAGCCATCTTGGTTTTGGCAGGTGCCAGGTGGCTTGTCAGCCGGGCGAAAATGTCTTTGAGTGATGTCTCACTCAGCTTTGCTGGGGTGAGCAGTGCCTTGGCCAACAAGAAGGTCTCACGCCCACAGCAACTCAGGAACGTGGCCCTTCTTTTGCTGTCATCCGTGATTTCTTGAGCCACCACGAAGAACTCGAAGCATTCAACATAGTCCTCCCAAGTGTGGGGCTCCGATGGCTGGAAGGGCTCCAATACCCGTGGACTTTCCATTCTCCCAGCAGGCAGGGTCATCTTCTAAGCTGGCTGGTGAGTCTTGTTCTTCCCTGATCCGGACTCTGAGTCAGCATGATGATCCTCTGCTTCTCAGCATTCCGGATCCTATCCGTGTCGCCAGTGTAAAAGCGTGGGGTTTAGTGATTTCAGCAAGTGATTTCAGCTCTGTGACATTGTAGGCTGGAGACAGCTTCTATTGTAACAACTCTTTATTCAGGGAGAGAACAAGACTGGGGACTGGGGAGAGGGAGCTACATTTATAGGAACGAGGACAGGCTAGGAAAAGATACATTTTGGAGGGAACAATTACAAGCAATCACAAAGCTGCCTTTTGGTGGAAACCAATAGGATTGAGGATCCATATGCAGCAACTAGAAATAACCAATAGGCCTGTTCCCTTTGGAACAGGAAGGCAGTTACTTCAACATAAGCAATTACAGATAATAGGAATACAGATCAATACACAACAATTTTATTGACCTCAGAAGGATGGACAGCTGAGCAAACCTTGAACCCCAGGTCGTGAGCACAGTTATGGCTGCAGTACAGCAGTTTAACCACTTCCCTATGAGGAGAAGGAGAACAATTTCTGCCTATTCAATTGCTCCACGTTATATTCAGTTTCATACCTCACAGTTACGTCTTCTTTCTAAACTTTTTCCTGTCAAGCTGAACTACCCCAATTTTTGCCAGGTACGGAATGACTTTGTGTTTTTTTTTGGCTCCTCTTCCAGGCCTACCAAATCCATTTTCTGGGGTTGTGATCAGAACTGTATACCGTATTTGCTGCTTACATCCAGTGTGATGTATGGTATTGGTTAAAATAATCAAACTAAGTATTCAGAGGCCCAGGTTTTGGTCCAAATTGAGTCCTGAAATTCATTTGATGACCCCACTCAAGTCATCCTGTCTCAGCCCATCGAGAAGCACAGGGCTGTGTGAAGATCAATGGATGAGGAGGAATGTTGTGACATAAATATAATTCCAATAACAACTCCAGCAAATAGGAGACCATTAATTTACAAGGTGCCTGTGAGCCAGAAGGGATTTAACAGCCCATAAAAAGCTACAACAGTAACAGTAACAGTGACACATACATGTGTGTGGGACCTGCAAGCCATCTGTGTCCTTTTGAATAATATTCCACTCTATTTCTTCTCCCACATAATGTTCTGTCTCCCCCAACAAACAGCTTGCATTCTAAGGCCACTTAGTACACTCAGTCCTTGTTGGGCCATTTGGTGGGTTCCTCATTGAATTCCCTTCCATTAATTTAAATGTTGGGTTCCCAACATTTTCTAATAGCCTCCGCTATTAGAACCAAATATCAGAACCAAATGTATGTATAGGGAATGATTTAATTAAAGAAATCCTTTATCTTAATCAGATACACTGATAAGGGGACTTTTAGTAACAAGCATACTCTGGAACTGATTCCTCAGGACACTCAGTTTTACTTCCCCATTTCCTGTCATCTTTTATTTTGATTTATTTTTAAATAAGAACATAAGAAGAGCCATGCTGGATCAGGCCAAAGGCCCATCTAGTCCATCTTCCTGTATCTCACAGTGGCCCCACCAGATGCTTTTGGAAGCGCATGAGACTAGATATCTGTCTCCTGATACCACTCCCCTGCATCTGGCCCTTGAAGTACCCTGGTTTTAAGCCTGGAGATTACACATCTCCATCATGGTTTGTAACCTGTGATGGACTTTTCCTCCAGGAATCTGTCCAATCCCCTTTTGAAGGCATCCAAGCCAGATGCCATCACCACATCCTGTGGCAGGGAGTTCCATAGACTAACAACGCACTGGGTGAAAAAAATATTTTCTTTTGTCTGTTCTTACTCTCCCAGCCCTCAGTTTGAGTGCATGTCCCCTATGAGTGCATGTCCCCTAGTTCTGGTATTTTGGGAGAGGGAGAAGAGCTTCCCTGTATCCACTTTACTCATGCCCTGCATTATTTTGTACGTCTCAATCATATCCCCCCTCACCAATACAATGTATGCCCTCACCAATACAGTCATGGTAGGTTACAATCCTAAATACAGTACACATGCCAGGGGGTAAAACTTGCTAAAAGCATTGGGACTTGATTATGAACAACCATCAGTCTCTTCCAGCATTGCACATCTATGATTTGATGATTCTGTGATTAGGGCTGGGATATTTGCTGTGTTTAAAGATGGGGACAAACCTGAAATGTGGAGGTTCATGACGTTTCGTGGTTAGCCACAAATCACCATGAACCAATTAAAAAACTGAATCAGAGTCTACCCACTCCTGTTGTATCACCACCATGCCTTCAAGGAGCCTGGGTACTGCCTCTGTGCAGGTTGTCAACCCCCAGCTGATCATCCTGGTCTCTGCCTTCCATGCACATACCTATCTCTGTACATGCAACCCAATCAGCTGGGCTGTGGGCCCCTGTGTGTGGGCATCAGGCCCATCTCCAGGAAGGAAGCCAGCTTGCTGTCTGTGATTATGGTCGGAGTGGCAGAGGTGGGCATAGTGGCAGAGGCTGCAGGGTCAGGTACAGAGGCAATGGAGGTAGCGGTAAGAGGGTGGACAGGCATCCATTTTGCCAAAGCAAAACAAAGCAGAAATGTTCTAATCTCCATTTCATTACAGCAAAACAGCACACCCCCCCCCGCTGGGTTGAAAACTGAACCACGAACCAGCTGATTTGTTGGTTTTTCTGGTTCATAGTTTGGTTCCTGCCTATCTCTTGCTTTGTTTCATTGTGCTTTATTTGTATACATTTTTTTCAGTTCCCTTGGACATTATTTACAGATAGAAAACTGAGATGGAAATAACTTTTTCCATCAAAAAAATTGGCTGTTACTCAATAAAGCCCTTTAAATTGTAGGCACTCTATTATAATTTATTTCTTCAACCCTGTGAGAGAAATTATTCTCCCCTCCCCTCTGAGGGATTGTGCAGAATAAATTCTAGGTGCAAGCTGGGTTTCTTTCTCTGGATCATGCTGACTATAAATGAAGACAAAAAGTAGACCAAATATTTTGTGAAGGAAATAAACAGAGTAGGGGACAGAGAGGGAGAGAGAAAGAAAGATAGAGAAAGCCTGTATAATAAAAATTGGAATTAAATTCATTCCCCCCCTTCCTGTTTTTAAAACTATTGCTGCAACTGCGGTACATTAATTAGTTCCTTTTGGGAAGGTATGTTTATTAAAAAATAAAATAAAAGACGTGCCTGTTATTTTGTACAGCCACTGCAGGGGTTAATCGGTGTGTCTGCCTTTGGAATCCATATGTCACCTCTAAACCTTCTGGTGTCTTGGAGGGCCATTCAGATGCCGTAACTGCTGTCCAGTTCATTACGGAGCGCAAACTGTTGTTCAGCTTCTCCAAAGATAAGGTGGGTGTTGCAACAGCACAGAATCAGAATGAGAATCAGAATCAGAATACTTTTATTGGCCAAGTGTGGTTGGACACACCCAGAATTTGTTTTGATAAAATATGCTCTCCATTAGAGATGGGCACGAAACAAACAATTTTTTGTTTCCATTTTTGTTTTTTCATTTCGTTACGCAATGAAACGACAAACAAATTTTGTCTCTAAAATGAAACAAAATGAACAGAAACACTGGAAATTTTGTCGTGTGTTTCGTTTTCATTACGGCAATACAGTGAACTGCTTTAAATGCTAAAAAAATCACAAAAATTTGAAATAAATGGTAACAAAACGGTAACGAAACGAACGAAAATGAAGACGATTTTTTTGCAAAAATTCACAAAAAATGGAAACGAACTGAAACGGACCCCCTATATGACAAACAACAAAGGAAATGCCATTTTTTTATTCGTGCCCATCTCTACTCTCCATATATAAAATGAAATGTAATAATCATATAGTCAACAATAAAAACACAGTACAACAATACAATATAACCTATTATTTAAAAAGGAGGAAGAGAAGTAAAAAATAATTATTCAACAGTTTGATAGCACTTGGAAAGAAACTATCTTGATATCTAGTTGTCCTAGTGTGCAATGGCCTAAAACGTCGCCCTGAGGGTAACCATTGAAACAGGTTATGTCCAGGATGTGTGGAACACTAGTCCCGCTCTGGGAGAGGCACTGGTAAAGAGATTAAAAGGCAGCGTATGGCAGTAGTGAGTTACAAGGAATGGAATTAAAGCAAACTACTCATGCTTTGGGCAATGAACATGTAATTAAGTTACATTTTTCAACTATCGAAATGAGAAATCACAACATATTAACTTAGTGACTCATATCGTGTTGCTTTGTTGTGCATCCAGAAGTCAAATGCTGTAGCTTCCAGTTCCTTCCAGTTAGCAATGAATGAGTCCCTGTTGGGATTTCTGAGCATGTGCAAAGCCAGCAACCATGATTCCCAGCAGTGACTTGTTTTGAACTAGAAGCCACTCAATGTGATGCCGTTCACCTCCTGTATGCATACGGAGGCTACAGGATTTCCGCCAATACTTCATCTGGTGGTTGAAGATAGAAAACAAGGAGCTCCTTTCAGCCTGTGAACATTTGAAACAGAGGGAATTTATTTCCCTTAACATGTTAACATAAAGGAATGAGGTAGGGTTGCCTGACTAAGAATTGATGGAACCGGTTAAGGTTGTTTTTTAAACTAATGCTCTGAGCTCTGCCCAGACCCATGTGGGGAATGTGGGTGTGGCTGGCTGTACATGATAATGTGAGGGAGAAACATTTCCTTCAGTTCTCTCAGGTTACCTCTTCTCTTTCACTTTCCTGCTTGTCCAGGTGTTCTAACCCAGTGGTTCCCAACCTTGGGTCACCAGATGTTCTTGGATTAAAACCCCCAGAAGCCTCACTACTGAATTTATTTATTTATTTATGAGTATTTTTACCTTTTCTTTCTTTGAAATGGACCCAAGGCGGCTTACAGTAAGGAGAGACAATATGCAGTCCATTACAATAAAGAAACAATCAGTTGGAGAAACAGGGAATTGAGGGGCATTTTACAGCATTATAAGGCAACATTATAAGGTTAACAATTGATAACATAGTGTCAATGCAATTACACAAGGAGAGATATAAACACAAAGCTATAAGTGGTTATATAAACACAAAGTCTGTGTAGCCATGTATGGTAGATTCGTAAAAAGGTTCATGGAAAGCTTGCCTGAAGAGAAAGGTCCTTGCCTGTTTCTGGAAAGACAGCAGAGATGGGGCAGTCCTGGCCTGCAGTGGGAGGGAGTTGTAGAGTCCGGGTGCAGCAGCCAAGAAGGCCCTTGCATGGGTTCCCACAGGGTGTAACAGTGAGGGTGGCGGGATGGAGGGAAGGCCTCTCCTGATGACCTTAACACCCGAGTCGGTCTTAAATGTGCCGGCCAGCTGAATTTGATAGGTCAGAACAATTGGGCTTTCCCCACTGAAAACAGCCTGACCTGTCAAAAAACCTCACCTGGGTGGCAGCAGCTTCTGAATCATTTTGTTACTCATTTCATTTCATTATTAAAATTCAATACAAAGATGAAACAAAATGAAACACATTGAGTAACGAAACAAAATGAAACATTACTTTTCTGTTTCAACCCCATCTCTACTGGGAACCCAATGTTAGGAACCACTCCTCTAATTGCTTCTGTTTTCTCTCTCCTTTTTATTTGAGCTGTCTGGATGGTTCAGACAATGGCAACCAGAGTTCCTGCTGTCTCAGATATGATAGACTAGCACAGTCAACCAGAGTTTGGGCTTTATCAGAGTGATCCGTAGAGCTAATGCAATGTAGATGAATTATCTTAGCCAGACTTTAGACCCCTTATTAAATATATTTCTTCCAGCACTTTTTGTGGCCAGCCCCACAAATTTTGGGTGAAAGGTCAATTCTATCCTATCATGTTCCATGAATAGTCAGAATTAGACATGGGCACGACTTGGCCTTGTCATTATCGTTTCCATTACATAACGAATAATTAAGCAGAAAAATTTGGTTGGGTTTTTGTTTCCCTTGTGGCAAAAGCCCGAAGCACAGAAAAAGTTTTTAAAAGTTTTTTTAAAACCCCGACTCCCGGCAAAAAAGCAGGCGAAAATATGCCTGCCTGAGGCTTTGCCACCTACCAGAGGGGTGGTTTCTGGGGGTCCCCAGCCTTTCCTCCTCTTCTCCTGTCCTGGGCTGCTTGCACCAGGCTGGGGGTCATCCTCGTAATCGCCATGCCATGCAGTGGGGGATCCAAAATGGCGACCATTTTTCTTTTGAAATCGTGGTCAAAAACACACCAAATCACCACAAAACATGTGAAATGTATTTATTTTAAATGCCTGGATTTTAATAGTAGCTGCAGTTTTTTTATAGCAAAAAACGATATTGATTTTATTTTATTTTATTTTTTATTTTTTTAGACCTGCTCATTTGGGCTGGGCATGGGATGGGACCATGCAATTTTTTTGAACCATTCCACCAATGGCATTCCACCTTCCAGAAGTCGCAGTCGGGTGTATGGATGTGTTGAGGGAGGAGGGCTGGCTGCTGGTGCTGGTGTGATCCGTCTGCTGAAGGGAATAGCAGTTTATTCTTTATTTCTTCTCTGGCAGTTGAGGATTTTTTTCTGATATTGGATAAAGGGGGAGGTTCATGGGAGGTGTGGATTTATTTTAAAAATATATTATATACTACCATTTATTTTCTATTTTCCCAACTTCAATTTGCTTGCACATACATTTGGGGTGCAAGCCAAGAACAGAACCTCTATCATGATAGCCTAACTAGCCACTCGCCCGTCCGCCCGCGCCGCCACTCGCCCGTCCGCCTGCAGCCGCGCGCGGTGCCCGCCCACTCGCCCGCCCCATGGCCGCCACCCGCCCGCCCGCCCCCTGCCCCACCCGCCGCCTAGGGTGCAAAAACACCTAGCGCCGGCCCTGATTGCGGGACGTCCCTATGCTCTGAGAAGTCAAATCGCGCTAAATCGCGGTGGAAACGACAAACGACAAACGACAAACAGAAACGACAAATTTTTGAATTTTTTTGCGACAAACGGAAACGACCCGAAACGGACCCATTCCAACAAATGAAAACTCAAAACGTCATTTTTTCTGGTCGTGGCCATGTCTAGTCAGAATATTGAAAAAGAAATGAATATACATTTTTCTAATTTAAAGATGTAAATATCTTTCCATTTAAAAAAAATGGGAAAGTGGGGCAGCTTATAATATTTTCAAAGATTGTCCCAGATCATCACATAATTAGGGAAGTCAACACCCATATAACATATCTGCACCTACACCAGTGCATACAAATAGCCGCACATACACGCACGTACACATGCATGCATGCATGCACAGAGAGAGAGAGAGAGAGAGAGGTTTACAGAGGCAGTCAGTCACCATCAAGTAAATAACGTTACAGTTCATAAAAACAGGGTGTCAGTCTATGTTCACAAACAGGGTCAAACAAATATCTATTGGCAGGGAACTGTTGAAAATATCTGAGTGAAACTCAGCTTCCCAAAGAGAAAAGGGGAAAAGAGATGACCTCTTCAGATTCCCTAGATTGGCCTTGAGCTGCTTTTCTGACCTGTGCTGACACTTCAGAGAGGCATTTTGCCTGCTGTTTGAACTGCTGTGGGGACAGGTTGATTCACTCCTTTTGACAGCGGTCACACAACATAATCGCTGGAGTTAACCAAATCATCCCCAGAACATTCTACCTGCACATTTCTGGCCCTTGTCAGGGATTTCGTTTTGTGTGTGTGAGTACGATTGCTCTGGTTTGGTCCATTTCCAGCATGGGTGATTGCTGGAAATAAACCAACCACTCCCCCACCCTGAATTTTTTCTCTAATTTGCCAACATTGTGAAGTGGCTTAAGAAGAGAATCACTTGACAATATTGGCAAATTAATCACTTTGTCGGCCATGTGGAGGGGCTGAGGCAGTGGTTTTTTTTTTTTGATGTGCTGCATCATTTAAAAAAACCAAATCCCTAGTGGAAAATCTAGGTGAATTAGGAAAGCAGATGTGTATTTTGACAGCAGGCAAACTGACTGCAGGCTGTGCTGCCCCAATACATGTCTATTTTCCAATTAATATTTTGAGGTTTAAAGGGATACAGCATATAGTCACTGCCCTAATCCACCCTTAATTTCTCTCTCCCTCCTTACACTTGTTCAGCCAGCCTTCATGGAGCTGTAAAAGTGACTGATTTGCCAATATTGTGAAATGGCTCTTTTTAAAAGCTTTCTTCCCAGTTTTGGCAAATTAAACAGCATGTGTGTACATGTGGCTGGACATATCTTTCACACTGATGCTAGGCAGGTGACACCCTTTAAGGAAGGTCTATATTACCAGGCACTTAAAGGCTTCCATGCTCCCCAACTACTTCTTGGCTTCATCACAGGTACTCATTTGGGTCAAGAGGATGTTGCTGGAGCACTGAAGGTTGAACTCTTATCAGCTGTATATGGATCCCTGGTCCATTGCCAGTAGGTTCTGCTTCCTAAAAATGCAAAATATGGGAGCCAGCTGCTCTGCCATTTCCCCCTGCTCCTCTCCCTCTAGTTCAGTTGAAGGCAATGAGACTCCCCTCCCCTTCCTCTCCTTCTTTAAGCTGGGTTCCTGCCAGCTTGGCGTAGCCGACACCATCTCACCCTGGTGTGGCTCATATGTCGCTAGCTCTTTTTCTATAGCTGGGATCTTGGTCTCCTTTTCTGATCCCTCATGGTGTCCTGCCACCGTGGGTGTCCATAAGATCCACTGGTGGGTGTGGAGAAAGGATGATGGCCTGCTAGGGATGTCAAGTGCATTCCCATCGCATACATTGTAGTAATGTAAAAAACAAAAAAACTGTGCAGCAAATCACAGAAATCCAGTGATCGCCCAATGATCAAGCACGAGCTAGTTGGAACAATGGGTGGGATCACAAGGCGTAGGACCTTTGGAAATGTGAGTCACTTCATTTCGTCTCGCATAAGTAACCTGTTAGGAACGCCACATTTTCAGTGACTCTACTTCTGTTATTTTCTTCCCAGAACACTTATTTCTATGCCAGAAAACATGTGAGCTTCAAAATGTCTCTGTATTAGATTCGTCGCTGTCAACTTTCCCCGGCACTGGCTGGGATGGGAGGAAAGTGGTGTAATGTGTGTGTGTGTGTGCTAATGTGTGTGTGCATGCAAACACATCTACATGCATATATGCGCATGCATGATTGCATCACTCCTTTGCCCCTCCCACCACACCGCTGCTGCTACCACCATCTCCGCCACTGCTGCCACCATCTCCGCCTTCCCCTTCTCTGCTGTGGTGTTGTTGCTGCTGGTGTGGTGTTGGCAGCGGCAGCGGTGGAGGTGCTTGCTGCTACTGCTAGCCCTCCGCCCACCTGTTCCATGCCCTGGCAGGGGACATGCTCTGCTCATAGCCCAGAAACCGTGCCCCTGCTCCTGGTGGTCCACCTGCAGGAGGCCCTCCTTCCCTCTCCAGATGGGAGGTGCTGAGCGGGCCCCTTTCTTGGATGCCCCTCCCCAGGATGGTCCTCCCCCTGCTACCACCCCATGCACCTCGGTGGCAGGTGGGCGAGGGCAGCTCCTCAGCACTGCTTGGCTCAGAGGGAGGGAGCCTGCACTTTGTTTCTCCATGGCCACCACCCAGGAAGTGGCCGCAGCAGGCAGCCTGCCTGATCAACCTTCCTCCTCCTGCAGCCATGCCTGGCCTCATTGGCCCTTGCCTGCCTGGCCCATGCACAGACCTACAGGCGTGCATGCACACTCCCTGCTCTCGCAGGTGGCTTGCTCTCCCTCTTGTGTGCCCTCCTTGGCTTGCCATTGGCCATGGGGCCAACTTGGGTGGCCAGTGAGAGCAGGCCGGAGCCAACACTGCAAAAATGCACTTTTGGTGCATCTGGAAAGGCACACATGTGAAAGCCTCCCTGTCAACCACTGCCACCCGGGACATTTCTGAGAAAATAAATGTTCTGGGTAGACGATGGGACAAAGGCTGAAAAATGGCAATGTCCCAGCCAAAACAGGACTCTTGACAGGTATGATCAGATTCTAGAGGAATGCCTCTGTATTACCTGGCTGGATAACTCAGTGGTTTAGGTGTCTGGCTGCAGAGCCAGAGGTTGGGAGTTTGATTCCCTGCTAAGCTTCCTGTGAGTCAAGACACCTTGTGTGGCCTTGGGCAAGCTGCACAGACCCTTTTCTGAGTACTCTCTGCCTAGACAACCCTGAAAAGGATGACCATAAATCAGAATTACTTGACAGCACCAGGTCATTATGATTTATTATTATCTGATTATTCTTAGCTGAAAAGTTTGGCAGTCTTAAATCCAGATTTCCCTTCAGATGTCTTCAGTGCAGATTTGATATTGCACACTAGGTTTCTGAATTTTATGTGGGGTACACACTCTATCCAAAGGCCAATGGAATGTCCAGGTATTCTTAGCCACACATAAGTTGTCATCTCTTGGTTTCCATTACTATTCCCAAATGCACCAGTTCAAATTCTTTAATGGGTATTATTAACCTTCCACCGAGCCTTTGAAAGCATTTCATTTGTCACCATTGCTTTTCTTCTGGTTGTCCAGCCATTATTTTACAAGCAATCCCATGTCATTCTTGGCATCAGCAAACATGGATTTCATTTTGATTAATGAATGGGCAACTGCACTGAAACCTATTTGCATACAAAGTCTTTTGCATTGCTACAGCTCTCTCTCTCATTTACTTCCAGCCAACCCAAATCAAACCTCTGCTGAATGATCCTGGATAGTGCTGTGGCTTAGGTCTCTGGCTGTGGAAATACAGACTGGGAGTTCATTTTCCCACTGTGACTTCTTGAGAGGGGCTGGACATGATCATCCATAGGGTTCTTTCCAGTAGAAGCTTGTAATATCATCATCACGGCAATCAGTATGCTGCTACAGTTGATTCTAAGCTATGGAGATCCATCCCAGGATTTTCTGGGTAGTAGTCCCTCCTTCTGGTGGTCTTTTGGAACTAGCCCATGGTCACATAGATGGAAGAACATGTTATCCCATAGGCCAGAATTGTTCTGATTGATTTCAGCTGACCACTCTCATACCATGGGAGGTTGAACTATGAGAATTTGAACTCAATTTAAACCCATTGAGCAATACCAAGTAACTGAAATCCCACCATTGTCCATACTTTTCCTTTTCAATCATGCATTCAAAATATTTTGAGGCTAGTGTTATATTGTCCACAATGTTGCTGAACATTTTATGACATTTTGATTTGTCCTTGTAAAGTATTATCCTATCTGTGTCTTGGATTTTCTTTTAATTCTTTTGGATCTATACTGCTGTAAACTCATTACAAATGAACTGGTTCCCTTTAAAGTTTTGGGTCCTTTTGGCAATTTTCTTTGAAATATTATGAATCATCTCCCAGAATCAATGTTTCTTGCAAGTTCACACTCAAATCATTACGCAAAACAGATTAATTATCCTTGCCCCATATAATGCCATGCCTGCCTTTTTTGGGTAAGTGATAGAAGGAGGAATTGCTAAACAACTTCTGAATGCCTGATATTTGGAAAACTCTGTAAAGAGTTACCATAAGATGGAATTGTCTTGACAACACATAATTATCATCATCAGAGTGTTGGAATGCCCACCGCCCATTCTTTGTAGTAAAAAAAAATATATATAGTGGTATTATGCACGAATCAGATATCCAGCCAGATAGATAATGACAGAAACTTTAGGCAAATAAATAAGCTTTCTAATATATTTTGGATTGGTACATCCTATAAACCACTCTGATCCTGAGATCCATGTCCTGGATGGGACCTCTAACCGCCATTCTGTGTGTGCCCACAAAGAACTGTAGGTCTGGTTGTTAGGAGTGGATGTCCAAAAGAGAAGGACAAGTTTCTGTGTCTCAAACAACAGTACACCTCTTGCTGTGCTGCACCTCTTTTTGTACCCTTTTAATTGTTTAGCTGAGAAATGTGAAGAAAATGAGAAAAAGCCAAATATTGGAACTAGGGTCCCTCATAGAATCAAGCTCCTGGTCTGTGAATGGGTAAATGGTTCTTAGCTGTAAAAGGTGAATTTCGCCGAACAACAAGAATGGGAAACACCTGCATCATATCTCATGAGCAGAAGACTTCAAGGTCAGCCTGGTCAGCTAGCCTGGTATGGTAATAATCAGAGAAGTGGTTTTGGCTGAATATTAGTGAGAAATGGATGCAATTATCCCATTGTTTTTAAGAAGACTGAAGCGTAGTATATACTAACCTCAGTCACCATCCTGCCAAGTGGGAGTTGAGTCATGGCAACTGGACTACTTTTCTTTTGGGATTGAAATGTTTCCTTATTCATACAAGTAGCTTTTTCAGTCATGCTTCTCTAGTAGAGATGCACTCTGTATATGCTCTAGAACTATGCTGTCCTATGTTGATAAGTAAGCATTAGGTCAGTGATGGTGAACCTTTTAGAGACTGAGTGCCCAAACTTTAATTCAAAACCCACTATTTTTTCACAAAGTACCAACACAGCAATTGCACCTGTGTACAGGTGTGAAGGGGCAATGTCAGGTGCCCACAGGAAGGTCTCAGAGTGCCACCTTTGTCACCCATGCCATATGTTTGCCAACACTGCATTAGGTAAAGAAATCCGTTTCATTATTATTATTTTTGTGTGTGTTTGTGTGTCCTCTTGCTTCTCCTCACAACCTGTCTCAACTTGCTTTTTATACACAGTTTTAACCATTTGCCTTTTTGTTTTTTTTTTAAAAATAAAGTATAAAATCTTCTTCAGTTAAAAGTTTGGTTATTAAGTTGGAATCTACAGTGCCAAATGCACCTTGATCTCTCATCTATCTATAGGGAGTTCAGGATTTGAAGGATCTATGGTGAGAGCTGAATGAGGTAATGTGCACAGCTTTTATAGATTTTGAGTTCCTGGATAGCATAGCCAAGTCAAATGTAGACGGGTGTGTTGGAAGGGGCTGTTTTGTTGTCCAGAACCACAGTTTGGGTCTCTGATCTCACATTCATTCAGGAAACAGGCTGGACCAGGACCTCTGATTGTCACAAGAAATGATGTTTGGCTTTGATTTCTTCCTTTGTCCCTTTGCTGTCTGCACAGGTGTTAAGGATCTGGGACATTCATCATCAGCTGTGTATCCAAAGGATTGCAGGTTCATTTCCAAGAAGCCTGGACTACCATTCAGTGCTTTATTTCAATGAATCTCATGGACACCTTTTCATCTCATTTAACAATCGACTGACATTGTTGGCAATGGAACAGGATTTGGGCAAGCGTAGAGTCACAAGTCACAGGAAAGCAGTGACTTGCATTCTTTACAACTCCGTGTTCAAACAGGTAAGCAAAAAAATACGTAAAAGGAACGTTTCTCCATCTTGCTCTTGTAAATCACTTGAATCTTTCATTTGCCCTTCGTTGTGATTATTTTTGACAGAAGCCCATTAAATTTGGAGGTTAACATTATTTCATGCTGGTGGGTACTAAGCATAAGTTTCAGAGGCTTCCTTTTAAAGGCTTATGGACATTTTGGAATCTCAAGACTTACATCTGAGTAGGACAAGGATGTCCAGCTTTGGCATCAGGAGCTTTTGGTGTGCGTGGCTGCACCCTGTGTGTTTTCCAACAAAGTTGGCAGGAGGTCCTCCATTTTGCCATGAGCTGCCCCATCCATGTGCTTCCTTGATTAATATGAAGAGCAGAGCTGGCTGCAGACATATTCTACCCAAAAGAAAGGACAAGATGGTACTGCTTCCAGCATCCAAGTTTACAGGGCTGCCATTGAATCTTATATCAACAGTGACAATAGCATCTTCTGGTGCCTGAAAGCCAGGGTGATACTATTCAGGTGGGAGAGGTAGGATTACTCAGGTGGTGTACCTTTCAACTCCTCTACATGGATAGCAATCATGCACATAGGAATGAGCTCCAATAATAAAACCAATAAAAAGATCTTGCAGATAGAGGCTGGTTTTGACGTCTTTGTCAGAAATCTGCATCCTTTGAGTGTCAGAAGAGTTATAAAATATGCATGTAATATAATTAGCTGAGATCTATGTTTCTGCGGGCACATTTCCTCAGAAATGTCTTGTAATACGCTGGCCCAGAATAATGTTGATCCATTTGGCAATAAAATGAATCAGTTAAATGTAATTCCACTTGGTATGCAACGTGGGTGCTGTTTTTCTTTCACAGCACTGCAGTCCTTACGATTGGAGCGTTACCTGCATCTCAATGAATAGCCCTCCTTGTCCAACAAGGAGAGGCCTTGGTGATTGATATCCCCTCTCTGTCTCCTTTGGCTGTGACAACAAAACAGCATCTTTTAATCTCCAGATTGAGATTCAGATAATGCAGGCATCATGGCAACATTGCTCTGCAGAAGGGTAGGGAGCCACACAAAGATCACCAGCATTTTCTCCTCTCTTTTCCTGTCTCCCAAAACAGCCGTTCTGTGATTTCTTTTTTATTTTTCATTTGGGAGTGGATGCTGGTTTCCAAATTAAGCAGAAGTTTTGAACTGGCCCTATTTAACAAATGCACGGAACATTAATCACTCTCTTCGAATGGCGGGCATGGAAGGAAATCCCTTGAGTGCAGTAGCACTTAGTTCTGAGTAAATAAAGACATTATTGAACTCTGATCCTATTTTGATACAACTGATGTACAAAAGGAGATGGTTTAAAAAAACCCATTCACAACAATAGTCTGCTTTAAAATTGTCCCAAAATTCTTATTTGCAAATTTTGAAAATAGTTAAGAGGCTTTCTGAAGAGGATTTATTTATTTATTTATTTATTTATTTATTTATTTATTTATTTATTTATTGGATTTCTCTACTGCACTGTCTGGTAACATGGCCACTCTGTGCGGTTTTCAAAATACATAATAAAAAATGGAACAATATATCTACAAGAGAGGTGTGGGGTGGGAAACATATGAATGGGGGATTTTTGTGTAGCTGAGCATCACAGAAAGTACCTCGTTCATTTAGAAATGAGCCCAAGCTGAAAGAACCAAGAACAGGTTCATTTTCCAATTTTCAGACATCCCCTGTGAGGCTCTCCAGAGTGAAAGGTGTGATTGATTGTAAGTATCAGTGAGAATAGCAGCCTCTTTGCAGGATAATACGATCCGTTACTAGAGACGTGGCACGGCTTTGTTTCATTGTGAAGGCAGGCGGTCCCAAGATGTGAGTCAGTATCTCTTTTAGTCTCAGGGTACCACAAGTGAGCCTTCAGGAGGTGAGGGAAAATCATTAGGGGATGGAGGTTAGGTTAGATAAAAGCCTCATGCTGAGAACATCTCTGATTAAAGGGAGGAGAAGATGAAGGCAGGTTTAAGTGAAGGAGGCACTGGACCAGAGTCAATTAAGATGCTTCATCTGGACTGTATATCTAATGATGTCTTCCTATTTTGAGTCAGCCTAATAATTTCCACATTCAAAAACCCTTCCTGTATGTTTCTTATAATGCAGAGATAAAGGGTCGTTCTTGATACTTGGGTTTTTCTGGTGCAGAAATATGGGTGGATTAATTATTCCACTGAGCAAGAGAAGAAATCGCAACTTTCTTTCTTTTCCATTTTATGTCCTTTCTCCAAGAAACCTGGAATAGCACACAGCCCTCCCCTTTCCCCTATGCCCCCCTCCTCTATTTTATGTCCTCAGGGTTAGTAGGCTGAGAGACCAGATCATAGTTTGTATATATAAGCTCCAGATACTGTTTCTGACATCCAAATTCAAGAGAATCAGGCAACAACTGATGAGAAATGATTGCCAAAGAGAGGAGACAAATATTTATCTAGGCAGACAAATATGTTACTCTACTGTAGTGTGGGCCTGTCCTAACCATTGCACAGGACTGTAAGAATGGGCAGCGTAAAGGAACAGTCATTGAGCTGTTGTAGACCCTCCATCTAAAGAAGGTGGAGGGCAGGTCAAGGCGTTCCAAGACATTGGGTTACTTGAGCCCAATTCCATTCCTTATCCAGAAGCTGATCACGCTAGCAGCCAAATCTCATTTCAACACTGCTGACAGAAGCGCATCTTCTGATATACCAAATGGCAGCAAGTTAGTTTGGAATCATTCAGTAAACCTGCTGTAGGTGATTCTCTCTCCTTCAGCATCTTGTCAACCCATCCCCACTTTTAGCCCAAGGTGGTTCGTTGCCTAACTCAACTTCCTGTCAAGATGTGTGTGTATCAAGATGTGTGTGATGGGTATATACATGAGGCCAAAGGGTATATCCTTTTAAATTTTTCATATCAAAACAAGGTGGGTTTTTTCAAGAGAAAGGAAAAAAAGAATTTCTTCCTTCAGGAACTATTTATTTCATGGAATAAGTTGAATCAGTGGGATAAAAAAAAATCCTAGTTTGTGCAGCCTGAGGATGCAGGATGTGATCCTGTGATCCTTGGGGGTGAGAGGTGTATGTTGGATCCCTGCTCTTAGAATCATGGAATCATAGAATCATAGAGTTGGAAGAGACCTCAAGGACCATCTAGTCCAACCCCCTGCCATTCAGGAACCCCCATCACAATATTTCCAACAGATGGCCATCCAGCCTCTGCTTAAAAACCTCCAAAGAAGGAGGCTCCACCAACCTCTGTGGCAGCATATTCCATTGCTCTTCCTGGCTCATCAAAGCAGCCGGTGTGTGCGTGAGTATGACTAAGTAAAGGAAATAGTGAATTTCTACCTAGAACGAGACAGTACTTTAGACCACTTAAAATAGATAGCATTAGATATGAAAATCTTAAAAGTATATACCTTTGTTTTTTATTTTTAATAGTGGCCTATAAAGGTATCGCCTGTAACCTATTAGACCTTTAGGGTACCCAGTGTGGTGTGGGGGATAGAGTAATGGACTAAGTCTCATCCAAACTGGGTTTGCTAGTCCTGCTATGGAAACTCACTAGAGGTGGACCTGGTAAAACCATTCCTTAAATAACTCACTTACCTTGAAAATCCTATTGGGGTAAGCTAATGCTGACTTGACAACACATAACATCATTAATGCATTTTATTTCCACGATACCATTCCATGGACTGAAAGCAAAGTGTAGGAACGAAGCAGAATCTTTCCAACTTAGAGCATCTGAACACTGTACTAAAACTTTAGAATGTTGCTAATGCACCCACAGACATTCCCTAGACTGAGTTTAAACATTAGTGACTCAATGGATCAATTTTCAGAGATAAGAAGGTTTGGTTTATCTCTCTGCATGCCGCCAAATGCTTTGTCTGGCACACCCTTTGAATTCCTTTTGGAAAAGGACTTCAGTCCTCCTTGCTAAGGACACACCGTCCCTTTCCAGACTGAGGTATTATTTTTAGTAGGAGTAAGTCACTTCTCTTCTCTGCTGAATGATAATGGCAGTGAAATCATTACTCTTCAGTTAAACTGAGCTTGCTGAGAAAACAGGTTTTTAAGATGGGATAAAGATCATCCCATAAACTTTAATGGGGAAGGAAGATAAATCTTCTAATGAGTTGAAAGAAAGAAAATGAGAAAATCAATGTCGACATTTCCAGATTTTGCATTTCAAATGTTGGTAACTGTACCAGCAAAGTGTGCATTATGTATAAGATAATTAAAATGAAGGGGTTTGTGTTTGTGAGGAAGGTGCCACAGAGAGCAAACAAGAAAGATATTAAGTTTGGTGACTTTTCTCTCTCTCTCTCTCTCTTCCTACCTTAGGTAATCAGCTCGGATACAGGGTCCACAATTATCTTCTGGCTAATGGAAACTGGGCAGAAAATCAAAGAGTTTAGCCATTGCCATGGTAATGCTGAGATCACCACTATGGCTCTCGATGGGTCAGAGACCAGGCTGTTTACTGGTGGCATGGATGGAACTGTCAAGGTGTGTGTGGTGTGAAGGAATGGAGCTACTTCAGCTAAACAGAGGTGTGGTGGTACCAAATTCTGGGGTCCACTCCTCACCATCCTGCACACTTCTTGATGAGCCAGAGAATGAAAACGTTAGGGGTAGCTTCACCACTGAGTTATGATCTCTCTCCTGCGTTAAACTGGCCTATGAAAAGAATAGGAGAGCTTATTTCCAGTTCGATGTTCTTGAACCTTAAGTGCCATCAACTCTACCATAACATGTTTAATGTGGAAGTTGAGTCATGGCTACTGAACTTCTTTTTCTTGAGAGATAGAAACGTTTCGCTGCTCATCCAAACAGCTTCATCAGTCTGAATACAGCTAGTGAGAGTCCTCCATCTTATAGTTTAATGATCAGGAATCACAGGATATGTATAGCAACCTGATTCCAGTCCCTCTGAGGAGAAAGGCAGGATAGGAATTAAGTAAATAAGTATGTAAGGGTGCAACTACAAAACAAGAGAAAAGAGAATTCACTCTTGTCCTCTCATTGTGAAGTCGCACTGGGGGATCAGGTTCTCTCTTATTTAAGAGATCTCCTAGAAAGAGGAACAAAAGCTGGAAAGAAGCATCATAGGAGAGTGACTTTGTGTGTGCATGTGTGCACGTGCACGTGCGCTGTCCTCGCCTGCTTTCATGAGGCAAGAAGCAAGGGGGATAGCGCTTTGCCAAAACACGACTTTGCATTTGTATGCGTGCACTCGCTTGTACTCTTTTCTTTTCTACCTCAGTTCAAAGTGATTGCACACCTTGAACTGAAGCAGTCATGTTCAAATTATTTTGTAAAAGTACCAAGGTCTCTGGCAGTCAGGGAAAACTATGAGCTGATGTGCATTTCCGAGTGTGTCATGTGATTAATGGGATAATCTCTGAACCAGACTACCCCAGACCCATAGTATTCTCCACATTTTCCCCATGCCATCTGGATCTAATGAAAAAAATGATATAACAAAATTGTGTGTATTTTCATCTATCCTATGCAATAGGCATACCACCATGGTCATAGTTATATCTCTCTATAGTGACCGTTGGCCAGATGCTGTGGTATAAAAATCAAATAAATAAATAAATATTTTTATTTTGTTTGATATTATAAGGGAATTCCTTCTTTGCTGTCACCTGAAAATTGTTATTTTTTTCTAATTTGAAACACAGGTATGGGATTTCAATGGCCACTGCCACCATAAACTCAATGCTGGAAGAAATCGGACAGTTGAAATTTCCCAGATCTTAGTACTAAGTTGGACAATATTAGTCTTAGGCTGGGACAGGTACTGTACATGTTTAGCCTACATTATAGGAAAGTGTGTAAATTGTAGAAGTGTACTTTTTTTCTTTTCTTTTTCTCTTCTGAGTTAAAATCAGCCATTGCTTATCTTTCTGGACTGTCAGAGTAATTCAAGGGCTGTATGATTGCCAGATGCAAAAAAAGATTTAGCACTCTCTCTGTGTGTCAGGTGAGAAAGAATGGGCTAGTCAAGGATGCAGCACTGCAGCAAATGCTCTCATCTGTCTTGATCAGGGACTCCAGTTTCGGATTTCAAACCGTGAGGATAACAAGTCTCACCAGGAGATTTGTAAAAGAAATGCCGCTGGATATATTCAAAATTAGGGGGCATGGTGGCTCAGTGGGCTAGAGCGCGGATAGGAGCTGCAAAGTTGGTGGCTTGGCGGTTCGAATCCAAGGTGCCACGCTGTTAACCCCAGCTCCTGCCAACCTAGCAGTTCGAAAGCATGTAAATGCAACTAGATAAATAGGTACTGCTTTAAAAAGTAGGAAGGTAAACAGTGTTCCATGCGCAGAAATGCGTTCAGCCATGGACTTGCACAACACTGGCTCTTTGGTTTGGAAAGATAGATGCGCACCACCCCTAGAGTCAGACACAACTAGCACAAATGTGCAGGGGGAACCTTTGCCTTTGCCTTTTTAAATTCAAGATTAAGAGAAAAGTGTAAGGGAGAAGAATAGAGTCTTGTATTTATTCAAGGCTATTCCTAACTCTAGTTGGCATAAGTAATGAGGGAGTTGATTTTTATTGTTGTGCCAGCTTTATTTTCTTCATTGGTCTAAATATTCTCCCATACTGGGGGCATGATTGTGGACTGGGAGGGTTATAGACGCGGTCACTCTCCCTTTCTGATAGATCCTGTAACTCCCCCTGTCCAGTAGATGACTGCCTTCTCCCCTTCTAACATTGAGGTCTAATCCATTCTGAGGCTCGTCAGCCAAAGTTGAAGGTAACCACTTGCATGAAACTCTAACACAGTGTTGATTCTGCAGAAAGGGCACAGATAATACATGAAGCAATGAGAACAGTTTATTACAGCACCCTTCTGTCGTGGGGGTTGCAAAATTATGATGGATGTATTCCATGAAACCAAACATCTGCTTTTTCTTGGTCATAAAGAGAAAGTTAAGGGTGGTTACTGATCAGCTGTAATTTTTTGTGTTTCTTGAACAACTTTAGAATGTCAGCAAAGAAGGGAAAAGGAAAACAGAACATAACTCTATTTGTTCCCATGCCAGTGATTTGATAGCAAAAAAAAAAGGGGGGTGAGGGAACACCCAGTTAATTTACAAGGTAGAAACATAAATCAACTGTCTCATCCTTGAAATGCAATAAGTGGAGTAAAAATGTCAGATTTCAGCTTTGGACTCTTCAGCATCTTTCTGAATAGTCACCCAATCTTTCTGTGCTCTGCTGTCCGCTTGATTTGCTTCTCAAAAGAAAAGGACCCTAGTTTTACACAGATCTATTCTGGACAAATTATAGAAACTGCAGCAACTATTTCTAAAAAAAAATGGCCTGCTCTTGGTGGAGTTGAGGCAGGGGAGGAATTTAATGAACATTCTTCATGCCCTTGTTGGTGGGATATTTAAATGTTAGTTGGGATGGAAAGGCACCCTGGAAGGTCCAGTACAATCTGCTCTTGAGGTGATCTTTCAAAAAGCATGGTTGTTTCTTGGTTTCCCCAATCAAAGATCTTGTAATTAGAGATGGGCACGACTCAAAAAAATGGTGTTTTGTTTGTCGTTTGGTCGTTTAGGGGTCTGTTTTGGTTCATTTTCGTTTTCATGATTTTTTTGCAAAAAATGAAAATGAAAATGAAAAATTGCTGTTTCGTTAGCATTCTTTTTAGTTCAATGCATCTGCTGCAACGAAAACGAAAAACACGGCAAATTTGGTCGTTTTGTTTTTGTTTTCGTTTTGTTTTTTTTTTAAAAATTCATTTCGTTTTCATTGTGTAACGAAACAAAAAAATGAAAACAAAAACGAAAAATTGCTCATTTCGTGCCCATCTCTACTTGTAATAGATTCACCAGCATGGTTTGTAAGCAATATGTGAAGACTTAAAAACAAAGAAAGAAAGGGGATGCCCCTTTCAGGCATTGTCACTAGATGAAGGTCTCTAAATATATACTAACCGGAACTCTGTGAAGGGTTGATTAGTGATTAATCTGATGGCATGCAGATAAGTTTGAGCATGAAGAATACGGAAATACAGTGGTCTGTATAACATAAAATCTGTACAACATAAAAAATTCCGGAGAGAGGTGAAATTTGCTTAACACAATTGTCTATGGGGCGAATCCGTACAACATAAAATGGTCGTGATTAGGGATTACTCTGTTTTCAATGCATTCCAATGGGAAATTTGTATAAAGGAAAATTTGCTTAACAGAATTTCATTTGGAACGAATTAATTGCTTTGTACAAGGTACCACTGTTACTATAATTTTATATTTTTGGATTAAAATTGCCAAGAGTCTTCTGCCAGCCAATGGATTATGGGAGTTGAAGTCCAAAACAGAACAGTTTGGTGAACACTTCAAGAGCACAAGGTTTGTGAATTTTCCCTCAGTCGTGTGTGAACAATATGGTAATTTTTGTAGCAATTGTTGATATTTCCTCCCTGGGTCTGCTATTTTGTGTGTGCTTGCTTGCTGCTGGAGGCAAGGAAAGGCATAGGAATTGCTAGTGAAGCTGACAGAAAGAGGGGAAGATGTATATTTTTGACACCAAGATGTTCAGGAGATGCTAGGCTAAGGAAAAATATGGCAGAAATTAATTAGCAACCATTCAGTCCATAAATCTGAAATCTCAGAAAACATATACAAGCTGCTTCTATTATGAAAGTAATAGCTAATGCTGTTCTTCACTGTCAAATTATGTTGAAGAGCTGGAAATTAGGAGGGGGTAAATTGCTTTTAGTGCCTGTTTCTTTTCCTTTAAACACCAAGATGGGGGTTGTTTGTTTTTTGCTTGTCCTGAAGTACGTATGTGCTTGCAAGCATGCACAGAAGTGAAAGCAAGGTCAGTTTATTTATTTCGCTATTATATTGGTATCTCAACGTACCCATCTTCCCATGGGACCCAAGGCTTCTGACAAGAAGATCCAATGAAACATGTAGAAGTAAACCATAAAACAAATCAATTGAAACATAAGACAAATTGAAAGCAGTTAAAGTACATCAATAAAGCAAGAAAAACACAACTATCCACTTAAAAGCCTTTTCTGCAACAATGCATTTTAATTGCTAAAGGCATGCCAGAATTAAAAGGGGGAAAAAGGTTTTGCCTTCTACCCTACACCAGTAGGATGTTCCTCAACTAACATCAGTAGGGTGTTACTCAACTAGAGGAGTAACCCTCCAGAGAGACTTCTTTTTATCCCTACCAAATGTGATTCAGAGGGCTCAGGGCATCAAGGGAAGGGGTTTCCTTGATGATCTTAAAGCTCAACCATATGGCATGTGTCACATGAGTGGTCATGCTCCCAGGAATGCAATGATCACCATTGTCTATATTAATGCTGTAAGACAGGGCTGCTCAACTTTGAACAGGCCAAGGTGTACTTTTTCCAGCCAAAGTGCCTGAGGGCTACAACACTAAAACCTCTACTTAAGAATTTTATCCGTTCTGAGCACATGCTCACAAGTAAAAACCTTTGTAAGTAGAACAGCGGTTTCCCATAGGAATGCATTGAAAACCAATTAATCTGTTCTGGAGGGAAAAGATTTCAATGCACCATGGACCTTGAACTCCCCCTCTCAGCTGAGACAGGGGGCTGAAAGACCCAGAACTTTGCTGGGGCAGTGCTGATCCTTGGGATGGGGGAAGGAGGGGTGGAGAACTTATCCCCTCACTTTTTTAAATTGATGGCCAGCGGGCTACTTTTGAACCCTTCATGGGCTACCAGTAGCCCACAGTCTACCTGTCGGGTAGGCCTGCTGTAAGATATCCCTCTGTTCCTTGTTCTCAAATACGTGAACCTGGCTTAATTGTACTGGACTGTATATTATCCCTCATTACTGTAAGCCACCTTGGGTCCTTTTCCAAGAAGAAAGGCAGGGTAAAAATACTCTAAAATAAAATAAAATAAAATAATTAGTGGCAATTTCTTGCCATGACTTTGCACGGTTTCACTGATTTGCATGTAGGTTGTTAATAGGATTCTAGATGTTAATTTGTACAAATGGAAATTAGAAATACTTTCTAATATATTTTAAATATACTGTATATTGCAACACATCTCACCAGGGCAGGATTGGCTGGTGGGTAGGTGCCTGCTATCCAGTTGCTCACTGTGGATGTGCAGCCTATATCTAGTCTCATGTGCACCCAGAGGCACTTGGTGGGGCAACTTTGAGATACAGGAAGCTGGACTCGATGGGCCTTTGGCCTGATCCAGCAGGGCTCTTCTTAATGTTCTTATGTTCTCATGATCTTCCTCTTGAAACTGACCTTAAATGAAGAGGGCTACCTGTTCAAATGAAGGATTGTCTTCTATCTAAGAGGTTGTATGCCTCCTACAAAGTGCTTCAGAAAGTAGGGGATTTAGGTGGCTTTACCTGGCTGAGTGTGGGGAATGCACACAAATACAGCAAAGCAGTTCAGCTGCTGTCTCAGATGGCACTACTCACAGAACCAAGGCAATGGTTCACAGCACTGAAGCTTTCTCGCCTTATTTTCAGAAGTCCAAAGATTTCATGCCAAGGCTGCCATCTTGTTGCCTGATGTAAAGAAACAAATGATGTGCCACAGGCACCCGCCTCAATATGCCTTGGAGCCAAAGTCAGTCAAGTTATTCTAGCATACGAGGCAGAACGCCCCACATGAATTTGTACATCCCTGTGAAAGTCAAGGAACAAATTAAATCATTAGCAATTTGCTGCTCTTTGGTGACACCCAATATCTGTTGCCTGAGGCAGCTGTCTGACTTTGCCAAACAGGTGGCCTGGCTCTGGGCGCTGAACTGGCTATCAGATGGCAAATATTTCACTTATGTTTCTACATGACCTTTTTCATGCAATTGTGCTTGTCTTCAATGAACTGGATGCACAGAACTATTATTTTCTTATAGGTCATTGCCTCTAATCAGTTCAGGCAGTTATCTAACAATAGAAAGCATGCTGATAGATAAGATTCCCCAGTGTTTTCTCCTGTCTGTGCATAAACTGAAGATGTGAAGTCATATTCAGTAGCTTATCTCTGCTGAATGATACAAACTTCAACTGATAAGGGAGCAGAGCATATGGTAAGTGGCCTGAACAGGTTGAACACGGCTTTAGGGTGTGACTCAAAACCGGAACAAAATGAAACACAGATGAAAGGTTTTATGTCCCATTGAAACCTTTGTCAAGTGGCTGTTTTACTGAGACAGTGAAGTAAAACAGTAAAGCAAAAATCTGCTTACCGTATTCTTGGAAGGAATTGAGAATGTTGCAGTAGAAGTGGGCCACAGTCTGAGCAGAGGGGCACATCTTCCAAAAATACTGGAGTGAGGCTTCTCTCGAACTCAACCCATGGCCTACTGGTTGCTTGTACATGTAAGCTCCTGATGTTCAAATTTTGCCCCCCACATCTTTTGGACCACAACTCCCACAGTCATTTGTCATTGGCAATACAGGCTTGGAATTCTGTGAGCTGTGGTCCAAAACATCTGGAGGGCTGAAGTTTGGACACCCCTGATGTAGGCTGTTCCAGGAAGCTTATGGTAATTATTAATGTTTGGTTTGTGCCCTTTTGTGATTTGTTGTTTTTGTTAGTATTTGTTATGCCTCTTGCTGGACTCTTTTAATTTTTTCTCCCCTCTCTTTGTTGTGTATTATTTGAGTGGAATTGCGATGGTTTAATTGTTTGTGGTACTCTGTTTGTGAACCACCCAGATTTCCTTTGGGAAAATCGGTGCAGTATATAGATAGATAGATAGATAGATAGATAGATAGATAGATAGATAGATAGATAGATAGATAGATAGATAGATAGATAGATAGATAGATAGATAGGTGTAGGACAATCCTGGAAGGACTATTTTTTGAATGGACCCTAGAGCAGAAAACTATGGTATCAATTCCTTCCTCAAGAAAGGCTCACCACTGCTAAAGCTTTTCTACTTCTGGTTTTGTAATGGAAGAGCCAAGCAATGCAGGTCAGTGGTGTGAAGTAGGAATTAGAAATAGTGGGAATACAAAGAAGGCATGCATGCTAAAAATGAATGCATCCCATAACCTCCTGAAACATCAGATCATGAATACTAAATGCAATGAGTAAACACATGGACAGATGCATCTTTTACAGGGAAAGAAAAGAATGTTGCATAGAATTATAGCTGCAGTTGCCATCATTATCTATTCAGACATCAAATATGGTAGTCCTCCCCCTTTGGGGAGAGAGATATGGTTACAAGGAACTACAGGCATCTTGTGTTTTCTGTGTTCTCAAATGTTCATGCCATCCAAAATGGAACCAAACACTCTTGTTAGGGAGATGTACTAGCAGACCCTTCATCAGCCACTCAACCATTATTCTGTGGGTGGGAAGGAAGGGGAATGGGCAAGGAAGATGTGAAAATGCTATGTCAGTTGAGATAGAAAGGCGGCAGAATGGAAGGTGTGAGGGAGTCGCACTTCCTGCTCTTTCATTTCAGTTTCTCAATAGGAAAAACACTCTCAGGGCCAGATTAACAAGTCTGCCACCCATTTGTTTCCATGAAAAGTTATTTTGGAGGACAGAACAAATAGAAGATATGTTGTGAGGGAGGAAGTCATTTTAGAAGAACTAGACACCTCTAAGACCCAACAATGTCAGTCACACTATATCATCTCTCTTTACTTTAGTGCAGTTGATGGTATCTTCTTCCAGCTGCACCCCTCTCTATTTTATGTTGGACAATTGTTGCACAAAAGAAGACTCACACATTTGGCACCAGGAAGGATTGCAAAGAGAAACAAGTTTCAGAACATAATTCAGCCTCTTGGAACACTCTGTAACACATTCCGAAGTGATTGTTTATGGGGAAAAGGAACTAGGGAGGAGACTTTTATGTAGGAGAAATAGCCTGCATAAATATGTTCCAATGTGACTCTAAAGGCCTAAATAAAGATTAAGATTTTTTAGAGGTCTACATATTTTAATAGTTCAGCTCTCTATGGATGAAAATCAGTTCCTTGACTTCTCTTAGCATTTCTGTGACTCTCAAGTCCATCGTCTAGCCAAGAACCTGTTCCTTGAAGTCATTTATTTATTTATTTATTTATTTGTTTATTTTTTTTACAACTTATATGCCACCCACTACTCAAAGGTCTCTGGGCAGCTTGCAATCAAAAAATTAAAACAGTTTAAACACAGAATATCAATAAATAATTAAAATAATTATAAAAACCTTACACTAAAATCATTGCACTAAAATTGCCATCAGAGGACCCACAATCTATATTGTGTCAATTAAACGTCTGGAACAGGAAGGTTTTTACTTGGTGCCAAAATGATGTCAATGTTGCGCCAGTCGGATCTCACTTGGGAGGGCATTCCATAGGTTGGACATCCCATTCTTGTGTTGACAAATCACTGCCACTTTGTCTACTATCTGTATCCTCACCTGGTCATGGGGATAGATATAAATACAGGGTATTAGAGATGGGCACGACCAGAAAAAATGATGTTTCGAGTTGTTGTTTGTCAGGGTGGGTCTGTTTCGGCTCGTTTCCGTTTGTCACAATAATTTTCAAAATTTTGTTGTTTCCATTTGTCGTTTGTCGTTTGGGTTTGGGTTGGGGTTGGGGTTGGGGTAAGTGGGCTCTGGGAGGCACCTCTCTGGGTGCCTCTGACGTCTGACCCACTAAGAAGGGAAGGGAAGGGAAGTGTAACATGAAGCCGCCACGTACCATACATTACATTATGTTAGGGTGGGGGGTAAGTGGCAGAGACACCTCTCTCTCTGGGTGCCTCTGACTCACTAAGAAGGGGAGCGTACTAGCGTACTGACGTACAGGTTAGGGAATGGGATAGGGGTAGGGGATAGTGGGCTGTGGGAGGCACCTCTCTGGGTGCCTGTGACCCACTAAGAAGGAAAGTGTACTTGCGTACGGATCTGGGTTAGGGTTGGGGTTAGGGTAAGGGCTTAGGCTTAGGGTTACGGTTAGGGTTAGGGTGGGTTAATGGGCTGCACCTCTGGGTGCCTCTGCCCCACTAAGAAGGACAGTGTACTGGCGTATGGGTTAGGGTTAGGGTTAGGGTTAGGGTTAGGGTTCGGGCTAGGGTTAGTGGGCTTTTTATGCCCTCTGGCACATCCAGAAGTCTCAGTCAAAACCTGGCCATGTGATTGGTGGAATGGGTCCAAAATTTGCATGATCCCATCCCATGGCCAGCCCATCATTGCACAGGTGTGGATGCCCCCCCAGCCTGGTACCAGCAGCCCAGGACAGGAGAGGGGAGGAAGGCCGGGGACCCCCCCCAGAAACCACCCCTCTCTGGTAGGTGCCCTCACTGAGGCAGGCATATTACCGCCTGCTTTTATGGCCGGGAATCGGTTTTTTTAAAAACTTTTTTCTGTGCTGCTTGGCATCGTGCGATCGCCACGATGCCATGAATGACAATGAAAAATCAGAGCCAATTTTTCTTTTTCGGTTTGGGTTTGAGCTGGAGCGGAGTAATTCTCGTTACCGTTACCCGTTACGTAACGATAACGAGAACCGAAAATGGAAACGAGATTTTCGCCGCTCCGTGCCCATGTCTACAGGGTATTTTTCCGAGGAATTGGTTTCTCATCTACGAAAGCTCACACTGCATGAAACCTCTTCATCTGTAAAGCACTACAATATTTTGCCTACCTTGCTTTGTCTTTTATCAACAGGGTGAGACCTTTCTTATCCTAAGAGTATGAGAAGCTGGGTCCACCATGGTTCTGTTCTGCACTTCCTGCTTTGGGTCACAGGTCAGGCTGGACTTCCTTTTCACATTAGTGTTGTCCTTCCTAGTGAAATAACCTTTGAGTTCAGCAGTCATAACTTAGGCTTATTTTACCCAGAGAGTGTAGAGAGAAGCTGTGCTTCAGCAGCTTTTATACCAGGAATGTATGTCAGAACTAGGCATTTTTAACCTTCCAAGGCCCCAAATACTCATACATCTTTCCCAAGATCTAATATAAACATAAGAAGGTGCATAATACATTATACATAACCAAACTATTGATTCATTAAATTCATATTGCATAGGTTTACTGTGCCCTATGTTTCAGGAATGGGTATTTCCTAACCGTATTCTGGAAACTGAACCCGACATTGAATCCAGAACCATCTACGTGCAACAAGGATTATGTGCTCTACCACTGAAGTCACCCCTTCTGTGTAGTACCGTGTTTCCCCGAAAATAAGACGCTGTCTTATATTTATTTTTTCTCAAGAAGACACACTAGGGCTTATTTTCAGGGGATGTCTTACTGTTAAGTATAATATGCTTGAATGTCAGCCCTGCACAAAACCATAGCCACGCCCATCACTAGGTCTTATTATCAGGGTAGGGCTTATATTTAACAAATGCATAGAAATCCTGCTAGGGCTTATTTTTGGGGGAGGTCTTATTTTCGGGGAAACAGGGTATCCGAAGTGCCCCCCTCCAAACTTTGCTTCCCATAATATTTGACATATATGCATGGTGTAGAGATGGTTTTAGTGAGACTTGCAGTTGTAGTTTGGTAAGTCTTGACTGATTGACTTTAATGTGGCCAGGATCCTATTCTATTTTATGACTGTGTAAAAAGCAATCACCCAAGAAATAGAATATGTTTGCTGGCTGGTATAGCTGCCTAGATGCCCTAAGCACATCCAATCTCGCCTGATTTCAGAAGCTAAGCAGGGTTGGCCCTGGTTAGTACTTGGATGGACGACCACCAGGGAATACCAGGTGCTGTAGGCACCTGGAGTAGGAACTCGCAAGCCACTCCAGTATTCCTGCCAAGAAAACTCCATGGACATGGGGTCACGAAGAGTCGGTCATGACTATAACGATGCAGCACACAGCACATTGCTGGCTGGTTTTTGCATGCCCCATAGCCCTATATTTGTGCAATGGGGAGTCCATGAGCAGTTGCACAATCAGGTTTGGGAATGATGGCTAACAAATTGTGAAAACCAGTCTGTTCCATGTACGGTGTTATCGAAGAGGATTTCAGCCAATCCAAAAAATGCACTCACTTGTAAAAGTACCCTGAGGTTTGCAATCTTTCAGTTTCTGTGCAGCATTTTGCATCCCGTTAGGGCCAAAACAGGATAACATCAAGCCCAGGATTTGCTTTCCCTTCCCTCAAGCCCTTTCGGCCAGATTTTGCTCAGCTGCAGCCACTAGTCCCCTCTCTTTGCCACTGAACAAATTTTATTGGCATGGAAAATAGGAAATCAATGCAAATAGGTTTAAGCAGAATGAAACGCGGCGACTCTGGGTGCTGTACAAACCCTGCTTTAGCCAGGATAAGTGTTGGGGTTTATAAGCAATAGATTAGACAGGATTAGAGGACGCCAGCCTCTGCCTATAAATCTCTTTCCTCTTAGCCCACTGATAAAAATTCTGCTTTCATGGCACATCTCTCTGCCTTCTGCCCATTTTTAGTTTCTAGAAATGTACCTGGGACCTGTTCTTTTCAGGTGTAGTGAATTTACTGGTGTAGTTTGTGTCAGTCTCTTTCTCTCTTTCTCTTTTCTCTTTCCCCTCCTAGGAGAAAGTGTGGGATGCATGGCTCCAGATGTTCCTGGATTACAATTCCCATCAGCCCTCAACTAACGTGGGATATGGAGGGCATTGCAGTCCAGCATCATCTGGCAGGCTGGGCATTCCCATCAGGAGAAAGACAGCTGTATGCAAGCTAGCATCATGACAGATTCACATAAAGGAAACTATCTAAATTCCTGTTAACTTAATGAGGTGCTGCTAACTACAAGTGCAATCCAAAGGCATTTTCCAGCTGTTTGGTCTGCTGTAGAGAGGGGCTTCGTTCCTTTCCCTGTTCATGGCATGACATAATTTCTTGGGATCTCTCTTGGCCCTTGGTGGGGCCCCTTTCTTTCTAATGTGGGTAGCGTTGCTCCATTTGGGTTCATTTCCGACATGTAGGAACACTAGAAAGGAACCAAAGCAAGGTTATGGCTTTGAAATTGCTTTCTGTGGTTAATTTTCCATATTGTACAGTGGCTTAAGAGAATAGTCACTTCACATTACTGGCAAATCAAACACTTTCTCTACTCCATAGAGGAGCAAAGCAAGTGTTTTTCTTCTTCTTCACTGTATTATACAGTGGTACCTTGATTTACAAGCATAATCTGTTCTGGAAGCATGCCCGTAAACCAAAACACTCATATATTAAAGCAAATTTCCCCATAGGAAATAATGGAAACTCAAATGATTTATTCTATTTCCTTTGGGGAAATTTGCTTTGGCCAGGAGCTGCAGAAGCCTCTGGAGCTCACCCTGGCCCCAGTGCAGAGGTCACAGACAGGGAGTACCAACCCCACGGTGCACTGTGGAGGCTGTGGATGGGCAGCACCAGGCCTGGGGTGTGCCGTGGAAGTCACAGACGGGCAGCGCTGAGACCGGGACATGCTGCAGCAGCACTGGGCTAGGGGTAAACTTCGGAGGTCACAGAGGGGCAGTGCTGGGCCTTGGATGAGCTCTGGAGGCCCACTGCAGGCCCATTGCACAGCCCAGAAGTCACTTCTGGCCAGTGCTGGGCCCAGTGTGGGCCCACTAGATGCCCCGGAGGCCCACTGTAGGCATCACCGGGCCCACAGAGAGCCCTGGAGGCCACTTCCTGTCTTCTGGAAGACACTTCTGGTCCACACCAAGCCCAGCACGGGGCCACAGGATGCCTTGGAGACCCATTACAGCAGGGGTGTCCAAACTTTTTGCAAGAAGGGCCAGGTTTTGTGAGGTGAAAATGTGTGGGGGCTGACTGTACAGCCACATTTGGCCCCCAGGCTGGACTTTGGACAAACCTCTAGGTTGAACATGCAAGGAGGTGGGGAGGATGCTGCAGCAATGGATCTGGGGGTGGGTATGCTGGGCAGGTGGCTGGGGGAATGGATGGAGGCAGGGAGGGCAGGCAAACCATAAAACTGCAAGCTGACATCTCCATCTGATATGGGGAGAGGCCAGCTGGTGGGGCTGCATGGCAGGCTGAGCTGGTGGGAAAAAGAGGCTACAGACCACTCAAAATTTGAAAATGGGCCACATTTGGCCCCCGGGCCTGACTTTGGACATGCCTGCATTATAGGAATTGCCTGTAATTACAGAAAGGTGGCCTCCAGGGCCCACAAAGAGCCCTGGAGGCCACTTTTTGTGAAACATTTTGCTCGGTTTTTGAAATACTCGTAATCCAAGGTCCTCATAAACTGAGTTAGCACTGTACTAATGTACGACATCAGAAATAATTTTTTAAAACATGAAATTATCTCTCAGAAATGCAAGTAGGCAGGAGGGTGCAATGAGGAGTATCTACTCTTCTAAGCAGTGGGTTTGACATCATTTGACCTTTAAGAAAAGTCAAAAGAAAATTAAAAAAAAACACCTCTTTGCTCCCTCCTATCTTACTGGAGTAAGTTTTTTAAACATTTCAATAGATTGGAAATGTTGTGTTCCAGATAGGTAACCTATGTGTGTCCCACCAGTACATTCCACTCTAAGAGAGGAGTGCCTCTAGATAAATGCAATAAGTACATAGTTAACCTTTTGGGCACTCAATAGTCATCAGTGTTGTGCTGGTGGATATTTAAAATAAAAAAATAATAAATGTCATGCCGTTAATATACTAGGCTTGCTTTGAACTCCAGATTTCTTTTTCTGTTTGATTTTTATCCATTTTCATTTCAAATGAAGTGATTTTTTTTTAAAAACTAAATCAACTCTATGGCTCATCATCACATCACTGAGAGAAGTCTTCTACAGTCATTATCTCCCTTATCTGCTAGTAAGATCAGAACAATGTTGAACACGCTGGAGGCAGATTTGCCACTGTATTTAGGCTGAACAATAAGCAATGAAATTTCTAATGCATTTTTTTGAAAACAATGACTGAGAAAGAGACAGGGGAAAAGGTTGAAATAAACCATTAAAATATTCCATTTCAAGTTATGAGGATATCTGTTCATAAAACATCTTTTCTTGAAGGTTAGTCCCCTTTTGATCAGTGATTCTGTTTTTAAAATTAGGGATTTTACACAAATTGCATCACTTCAATGTGGAAAGATGAGCATAGATGGAGGGCTTTGGGTCTGTGGGGCAAATTAGCTTGAGAAAAACAAGGAGAGAGGCCTGGATGGAGAAAATAGGTGGGGTGGAATGGCCGTGCACCAGTTCCTGAGGACAACACATAAGAAGCATTTGTTTGGTGCATGGTCTGATACATACAATTTTGTTTTAAAAGAGCAATGACATGATCTCTCCCTCTCTCCCTCCCCCCCTCTCTCTCTCTCTCACACACACACACACGATCATGTCATTGCTCATTTAAAATTAAATACAATTGTTCATGTATGTATCTTTGTTTAATTACAGTTTTATCTGTCTGTCTTCCAAGGACCATAGGGTATTGTTTATAGTCTTCCAGGTCTGGCTTCCAAGCAGTGTATTTGGGTAGGCTAGGCTATAAGTCAATGAGTGGCCCATGGAAGGTCCAACTTTACTTGAAGCAGTCTTAAAATCCAGGTGAAGGCATAGTGGGACAGATCTGAATGTGGGAGATCAGGTCCTAAATGTGGAAGTGAAGATGAACAAGAGCCCAAATAAGGGTGGAAGGAATTGGAACAACCATCTGCTGGATATACGGATCGGTAAGTGATTTATATATCTGGCTATAGAGCCAGAGGTTGGGAATTCAATGCTCCACTTTGTCTTTCTGATAGCAAAGATTCTCCAGCTCATTTGGTCTTGTGCAAGTGTTCGGGATCCTCCAATATCATGCCTTCAGGTCTTGCTTCAGTTTTCTTCACCAGGTTCGTTGAAGGCATCTTCGTTGTCATTTGGTACTGCTGGGGGAATGGGTCCAGTTCATCGGTTCCTTAAGAATCTGATTATTCTCCATATGGTAAATGTGGCTAGCCAGTTGGGAGTATCATACATGAAGCTGTTATGAAGTTGACACCAGCCATTTCTTTGGACCACTTTCTTGTTGGGGATGTGGTCATAATATAGCATCTTTAGAGTTTGGCAGAGGTACCCCTGTTGGAAGGCATCCATCCTCTTGACACACTAAGTCTTTATGCTGTTTTGTGAATACTAGCAGGCGCTAGCAGAAATCAAATGAATTATGCATGGCAAAACAACTCTTGTTTATAGGTGACTGGACCCACTAGAACAGAATTTAATAAATATTTATTGGACTTTTTCTTTCCAGCAAATATTTGCAGAGCTAGCAATAATGAGAGAAGGTAACATTAAAAAAGCAGGGAGGGAGAAAGTCTAGCTGTAAATTTTGTTTGACTACAAGACCCATCATTTGTAGCCAGCCTTGCTGGTGGCCAAGGATTGTGAAAGTTGTAGTCTAGCAACATGTTGAGTGCCCTATGATCCCCATGCACTTTAGTGAGCAGCTGTTTTCCATATGCTGGAACAGGACTTGTATAATAGAGGTCAACTTTGTTCCCTCTGGAAGCTGCTCATATGACTCTTAATCTGAACTGCAAAACTCATGATGTGGACATGTGTGGGCAGCAGAAGGCTAGTTAACACTAGGATTTGAATCTAATCCCCCTCCAAAATGGTAAAGTACCCTCATCTGTATCCCGCTTTAGCAAGCCAAATAACAACTTGGTTTCTAGGACACATGCCCATCCATTTCCTAACTTTTTGATGTGCCGTTAAGGATAGGAATCTTGTATTTTTTAAAGTTCAGATACAGGTAGTTGAAAATACACCGATTACACAAAGTCTTCTACTTGAAATTATGGTCATGTCTGCAAAGCGGTGTCCAATCCTGCTGTTTTGTTTATGCGTGCCTGTTTGTTTTTTTATTTGTTTGTATAGGATGATTACTGTCTTCCACCTGAACAATCTGACTCAGTTTTCCGTTCAGCCTTCAGAATGGAAAGGAGGAGTTCAGCACCAGGACGACATTTTATGTGCTGCCTTTTTACCTCCACAGACTCTAGCTACAGGTAGTGGACTGTTTATGGCCTACTATATCATTCTGAGTTTGGGATTTGGGCCACTGTCATCAATAGGCATCGCTGGATGTGTTACTGCCCTGGATAGTGTAGCTGCTGTGTTGTAGTCATGCTGCACTACTAACAGGGAGCAGAGAACCAACAGCTTCCTAAGGAGACAAACAAAACATGGTATAGAAAAATGATTGGCATAAATCTCTCCCTCTTCCTCATGCCTAGAGCTCTTAATTTCAAAGCTACTGACAGAGAAAGCTTGGGAATTCCAGCATTTCAAAGCACAGGAACATATGAAGCCTCCCTATATTGGATCAGATCATTGATCTGGCCGGCCCAAGTACTTTCAGCTCTGCATTGGTAAAATCTCTCTGATTTTCAGATAAGATTCCTTTGAAGTTCTACTTGGAGATACCAAGTATTGCCTAGTAGTTTCTCATGAAAGTAGTAATCATTAGGTATGGGATTTTCAGATTTATGTGGTTACAAATCACACCAAAACCTACTGTGTTCTGAGTTTCCTCTCTCCCTCCCTTTAAACACCAAATAAGGATGGTAAGGATGTTGGTACATATTTTCATATGTGGTGGGAATGTGAAAAGTTATAAAAAATTTGGAGATCTATTTTTAAAGAATTAAGTGATATATTTGAAAGGTATATAGAACCCAATTTAGAAATTGCTTCATTGTCAATATTTGTTAAAATAGATTATGACTGTAAAACTAGAGAGTTTTGCAGTCATAATCTCTTGACAGCAGCTTGATTAATTAAAGCTAGGAATTGGAAGGGAAATTATGAATTACGTATGAACAAATGGTATAATGAAGCTTGGAATATTGCCTTAAATGAGACATTGACATGTAATTTAAAAATTAAGAAATGAGAGTTAAAAAGAGATGTTTTTAATGATCTATCAGGTAGATTTACTGCATATGTGCTTGTAAGAAATGAGGGTAAAGTTCCAGTGCAACAATCAATTCAGTTCTGGAAGGGAGGATAATAAAGGATTATATAGATTAAAAGGTCCAGTTGGTGGAGGGGAGCACTGTTGTTTAGTCTTATGTTAATTTTATGTGTATTTTGTATTTTGGAATAAATATTAAAAAAAATAAAAACCAAATAATATATAATATAACCAGGGCCGGCACATCCATTAAGGCGAACTAGGCAATGCCAAAATGGAGAATATTACCTCAAAATGACCTGGAGACAGGGAAAACAGTGTGGTGGCCAAGTTTGCAGATGACACAAAACTTTTCCATGTGGTAAAAACAGAGAAGATTGTGAAGAGCTCCAGAAGGATCTCTCCAAACTGGGGGAGTGGGCTGAGAAATGGCAAATGCGTTTTAATGTAACCAAATGTAAAGTAATGCATATTGGGGCAAAAATCCAAACTTCATCTATCAACTCATGGGCTCTGAGTTATCCGTGATGGATCAGGAAAGAGATCTTGGTGTGTTGGTGGACAGCTCCATGAAGGTGTCTCCCCAATGTGTGGCAGCAGTGAAGAAGGCCAATTCCATGCTAGGGATTATCAAAAAGGGGATTGAAAATAAAACAGCCAACATTATAATGCCGTTATACAAAACAATAGTAAGGCCCCACCTGGAGTATTGTGTACAATTCTGGTCACCGCATCTCAAGAAAGACATAGTGGAACTGGAAAAGGTGCAGAAGAGAGCGACTAAAATGATTACTGGGCTGGGGCACCTCCCTTATGAAGAAAGGCTAAAACAATTGGGCCTCTTCAGTCTGGAAAAAGGCGCTTGCATACAAAATAATGCAGGGTATGAGTAAAGTGGATAGAGGGAAGCTCTTCTCCCTCTCTCAAAATACCAGAACTAGGGACATACACTCAAATTGAGTGCTGGGAGAGTAAGAACTGACAAAAGAAAATATTTTTTCACCCAGCGCGTTGTAAGTTTATGGAACTCCCTGCCACAGGATGTGGTGATGGCATCTGGCCTGGATGCCTTCAAAAGGGGATTGGACAGATTCCTAGAGGAAAAGTCCATCACGGGTTACAAACCATGATGGAGATGTGTAATCTCTAGGCTTTAAACCAGGGTACTTCAAGGGCCAGATGCAGGGGAGTGGTATCAGGAGACAGATCTCTAGTCTCATGCGCTCCCAAACGCATCTGGTGGGGCCGCTGTGAGATACAGGAAGCTGGACTAGATGGGCCTTTGGCCTGATCCAGCATGGCTCTTCTTATGTTCTTATGTTCTTATGGCCACCGCCGTCCGTCCCCCACCGCCCGTCGCTGTCTGCCCTCCACCCCCACGCCCATTGCCGCCCACCCCCCGTGCCCCTTGCTGTCCGCTCCCCACGCCGGTTAACGTCCCCTGCCGCCGCCGCCACCCCACCGCCGCCGCCACCCACCTGCCGCCGCCTGCCGCCGCCGCCTGCCTGCTGTTGTTGCACAGTTGTTATAGTACACTGACTTTTAATTGTCTAATGCAGGGAGCTCAGATGGAGAAATTGTTGTTTGGAATAACAGTACAGAAAATGCTTATGTCAAGCTTGGAAGATCCAGAACCTCCAACTCAGGTTAGTATGTACCATAATGGCAGTCATATTCTATAGCAGAATATTCCATATAGAAGAGTGCTGGAGAAGGTGTGCATAGTTCTTCCATCCCCAGTCCTAACAGGTGGTGCCAGTTATCAAATCTGGGCACTTTGTTTTTCATATGCAAAGCATATGCTCTACTACCGAGGTGTGACGCACCCTGATAGACCCAGTGTAAAAGTTGGGATTCAGCCTTCAGCAGTGCATCATAGGTGGTCGGCTTTGACTGACAAACTCCCATCTTGTACGTCTATGGATAATCTTAGTCATCCAGGTGAGGTTATTTGGGAGTCATGGCAACTGGACTTCTTTTCCTGTGGGATCGAAAGGTGTCACACAAAAGTAGCTACTTAGATGAGTAGCAAAAATGTTTGATTGGGTGCAAGGAATACCCAAGAGTAGCTTAAAGTAGACTACCATTCCTGGGATGTTAAACCTCTGACCACTTTCAATAAGAACTTCTCAGTCACTGCCCCCCCCCCCACTTTTAAATGTGCCTCCACCAATATATTGAAATATATTTCATGTTTTTAATTATCATGATGAAAGAAGCAATCACATTTGTAAATTCAGAAAGAAAAGAGGGAAGAGAAAATATGAGCTTTTGGTGTTGGGATAGTGTTGGATTTTTTTGGAGGAACTTTAAGGGAGGGTCACACTGGTGCCATCAATATACAATGAAGTCTACATTCTGACACAATTCAGAAAGAAAAAGAAAAGGAAGATGATGTCCAAATTTGTGCAGACACGAGTCCTCAGTGACACTAGTCCTCAGTGAGGAATAACTTTAAATGGAGACTTGGATTTTTTAGTGCAGTGTGTTTACATATTATTTACAGCTTTTTGTCTCCTCTTTCAAAGCACATAATTACAGTTTAGCTGAATGATTTAGAGAAACCCATTATTGGAAGAAATCAGCCCAATAAATAATAAAACATATTTCTCTCAGTAGTCTGACAGAGAAAAAAATATTGTTACTAATTTGCCATCTATTTTGGAATTGTATACCACACAAGATAAAAAAAAGGTCAATGAAAATATATACAGATTCCACACATCCTGGACATAATCTGTTTCAGTTGTTACCCTCAGGATGACGTTTTAGGCCATTGCACACTAGGACAACTAGATATAAAGATAGTTTCTTTCCAAGTGCTATCAAACTGTTGAATAATTAAGTTTTACTTCTTTTCTTCCTTTTTAAATAATAGGTTATATTGTATTGTTGTACTGTGTTTTTATTGTTGAATATATGATTCTTATATTTTCTTCTTATATATGGAGAGCATTTTTACCAAAACAAATTCTAGTTGTGTCCAACCACACTTGGGCAATAAAAGGATTCTGATTCTGATTCTGATTCAGTATCAAATACAAACTTTTAGATATGGAGATCTTCTGGAACAAACTACCAGAGTGGATCACAGTAGAGCACAGTGGAATACAGTGTCTTAGATCAGGCATGTCCAAACTTTGGCCCTCCTGATGTTTTGGACCACAACTCCCAGAATCCCAAGCCTGTATTTCCAATGGCAAAGGACTGTGGGAGTTGTGGTCCAAAACATCTGGAGGGCTGAAGTTTGGACATGCCTGGCTTAGATGCTCCACATACGGTACTATTATACTTTGAGTGGTCAATCACATTTTACATGATATAATGCCAATTACATAATACATTGCCTCATTCACCATTACTCATCTCGTGACACATGGCAATGAGACTGCACTTTCTGTGCTTCCACATGCCCGTGTAATCTAGGCTCCATTTTGTTATGTCTCTTATGTCTCCAAGCAAATAAATAATTAGAATCCATTTTCTGTGAATCTTGACAGATTATTGGATGGCATAAGTAAGACAGCATTAGAAACAATGGCTCTCTTCCCCTTTTTGGAACATGACATAACCCTGAGCATGTTCTTTTTACAAATGGTGCATGCTTCCCCTGAAAACCTGATATGCTCCTTTGTGCCCTAAGAATATTGAAGTACAGTGGTACCTTATATAAAGGAAGTAATTTGTTCCAAATGAAATTCTGTTAAGCAAATTTTCCTTTGTACAAATTTCCCATAGGAATGCATTCAAAATGGATTAATCCCTAATCATGTCCTTTTTTCTCTTGTACGGATTCGCCCCATAGACAATTCTGTTAAGCATTTCCCCCTATCTCTGAAAATGTTTTCCTTTAAGTGGCTTTTCTGTTAAACAAACTTTGTTATAGGAGGGTCCACTGTAGATAGTTTGGGGAGCTGTCCATGACAACGTTGGTGCTGAATCCTGGTAATCACCATGTAACATTTTGTAAGACTTCAAAATGGAATATCAGATTACAGAGGTGAATAGGAAGAGGTGGAGACTGAACTAAACAGTTTCAGGGCTAAGAGCCCCTTCTATTTTAGGCAGAAATAAAGACTCTGTAGTGGAGAATACAAACCAGCCACAATCCATAATCATTTATTTATTTATTTATTTTGGGATTTATATACTGCCAAGCTTAATTCAAAGAACAACTCCAGGCAGTGTTGTAACTTGGCGTAATAGGAAAGCACACACACATGGACTTTATCATCTGTTGTACAAGTGACTACGGGATGCATGATGAGGATATTTTTACCTTGAGTGCCTGGGTTGAAGTCATAGAAAAAAAAGTGGTGCCAATATCAGTCCTGCTTGCCTCTTGAATAGGAGCTCTAGAACAAATTATGTTCCTACAGATCTTTTGGACTTCCAGTCACAATCTGTGAAGATTCTCAGTCATCCCAGTGAGTTTATCTGGAAGTTGAGTCATGGCTACTGGACTTCTATTCTTGAGAGGTTGAAACATTTCGCTACTCATCCAAGCAGCTTTGTCAGACCGATGAAGCTATTTAGATGAGCAGCGAAACATTTCAATCTCTCAAGAAAAAGAAGTCCAGTTACCATGACTCAACTTCCAGATCCACTCGCAGAAGTACCAGCAAGCTGAAACTTGAAGTCCAACATGTTTGTTTATTTTATTTATTTATTTTGAGTATTTTTACCCCACCTTTCTCCTTGGAAAAGGACCCAAAGCAGCTTACAGTAATGAGGGGCAATATACAGTCCACTACAATTAAGACTTGTTCAAGATGGGAGGGAGTTCCAGAGTCTGAGTGCAGCAGCCGAGAAGGCTGTTTCATGTGTTTCCACAAGATGTACCTGTGAGGGTGGCAGGCTGGAGAGAAAGGTTTCTTCTGATATTTTGAAGGTCAGATGTTGACAGCTATCACTTTATAGACATACAACTCCATGGGTCACATGCTTACTGCTGGAGAGTTGTCACTCGTTAAATTTTGGTTTGATAACAAATGTGTAGTATCCTAGTTCCCTCATCTTTGGGAATTAACCAGGCTAGGGAGATTTTTGACCAATGAAATATATATGAAATATATATATGCTGAGGTAGCTCTTATTTGAGATGCATTTGCTAATTCGAGACCAGTCCCAAGGCTATTGCTTCTGTTTATTGTCCTGGCTCGATGTCAGCATTTTGTATTATTTCCTTCAGCAGGGTGCATTGTCTTAATTTTGCCTCGTTTTAGTACAGGGAGATAAATAAGTGCAAGCAGCCCTCACAGCACTGAACCTTACTGAGCCTCCCCTGGAGGTTGTTCATAACCTGAAATTTTTCATTTGGTTGAGTGTCCTCACATGCTAATGGTTACTATAGATTAAACTCCATGCCAGCAGGGGATTTGTAATTGTTCCCTACTTCATAAATTGCTGCTGCCACTACATTGTAGCAGAGAGGGGAAGGTCTCTTCCACTAATGTTACAGAGTGGCTTGACAAATTGTTTTTATATATCTTCGTTAAGCTGTTTGACAGTTGTGATGAGACAAATTTCAGAACTGTATATCTATTAATCTCCCCACATTGCGCTCTTTAGGCTGCTTATAAAACACCGGGCAGCATGATAAGAAAAAAGACGCTTGATCTTTGCTTCTCTATTAGCTGCACGAAGCTGCACGAAATTGGAGGTTGCCTAATTTTAGCTGGATAAATAATCCCCAGAGGTACTGTAGATGGGAGTGAAATAAACTTTGTTTGAAAAAAGACTTTTGAACTGTGGATGTGCATTAAAAACCAAAATGAAGATTTGGAATTCAGATTCAGAATGTGCAATTATAGCCCTTCTGATTAAGAATCTTAAAAGTTTGAATTGATAGACATCATAGACATCAGCAGGGATGAGAACATCACCATTTTGCCTGCGGACAAAGGAAGATGCACTGTCGTCCGCAATACTGTGGACTACCATGAAAAGGTTATCTCACTTTTAGATGACCAACACACATATGAAAAACTAAAAAGAGACCCCACCAGCAACTACAAGAAAAAAGTAATAGAATGCTTAAAACTCTTGGAGAAGGATAACACAATTGACAGGGTGACTTACCACCTGTTATATCCTGGAGAGACTGTCCCCTGCTTTTACGGAATCCCCAAGATCAACAAGCAAGGAATCTCCCTCAGACCCATCATCAGTAGTATAAATTCAGTAACTTACAACATTGCAAAATACCTAGCAACTATCCTAGCCACACTGGTTGGACTCACGGACCACCACATGCACAATTCAGAGGAGTTTGTTTCTAAAGTCAGGGAGCTGAAACTGGATACAGACGAAACCATGGTATCCTTTGATGTTACATCTCTCTTTACCAGCATTCCCACCACCGATGCCCTAACAACTGTAAAGAGAAGACTAAGAGACGACAGCACCCTCACCTCCAGAAGCATCCTCAACCCAGACCAGATATGCCACCTCCTGGACCTGTATCTGAACATCACATATTTCATGTACAGAAGGGATTTCTACAGACAGAAGCATGGTTGTGCCATGGGTTCCCCTGTGTCACCAATTGTTGCAAACCTATCCATGGAAGAAGTGGAGAAGAAGGCACTCAACTCCTTCCCAGGGACAACACCATCCCACTGGTTCAGGTATCTAGATGATACCTGGGTGGAAATCAAGACTTGGGAAGTACAGGCCTTTAGAGACCACATCAATGTGGTGGACCCTAATAGTAAGTTCACTAGGGAAGACACCAAGACAACAGGCTGGCTTTCCTGGATTGTGCAGTCATCATCAGACCCAACCGTGGCCTGGGAGTAGAAGTTTACAGGAAACCTACCCACACAAATCAGTACTTACTGTTTGAATCCCACCATCCATTACAACACAAATTAGGAGTCACCAGGACCCTAACCCACAGAGCAGAGAGCATCCCCACCTCCACAGAAGCCAAGAAGAAGGAAGACAGGCACTTGAAGATAGCACTTAAGGCCTGTGGATATCCAAAGTGGGCCTTCAACAAAGCAGTGGGCCATCCCAGAAGAACAAGGGATCAGCCTGAGACCCAGACCCAATGGAAGAATCTGGTCATTCCTTACATGGTTAGAGTGTCTGAGAAGTTTAAAAGGATTTTTTGGCAAACACCACATCCCTGTTTATTTCAAACCCACAACACACTAAGGCAGAGACTCGTACACCCAAAGGACCCGATACCAAAACACAAAAGGAGCAATATAGTATATGTGGTCCAATGCAGTGAGGAGTGTGCAAACACTGACATAGGAGGGGTTACAGCTCAAGACCAGAATCAGCAGTGCACCTCTGCTTGAAGGAGAAAGGGCACTCATTCAAAGATGGGGATGTACACATATTAGACAGAAGAGTGGTGGTTTGAGAGAGGGGTCAGGGAAGCCATTCATGTGGGCATTGAAACCCGCTCTCTCAACAGAGGTGGGGCCTCTGCTACTTATCAGGCTGTGCTTTCAACAATACCCAGACAAATCAAAAAGCCTTCACTACCAAGGTCATAGCTAATGGCCCATACTTTATGGGTTTCAGCACCATAGGTCATTGTTCACCTAAAGGCTATTGAGACTGTTGTCCACCTAACGGGCCTATTGAGGTCATTGTTCATCTTATGGGCCTATTTCAGACCAGCGTGACAAGAGGTCAAAGTGAACTATAAAATGGAGGACTCACAATTAGCTTTCTTCAGGCTGACAAAGCTGTTTGAATGAGTAGCAAAACGTTTCAATCTCTCAAGAAAAAGAAGTCCAGTTACCATGACTCAACTTCCAAATAAACTCACCAGGATGACTGAGAATCTTCACAGACATAGACACCTGGAACTTTGTCATAGTCAATGTCAATGATTTTAGTGTAAGGTTTTTATTGATGATTTATTGATATTTTACTCTTAACTATTCTAAATTGTTTTATTCTTTGGATTGTAAGCCTCCCAGAGACCTTTGGGTAGTGGGCGGCATATAAGTTAAATAAAATAAATAAATAAATAAATAAATAAATGCTATATGGACATTATTTACTTCTTTAAAAAAACACAAACAGGAAAAAGGTTATTTTTAAGTGTTTCCTTGTCTCCTTTGACATCTTCCCAGTTATTGTGTCAGTCATAATGAATGTATACAAATATAAAGAAAAACCTAGGTATTAGGAAACCCACACCACCTTAGCACTACCTTTGAACTGCAGTGCTGGAAGAGACTCTATGGATCATCAAGTTTAGGCACAGTGGGGAATTGAACTCCCAGCCCCTGGCTCCACAGCCAGAGACCCAAGCCACTGAACTCTCTAGCAATGACTGTAATGACATACTGATGGAACTCTGACCAGGGAGAGTACAAACAGGTCATGCCAACAGCATTGCGGAAGGAGAGGACATGTGGCACTGGGGAATGGGCAGCAGCACTGACAGGCATACTGGAACAGTAGACAGCCTTTGTGGGGTAGGAACTGTGCCAACAGCATGGGGCACAGCACAGCTGAGTGAGTGAGTGAGTGAGCACCATCTTGGAGTAGCAGTTGGAAGAGGGAGAAAGAGAGGACAGGGGATGGAAGCACGGCATAACCAGTACAACAGTTCCCCTCCCACCTTGGCCTGAACTCCCCAATCAGACCCCTTCACAGACCAGTAAAACCAGGATCAATCTTGTTTTTAAGTTCTCTTTCTTAACAATTTCTCTTTCTTAACAATGAAACTCCAAGAGTTTCATTTCCATGTCTTCCTCTAGCAAGCCCAGCCGTCTGCTTTCTAATCTCGAGGAGCAAATGGGCCTCTGAACATTAGGAGATATTATAACAGATATTTGTAACCACCTGTGTTTCTGAATATGGTAATCTTTGGTGATTTTCAAATATTTCTGAATCCAAATGCACACCCCTCTTCTGAACCCTAGATAACCTAAAAGGAAGCATGATAATTCTAATGAACCAAAAAGGGCCAGGCTTTGGAGTGATTTGAGATATGTAAGATGGGGTGAGAACAGCATGCAATCTCCATCTGCGTTCCCAAGGGAATCCTGCAGCAGCAAATAAAAACATTTTACTTTGGGGGGAAGAAAGGAAAAGAAAATACATAGTACTAGGAGTCTCTCAGAAGAATGAGTCATTTTCAAAACAAGATGTACTTTCCATACTGTTTTTCTGAAAAGTTCCATATTGATACAACTTCAAGTGGACTTCAGGACACCTTTCTTTCTTTCTTTCTTTCTTTCTTTCTTTCTTTCTTTCTTTCTTTCTTTCTTTCTTTCTTTCTTTCTTTCTTTCTTTCTTTCTTTCTTTCTATTAAACAAGTATATATTTGGAAAATACAGTAGGACCCCCATATCCACTGATTCATTATCCACTGATTCAGTTATCCACAGTTGGCAGAGGATAAATAAATAAATAGTTCAGCTGCCGCAAAGCAAGCTACTGTCACAAAGAGCAGCTATAAAGCAAGTTACTGTCAAAACAGCAGCCGTAAAGCAAGCTACCGTCACAAAAAGCAGCTGTAAAGCAAGTTACTATCACAAAACAGCAGTTTTGGGGAACATTTTGGCATTCTCCACAGTTTTCATTATCCATGGGAAGGCTTGGAACCAATCCCCACCAGATACTGGGATCCTACTGTATGTCATGCCCAGTGCTTGGAATAAATGTGTTACAACCTCTTTCTCTCTAACATGCTGTTTCGTAATGCAAAAGATGCCATAACAACATTCCTGTTGCAAATTGGATGACAACTGGTAACACAATTACAGTGGCACCTTGTATAAAGGAATTAATTCATTCCAAATTAAATTATGTTAAGTAAATTTTCCTTTATACAAATTTCCCATAGGAATGCATTGAAAACAGAGTAAGCGTTAATCACGACCATTTTTATGTTGTACGGATTTGCCCCATAGGCGATTCTGAGTTAAGCAATTTTCCCCTATCTCTAGAATTTTTTATGTTGTAGAGATTTTATGTTATACAAACTGTTTGTTATACAAGGGTCCACTGTACTTTTCTTTCTGTGACAAGTAATATTTAGTCATTACTATTTTTCATTATTTCTGGAGGCAAACATTCTTTTGGAGAGCATTTGAGGGCAGCTTTTAGAATGTGAGGTCATCCTTGTTTTCCCTCAGATGGAGCTTTCCCCTCGTCCGAAGAACCAAGAAGTAATGAATAATCTAGCAAGGGTCTTTTTCTTTGTTTGTAGGCTTGTGATTGTTTCTGAGGGGGTTTCAATAAAGAGTTTCACAACCATTTAGTTTTAAAAGAGTACTGTACCTTGTAAACAAGCTTGATGCCATCATTAGCTTGTGCATATGTAACTTTACACATATTTGTTTTAAAAAGAAAAAAATAATAGAAGAGGGGAAGGAAACAGAAAGATTCTAATGATGCTCACAAACAATATTGGGAGTTGTTTATGGCTTGGTATGATTTCTGCCATACATGAATCAGATCTTGTTTTATAAGCATCTTACCAGCTTCAGTATGCAGCAAGAGAACCCAATTTTTATATTTTGACCTAAAGGCCAGAACAAACGTGCATGAGCATGGGAAGAGAGTACAAACTGAAAGACTGAAATCCTATCACAACTGAGTAAACATAATAAAATGCAAATTATTAAAATCCACAAATATCATTATGATAAGCTACCACAATCTTTTTTTTTTTTTTTTGCAAATGGATTTTTCCAGTTTTATCACTGTGCAGGTGAAAGAAGTTAATATCCTAATAATCTACCGTTTCCTCAAGCAGGCAAATAGGGTGAGCATTTTCTTTTACAAATTATTTCTACACAAAAGTAAGACTCTTTCCAGCTCCTTCTTTAGATGCCATTTAACAGTAAATCTCCAGTTATTCCGGCAGAGAGGACAGGCATGTCACCCCTGTCTCTTATAAGGCTCCCCACTCACCCACCCCCCAAAAGAAATGGCATCTCTAGCTTAGCTGAAATATGTGGAAAGCCCTTAGCTTGGATGGAAAAATGTCCACTTCACTCAAGGGGACAGATGGAAGGACAGAGACATGAAATAAATCAAACAAATCACCAACTTTTCCCCAGCCTGAGTATGAAGAAATTTGAACATTTTGATAGATTCCTTTTTTTTAATTAATGGAACACAATTTATTCTCACTCCTGAAAGAACGCTCCATACTCTGCAAGGAGAAGGCTCCTGATTCATTCCTCCTGAACTCTAGTTGAGCAGCAAAGGTGGAACAGACTTTATTTTAAGATGGTAGAAGGCTGCTGCTAATCAAAGTAAGCAGTGTAAATAGGACACTTCAAACTGCTCCACTCTAGACATGGGCACGACCAGAAAAAATGACGTTTCGAGTTTTCGTTTGTCGGAACGGGTCCGTTTTGGCTCGTTTCCGTTTGTCGCGAAAATTTTCAAAAAATTGTCATTTCCGTTTGTCGTTTGTCGTTTCCACCACGATTTAGCACAATTTGACTTCCCAGAGCATAGGGGCATCCCGCAATCAGGGCCGGCACTAGGTGTTTTTGCGCCCTAGGCAGCGGGCGGGGTGGGGGGTGGGGGGAGGTGCAGGTGGTGGCGGTGGCGGGGGGCCATGGGTGGGCGGCAGCCGTGGGCGGGCAAGTGGGCGGGTGGCGGTGCGGGCGGACGGGTGAGTGGGCAGTTAGGATATCACTTAGGAAGGATAGAGGTTCTGTTCTTGGATTGCACCCCAAATGTGTGTATGTGCAAGCAAATTGAAGTTGGGAAAATAGAAAATAAATGGTAGTATATAATATATTTTTAAAATAAATCCACACCTCCCACTCCCAGTCAAACCTCCCCCTTTATCCAATATCAGAAAAAAATCCTCAAACTGCCAGAGAAGAAATAAAGAATAAACTGCTATTCCCTTCAGCAGACAAAACTGCAGGGAATCAAAGAAATTATTTTCTAAATTCAATTCCCTCCCTCCCTGCCTAACTTAAATCCTAAAGCCTCCAGCCTCCCTCCTCAATCTTGATCGGATCACACCAGCACCAGCAGCCAGCCCTCCTCCCTCAACCACATCCATACACCCGACTGAGATTTCTGGAAGGTGCCGGCATCCAGAAGTGTCAGTCAAAAACCTGATGATGCCACTGGTGGAATGGTTCAAAAATTTGCATGGTCCCATCCCATGCCCAGCCCAAATGGGCAGGTCTAAAAAAAATAAAAATAAAATAAAATAAAATAAAATAAAATCAATACGTTTTATTGCTATAAAAAAACCCACTGCTGCTACTATAAAAATTCAGGCATTTAAAATAAATAAATTTCACATGTTGTGTTTTTTGACCATGATTTAAAAAGAAAAATTGCGGTCGCCATTTTGGATTCCCCCCCCGCACCGCATGGCATGCAGCAAGACAGACAATGAGGATGACCACCCCCCCCCAGCCTGGTGCAAGCAGCCCAGGACAGGAGAAGAGGGGGGGAAGCTGGGGGGGAAGCTGGGGACCCCCCAGAAATCACCCCTCTGGTAGGTGGCAAAGCCTCAGGCAGGCATATTTTCACCTGCTTTTTTGGCCGGGAGTTGGGTTTTTTTAAAAAAAACTTTTAAAATTTTTTCTGTGCTTCGCATCGCATGATCGCTGCGATGCCACAAACGGAAATGAAAAACCCGACCAAATTTTTCTTTTTTCGGTTTGAGTTCGAGTTCTGACAGCTTAATTATCGTTACCGTTTCCGTTACTTAACGGAAACAATAACCGAAAACGGAAACGACAATTTCGCCAAGTCGTGCCCATGTCTACTCCATTCTAATGCGTCTCAGATATTCTAGACCAGTGATGGTGAGGCTTTTAGAGACTGAATGCCCAAACTGTGATTCAAAGCCCAATAATTGTTCGCAAAGTGCCAATACAGCAATTTAAACCTGAATAGAGGTGGCTGTGAAGAGGCGATGTCGGGTGCCCACAGAAAGGGCTCTGAGTGCCACCTTTGGCACCCGTGCAATAGGTTGGCCTACATTATTCTAGACTACAACCCTTTTCACCATCCCCAATTTTAATGCCACTCAGATATTTTAGTCTACAACTCATATCACCCTTAACCATTGGCCATGCTGTCCCGGATGAGAGAAAGAATCTAAAGCATCTGGAGAGCATTGTTGGGATGGGTTGGGCTGAATCAAGGCACAACGACTGTGGGGAATGTCATAATAAAACATGGTTTGTTGAGTCCTTCTCAACCTTATCTGTTCCTGTGCTTTCATACTCCTCTGTCCTCCTCAGGAATAAAATTAAAGTTCTCCACTCTCATTTTTTAAAAAAATAACAAGTGTAAAATTAAGGTTAACTTTAACATGATCTTGAGCACTGCATCCAGAAATAAACTGTGATTTAAGCCACAGTTTGTGGAAATAAGCCAAAGAAGCCATTGTTTGCAACTCACTGGTTTCAAATAAACCATGGTTAAGATTAACCACAATTTGCCTGTGTTTTATTTAAAAAAATGGATGGAATAGAGTCAAAATTCCCTCGCCACTCACACAGAGGAAAAGAAGGAAAGGAAGATGCATGCTAACTTGATCCTTCATGAAGGATAGGAGTAATCCCCCACTGAGACTGTCAACAGGACACAGCTAGCATGAACCTTAAGCTTGGTCCATAAAACCATAGTTTATAATGATGTTCAAACACAGTTAATATATAAGGTGCTGATGTGGGCAAAATAGCTTCTTATTCTGTAACTTTTGAGAATCCCAATTTTATTACTTTATTACTATTATTTTTAAAGACAAGCAAGTTCCTATCTAGGAGGACTTTGTTGTATTTGGATGTAGGTGAGGTTGTTGCTGAAAGGAAGTTTACCAATGTCAAGATAGGTAAATAGATCTAAAATAACAGGGGGCTGGTGTGGATTGTAGTTGGTGGGCTCTGCCACTGCTTCATTCTCCATTCTCCATTCTTTCCTGCCTGGAAATACTGTTTTGTGCCAAAGGGTTCCATCTTACCATAAAAGCAGATCCCTGAACCTTTGCCTCTGATAAGGAGGCAGGCTAGAATAGGCTGGTCTATGGATAGCCTGAGCCTTGAGGAGGGCAGTTGTCTATTGTCCTAACTGACCAGCCGCTCCCATTCTAGGGCTTGCTTTTCAGATGATCTCATGAACATCTTCCTGAACAGTTTCTGAAAAATCTAAGGAGTTTTTTTTTTAAAAAAGTTTCAGGACTCCACTTGGCATCTTGAAAAAGGATATTTTCCTTTCTGGACTTTAATTAGGAATTTCTCTGGCAGGATCTCGTGTGGAACGGAACACAACTCCGACTGACAGGCTGTCTTCTAGAAGACACATGACATCTGCAGCTGAGTTGGCCAGCTCTGAGGCTGAGAACTGCAGTGCAATTACTAGGCTCATCTTCTTGGAAGCCAGGAATGTGTCAGCGACAGGTAAAGTTTTAAGCCCCTTTCAACCCACCATTGCTTCATGCTCTTACAGCTTGGCTTTTGCCCCACCTTTTGGGGTGAGGAGTTGCACAGATGGAGGCATTCAGCAGAGGCCCAACCAACCAGAATCATTGCAGGCCTTCTCACTTTGGGTGGCCATGCCCAGGGAGACTAGGAAATCGATTATTCGAAACCGAGCCTTCTCTGTGGCTGCCCCCTTGCTCTGGAACCATCTGCCAAATGAGATGTGCCTAGCACAGTCCCTGCCTGCCTTCAAAAGAGTGCTTAAGGCCTTGCATTTAGTGACCTTTAGGGGTTTTTTTGTTCAGCCATCTTGCCAAGTTTTTTTCTTTTTGTTATTTGTTTTATTATGCATTTGATTTTGCTTTCTTTGTTCCTCTACTGTTGTTAACCGCCCAGAGTTCCTTTGGGAAGATGGATGGTATAGAAATAAATAAATAAATAAATAAATAAATAAATAAATAAATAAATAAATAAATAAATAGAACAACAAAAAAGCAAAGTGTTCTGCTTATATACCTCCCCATACCACTTCAAGTAGTCTCTGGGTGGTTTATAGTTTTTAATTACAGCATGCAGGCTACACATTGCCCAACCCCAGCAAGCTGGTTACTCATTTTACCAACCTCAGAAGTATGGAAGGTTGAGTCAACCATGAGTCTGCTACCTGGGATCAAACCCCAGGTCGTGAGTACAGTTTTACTGGCAGTACAGGCATTTAACCACTGCGCCACAGGGCTCACTTCATTCAGAGCCAAACTAGGCAGGGAGGGCAAGAAAGTCTTTCAAATGTATTCTATGTGTGAACATGACCTAGAAACTGGTAAGGATTTCATTTCAGCTGACAGTTGAGTCCAAAATTAATAAAATTCTTAATATCCAGCATGAAATGGAATTGAAAATAAATACACATGAATACAGGATAAATGGGACCTAGACAAATTTTCTCCATCCAAGGCCAAGGATTTGAATGCTGAGCTCAAGAGGGTCTGGCTTTCAATGCTGGGTATTTAACCATCTTTGTGGCATTTAATTAGGATTACAGCCTCTTTTTATTTGAGAAATTAGTCAGCATTAGCAGGGTGGTACAACACAGTCCTTTCCATGTGGAGGAATAGCTGTATGTATTGGCCAACACAGATGGGTGAGAATATGCTCTCAGATCAGATGCAATACCATTTGCCCAAATTCAAAAACAGCCAAGGAGGAATGATCTTGAGGTCTAAAATACATTTGAAGAGGAGTTCCCTGTACCAAGGTAACACAAAGTCTCCAAAACTGAATGCCTCTCACACATGTACAGTACTTTTGAATTTTGTCTCCCCTTGAAAGAAGAGCATTTGACAACATAGTAAATTCCCAGATCATTATATAATAGCACAGTCCACAGATGACCACTCAGAAACCTACAGTTATGGGTAAGAAACCCACCCCTCTTCTTCACGATCTCTGTGACTCCATCTAACAGTTGAATAGCTAAGTAACTAGCATCCAGCCAACAACTTTGTTTTAGTAGCATAGGCCATTCTCTGGGATAGCTGCAACAGTTCCGTCTTGTAGACATTGAAACCTACCTTGTTCCTCTGTCCTCTGGAGCAATAAGCCAGGTAGAACTGATCTTAAAGTAAAAAATAGTTACCAAGATTTATCTAGAAAATGTATGGATAGAAAGCCTAATAGTGGACCATGTGCTAGTTAGAAGTACATGGTCTAAGAAGATTGGGTCCATAGCCCATTTCTAATGAGAGATGTTAGCAGTTTGAAATGAAATAGAAGACTAACAAGAGCCAAACTAATGTCTTTACTTTGGGGCAACAGGGAAGTGAAGAAGCAGTCGATACAAAGGACAGATACAAACTGTTCTACTTCCAGATACCCCTGTGCAAGATTTCTGACAGATGTGTACAAAAAGTGATACTTCTAGTAGAATATTCCAACATGCCTTGGGCAACTGCCTCAAAGTGCCAAATTCTAGAGTTGGTTCTGTATTACATCATTGCATTTTGTGCTGTCAAGTTGGAACCATCTTATAGTGACCCCCATATGGCTTTCAAGGTGAGATATTTAAAGATGAGTTTCCCCAGTTCCATTTCCCCAGTGAGTTTCCATAGCTAAGTGGGGACTTGAACCCTGCTCTGTAGAGCAGTGGTCCCCAACCCCCGGTCCGCGGACCGGTGCCGGTCCGTGGACCGGTTGGCACCGGGCCGCCTGGGGAGGCCGGGGAGGCTCCTCCCCTTTTCCTCCGCCGCCCTCCTCCTCCTCCTCTTTTCTCCCGCGGGCAGCCGGAGGAGGAGTCGCCGCCACCGGGCACGGCGCACGGGCGGGGTGGGGGGGAGCCCCGGGCTCCTGGGTGGGCGGGCCCCGCCTCCTCCTCCTGTCAGCGGCCGCGGCAGCCAGATTCGACTCCGTTTGGCGCCCTCAGGCTGGAGACGCCACCCCCACCGGCCTCCTCCCCTCCCCCTCCCGCTCGCCCATTTCCCCACCTCGGTGGGGCACCTCTGCGCCGCCGCTTCCGGCCGCCGACAGAAGAAGGAGGCGGGGCCCGCCCACCCAGGAGCCCCGGGCTCCCCCTGCCCGTGCGTGCGGGGGGAGCGCACGCCCGACGCCCCCAGCCGGCAAGTGCCGCCGCCGCCGCCGCCGCCGTGCCCCCAAGGTACACCACGACAAGCCCCCCCGCACCTCCTCCTCTGCCTCCTCCGCCTCCTCCCTCCCCCATCCCCCGCCCCCCACACCCTCCTCTGCCCCCCACACCCCCATCTCCCCCTCCCCACCCCCACCCCGGGCCACGGGAATATAGTAAACAAATACCGGTCCGTGGAGACAAAAAGGTTGGGGAGCACTGCTGTAGAGTACCACTCTATCCAATATACCGTGTTGGGAATTCACATCATGTAGCTGCCAATTAAAGCAACAACAGGGATGTGGGGACAGCACAGGAGTCATTAAAATAATCTACCAACATCTGCATCTCTATTGGAAGGAAGGAAGGAAGGAAGGAAGGAAGGAAGGAAGGAAGGAAGGAAGGAAGGAAGGAAGGAAGGAAGGAAGGAAGGAAGGAAGGAAGGAATCCTTTTCTCACTTGCTAATGCAACTGTCAGAGGGAATGGGAATGGGAATGGGAAAACATGTCTGTCCCATTAATATTCTAGAGGGTGTTCAGCTCCCTCTAAACCAGTGGTTATCAACCTGTGGGTCCCCAGATGTTCCTGGACTACAACTCCCAGAAGCCTGCAACACTCGCTGTGCTGGAAGGGGTTTCTGGGAGTTGCAGTCCAGGAACATCCAGGGACCCACAGGTTGAGGACCACTGCTTTATTTATTTATTTATTTATTTATTTATTTATTTATTTATTTATTTATTTATTTATTTATTTATTATTTTCAAATTTGTATACTGCACCTATTTCCTGAATGGGAACTCAGGGCGGTTTACACAGGAATTAAAAAAATTAAAAAAACAATAAAAGCAACATCCAAGACGGCGAACCAGTATTGGCAGGAGGCAGGGGGAAAGGGAGAGAGGAAAAAACAACAACCAGTGTACCCCTAGCAGTTACCGAAGATGTCCCTAAATAGCCAGGTCTTCAAAGCTTTCTTAAAAGATGCCAATGAAGGAGCCTGCCGTATCTTGCTCGACAAAGTGTTCCAAATAGCAGGGCCAGCAACTGAGAAGGCCCGTTTATGGGTGGTCAATTTACAGGCCTCCTTCGGAGTGGCAGATCGGGTGGGTCGGGCCAGGTCTAATAGTCAGGAAATACGCTCTGCCAGATAGACAGGGGCCAAGCCATGGAGGGTTTTGTAAACCAAAACCAACACCTTGAAACTTATTCAGGAGGCAATGGGCAGCCAGTGCAGGCGGGCCAGGATTGGGGTGATGTGGTCAAACTTATGCACACCAACCACCAACCTGGCCATCGCATTCTGGACCCGCTGCAATTAATATTTAATTTAAACCATCTGTGAAACTCTTGTCTGGGAGAAATTCTTCCACATCCCTCTGACCTTCCAATTGCATGTTGATTTGTTGGTTGGTTACATTTATATGTCATCTGATGAGCTCAAGGCAGTAGATAGGGCTTTTGTATAATAAGCTCAAGCTGGCGGATATGGCTGTTCTCCACATTATCCTTGCAACAACCCTAGAAGATAGTTCAGCCATGGAATTACTCAGTTTTGTGAGTGAATAAGAATCTGAGACCTAATCCAACGCTGTTAATGAGTGTGCCACATTATTGGTTTTGTTAGGAATAGTGGAGTTGGAAGGGGGCTATAAAATTGTTTTCGAATCCAACCTCCGACCCAAGCAGGAATCCAAGTCAAAGAATATCTGTCAGCTGACTCTAGCTTTCTGTTACTGTGCATGCCTTCAGCATTGGAGCACTTACCATCTCCTGTGGCAACTGGCTCCGTTGCTCTATGGCTCTCGCGGTTAGGAGGTTTTTACTTATATCCTTCCTTGGTCTGGCTTCCTGGAACAAGAGCCTGTTGTGATATGTTCTGCACTCTGGAATGAATGAGGACAGGAAAGCTGTTGGCACTTGGGGAACTGGACTGGAGAGCACACAACAGTGAGACGCTGTCAGCCATCCCCACTCTTCCTTATTTGTAGTGCAAGCAGCGTGGCGTGATTAGTGTGCCTGTTGCCTCCAAACTCAAGTAGGAGACTATGGACAAGATTCCTATGATGTCATCTGCTCCGTAGACCTATTGTCTGACCCACAAGGCCATTGGACTCTGGGGACAAATATATTTTCTCACCCTTGCATGAGAGCCACATATTCTTATCTCTACCACTCCTCCAGTTATTGAATTTGATAAGTAGACTATTACAGTACCAATTTAGCTCTCTGTTTATTTCAATTGGGAGTCTGTTGATTTTGACAGTCAATTCCAGTAAACCACATGAAGAAGCCTGCAGCAGAAACCTGCATGCAAGCTGAGAGTGAAACCCCATGTTGATTTATGCCCCGTGTGAACCAGAGGTGGCACTACCGATATTGAAGCCCTGGTGGAATTTGATCCAGTTGGAAGTTCTGCAGCAGCTGCTGTGGAGAGTTATAAAACCACTTCTCATCTGCTTTTCCAGGTGTCTTGTGAGTCATATTATTGCTGTTCTCCTCCAAGGCAACTGGGAATCTTCCTACAGATTTATTGGCAATGATTTGGGAAAGATGATGCCTTAAGGATTATTTAGGAATTCTTTGGTGTCCATAAAGTACATAAAATTGACAACAGGAACTTGGGTCTGTCAGAGAGAGTGAGCCATTTATGTAATGATTTACCATCTCATGTGAATGTTTTGCAAATAGAAAAATTAAAGGTTTTCAAAACAGGTTCCCAAGGTCTGATTTCTTATTACTATAGCTTCTTTAGGTGCGGGGAGTCTACTGATTGGACCATATTTTACTGCTGTTGGAAAGCTGCAGTATTAAAATGGAGCCGAAAAGCCAAACAAACAAAATATGCATTTAATGGGGTTCTTGCACAGTGGAAAGTAGCTTCTGATCAGAAAAGGCCATCTGAAAGCATAACCAAGGGAACAATACACACTGACATTGATCCCATTCATCCAGGACATAGCGGAAGAGTAATTAAGATTGAAGGCTGTGATCAGACATGCACTCGCGTCTGATCACAGACATGGGAGCAACTATCATTGAATATTTTCTAGTGCTTATGCATTGAATTAGGCAGTATAGTACTTAAGAACTGAGAGTCTGTGGTTCCAGACACCTCGGGGGAGGAGGGGAGCGGTCTGGAACCATGTTTGATTTAAATTACAAATCACTTCTGATTTAAACTAATTCCCTACTTCCTTGCATCCCCTAAACTCGCTCACTACCATCGTGTGTAGTGGAAGTCCCCATGCCATTGCCAGAGTTTAAGCATCTAGGGAAATCCTATGAAATAAAATGAAATTCTTTCCCATCAGTAGGCAGTGCAGATGACAGTGAGACACATTGAGGTGACAACACCTATCTCATGGGCTGTTTGCATCTCCACTTGTTTTAGGAGCATAGGAAGCTACCTTGATGAGCCAGGCCTTTAGTCCATCTGACCAAATACTGTAATATCAACTTTGATAGTCAGCAGCTCTCTGGGATTTTGGGGCAAGATTCTTTCTGAACCCAACTAGGAAATGGCCAGGAGCTGAATGTCTTTCTTCCTGCAAAGCAGCTGCTCTACCACCCAGTGAGGACCCCTCTGACCCACTCTGAGAAATGGTTTGTGGTCAAGAAGAAGAAAAAAGAATCCCTTCCCTTATAAGTCTTAAGATCAATTATTTTTTCAAACAAAAGCACACAGCCTTATCCTGATGAAAAGCAGTGTTTCACAGCAGATCCTTGAAGGAGAGTTTAGCTTCTGGAGATGCCAGAGTTGTATGTGTGTGTGTTGTGTACTCCAAGTTATTTTAAAGTGGCTTCATGCAATTAGAATCCCAAAGATCACAGAATAATTTTCTTATGCCTCATTTGATCCCAGCACTGTGGTTCCAGATTGGAGTTTCCTGAAGGTACATTTACTAATACTCTACCTTCTCTCATTCTCTCTCTCCCCCTCTCTCTTGCTGTGTTTGTTTCCATGGCTCAGGAGGAGCAAACCTAGTGTCTTGTGGAGGTGCTGGTTATGTCAGATTCTGGAGTACGCAGAGGAGCAGGTTACTGGGAGAGTTTGAAGCTCATGGTGGAGTGGGGCCCATTATTATGACAATTGGAAAAAGAAACCAGTACCTCATTACAGGGGATCTAATTGGATGGGTGAAGATATGGAACATAGAGGTAAGAATAAGAGACACTGACCATAGTTTTAAAAAAAAAAAAAGGTAATATCAGTTCAGATTTTAAGAATGTCTAATAATAGCAGAGATGTCCATATCTGAAAGAAGCTAACAATTTCATTTGCATTTTTTTAAAAAAATATCTGGATTTGTACTTTGCACATCTTGTTTGCCTGGTCCCGGATGAAAAAGGGGTGCTGGATGAGGCCGAGTTTGGAAAATACATCTTTTGGACTATAACTCCCAACAAGCCAGTAACCAGCCAGGGTGGGGGAGGAACTCTCAGGTCAATGGACCCAAGTAGTAACTTTTCCAAGCTACCGGGATAGATAATATTAATCCAGCAATGCTCTTTATATGTTCTTATCAGTATCATAAGCTGCCTAGATGCCCTGAACATATTGGATCTCACCTGATCTCAGAAGATAAGCAAGGTCAGGCCTGGCTAGTACCTGGGTGGGCAACCAACAGGGAATACCAGGTGTTGTAGGCACCTGGAATAGGAACTTGCAAGCCACTCCAGTATTCCTGCCAAGAAAACTCCATGGACATGGGGTCTCAAAGAGTTGGTCATGACACAACAACAACAACAACAACAACAACAAAATCAGTACCATTGCAATGTGATAAAGTGCAATTACCACTGAAACATTATAGCACCAGAATGCTCAATATTTGGATGATAGTGTTACATGGTTTTGGTATATACACACATTGCAGGTGTCAATAATTATACTTTTATTAAATAGACTAGTGTTCCTCAGATGTTCTTGGACTACAACTCCCATAAATCCTAGTCAACAGAGCTAGTGGTCAAGGCTTCTGGGAGTTTTAGTCCAAGAACACCTGGGGATACAAGCTTGGGAACCATTGGTCTGGTGCATGAAGACAACTATATTGAGAGGTTGTGGTTTAGGCTGGGTGGTGGTCACTGCTGACCTCCATGTGCTGCTGGATTTCATCCCCTGTCAGTACCTGGAAAGCCAAAGGTCCCTAGGTTGTCATCTAGATCCTTCTGGTACCATAGGGGTTGTATACTTCTTGCATTACAACTTCTGGAATCTCCTAACTAGCATGCTGGCCAGTGGTCATGCTAAGCAGGGAGTTCTGAGAGGTTTTGGAGACTCAATCACTTTGAATTGGTAATATTGCATTCAGGCCATCCCTGCACTTTGACCTTTTTGATACAGATCACTTCAGTACCTGTTTTCTTCTGCCCTCTACCAGGACCACTGCCTAACATTGAGAGACAATGTGATAACACAGGCACCTCTTCTGATAAGGTCATTCCAGGCTCACGATGATAGTATCACTAGCCTGGAGACCTGCGAACAGAACAACAGCTTCTTCATCTTGTCTTCCTCGACAGACTGCAGCATTGTGCTTAGTGACCTTTCCGGCGTTCCATTTGGAATATTTGGACAGGTAGACTTGCTGCAAGTTTACTGCATTTCCCTCGTTATTATTATTTATTTTAATAGCTGTTTCTCCTTCCTTCTCATCACTGTGCTCATTATCAGCATTTTAGAACAAACTGTTGTCAAGGATTCCTGCAGAGATATTTCCCTGGAGGAAGACACAGAACAAGCAAACTAATATGTGGTATTCCATGCCGCCCATCCTCCCTTCCATTTCTCCCTTGCTGCAAATACATAATGCGGCAACTCACAGGGTCTCTGGCAGATCTCCCCTTCAAATATGCTGTAGGCAGTATTTGAAATTGAAGAGAGGTAAAAGCTTTCCTCCAAGTGCAGATAACTCACAGAAATAATTGGATGGCTTGTAATTTATCTAAATAAAGTGGCAAAGCTGAGAGATCTCCGTATCCTTGATGTGAGACAGAGGCTGAGCCAACTCCTTGACTGTGTTTAAATATGTTCATTAGCTAACCAGGGAAGTGCCAGTTTTTAGGACACACTGAACAGTGGCATGGTGGTAAATGGCATGGTGGTAAACTTTAAGTGGCACATCAGAGATTGGCACCTCATGAAAAATGACACGCTGTTTTGTAAACCTACGAAACGTTACGACACAAAATGAAATGGCAAATGGCGTTTTATTATGAAACAAAATGAAACGCTTCTTTTCCCTTTTGAAAATGAAACATTTCATTACTCTGTAAAAGGGCTCCCTTGTAAAAGGCTACCCACAAAATTTGGTGCCTCTAGGATCCAGGGGAGCCATTTTATACATTAACAAAACATTTCATTTTTGTTTCATTTCATTATGATTTTTTTAAATAAAAATTATTAAAAAATGAAACAAAATGAAACACAAGGAGAAACAGAACAAAACAAAACACAATTTTTCTGTTTCGTTCCCATCCCTATGGCACGTATACCCTCTGATTCCATAGGCTTGTCCATTGAAATGAATGTAGAAAAGTTAACTTTTCAAATCTTTGCATTTTTTAAAAATAGTGGAAGAGCAACATATTTCCAAATTGGAGCCTATGTGGAAATCTGCCAACTGCCTTCGGCAGTGCTGGTTAGCTTTTCATAGGCCTGCAGCAGGTAGGAAAAATTAAAACACAGTTTTATTTAGAGATGGGCATGAGCTACTAGTTTGGGGGTTCATGCCAGTTTGTTCAGTGGCTGAACAGGTCTTCAGCTTTCCAAAGTTAAAGGCTGGGCTTGCTTCTTCTGATAAGAATTTAGGACCATCTGTAGGTTTCTTTATGTGGGGATGAAAGAAAACTTTGGATAAAAAATAATAACTGAGAGAAGTGGCCTGACCGGTTATGATCTGGTCTGATCATATCTGAAACTGAACTCAATTAAGTAACTCGAAAAAGTAGTCATACAAATGATAGGGCAAGACTACTACATTTCTTACCTGCTGTCTCTTGTAAATGTCACCTCATGGACATAAGAACAAATCATGTCCTGCCCTTGAAAGATATATAAATTCTCAGGGGTTTCATCATATTGATGGGACCTAGGCTATTCTTCTGTAAAGGACAAAACAAATGGGTCATATACAACTCAGGGAGAAAAGACAGCTTCTGAGGCAAAGTGGAGGATTGGAAATGAAACCCTGAAATTCACAAAGAACAGCAGCCTTCTTTGTTTGCACCAACTGGGAAGGCGTGAAAGCAGAAAATCCATTTGAAATGTCTCATAATTAGACATGGGCACGACTTGGCGAAATTCTCGTTTCCGTTTCCGTTTCTCGTTTCCGTTACATAACGGAACGAAGAATGACAATTACTCTGCCAGAACTCAAACTCGAACTGACTAAAGAAAAATTGGATCTGATTTGTCATTGTCGTTCCTGGCATCGCAGCAATCGCGCGATGCCAAGCGGCACAGGAAAAAAGTTTTAAAAATAAAAAAACCCCGATTCCCGGCCAAAAAAGCAGGCGAAAATATGCCTGCCTGAGGGCACCTACCAGAGGGGTGGTTTCTGGGGAGGGGTGTCCCCGGCCTTCCCCCCTCCTCTCCTGGGCTGCGCAAAGTGCGCATCCTCGTTGAGTCGCCAACTCGCCAAGCGGCGCGGCAGAGAAAAAAAGTTTTAAAAATTTTAAAAAAAAACCGATTCCCGGCCAAAAAAGCAGGCGAAAATATGCCTGCCTGAGTGAGGGCACCTAGCAGAAGGGTGGTTTCTGGGGGGGGGTGTCCCCGGCCTCTCCCCCTCTCCTCTCCTGGGCTGCGCATCCTCGTCTCGCCAACTCGCCATGCCATGCGGTGCAGGCGGGGGATCCAAAACGGGGCGACTGCAATATTTATTTTGAAATCGTGATGGTCCAAAACACACCAAAGCACCACAGAAACATGCGAAAATAGCTATTTTAAAACTGCCTGAATTTTTTCAGTAGCAGCAGTGGGTTTTTCTTGCAACCAAACGTCTCCAATTTATTTTATTTTATTTTATTTTTATTTTTATTTTTTTACACCTGTGCAATGATGGGCTGGCCATGGGAGTGGACCATGCAAATTTTTGGAGCCATTCCACCAATTGCATGGCCACTTGGCCAGGTTTTGACCGAGACTTCTGGGATGTGCCAGTCGGGCATAAAAAGCCACTAACCCTAGCCCGAACCCTAACCCTAACCCTAACCCTAACCCATACGCCAGTACACTGTCCTTCTTAGTGGGTCAGAGAGGCACCCAGAGGTACACCCCAGTAACTCACCCTAACCTTACCTGTAACCCTAAGCCTAGCCCTTGCGCTAACCCCTAACCCCAAGCCAGATCTGTGTACTCGCATTGCACTACAGCAAGTACACTTCCCTTCTTAGTGAGTCACAGTGGGCGCCCGTAGGGGTCCTCTCTCACTTCGTTCCCCAGCCCAAGTGCACCGCAGGCAGTGAGTTACAGAGGCATCCGAAAGAGAGGTGCCTCTGCCTGCTACTGCAACTTGGTATGCATATCCAATTGGCTATGCATGCCATTTTGTAGCGGGCCAGAGGAGGCACCCACCCCAGAGAGGTGCCTCCAGGAGCCCGCTTTCCTTTCATGGCGGGCCAGAGGAGGCACCCACCCCAGAGAGGTGCCTCCAGGAGCCCCCCCAAACCAGTACTAACGACAGACGAAAAACCAACAAACAAAATGACAAATTTTTGGAAAATTTCACGAAAAACAGAAACGAGCCGAAACGGGTTGGCTCCGACACACAACAACTCGAAACGTAATTTTTCCTGGTCGTGCCCATCTCTGCTCATAATTAATATTAAGGGTTACAGGGTGAGTCGGTTAGGAATATCTATTCCACAAATAAAATGAGTAATGCGAGCCATTAATGCTCAGATTGCAAGTCCATTGTTTGAGAACTCTCTTTATTTATTCATTAATTTATTCAGAGTATTTTTACCTCACCTTTATCCTTGGAAAAGGACCCAAGGCGGCTTACAGTAATGAGGGACAATATACTGTACTATCCAATACAGTTAAGACGTACATTAAAGCTACAAAAGAACTCTAGTAGTTAAAGAGATACTAAAAATTCCATGTAATCATGCATGGAAGACCATCCAAAAGTTATCGGGGATGGAGGCTAACATTGAAAGTACAGTGTCAAAGCAATCACACAAGGTAGATATAAACACAAAGTTATAAGTGGTTATAAACACAAAGTCTTTGCAATCATGTGTGATAGATTCATATAAAAGACACATAATAGGTAGTCCACCATTCAGGAAAAAGCTTGCCTGAAGAGAAAGATGCTGTTTCTGGAAAGACATCAGAGATGGAGCAGTCCTGGCCTCTAGTGGGAGAGAGTTCCAGGGTCTGGGCACAGCAGCCGAGAAGGCCCTTTCATGTATTCCCACAAGACGTACCTGTGAGGGTGATGGGATGGAGGGAAAGGCCCCTCCTAATGACCTTAACACCCAACCCGGTTCATACTGTGTTATCGCAGTCTGTTGACATCACAGGGTCAGGATTCTTCAGGAAATGGCAAAGCATGCTGCTTATATACTGCCCCACAGCACTGTGCTTCTGTGATCTGTATTTTGCACCTCTTCATTTTTAGGAAAGGCATTGGAGAATTGGGAATCATGCCCTAACTTTCCCCAGAGAAGAGCACAAACCGCAGATAGAGGAGGAAAGGGACACGAAACAGAACAACCTGCTGTCCTTGGTGGAAGGCAATTCTCGCCCTCATTCAGAGGAACAAGCAGTATCTGTTACGGAAGTTCAAGATGACTCCATAGAAATGTAAATAACTGCACTAAAAGCTGATTTACCATGACACATTTTGAGAGGGCAGACTATTAAGAATGAGACAAAGCATCTAATTAGCAGAAGTTTCCTCTCAGATATATATCTGAAATAGATTTGGCCACAAAATAGATATCTTGCTGAAAATTCAGAATCCCTGACCACCAAATTTTTTTGGCATTCATTTCAGTACAGAAAGTTTAAAAGCAGAGAAATGATCTTATTATGAAATTTATTATTTATTTTTCTTAATGGCACGCTGCGACAAATTTGCATGGCACTTTGCAGACATTGTTGCTGGGATCTGTTCCAGTTTGGACTGGATGATAGTTGATACAGGTCCTGTGAGTGTAATATTGGCCCCTAATTGTCCTGTGCTAAAGGATACATTTCCATCTGTGAAGCCTGAGGCTATGAACATGACCCTTGGAGAGAGGAAAACCACTTGCCCTTCCTGGCTTATAAAAGCACCTAGGGGGAAAACTGGCCAGATGGGAAAGAGGAGAGCGAATTACAGTGCTTGTGTAGACAGACAGACAGACAGACAGACAGACAGACAGACAGATAGATAGATAGATAGATAGATAGATAGATAGATAGATAGATAGATAGATAGATAGATAGATAGATAGATAGATAGATAGATAGATAGAATCATAGAGTTGGAAGAGACCTCAAGGGCCATCTAGTCCAACCCCCTGCCATGCATGAACCCCATCACAATATTTCTGACAGATGGCCATCCAGCCTCTATAGATAGATAGATAGATAGATAGATAGATAGATAGATAGATAGATAGATAGATAGATAGATAGATAGATAGATAGATAGAGATAGATAGATAGATAGAGAGAGAGAGAGAGAGAGAGAGAGAGAGAGAGAGAGAGACAGGTTGGGTTGGGCTGATGTCCTCTCCCCAAATATCTTAGACCTACTGTATTTGAAAGATAACCCTTTCCCCTATCTTGTCTGTCCAGCCAAGGAGTTTGGGGGAGCTGTTGTAGTCAGACATTGTCTCTACCACTTCCCCCTCACAAGATCAGTATGGGTAGATTACCTGTAGATTAGATTGATTAAGGCCTCATAATGTTTTTGGTAATGAATAGGAAGGCACCAGAACACCAGCTGTAGCTTAAGTTGTGTAGTTGAATAAGGACTTGAAATCAGATTGCCCAGGTCTAAGTCAAGCATTGATGACCATTACTCTTCACTGAAAGGAGAACATGTGTAGACCTGAGACCCCTCCATCACCCTCACTTCCTTATAATCTGACATCAGGGTCAGCTGAGGACAGCAACCAGCAAAAAAACCTTCTTGTTTGTGGCACCTAGACCATGGTGATTGCTTCAGGAGGAAACTCATCTGTATCTCATGCTTTTAAATTTCAGGCATTTCTTTAGGACCATCCTACACACCTAACCATTTAGTTGCACACAGCTATACACATGGAGTGACTAAGAGAGTGAGAACTATTTTACAATGTGCTTTTAGGTCAATTTAGCTTCCCTTTTAAGTGTGGTGACTAAATCACTGTTTTTTTCCTCTTTGATCTCTGCTTGGGGAAATTGAGAAGTGCACTTTGAGATACCCAAAATAAATACATCGATTAGGTCAACATTTTTACTTGTCCCTTTCTCTGTGCTTGATACGCAGTAGCCCAGTACCAAAAATATAGCAAGCAAAATGGACTCCGTATGCCAGGAAGAGCTTCACCTACAGATGCCAGGGTACAAAAAAAGCAGAGGAGCAAGATCTGTAATTAAAAAAGGGGGCACTGCTAATATAACAACATACTGCATTTGGCTGAAGAAACATAGCATTGCCACTTCTTCATATTATAAGAGTGTTATATAAAAATGCACTTAATGAAAAGTTGGTCTAACTCTGCACTTCTAATGCCTAAGAGGTTAGAGGTGCAAAGCTTTCTGATTGCGAGTGAGCTCATATATTGCAAAATACATAAATCTTTCATGGCTCTTTGTAATCTACACTATGCCCAGGCATAAGAACAGTAAAATTAAACTCTGGCTAAGTGCTTCCTCAGTTTTAAATAACTTCCTTGATGTAATCTAATGACGCCTTTGTTTTATTAAACATATTAATAACCTTGAGAACGTAACCTTCATGTGCAGACATAACACCCAAGGGAATGGTTCTTGTGACCCCATTTGCTGCCTCTCTGATGCCATCAGCAGGAAAAGATGCTGCTGGAAGCTGCCATGCAGGGGCTTCTACAACTGGTGTTCTAGTTGCACACAGCTGACCCCAAACACTATGCTGCCTGAGGCAAAGGGAAAGACCCTCTCTCTTGTGTCTAAACACTGTAATTGACTATCTTTCCATTTACAAACGTTGGATCTTATTTAAGACTGACCGTTAGGTTTGCCAGGTCTTAGGACTGAAAATGTCAGGAAAATAGCTATGGCTTCTCTGTCTATAGAAGTGCATCTAATCATAATCAACAGTCATGGAGGCATGGGGAAGTTTCATGTTGTTATGCACAGTGGTTGTTAAGTTTGCATGTCCTTCTTATCCCCATTAGAAACTGGCACCAATACCATGGGACACACTGTGCGTTCCTCAAATGGTTTTTTTGAGATGTGAATCCAAACCATCTTCCTTTCTCTCATTGGCCCGAATCCTACTGCTTAATATAGTAACTAACACTAAAAGAGGCCCATTGAATGAATGCGAGTTTGGTGAATCACCTCCTCTGTACGTTCAGGTGACTGAAATGGCGTTACGCGAGTTGTGGCCAGCTGTGCTAAAGCAAGTTGCAACTGGAGTAGGCCCACCTGAATCAGTGGAACATAACAGAGGAGTGGTCTTTCCAAATCCTGGTTGATTCAATGGACTCACGCTAGTTTTAACTTGCTACACTAAGCAACAGGATTTTGGCCATTATTTTGCAATAGCTGCACAAAGGGCCACCCTTTGAGAAGCACAGGGGGCAGTCCCTGCTCAGGTGTTGGTCTTGAACTCCCAGAGAATTAGAAGTACTGGATCTGGTTAACATGCTGCCACCTGAATCCAATTTCGGTACTGGTGACAAGCCAGTCCCATTGCTTACAACTGAGGGCAGCAGGGCAACCTAGGGGGATACTGACCAGGTCATATGGTATGCATCTGTCCTGCTGTTTAGCAACTGCTGCCTGACCCAGTTGCCCACTCCACCTAATAGCAGGACCGATCAAGTCCCAGTCCTGTTTCAGGAGGAGCTGGGCTAAACTTTTTCAGAAAACAAAAAATTCCAATAGCTATAATAAGCACCGATGACACGCCCTGGGTTCTCTAAAAGCTTCCGGGATTGTTTTGTTCACTGGTCTGAACAAGGGTCCCTCATGTTTTAGCGATGCCCAGGGAGGATTGTTGTAAGAATCCATACATTTATTAATATCTTTGAGAGACATCCAGAACATTAGGTTACTAGATTCTTACCTAGAGTGTTCAATTATATTACAACAGATTTTTCCAGCCTCCACTGGCTAACATTCTCTTTCTGGACTCTGTTCAGAGTTTTGATAATTAAATAGATGGGCTGGAATGATTTACAGCATGATGAATAACAACTCATCTACTCCCTGTACTGCTTCTCAGATTTCCTCTGATATCTCCCAACCCACTCACAAGCAACACAAATGGTGTCAAGTTTGCTTGGTTCCAACCAGGGCTTTTCTTCCCCATTTGTGTTTGTCAAAGATCTTTGAGTATCAAAACCTAGCCACCTTATTTTTGGGACTGCAGCTCCTGGAATCCATTAGCCAAGAGAATCCATTAGCCAAATTTTCTTCTTTCAGTAAATCTGCTGTAGGAATCAACTACTGGATTTTTCCCTATTTGATTGCATTTAAGTAAACATGGATATATGAATAAGAGTTCAAATATGGCCTGGTAGATTCCATTTTGGGGTTTTTAATTTTTTTAATTAAAAAAATTAATGTTTCCACGTTCAAAGAATGTCTGTCTTCTTTTTCATAGTGTGGATTTTGGCATAGAGCCTTATCCCACGACTGCTAAAAAGCACTTGTAAATGCAGGAAAACCCGTCTTCACTAACCGTGTCCCCCAAGCAGCCAGGTTTAAAAAAATAACTGACCACGCCCCCTTAAGTGCACCCCAGCAGGTCTTCCAGCAACCACCTCTGGAGGTTTTTTGGAGCCACTTTGGATGCATCTTTTAAGGCAACACAAACTTAAGTGAGGACTCCAAAACACCATTGGTTTTTTTTCTCTTGTACCCCATTGAGCTTACTTCCCATGATTTTTTAAAATGTGTGGTTTCAGGATATCGATGCACCAGTAAACTCACATCATATGCGCTGGCCTGTGTGTTACTGAAATTACTGAAAATTTCCCCATTAAACACCATGCTGTAAGAATAATTATAATTGCACATGTTACCACAGAGTTCACAGTAATACAAGGAAGGCGATATGTCGGCATAGAAACTTACAAAAAATTGTTTGCAATGGAAAATCAGGGAAACATCACAGAAACTGGTGTTTGATGCACATCATGGTGGTGGGGGCAAAAACTTAGGTGGAGAATACAGCATCATCCATGAGGACACAGAAACCCCCGTTCCAAATAATGTGATTTATGATGGAGTGAATCTGCCTTCTCTTAGGAGCCAGTTCTTCCAGCTGTGGAATAACACTTATAATCTGTCATTTTGCTAAAATCTGGTTCTCTGCATGTTTCCTTCCTTTGGTCAATCAATAGATTTGAAGCTAATGAACCACTGATGTGCTAAATAAGGGTTAAATCCAAGTATGAGATTCAGAGAGAATTAGACCCATTGATTCAATGGGAAATGCACAACCCACTCACAAGCAACACAAATGATGTCAAGTTTGCTTGGTGCCAACCAGGGCTTTTCTCCCCCATTTGTGTTTGTTAAAGATAGTTGAGTACCAAAACCTAGCCATCTTACTTTTGGGACTGCAGCTCCTGGAATCCATTTGCCAAGAGAATCCATTAGCCAAATTTTCTTCTTTCAGTAAATCTGCTGTAGGAATCAACTACTGGATTTTTCCCTATTTGATTGCATTTAAATAAACATGGATATATGAATAACAGTTCAAATGTGGCCTGGTAGATTCTATTTTTGGGTTTTTAATTTTTTAAAATTTTATTTATTTATTTATTTATTTATTTATTTATTTATTTATTTATTTATTTATTTATTTATTTATTTTTGCCTACTGGAGTACTGAGGATAAATTAACATTTTAATAAATAGAAGCTACCACACATTGTTAAACATACAGATAATCTTTGTTTCATTTTACTTTTATTTGTCTTCATTTTATATTACTTTTAGCCTTTGAATCCCTTTGGATTATTGAATTATTGAAATAGATGGCTGCTTTTGATTACAGTGATAATGAAACATGTGGACTGGATATTATTTAATTAGGAATAAAAATAATTAATTTAAAAGATGCCTCACAGCTTGATTAAAAAATTAAATAACTCATTAGACATGCAATCTGTGCAAGTGTATCTGGGAATAAGCACCACTGAAATCAAATAAAGATGTATAGAACGGTTCTGCACAGCACCTAAATAGCTGTTTTGTTTGTTTGGAATGATTAAATAAACAAAGGCATCTGTTTATTAAGCATTCGGAACAATTGTTTGATTTTCATGCAGCATGATTAGTTTGGGGTGGGACAATTTCTGTATTATACACAATTTTGGATTCAACTCTGTTTCATCCTGAGGCTTTGTTACCAGCTATTATAAGATTCTTGAACTATCTTGTTTCTGCTGGTTCATTTCACTGATCCATCCATCTGATGGTTCAGCTGTGTTGAGCCAGCCGAAAGGCATGGGCAGTGAACTCCACTTCAGGGTAAATGTGTTGCTTGCCCTCTAACCCTACCACTTCATTATCTTGTTAACTGTAAGATGTGGATGCCTCTTTGTAAGTCATGCTTCTTTGTACATATAAGTACAGATAAAATGTAAACCTCAAACCAAGCCATGTTGTTTCGCATTCATTCTCTCCTTTCTGTTCATCTAGAGCAAATATATGGGACAACACAATCCTGGGTAAAAGTTACAAAGAGAAGAAAACACAGAAAAGAAGAAAATGCACAAATTTCAACAAAACTGCTGGGATAAAGCCAACCGGTAGGCAATTTATTCTGCAACATTTGGACTGTATTGCTCTGATCCAGAGCTCTGCACATGCCCTGAGACAGCCATGGAGCTCTTGATCATGCTGTTCTCCTCCTTCACTTTTGTGAATGCAGTCAAAATCGGGCCTTAAAGGGATGCATACACAGATCTGTCAGCAGTATTTCAGAACATATATGCTCGCTTGGGATCCACGTTGGGATACAAGGAAGCTCTTGAGTGTGGTGAACTTCCAATTGCTTCCTTCTAGAAGATGTCCCTTGCATTCCATCAACTCTCCTGTTGATGATCCTGTTAACCTCTGCGTTGTGGCTCTGGGAGAAAATGCAGAGAATAGGCTGGATGAAAAAAGCTGAAATACCTCAAATGTCTATGTTATAGTTCTGTGGAATAGATACTGGCTGGTGGAGCCTGGAAACATCCATGTTCCATTCTGTTGTGTGTCTGTGTTTTTATTTTGTCAGAATTTTAAAGGAGTTTTCTAAGGTGATAAACGTATTGGGAAAGGATAATGATCAGTACTTTGGACAGCTCCTGTAAAGAAAGTATAGATAGAAAGGTGCAGATCTGTTATTTTTAGCTATTACTCCAGAATGCCCCAGTGGTGATATTAAATCTGTAGAGCTGTTATTTGAACAACAACAAAAAAACAACCAGAGCAGATGTGCAGAAATTGCATATGGGTTGAAATGTGCATTAAAATACTAAGAATGTAAAGAATGTTCTAAATTTGTTTGCATAGAGAGACACAGATAGGAATCCCGAAGGCTTTCATGGCCTGGATTTGATTGTTGTTGTGAGTTTTGTGGGCTGTTTTGGCCATGTTCTTCCAGAACATGGCCAAACAGCCCAAAAAACTCACAACAACTGATGATGAAGCTGTTTGGGTGAACAGCGATGAAGCTGTTTGGATGAACAGCGAAACATTTCTATCTCTCAAAAAGAAGTCCAGTAGCCATGACTCAACTTCCAGAACAATTGACACAGTTAAGTTTTGTTCTTTTGTGCAGCATCCACTCCTTTTGGTATCCTTTCCATGTACACCCAGAAAGCATAGAAGGCTGGACGGTGAGAAAAACACAGACCACCCTATCAAGGCTTTAAGCTGCCAAATCTCTCCTGAAACAAGATCCATTCCAGTTTAGCAAATTGCTCAACTTTGCACAAAAAGTCATCCTCGCAATGGCAAGGATGATTCAACAGCACCTGCCAATCTCAGCAGGTCCTTGCAAGCAAGGAGAAAAACATGACAATTCCCCATCATCACTGCTGAGGATGAGAAAGCAAGGATTTGGCTCTTAAAATGTATCATTTTCTGGCAGAGCTAAGCAAGATTGCAGAGGGGCACAGAAATGAGGTGGAATGCATTTGCAACTGAAGTGATGAGGCTCTTATGACAAGCAAAGCAAATATACCCTCCCTCACTAGGATCTGGTAGACCTCCTTGATGCTTGAAGAGGCTTTTGCTTGATGCTTTTTTTGTATCAAGTTGATGGATGTCTGAGGAGGTGAACTTGATCCATGAAAGCTCACCTGCCTGAGAAAGTGGACTTGATTTAAAAAAAATCCACATTAAAATGGAACAGTTGAAGATGCCACATTTTTGTCTCTTGTTTAGTTTAGTTTGTTTTATTGTTTGATATGCTTGCTCAGAGTAGCATAGCTACTTCTTTGAGCACTATGCATGGAAAAAGTAATATTTATGTTCACGGAGACCCACATTTTTTCTGGATTCCTCAAGGAACTAGCTCTTTGATTTAAAACTAAGGCTTTAAAAATTGCGAAGGATTGTGAGCTTTCTTTGGCCAAGCTGAATTTTAAAAATGTTCTGTCTCCCAGCATATGTATCTGTGTTGATCCAGCTCCTTCAATTTTTCTCAGCTGCACAAGTGGCACAGCATGATTAGGTGGAAAAAATTAGCTCTGCTTTGGCTCCAGTTGTGCTGACAGGTGAAATTATTTTCTGCATTTGAAATAATCCTCCAGTTTTGAAAAGTTGTATTTAGGTCATTAAAGATTGAGGCTCTGAAGGAGACGACAGATATGAACCAACTCCACTCTCTACTGCACCCTGACAAATACTTTGGGGAAAATCAGCAGAGAAGTGTTCTGAAGATTTAACACTGCCTACCCTTTCGGCTAGTAAGTAGACCTTCATTACATTCCCAATACTCAGGCTTTGGCTTGCCACATGTATTAAAATTCTGATCACACTTGTAATCTTTTAAATTACATTGGGAATCTGTGCATAGAGAAGAATTGTGTGAGGGGCATGGGCAGCAGAGGGCAGTAGTGGGGTTGAGGCCCTACAAGCCTAGTTCTATTCTTCCTTCCCCTCATGGAATGGTGAATGCATAGGAATTGAGCCACAGAATAGAAAAGGAACATTATGGACTACCAATCTTGTCAGGAAATATACTAACTAACTAACTAACTAACTAACTAACTAACTAACTAAATAAATAAATAAATAAATAAATAAATAAATAAATAAATAAATAAATAAATAAATAAATAGAAATGCTTTTTTATCATAGGACATTGAAAATTAGGGAAGCCTGGAGAAGAACATTTGCTCCATGAGGTGAAGCAACTGGGGTGCCCCCAGGAATCATTAAAAAAATCTACCAACATCTGCATCTCTATTAGTAGGAAGGAAGGAAGGAAGGAAGGAAGGAAGGAAGGAAGGAAGGAAGGAAGGAAATTAAATGACTAACAAGTTGTTGCTCTTTTATGACATTAACATTTGGTACCTGAGGTAGCTAGGGTGTGTGATAGACATTGTCAAAGAGGAAAAGCATAGAAGAGGCCAAAAAAAGCCTATAGAGAAATGAAGACATTTTTCTTGGAATCTGGATAGGGAACACCTTGATGTATTAGGCTTAAATAAAGGAGAGTTGAATGCTGGGAAAACCATTTTTAATGGTTAACTAAGAAGTTTAACGGCTATATTTTAATGTGAGCTTTTATAAACCAGTCCACTTCCTCAGATATCTTTAAGGTTGCCCTTTTTGTCTAATTTGTTTTCATTTTTCTCTTGGTTTTGGTCCAATATGCTAGCAAAAGCAGCCTCTTCTAAAACTACAATTCAGGAGAAGCTGAACAATCATGTGTGGTGATGCTCCAGCTGAGACCTTCTAAAAGTTACTCCTGCAACAAGCATGGATTGTGGCTGGATGGACATGAAGTGTTGGTTCAGTGGTTCATGCCAGTTGGTCTGTCAGGCAAACTGATATTTGGCACTTCCCAGCCCCTCTTCCTCTGAACGGTGCCCACTTAGAGGTAGTAGTGGCTTACCTACCCTACTTCCTCCGAGCACTGCCTCTGCGGAATTCCTGCTACAGGAGGTAGGGCTGGGAACCACAAAACACTGGTTTGTCCAAAGGAAGAACCAGAATTTCATGTCCAGCTCTGCTCTAGAATTATAGTCCAACAGATATTACTTTTCTAACCTCTGATCTACCTTAGGGGTGGTGGTGGTGGTGGTGGTGGTGGTAGTGTTTGGACCTCTTGCCTGACTCTATTTTGGGGCCATCCCAGTATTTTAATGCCTTTAGATCCAAGGGATCCCTTGAATGGCATTTAGGTGCTTCTTTATTGCTTACATTTTTGTAAATTTACTGCCACTTGGTATTATATGTCATTGCTTTCACTACTGCAGACATTCTTTGAAGCAGATTTAAGCTCAATAAATAAGAAACAAGGCTGTTGGTGTCTCTTCAGCTGAGTAATCTTGGCAGTCCTAATTCTGGTGACACCACTGGAACGTCAGATGGTTTACTGTGTCTTCCACCTTTCTTTAATCTACCGCCTGGCTTGAGGGCTCTGGGGAAAGATCAAATCATATGTCACTGCAGTCTCTTCTCTTTGCAAACAGCAGCGGGCTTGTGGTGAAGCCAGGATGAAGCACAGAAAATGTTTAGTAGTGAGTGTGTCATCTTTGATTTGCCATCCATGTGAAATATGCTTGCCACCTGGGGATTTTGTTGTTTTGTACGTGAAAACTTGGACAAACTCCATCCGTAAGATGCACACACCAGGTTTCTGATGAGAATAAAAAGAAAAGACAGAAATTGTTTTTTTTCCAAAAATCTGAGTCCAACTTCAAGTTATGTGTTTAGCATCATGCTGAGTTGGCCCTACTTGTTTTATTTAGGAAATGCATTCTCTGGACCTGGTTCACTGTCTCCATTTTGTAGCTAAGGCCCTGTAGAGAAGCATCATAACTATAAGGAGGCAAGGAGGCAGCCTTTGATAAACCTAAGCCAGAGAGAGCCCATAGGCAGAGGCAGCTCTCCCACTAGACAATAAGAGGCACTCACCACAAGCAGTACTAGGATGGGATAAAGTTGAATTGTGCCTTCCCAGAAGACTCAGGATTGCTTGACTGTCTGCTCTTTAATAGCAACACATGTCACAGTTGGACCAGGTCAGCATGCTTTCCAGAGCGGGGCACTGGTTGTGCAGTGTCACAACAGAGGCACAGTTAGCATCCAGCATTCTAGAAATTGCTATGTCCCAAGTATTTGAGAGTAGGTTGCGCAAGGCTGGGAACCACTGTCTTAGACAACAGATGTGTTGTTATTGCTACGTTGAGATTTCTATATATATGTGTGTGTGTAATATTGTGTAAGATTGGGAAGTAGACATGGACATTTCGTTTTGGAAGGGGTCCAAACCAAAATGCAGCAGAACAGCTGCTGTTTGGTACTGAGATCCACCTTTCAGAACAAAATCAACCAGTCTCTTACCTTGTTTTGGGTAGCGTGGGGCTAAACTCCAACCAGGAAGCAGCATGATTTGTGTCATCTTTCACTCTCCCTGGCACTGGCCAGTCAGGGAGGCATGCACAGCCCCTGATTGGCCAATGCCAGGGAGAGCGAAAGATGATGCATCCGAGGCTGCTTCCTGGTTGGTGTTTAGCCCCACGCTACCCAAAACAAGGTAAGAGACTGGTTGATTTCATTCTGGAAGGTGGATCCCGGTACCTAATGGCGACTGTTCTGCCACATTTCATTTCAGAACCAGACCCCTTCTGAAATGAAATGCCCATGTCTACTGGGAAGTTTTAAAATCTTCTTATTCTAGAGAACATAGTGCCATCCTTGTAGGAAGTTCATGTTCCCATTGACATAAGGGCATGCCTGTACTGAACAAATATGGGTAGAACTTCATTATAAATACAGAAAGCCACTTCAAATGATCAAAATAAGTTTGATCTTTATGTTGCATAAGATTATGAGATGGCAAAACAGAATTACATGAATCATCCTAGCACAACCTGAATTCTACACAGACAAAGTTCGTTCTTAACCTTTTAATAAGTACAAGAAAACTGAAGGGGGCTAATTTCATCAACTACATACAACAACGGCTCCAGAATTAATGAACAACCAGAATTAACATTCATTGCAAAACATTTCACAACTTAGTCACATAAGATTTTATAAACTTATAAAGCTGGACCTTTTTCTCCCTGCAGTAGCTTTGAAATGATGCCCTTACAAGATGTTTTAAAAGAGATTCCTCCTTGCCAAGTGACCTTTCCAGTTTGAACAGACATATGCTTTCCTCACCATCTGATATGAGGAAAGGCTAGAACATTTGGGGCCCTTTAGTCTGGAAAAAAAGCGCCTGAGGGGGAATATGATTGAGACGTACAAAATAATGCAGGGCATAAGTAAAGTGGGCAGAGGGATGCTCGTCTTCCTCTCACAAAATACCAGGAGGGCACATCCATTGAAATAAAGGGTTGGGAGAGTCAGAACAGACAAAAGAATGTTGTTTTAACCAGTATGTTGTTAGTCTGTGGAACTCCTTGCCACAGGATGTGGTGATGGCATCTGGCCTGGATGCCTTCAAAAGAGGATTGGACAGATTCCTGGAGGAAAAGTCCATCATAGGCTACAAACCATGATGGAGATGTGTAATCTCTAGGCTTAAAACCAAGGTACTTCAAGGGACAGATGCAGGGGAGTGGTATCAGGAGACAGATATCTAGTCTCGTGCACTCCCAGATGCAGTTGGTGGGGCCACTGTGAGATACAGGAAGCTGGACTAGATGGGCCTTTGGCCTGATCCAGCATGGCTCTTCTTATATTTCTTATGTTCTTATGATCTTATGATTGTACTATAATATTGAGTGGTGGTGGTGAAGGGTACATGTCTTGTCTGGAGAAATTCAATGTGGAAACTTTTGTTGTCTGTTGGGATTGTTTCCATTGTATGTTCCACCAGTAGAGTCATAAATGAAATATTACAGAATACCACGAGCCTCCAGGGAAATCTTTCCAAAGGAAACCAGATCTGGACAAAATGCATGTAAACCAGGAGTTTTCTGATTGCTCAAAGTGAGCAATTCAAACACACATTTGGGGGCATCTGTGTGTGTCTTGAAAAAAACTTCATAAAACTTATCTTCATCTGGAGAACTCAGAAGAGACTGTTATCACCAATGCAGCATTTCTTCTAAGCAGCTTCTGAGATTGTTCCTAGTCCATAATGGGGATTGGAGCTGGTGTAACAGAAATACTTTTTTTTCATATGCCAGCATCAGCACTTCTGACTTAGGACAGGAAAAGGCATCTGACTTCTTCAAGCTAGATAACAGGAGGCGACCGAGTATTCGATGGAAAGCCGAGAAACAAAAAGTGAATTAAACGGGAGCTCGTGCTGATGATTCACCACAGTCTAGTGACAGCCCCCATATGGCTGCAAAAGGCCATTTTAAAAATTAAAATATAATCACTTTGGGGGCTGGATCAATTCCCAGTGAGCTTTCTAGACTTAGCCAGGTGTATGATCTCAGTTGGAAAAACGCTGATTTTTTTTCCGCCATCATTAATCTTGCCAGACTGTTAGATCTCTCTCTCCCCCCTTCCCCCAGGAGTTTTAGATATAAAATGCTATTATTAAATTTATATGGAGCACTTCGGAATATTCTCATTAATCATCTCAGAACTTCTGGTTTGGACATTGAATGAGAGACAAAAAACTAGCTAGGTTTAACTCTTAACTTATTTGGCTGAAGCATCATAGCTTCAATTTCCTGGCTAAGGAGTGAATATTTGTAAAGCAACATCCTTGAAAGGTCTTGCCATAGTGGTTATTTTTGCTTTGCATTTTGCATTGTCTCTCTCCCTCTTAAGTAATTTAAAGTAATTTAAATGGGAAAGCATTTAAATGGGAAATCATCTACTACGGTAATCTCTGTGTTGAAGGGTCTTCCTGCAGCGCACTATGGGAGGCCAGGCTAACAGAGTGAATGTACTTCCTAGAAAGTACAGTGGTACCTTCTATAAAGGAATTAATTCGTTCCAAATGAAATTATATTAAGCAAATTTTCCTTTATACAAATTCCCATAGGAATGCATTGAAAACGGAGTAATCCCATTTTTTTGTTGTACGGATTCTCCCCATAGGCGATTATGTTAAGCAAATTTCCTCTATCTCCAGAATTTTTTATGTTGTACAGATTTTATGTTATACAAACTGTTTGTTATACAAGGGTCCACTGTACTTTAAATGCTATGGGACAGCTTGCAAGCAGCATGCTTTGCTTCCCTCCTTTTTTATTTTTACTCGATGGAAAAGTGTTTTCCACCAGAGATTAGAAAAATTAGGCTTTGGGGACTGTAGCTCCCTTTATTCCCTGGCAAACATTTCTGTTGTTTTTACAACTGTTTCAGCCACGTTCTCACAGTCTACTGAGTTCATTTTCACAGCAGAAATGAAAGGGATGTTTTGGCGAACCCGACTGGAATAGAGTCTGAAACTGTTAAATCACTGCTGAGTACTCCATAAAAGAACCCTGAAAAGGGTCATTGTAAGCCATTGGTTATTGCTGCCATTAAGAACCAACTGCCATTTTATCACTATAAACTTTTTTTGCTTGATCATAGCTTCAGCAAATTAGAATGATTTATTGGTGAGTGCCTCTCACAAAGGCTGCAAAGGTGATTTGCCTCTAAAATGGCTTGTCATTCCATTTTTTTTCTCTTCTTCATTAACTTTCATATTCATCTTAATTCTTATTTTTTAAAAAGTCAAATACTGTAAGCCCAGTCACAATGTGGATTTTATGATATTCTACCCTTTTCTTCTTCTTCTTCTTCTTCTTCTTCTTCTTCTTCTTCTTCTTCTTCTTCTTCTTCTTCTTCTTCTTCTTCTTCTTCTTCTTCTTCTTCTTCTTTTCTTTCTTTCTTTCTTTCTTTCTTTCTTTCTTTCTTTCTTCTTCTTCTTCTTCTTCTTCTTCTTCTTCTTCTTCTTCTTCTTCTTCTTCTTCTTCTTCTTCTTCTTCTTCTTCTTCTTCTTCTTCTTCTTCTTCTTCTTCTTCTTCTTCTTCTAATCCTCCAGCACTGAAAGCTGCATTTGATGAAAAGAGTTTATTACCTAAAGAAATCCTGGACCGGGAAAAAAGATCAAGGCAGTTGTATGAAGAAATGTGTAACAAAGCAGGGGGAACCTGTGAAAGGAAGCAATGGAAGTTGAAATGAAATGAAATGGGCTCCAACTCAAAAGGAAAGGTAGGTGTGTCTGGCAATATGGTAAGGAAGACTTTGACCTGGAGACTTACAGGGAATCAAGCAGAGAGCAGGAGGAGAATTAAGAAGGGAATGGCAGATGTTAAAGGATCATGAAGGCAAATCCTGTGAGGGCCAGGTAAAAGACACCTTTGAGGTTCAGTTTTCTGGCTTGAAAGGGCAGTATAAAGACACCACTACCACAAATGTTGTCCGGTACAAGCCTGCTAAAATCAACAGGAGCTGCACAAAGAGGATTAATTTTTCCCTTTAGGGCCTGGCAGAGGGAAAGGCAGTCTAAATTTGGAACCAAACAAGTGGCAAGAAGAAGAAGAAGAAGAAGAAGAAGAAGAAGAAGAAGAAGAAGAAGAAGAAGAAGAAGAAGAAGAAGAAGAAGAAGAAGAAGAAGAAGAAGAAATCACAACTGAAACTCAGTAGTAAGTCCCAACTGGAGTAGGACCAGTGAATCAATGGAATCGAGAGATTAACTGACTCATTAAATGCCTACTGATTCCATGGGCCTACTCTAGCTGGCACTCACTGTTGGAATTTAGCCAATAAATGCAGGGGAATGGATGGAAATGCAGAAGAAAAGCAAGAATGGCACTAAAACAAACAGCTCCAGAGCTTGAAGCAGTTGCTTTTTGGGGTGAGTGTGAGGAATCCCAGGAATTCTAGCAGCTGTGGTCCAAACAACTGCCCTTTCCCAGTGTTGGAGGAGATATGTAATCCTTACTGATGTGCTCAAATGTTTTTTCTTTCCTTGCTAAGGTGCAAATTACTCATTTTCTTGAGTGGTTCTCAGGATATTTTCTACAGGTTCAACCTAGTGAGAGTACCAGTCATAGCAGTGTCAGAAATCTGGAATATCTTAAACTCTCACAATGACAGAGAATATACAGAATTTAAGAATTATTTCTTAGCAATTCTTACTTTCAACCAACCCTTTCCCCCAGTAGCTCTGACTAAGGACTACTGATACCATCCTGACTATGTTACAAAATTGTTTGTTACAGAGATGACAAATATTCTGGGGTGCATTTTGGGATCTCTTGAATTGTTGGACAGCTGGCAATCCTTGACCAAGATCAAGAGTGACTTTCTAATCCACATTCCCAGAAGTGCCATATGAAGGGTACCAGCTCTGGACTGATTCTGCAATGGATTTCTCTCATTCTGGAGTTTGCTTTGAACAAGGAAACCTGGCCTTGGGCATTTGCCCTTGGATTTTGGAACATTTTACATTTCTTTTTCACCATTCCCAATGGTGTAATGCCCAGCCTAATGAAGACTTGTGTGGAGGCAACAGTTTATGTCTGTAATACCTTAGTGATCTAATAAAAGTATGACTGACTCTCATCTGCAGACTGAATATGAAAGACTATCAGGAAACATCCACAGAACAAGGGCTATATGATTTCGTCATTGTACAGTGTGAACTGAAAGGTTGACAAAGAAAAGATGGTGGCACACAAAGGCATTACAGTGGTCTCCCGTCCTTTCGTGGTTCATATACTGTGGTCCCGCTATATCACGGCACCGCAGTACACACCAAAAGGCCTTGAGGGATGGAAATAAAGGTTTTAAAAGCCCAGGCTTTTTAAACCTTCCCCCTCTTCCCCAAGCCCCGAGCTCCAGCTGATCAGTGCTGGGGTGGGGAAACAAAAGGTTTTTCTCCCCCCACCCCAGCGCCAATCAGCTGGAGCTCGGGGCTTGGGGAAAGGAAAAGGTTTAAAAAGCACAGACTTTTAAAACCTTCCCCCTTCCCCCAAGCCCTGGGCTCCAGCTGATTGGTGCTGGGGGGAATAAAGGTTTTTCTCCCCCACCCCAGCACCAATCCCAGGGCTTGCCTCCATGGAACCTCACACACCATTTCTCCCAAACCCCCTGGGGCATGGGGGAGCAGTGCATGAGGTTTAAAATGTCTTTAAGCAACGGATCCAGCTTAGCTCCACTGCTTAAAGACATGTTAAGCATTGTGGGCCGCACCCCAGTCCTGACATGACCTGCATCCACATATTGCAGATTTTCAATTATCACAGGTTGGGTTGGTCCCTAACCCCCGATAGATGGGGTGTTACTGTACATTCAAAAGGTCCTGGGTTCAATCCCAGCCACCTCCAAAGAGGGCTGAGAGAGACACCGCTGGGAGTGGACAACTGTGACCCCCTCTTTGATTTTGGATTGCAGTCATTGTAATCTCTCAGCAGTGGTTATTCTGGCTGATTCTGATGGAGAATTAGGCCCAAAACATCTGCCCATCTGTGCTGCAGTCTACCAGTGGTTCTTGAGCAGTAGCACATGTACCAATGCTGGCACCTACAAGTAGTCTTGGTGAGACTTGGGATTTTCTTTAAAATTTCTAAAAATCCATTATTTCTCTCTCTACATTCTATGACGTCCTCTTCTTCCTGCCACATACTGCACATACTGTCTGTTCATGACTTTTTGGCATGGGTTTAGTACAATTGATCATTCAATGCTTCCCCTAACCTCATTCTTCTTGCTACGGTTGAGATGCTGGCAGTATCTCACTTCTTGAGATTTGAGGATCAGAACATCGGCAGAGACCAGGGAGGCAGCAGTGCCTTGCAGTGTCAGGGGGCATATATTTATGATTTTGTGGGTCAAGTCGGTGGAGGATTGGGAAGGGACCAGAACTGCTTTTGGACCAGCCAACTAAGGACATGAGCACAAGGGGACAAGCAAATGGGCTCAGGGTGTAGATAAAATCCAGTGAAGGAGGCAAATAGCCAAGTAAGCAGAGCCAAGAGGAAGGAAAACAGGCAGCTGGGAAGATGGCAAAATGCATTGGGTAGCCAGAGTGATTGCTGTCACTTCTAGGATGTGCATCCCTGCTACCTTGTGCTCAGTTATTTTCAGGCCCAGCCCTGCTGAAGTGGTGTTTGGAAAGCCCAGAGGATGATGCCAGGGCTCTACTTTCTACCTAATTCCAAAATGACACTCTCAGTACCCACAGACTGCTGCTCTTGTTCCTTCTCTCATCCATATGCATGCATTGAACATCTGTGAGCACCTCTGTCTGGTTTCCCTGCCACCACCCTAGGGCAGTGATGGCAAACCCTTTAGAGACCAAGTGCCCAAACTGCAATTCAAAAACCCACTACTTTTTCGCCAAGTGCCAATACAGCCATTTAACCTGAATACAGTTGGCTGTGAATGGGGCAATGTTGGGTGCCCACAGAAAAGTGCCACCTTTAGCACCCTTGCCATAAGTTCACCAACACTGCCCTAGGGTGTCCGTGTGTGTGGATACTTGCATCTGGAACCAACATCTTCCCCTAACAACAGTAGATTGGGGCCAGAAGTTCAGAAGGGATGTGCATTTGTGCTCTAATGAGCTTCCAAGGAAAGAACTTGTATAACCCTTTCTTAAAGAAAAGAGAAAATACTTTTTCACCCAGATGATCACTGGTCTGTGGAATTCCCTGTCAGAAGAAGTGGGGACAGCTGTCAGCCTTGACAGTTTTAAGGAAGGGTTATACAAGTTCATGGAGAACTAGGGTATCAATGGCTATCATTATGGATGCCTAAGGACAACCTCCAGGGTTAGAGAGATAGGCAGGATATCTCTCAGTGCTATTTTCAGGGAATCATACAATTTATGTGTACATGTTGTTAATATTATGAGCTCCAATGTTTCAAATAAGCACATGCTAGCATTGTTCAATATATGTTTGCATTGCAGAGTAATGTGTTGTTCTGGAATGGAAAGAATCTGACATTTATTGTATTTATTTTCAGCATTTTGTTCACACCTTTGTACAGGAAAAAAAATCAAGCTGGGAAACAATATACCAGGCAATTAAAACAATGTCTACAACTAGGACAACCCCCTGAAGAGCTCCAAAATAATGAACAAATTGTGCACCTGCAAGAAAATGACAAATTATATATATCAAAATGTAATCAGGGCTTTATTAGAATACACCAGTAAGAAAGAACAAACCAAGTCCCTTATTAATATCAAAAATAACATTATGGGCAGAATTCAGTTTGTACAGGCAAAATGGAAAGTTATGTTGGTGCAAATGTGCCAGGCATTATTGTTAGCCATAGGGAATTGTGTGATTCAGTTGTGCAATTAGTTGTGTAAGTCCTGTTGTCTTCTTTGCACAGTGCACTGGCAGAAGTGTTTTGTGGATAACATTTCCATCTAGGCACTTTTGCAGCAACTAGGAAGGGCAACATTGAGTTGCACCGGCCTTGCTAAACAACTGGATTGTACCTAATCTTTCCATGGTAAATGGGGAACATTTATTTGAAATTAGGAGAGGTGGCAATGGCAATTGTTGACATGACATTCTAGGAATCTATAAATTAAGAGAAGAAGAGAGCAGTAAAAGCAAGAGGGCAAAATCCAACATTAGTTTTATCTAGATAACACATGTATGATTTAGACTAGTGGCCACTAAGAGATCTCATTTATTTCTCTTGACCTACTCAAGACAGAAACTGAGGCTGGGCTTAGTTCAGTATGAAAAAGTTGCTAGCCAACAAAAGCATCTTTAGGAGGGCCACTGCAAATGCATCTTTTTCTGGTTTCCACAAAAGGCAGGACAGGCAGAATTAATTTGGGGCATTTTGAAAAAGGCTCCTGGGATTCTGGCTGACCTCTCATAGAGAACTACCGTGCTGCTTTTGTTCTTCTAGTTCAGTGTCTCCCAACCTTTGGTCCCCAGATGTTCTTGCTTTAAAATTCCCAGAAGCCTTTACCACGAGCTGTGCTGGCCAAGATTTCTGGAATGCCTGGGCACCTGAGGCCAGGAACCACTGTTGTAGGTAGAGCAACATGCTTCTGGATAAGCATTGCTGGAGGAGAATAAATGTTTGTATTTAATATGGCTTTGGAAACTGCGTATATCTCTCCCCATCCATTCTCATCTGGCTCCAGTTTTCACTGGGTTGGTCTGAAAGTGTATTGTATTTGCATAACATTGGCGTGTTAAAAAGCCAGGAATATGGTGAAAGAACTGCAGAGACAGATGGCAGGGACATGTGCCATTTGGAAAAGAGATTCTTGTGCCTGTTCCAGAATAGGTTGTCCCTGGAGCAGTTTTGACTCCCATCCCAACCTGCATCTGCGACATTTGTGACTTCGTAAGGAAATATCTTGGCCTAGAGTTTTGGCCCTAGAATTGGGATGCTGCTGGATAGAGACAGCCTTGGTGTTGAATCATGATACCAAAGAGTGTTCAGAATATAGACACCCTGACTCCAAAATTTATAACCCATTATGTAGAGATGTTTAAGCCGGCCTCATCTCACCCTATCCAGGTCTGGTTTTTACTATGATTTGTTTTCCTGTCACCTAGGCCTTCTTTCTTGTTGCTGCAGGTTCACCAGATACATGTGAAGCCAACTGCAAGCTGTTCCTAATCTGACACAGATAGTGTGCCATTTTCTATTAGGGTGCCATGCATTTGTTTTCTACACCACAAGAATGGGAGAATGTGTGGGCCCTTCACTGGCTTGAGGGCTCTCTTTGGGCCCCAGATCCCATGATCCTTTGCCTTTGACTACACCTTTGTATAATGACAGGGAAGGTTCCCCATTGGTTGTGCCGGCAAGCATGGCAGGAGTTAAGAGTCCAATAGTATTTGGAAAGCCAAAAATTTTCCACCCTACATACACCTCTATTGCAGGGGTTAGGAACCCGACCCGACCCGCAATAAGTGAAAAGCCGGAATATGCGGATGCTGGGTCAGGTTGGGACTGGGTGGGCTCTCTCTTGTACTTCCCCCAGGCCTGGTGCTGCCCCAAATGGGCCTGCAGGGGGCTTTCCAGTCCCCCAGAGGCCCCAAAAGTGCTCTATAGTGATCTGGAGGTCACTTCTGTTTGTGGGGAAGCACTTTTGGGGCCTCTGACAAGCCTGGGAAGGCCTTTCCTCCTTATCCCAGGGGGATTTTTTCCATATACTGCAGACCTGCAATATACCAGGACCGCAGTATATGAACCGTGAAAGGGCGGGGGACAACTGTAACAGCTACTTCTGTGCACTGATTTGTGAGAAACAGGCAGGTACCAAGAGAATCCAGAGCGTTTCCCTTATCTTCCAGGTCCTTCCCACTTGCCTTCCTTTGTTATAACGACAGGTTTGTTTGGAATGGATTTGATCTTCCAAAAAAGGTGGAGTGGTCACTCCTGTTGATACTTTTCCCATTGCTTTACCACAGGTGTGAAGTATCTCAGAGGGATCTGAGAGCCACAAATCCCTGTCCTTGGAACTGCTTCCATGACCTCCACTTAAAAAAACAAAAACAAAAACAGTATAGGCCATTGAAAAAAGCTGCCTTTGTCTCTCTGCTAATCATTTAAATATAATACTTTAAAAGTTTTGGGTTAGATGTGGTAGAGGCATAGTTATTGGGGGCCTTTAAAATGCCCAAACTGCCTTTCCCACCCCTACAAGGAACAAGAGGACTTTTTAATAATGTAAAATACGTCAGGTGAAGAGGGGAAATTTGGAGAGCCTGGAGGACTCATGAAGCTCCTGTTTTATCAGGAAAAGTAATGAAAGAAACTAAGTTTCCAAAGGAAAGAAAAAGAAAATATGCCACCCCATAGTGCTTAAACAACTCTCTGGGTGGTTTACAATTTATTTATGCAGGCTACACATGGCTCTCTCTCTCTCTCTCTCTCTCTCTCTCTCTCTCTCTCTCACACACACACACACACACACACACACACACACACACACACACACACACACACACACACACACACACACACACACACACACACACACACACACACAGCAGGAGCAGCAGCAGCAGCAGCAGCAGCAAGCAGCAGCAAGCTGGGTATTCATTTTACCAACCTTGGAAGGATAGAAGGCTGAGTCAACTATGAGCCGCTACCGGGGATTGAACTCTAAGTTCTTGAGTACAGTTATAGCTGGAGTACAGCAGTTGAACCACCGTGCCATGAGGCTCTTCCAAAAATAACCACAGTATCTGATTGGAGGCCACAGTCCACAGGTGTGATTCTACATAATGTGAGAAATGGTTTTCTAGGTTGAAAGGATTACACCTTTAATCCTCAGCTCATTTCAAAACTGCTTAGCATATGATATGGGCTAACATTTAATCCATCCATTTAAATTACTTAGTTTGGAGAAACCGTGAGAAATTGTTCCACTGCCAGCATACCTCAAACGTAATTTACTCCATAAAACCAAGTCTTTTCCCCTACCCCCACCCTTGAAACAAATGGATGCATTACTGGGGTGGGGTGGGGACACCACCACTAAATGGAATTTTCATGTACCCCTGAGAAGGCCTTGGGAGTACGTTCATTTTCCAGCTGATAGCAACAGGAAGACTAATTCTGCAAACTCATTTGGTTTTACGTGTTTTTCAGGCTTCAAAGCTAGTCTGTGCAAGTAATCACTGTGCATTTAGATTTAACCAGGTGTGAACTACTGTCACTTAACCCTCGGTCTCTCTCTCTCTCTCTCTCTCTCTCTCTCTCTCTCTCTCTCTCTCTACATGAGCTGTGTAAAACATTGCCTGTTATACAGAATATTAAAACAAAAATGATCAGAATGTTACACTCCCACTTCTATAATTAGATTGAGCGATATTACAGCTTTGTTCTATTCATTGGCAGAAATTATAAGAACACAAGAACAGCCTTGCTGGAACAGTCCACAGCTTATCCAGTCCAGCATTCTGTCTCACACAGTGGCTCACCATTTGCTTCAGGGTATTCCCAAGCAGATGTCTTCACTTGCTTAAAATTCCCTGCAAATGGCATTGAGATATATCTTGCCTGGAAGTTGTCCTTAGGCATCCATAATGATAGCCATTGATACCATTGTTCTCCATGAACTTGTCTAACCCTTCCTTAAAGCTGTCAAGGCTGACAGCTGTCGCCATTTTTTCTGGCAGTTCCACAAACCAGTGATCCTCTGGGTGAAAAAAGTACTTTCTCTTATTTGTTTGAGATCTAGCACCCAAAAGGTTTATGGAGTGCCCCCTAGTCCTAGTGTTGTGCAATAGGGTAAACAGTTTTTCCTTATCTACTTTGTCCACACCACGTATGATTTTATAAACTTCAATCAGATCACCTCTTAGGTGCCATCACTCAAGAGTGAAGAGGCCCAGCTGTTGCATCGTCAGATGGTAAGGAAGGTGTTCCAGTCCCCTAATCATTCTGGTTGCCCCCTTCTACACCTTTTCCACTTCCATAGTCCAGTATTAAGTCCCAAGCAGGGCCATTGAATCAGTGAGGATTTGATAAGTCAATATCTCTGTAAATTCCACTGATTTAATGAGCCTACTCTAGTTGCTATCTGCTACTGTTTTTCATTCATTCATTCATTCATTCATTCATTCCAAAGGCCTGGACTTCCAGTCCAGCAATTCAAACATCCAGTTGGATCTCAATACCAGCCAATGGTAATTTTGAAATGGTATTTCTAATCCTTCCTCAGACAACCTCCCAGTATAATTTTCTACCCACTTTCCATCTTCTAAACAGCATTGTGACTTTAGAAACTCTTCATTGATAGAGCTCGTTTCTAATCTAGTTTGCTAACCGCTATACCACACTGACTATTCTGAAGGGTAGAGCACATCCCCTGGAAAAATGACCACACTCATACTCCCTCCCAGCATTCCCCTTATCACCACGTCATCTACAATTAATCCTCTAGTTTCTTCCTCAACTTTTTTGCAGGAGGAAAGTATTGGTCATATAAGTCTCTCTCTCTCTTTTTTAAGAGGGGACACATTTGGCAGAATTTGCTTCCCAACAGATATCAGTATACTGTAATTGAAATGTCCCATTATTACTGCACTGTGTCTCTTTGAAATCCTTGCAATTTATTTTTCTGTGGTTTCATCTACATCTTCTCCTTGACTGGGTGGCCAGCAGTAGCTTCCAACTACCATGGTCCTTTTGTTTTCACCCCAGTTATATTAATCCAAATGCTCTCGATGAGAGAACCAAACAAATCCACCTCTATTTGTGTGCTGGAATATGTACAGTACTTTTAACATATAAACTCCCTTTCTATTTTATTTTTAATGCAAATTTTGAGAAATGGGAAAATAGTGCAGCTACTGTTGTGAGCCCTGGAACTACAATTAATTAATTTAAAAAAATAACTTTCCAAGAACTAAATAGAGATGGCATTGTATATTTTATGTGTGTTTGAAAAATTGCTGGAAGATGCAGAGGCAGGGGAGAACTATAAATGTGTTGCTGCATGAAAAGGAGCAACAGACACGTGTTTGGAGTTATCATTCACCAACACTTAGAGTGGGTGGTGTGGCTGTGTCGTTACAGTCGTGACCAACTCTTCGTGACTCCATGTCCATGGAGTCTTCTTGGCAGGAATACTGGAGCGGTTTGCCAGTTCCTAATCCATGTACTTAGGGTACATGGTTTCATCTCCACTGGTATAGAGAGGCACCAGCTGCATTTGTAATTGATGAGGAAATAACGTCCTTCCTGTACTCACAGATGTTCTGTTACCACTTCTTTATTTTGCTTCAGAGGATTCCCTGCCATGGATTCCCTGGCTGATCTCTCATTCCCAGTCTTACTGGGAGACTGTGCCTCAGTCTTACTCATCTGTACAATAGGGCCAATGTGCTTTGTAAACACAGAATTCTTGCAACATAGACGTTGGGTGCATGTAAAAAAAGTGTTTTTCTGTAGCCCACAGCTTCTCTTGGTTGCTTTTATCACCCAGAGTTGTGCACTTGTTACCTCACTTGCCTGAGTGGTCTTTTTTATCTGCAAGTTTGAAGATCCTCTGGCCATCTCAAATGAGCTAGCAAGGACTTATTTGCTGTTAGGTAGATCTTGTCTGCTTGCATTCTGGCAATTATAGAGAGTTCTATTACCTCTTGAATTGAGTTTTGTTTGTTTGTTACATCCCATAAATAATACATTGTATAAAGTCTCAGTTCCAGACAATTAGATATTACTTCTTGTTTGGCTGTAAAGTATTGTGGTGTGAAACTTTCCTTTCTCATTTTTAACACAGTCCTTGTTTCATTTTCACAAATGGAAGGAATTAACTGACCTACATTTGCTGCTCCTCAACCCCCTCCACCCAGCAGTTTAAAACAGAAGAGTTTCATGTTAAACGAATTGGGCTGTTCATGTTTGTTCGTTCTGACCTGTTTTTGTTTTTTATGCATCTTTTCTTTACCAATTTATACTGCATCAGGGTACCCACCACCAACTTGTTTTGCTCATCTGATTGGGCAGCCTCTCACACAACTGAAAGTTCAAGACCTATACCACCCTGTATCTTGCGATCTCTTACACTAGACCAGGGGCTCCCAATTTTTATTTTTGAGTTATGACACCCCTTCTGCAATCTTGGCATAAAAATCCATTTTTAATTGGATAGAGCCATTCCTCCTCTTAAAAGTATAGGCTTATTTCTACCACAAAGGACCTGTTTCTTATACATACACATATATGGTAATGTTAATACTGTATTCCATTCCAGAAGGTCAAGAAAGAAATTATTCAACAAGGGCTGCAACAGATAAAAAGAGGGGCCCACGATCCCCCAGAAAAGAGTATGGCCCCCTTGGAGACCATAATTCTTAGGTTGGGAAACACTAGACAGTATCCTTCTCCCACTTACATTAAATGCACTCAAACTGGTTCTCACATGCATGGGAGTATATCCATTTGGCTGATGGACCTTCTAGCTATCATGACTGTTCTTTCACAATGACCTCCATGAGACCAAAATTCATATAACTTTGAATGCAACCCTATATATCAACTCCCTATTTGTGTCCTCCAGAGTTATCCTGGAGGTGATCAGCAATTATAGGAACTATAATCTAAAACATCTGAAGAGTACCATATATGTTTGATGTATTTGGTTCCACTTTTGCATCTAGAGACGATCTCTTTGTCAAAGTGTAAAAAAGCAAAGAGACCTGCTTATATACTGGCCCATAGTGCTTAAAGCACAGTTTACAATTTAATTGCAAATAAACACATTAACACCCCCCCCCAACAAGCTGGGTATTTTTCTGACCTCATAAGGATAGGAAGGCTGAACCATGAGCCGGCTACCTGGGATTGAACTCCAGGTTGTGAGCACCATTGCACCATGAGTCTCTGTAACAAGGCTCTTGTAAGCAGAATACAGTTCTCTCCATGTTTACTCAGATGCAAGTTCCATGGTGTTAAATGACATGTTCAGTCCCAAGAAAGTATGAGGATGGTCACCGTCTGTTTCTTCCTGCAATAAATATTCCTGGAGGCGGGGAACCCTACCTTTTCTCTACTGGCTCTTTTTTATAAGACAAGATTCTTTTTCTTTTTGAAAACTTATAAGTTGTTTTACCTAATCTGTATACAGTTTTAAAGATGATACATCATCATGTTGCTAATCTCTTAAACCTTTTATAATTTTTAAAAATGTTGCATTTACTTTATTACATTTCTTTCCACCCTTTCCCCTCCAAAGAGCTCAATCAATACTGGATTTTTATTACACATTTTCATTTGATGGCTTTAATGCTGTCATTCCATTTCCCACTTTGTTGTTTTACACCACAGTGCAAGGCACCCACCTTGAACCCCTTAGGGAAGGCAGAATGAGCATTTCAAAAATAAACCAGTAATCCTGGAGATGTTTCACATAAGTGAAAGAAAAGCTCTCCATGTTATGCAAATGTGTTCTTTAATTAACTCAGAATTTACTTCTGTTTCTCTGCTACCGCACAAGAATCTGCACAGCACTGATGAAAAGTGAAAGGGATTTTTTTAAAGGAATCCATAAAAATAGCAGAAAGACAGAGGGAGCGTGAGAATTTTGACCTGTCGGCACATTTGTTTCCTATAATCAGAATATTAATTTCATTTCATTTCTTACATTTAGTATGTATTGGGAGACTATTTCTGAGATACAGAAATGGTTCTGAATGCATCAGCAGTTCTGTACCAAAGATACCAATGCTGTAAACCCAAATGCCTTATTATGCTTTCCTGTCATGCATTTGTGACTTGTTTATGCACTGAAAAAACTTTAGGAATCCATTTTTAAATGTTATCTTTATCAAAATTCAATAATGATATTTATGGAGTTGCTTTCCCTGTGTAATACACATTTAAGTATTAAAAAATATTAAACATGAAGTTCTTGCTCCTATGTAACCTCTTCAGATGTTCAGTAAAACACATGCATTCATAAGCTACTTACACCACAAAAAGCATGTTTTCCTTTGCCTTCTGCTAATTGATGTTCACATACTCCTAACAATTGTCCAAAATATCTTCATCTTGATCTCTGTGAATCACACAGCTGGGCTTTCCTTTCCACCCCTGAGGAGACCTCGGAACAATTTAGAACCTAAAAAGGTGTATTAGCCCATCCTCTTCCCACTGAACACATGACCCTCATCCTGTAGCTAATCCTTGCTTCCCTTTTAGCCACTGCTAAAGTAATACCTTGGGAACCCTCACTTTACCTCACGGTCCCTCTTTCTGTCCTTTCTCCAACTCTGTTTACCTAGACAAAAAAAATGTTATTCATTGATCCATGGCTTTCCTGTCTTTTTCTGGCCTGTGTAGACACATTCAAGAACTATGTGGCTTTTCCAAGCCAGATCCCCCTCACTGACAGACACTTCTTTTGTCTTGGTGAGGGGCACCATACTCAAAATTGCCAATTTTGTAAGAACTTTGCAAAGGTAGCTGTTGCGTGCACGGATATTCACGCTGCCACCATTTAAACTATTCCCTATTTGGACTGAGTGTATTTCTAAAATCAAACACTTTATTATTTTAAAACAAATAATAATAATGTATTGAAACAAAAATGTTAAATACATTCAGCAGTTCTCATGTTAACTCCAGTTGTGTTTAAATATATAAGCCTTATCTAACATTTGATTGAATCCTATCAGTCCCTATTACTATCTATACATCACCCAGGCCCTATCTAACTAACTTTATCTTCAATCTAAATAATGACATGTCCTTCTCTAACTCCTGGAGGCTTGTACAGAGATACAGTAGGACCCCCATATCCGCTGATTCATTATCCACTGATTCAGTTATCCACGGTTGGCAGAGGAAAAATAAATAAATAATTCAGCAGCCACAAAGCAAGCTACTGTCACAAAGTGCAGCTGTAAAGCAAGCTACTGTTATAAAGCAGCAGCCATAAAGCAAACTATCACAAACAGCAGCTGTAAAGCAAGCTACTGTTGAAAAACAGCAGCTGTAAAGCAAGTTACTATCACAAAACAGCAGTTTTGGGGACATTTTGGCATTCTCTCTTATCCATGGTTCTCATTATCCATGGGAAGGCTTGGAACCAATCCACAGCGGATACTGGGGTCCTACTGTATATATAAATACATGTTTGCTCCACCCACAAGCTATCCCATCGGAGTATGCTAATTTTGGTTATTTTCAAAGTTCCAAACAATAAATATCCATGGGTTAGGGTTACACGCTGCAGTAGCAAACCCCAAATGGACACGTTTGCAACCAGGTCCAACAGGAAGTACAAAAAGTATCCCTCTTTGGCAGGAATTTGATTGCTTGGGGATGGCTTCATGGCTAAGTGGTTGGAGAAACTGATTTACCTCTTCCCTCCCATCCCACTGCTCCACAAAGTGGTAATAAAGCTTCAACAAGACAAGGTTGATGCAATTCTGGTCACCCCCTGATGGCCACATCAAGCCTGGCTCACAACGTTGTCACAAAAGGTAGAGCACAAAAAGACAAGGAAGTGGTAAGTGAGTCCATACCTACAAACATCAAGGGACAACAGGATGATTAAACACCCTTGCTCCTGGTCTATTATCCCTAGGCTGGATAATTTGAACAGTGGCTGAAATCCACTGAATTTATAGTAGGCCCATTGAATACATGGGGATTTGGTAAGTCAGCTCCAACTAATTCCATGAGCCTACTCCAGATGCACCTTTTTGATATCCTTCAATAACAAAGAGTGAGAGAGACAGAGTGCAATCTCTCCAGCGCAATGCATAGTACTGTATAAGCATTGCATTACAAAGAAGGTATGATTGCTCCGACTGAGAATGTGCCATTGGGGTAACATCTGTCACTGTTTGGTCACCGTGGGGGGATGTTGTTACCACCAGGGGAATCACATGAGATCTTTTTGAACAAAATGTCCTGAAAACTGATGCCAGCTTTGGAGTTTTGGAAGCGGTCCAGAGAGTTGACATGAGGCGTTTTAAGTAACATATTTATCTCAAACCCAGTTATATTTCTGAAGTAACATAATGAGGAACAACAAAGTTACTTTATTAATGTAATGCAGAGGGGACATAGTGTAATTAACAGGCTGTATGCAACTCTCAGAGATCCAGGTTGGGCTCTTAACACTGCTAAAGGAACCCTTCCTGCTTAGTACATCTTATTTGGAGGGTGGGTACGGAAAGAAGGATTTAAAAGCTCATTTGATTCATTTGATGGGTAGATTGGTGGACAGATAATTAGTGGACAGATTCGTGGCATAGTGTGGAGAATGACGGGGCGGTCACTCCAGGCACAAACTTTTTAGGGTTCACAAGGCATATAGACTTGCCAAGAAGGGCAGTGAGGAGTGACCAGGATTCACTACCTTTGGCACAGTGGAGCAACCAAGGTCAGCTGCCTACCATGACCAGACAGATGTCCAGTTCCTGCCAGAAAATGGCCACTCTGCTTCTGCACCTTCCAAGCCATGGATCAGCCTTCCACAAACGTTGGCCCTCCTCCCTCTGCTGGGTTCCAGGTCAGCCTTCCTTCCTTTGCATCTTGCCTTACATTCCATACAGATACTTCTCTGTGGAGTTGTTTTTCATGTGGATGAGTGAAATGGGAAGATGGACCAGACCCCTTCCCTTCCCTTCAGCCAAGCTGGTCTCCTGGGAAGGAGCAAAACAGCCCTTCACTCACCCTCCTACTGTTGTCACCACAACTAAGATCCCGACACTCCGGCTCTGGGCAGCTGCCTGGTCTTGATCACCCCTCTTTCCTGAGCAGCCCAGTGGTGCCACTGGGTCTCCCAAGGTGGTCACTTCTCATGACACCCCCACCCTCACCCCAGGAAGCATCTCTTTCCTTTAAGACCGAACACACTGTGCCTCCCCTGTCTCAGATGGGCCCACAGACAATGGTCTGCTGGGCTGCTGTCCCTGTTCCTCACTCATAAGAGGGCAGCCCAGGCCTGGTGGGGCACAAGGCAGAATTCAGGCAAGGCGGAGGTGGGCCAGGCCCAGCAGTGAAGCTTGGCATGGTCCTTGAAGTACCCCAGTTTTAAGCCTGGAGATTACACATCTCCATCATGGTTTGTAACCTGTGAAGGACTTTTCCTCCAGGAACCTTTTGAAGGCATCCAGGCCGGATGCACAATTTGGGGCCCATGGGTTAAGGGTGCAGTACTTGCCTTCCCCAGATGCTGGCAACCCATGCCATGCCACTGGCTCCATATTAACTTCATTGCTAACTGTTTTTACCCACCCTTCCTTTCTTTCCGTTTCTAAAATCTATTCACGGGAGCCTGAAAAGAAATTTAGCACTGAACCATTTTGCTGGGATGGCTCGCAGGAGCAAAGCAGACTAATTAATTACATTTGCTTGTTTGGGAAGAAAAATTCATTGGAATGGGTTTTCTACTTCAGCTGATGACACCCCTGAGAAGAGACAGCAGACTGGAACACTTCTCTGGCTTCTGCTTATGTGGCCATGGTCCTCCCCATTCAACTAAACTGCTTAATATACCCTGCTGTTAAAACCCAGGCAGCTTGGTTTCTCTAAGAGTGCCATACTTTGGGAAGACAAGCAGCCGTTCACAACCCATTTTGGGAGCACCTGTTATGCATCCGCCCCATTAATCAAGCTGTTTCCCCTGATAAATGTTGCTGAGCAAACACCCTTGGCCTTCTACTGCTTATTCACACTACTCTACCATCTACACCGAGAGCATCGGCTCCAGCAAATGGTGAATAGGTTGCTGTTTTCCAGGTATGTAACTTTTATTATGCACTGATCAAGCCATTAAAATAAGCAGACAGGGAGAAAGAAGATGCTTTAGTGCCAGCTATTAACACAATGCGAACTGGTGTAGAACCAAGGTTTTACTTGAATGTCACTTATATTTTCCCCCCATCTCTTTAATTCTTATACTTTGAACTTTGCCCCCCCCCAAAAAAAAAACCCAAAAACTTTTCTGAATTTTCTTTGCAACAGAAACCTACCCTGGTCCTGAAGAGTTCATGTAAGTGCAGTTCTAAATAAATGATGGTGTTGTTTTAGTTTGTACTGAAAAGCTCTGTGCTTTTTAGCTCCTCCAGAGGCATTTGCATTAATTCCATTGAAGTGAAAGACAAAGAGAAAGCAGCAAGCCCCAAAGTGGTGACTAAAATGCATCCATTCATTCCGGACAATGAATCATATCGAGTCCAACCTCTGCTCCAGGCAGGAAGACCAAATCATAAGATATCTGCCTGGTGGTTGTCTAAATTTCTTTTGAATGCCTCTAGCCTTGGAGCACTTACCATCTCATGAGGTAGTTGGTTCCATTGCCATATTGCTCTAAGGGCGTTTATACACAACCCCTAAGCTCCGCGGCAAAGGGCTGCAAGCTCCGGACCTTAAAAATGTTTCCCCACCAGGTCCGGAGTTTGCAGAAAATTAAGCGCGACCCAGCTGCACTTTCTTGTACTTGCTTTTGGGAGGTGAAAAATATTTGATGCGGAGAGTGCCTGAGCTCTCCTCGCTTCTTTTTGTTGTTTTTCTTTCGCCTCCGCCCCTTTAAGAGCAACCAGGAAGTAAAACCGGGGCTCGGAGCAAGCTTCCACGCACGGGAGGTAAGGGTTTCTTCTTTTGTCCCTGTCTAAGGCTTTTTTCCCCTCCCTCCCCTCCCGCAGACAGAACAAGGAAGTGCGGAGCGGGTGGGGACGGAGGAACAGCAAGGAACCCTCAAGATCGCTGGTCCAAATTTAAGGGACCAGCGGATCTGAGGGGTCGTGTGAAAAGGCCCTAACAGTTAGGAAGTTTCCCTTGATATTCAACCGAAACCTGTAACTGGAATCCATTGTTGTGTGTCCTGCATTCTGGGTTGATTAAGAACAGATCCTGTCCCTCCTCCATATGACAGCCTTTAAAATATTCAAAAAATGTTACTGTATATCCCCTCAGTCTCCTTTTCTTAAGGCCAAACATCCCCAGTTCTTTCAGCCTTTCATCAGAAGACTTGGTTTCCAGCCCCTGATCTTCCTTGTTGCCTTCCTATGAATGTCTTCCAATTTGTCAGGGACATGAATCAGGAAGTTGCTGAGGCACTTTCCTTTTTTGCATGTGGTAGATCTAACATAGGGTATGCTTTGTTGCCTCCACAATGCATTTTGCTTTTGCTTTTTTGCCAGAAACCCAACTGGTGGACAGGACACAACATCTGGCAGGCATGGGAGCTGATTTACTGATCCAAGAAATATAAATCTCATTTCTGACATGTTTCAGGAACTAAGATCTTCAGCATGCTGAGGTGGTTAGATGTAAAAGACTGCTCAGCATGTTGACAAATATTCTGTCCGCAGTACTATATTTACATGTACAAGAAAACTCTCAGGTCTATCTACGTTTTGAGTTGTCTGTGAAGATTCTTAGTCATCCAGATAATTTTATTTGAAAACTGCTGTGGCAATTGGACTTCTTTTCTTGCGAGATTGAAACACTTTGCTACTCATCCAAGCAGCTTCATCAGTCTGAGGACAGTAAGCGGCATGTCCTCTATTTTAGAGTTCACCTGGTTTGAATAGGCTCATAAGTTGGACAAAGGCCTGAATAGGCTCGTTATATGGACAATAGCCTGAATAGGCTCATTAGGCGGGCAAAGGCCTAGGATGCATGGAAGTCCCATCTATGCAACCTTTCCCAACACCCATGAAGTATGGGTTGCTAGCTATGGCATTGCTGGTAGAAGTATGAAGTGCTTCTGGTTTGTTTGGGGACTGATGAAAGTACTGCTTGATAAGTTTCAGAAAGATTGTGCCTGAGATCCCCCACTCTGTTGAAAGAGGGGTTTTCAATACACACATGAATAGCTTCCCTGATCCCTCTCTCAAACTACTGACCCTCTCTGTCTAATATGTGTACATCGTCATATTTGATTGAGTGCTTTTCGTCCTTCCCGTTTGAGTTGCTGTTATGTGCTTCAAAGTTTTCCCCAACTTAAAATGAGCTCATTTTGATCTCCAAAATCCAATTCTCAATAGCCCTACTCAGGTCTTGCAAACTCAGGCCTGTGGCTTCCTTTAGGGCAGGCCTGCCCAACAGGTAGACCGCGGGCTACTGGTAGCCCGCGAAGGGTTCAAAAGTAGCCCACCAGCCATCAATAAAAAGAGTGAGGGGATAAGTTCTCCACCCATCCCTCCCCCACCCCAAGGACCACCATTGCCCCAGCAAAGTTCTGGGTCTGCCAGCCCACTGTCTCAGCTGAGCAGAACAGCTCAAGGGCCATGGCACATTGAAATCTGTTCCCTCCAGAACAGATTAATTGGTTTTCAATGCATTCTTACTTACAAAAGTTTCTATTTATGAGCATGTGATCAGAACGGATAAAAATCATAAGTGGAGGTTTTAGTGTAGTAGCCCTCAGGCACTTTGGACTGGAAAAAGTAGACCTTGGCCTGTTCAAAGTTGAACAGCCCTGCTTTAGGGAGTTAATCCATGCTATGTTTGGTCTTCCTCTTTTCCTCCTCTTTTCAGACTTTTCTAGCATCATTGTCTTTTCCAGATGTTCCATCTTCTCATGGTGCTCCTAAAGTAGGAAAACCTAAGTTTCAGCATTTTTGTTGCCAGGGAGAGTTCAGGCTTGATTTGATCTAAGACCAACTTGTTTCTCTTTCTAGCAGTTCAGGATATCCGCAAAGCTCTTCCCCCAGTAATCAAATTTTGAAAGAAGAAGGTGTGAAGTGAAAATAAGGTGCCATTTTATATGCTTAAACCTTTTCCTGCTCCACTACTTACCTGTTTCAAAGAGCACCTAGATCCTACTTTCCCCATAGCTCACCTGGGTTCCTTCAATACTAGAATTCAGAGGTGGAAAATTCAAATGCAGATTTATTTCTCTTCTACTATAGCTTTTTCTAGACATGGAAAGTCATTTTCCTCTAAACAAATGTGGACATCAGGGGTGAGTAAACTTCAGGTGGTCATGGAATACTATTGCCCAGAATGCTTTCACAATTCTGGTCATACTGGATAGCATTTGTAATGTCAAAGGTGTGATCATCAGGCATTTGTACCATTATTTGGTCCAGGTTAACTCCTTTTCCTAATGACTACATTACTTATGTGCAAATGTGTACCAACCCACCCAAATTGAGATATATTTGCACTTTTTGAATCCCTGTCAGGGATACTATTTTTTTGTGTGTGTGTGGGGGGGCAGATAGGACCACTCTGCTTTGGTTTGTTTCCAGCATGTGTAATCATTGGTATCAAACCAAAATGAAAGGCTCAAGCTGTTCTTTTGTTTAAATCGCTTTATAGCATTAGGAAATGGAAAGGTTACTAGCTGCTCCCCTACGGAGGGATAGGATTGAAAGTTTTCTATTTCTTTTAAATTGCTGCTAATACATCACCAAAGCTTTGAAAGAGCCTTAGCTGTATGGTTTAATTGCCAGGAAAACGTTAATGACCAACAAGGATAATTATGAATGCCAGGAACTCTTGTATGGTAATTTTTATCAGTGGTCAGTAAAATCAAATTAGTTTGGGAGTGTATTAAATGATTGTTCCAAATGAATGTTGCTGACAGTCTTTGATTGAATACATGATCTCTAAATGAGGGTATGAAAATGCTTCCATCAACGTTAACACTGCCATGGACTAGGGGTCCTTATGAGTGTTGTCTTCCAAACAGATGTTTAATTTATGGATGTGATTAAGACAATGGAAATAGTGTACAGGAGGAAATGATTTCTTGTGTAATCAGAAAAAAAACTGGCACTTATACAAAAAGACCACTTCTTCCTTTGGCATATAATAATGCTGTGTCATTAGAAGTGTGGCCATCTGTCGGAAGCACTGTGATGGGGGTTCCTGCATGGCAGGGGGTTGGACTAGATGGCCCTTGAGATCTCTTCCAACTCTATGATTTTAAGTTCAAAACTCATTCTAGGAATGCTTACCTGAAAGCAAATCATAAGTTCAGAAAACCTGGTGCCAACATTATTTATTTATTTATTTATTTATTTATTTATTTATTTATTTATTTATTTATACATAAAATATAACTAAAGATTTTGATTTGTGTCCCAGTCAGGTATAAATGTGCACAGTGGCTTTAAGAAATTGTTTGATTCGCTTGAATTTAAGATGGCTACCATTTGCAACTAAGTGTGACTGGAGGGGATACACAAAAGTTAAGCATAAATGAGAAATGATCCCCTTTCTTTCTTTCTTTCTTTCTTTCTTTCTTTCTTTCTTTCTTTCTTTCTTTCTTTCTTTCTTTCTTGCTTTCTTTCTTGCTTTCTTTCTTGCTTTCTTTCTTGCTTTCTTTCTTTCTCCACTAAAAAGGTAGTTTTCCTCTAGTCTGGAATATCGGCATTAGTGTTCTTTAGCCAAGAACTGAAAGTATATTTTAGAGAGGAGACTGAGGCAGTCTTTCTGGGTTTCTGAAATCATACTTCAAAGACATCTTCTGTTTAAGACCAATCATCAAATGAAGCAAGTTAATTCACAGTGGTGGGAGAAACCCCTGCTGGAATAGTCAGATGGCCATATAAGTAAGTCAATAATTTCCCTCTCCCAATCAAGGGCTATCTCTAGAGTCTATTTTTGGTCCTCGTCTACTGCTTTGTTATTGATTAGGAGGAGGAACCTGGAGCCGTTTTGGAAAATTTCAGAACCCAGTGCCAGATCAGACCAAAGGCTATCAGTTACAGCCTTCAGGTTTTCACAGCAGCCAGCCAGATGCCTACATGTCAAACAGAAGCACAAAAACACCGTGTTCCTTACTGACTTGTGTTACATTTGCCTTTTGCAAGCAATATATAGCTATGATGATTATAAGCTGTTCACAGCCTGGTGGGTCCCTACCCAGTTGGAATGGCACAGTATGAACTAGCAACTAAATAAACAGCATGCATAATCTTGCCAGTTGCCCATGGCGTCCATCAACATGTCCGGGCCATGTACCCAGCTGCATGCCTGGACATGGGACAGACAGATGGCAAAATGTGAAAAATATTTCAATGAATGCTCTTGCATACATAGATTTTTGGCCATGTTAGCTAACCATGGCTGAAGGTAATATGTGGGACCCCTTCCCATGTGGAGAATGAGAGGTGGAGTGAAGCTGTTCTTATGTCTGAAGTAGACATGGGCACGGAGCGGCGAAATTGTCATTTCCATTTTTGGTTATCGTTTCCGTTACGTAACAGAAACGGTAACAATAATTACGCCACTCCAGCTCGAACCCGACCCGAAAAAAGAAAAATTGGGTCGGGTTTTTCGTTGTTGTTAATGGCATCGCAGCGATCGCGCGATGCCAAGCAGCACAGAAAAAAAGTTTTAAAAAGTAAAAAAAAAACAACAAAAATCTGACTCCCAGCCAAAAAAGCAGGCGAAAATATGCCTGGCTGAGGACACCTACCAGAGGGGTGGTTTCTGGGGGGATCCCCAGCCTTCCCCCCCTCTCCTGTCCTGGGCTGCTTGCACCAGGCTTTGGGGGGTCATCCTCGTCGTCTGTCTCGCTGCATGCCATGCGGTGGGGGGGGGAGAATCCAAAATGGTGGCCGCAATTTTTCTTTTGAAATTGTGGTCAAAAAACACACCAAATCACCACAGAAACATGTGAAATATATTTATTTTAAATGCCTGAATTTTAATAGTAGCAGCAGTGGATTTTTTATAGCAATAAAACGTCGTATTGATTTTATTTTATTTTATTTTTTGTTTTTTAGACCTCCCCATTTGGGCTGGGCATGGGATGGGACCATGCAATTTTTTTGAACCATTCCACCAATGGCATTGCCAGGTTTTTGACTGACACTTCTGGATGTCTCGGAGGGCATAAAAAGCCGAGGCACCTTCCAGAAATCGTAGTCAGGTGTATGGATGTAGTTGAGGGAGGAGGGCTGGCTGCTGGTGCTGGTGTGATCCGATCGAGATTGAGGAGGGAGGCTGGAGGCTTTAGGATTTAAGTTAGGCAGGCAGGGAGGGAATTGAATTTAGAAAATAATTTCTTTGATTCCCTGCAGCTTTGTCTGCTGAAGGGAATAGCAGTTTATTCTTTATTTCTTCTCTGTCAGTTTGTGAGGATTTTTTTCTGATATTGGATAAAGGGGGAGGTTTGACTGGGAGTGGGAGGTGTGGATTTATTTTTAAAATATATTATATACCACCATTTATTTTCTATTTTCCCAACTTCAATTTGCTTGCACACACACACATTTGGGGTACAAGCCAAGAACAGAACCTCCATCCTTCCTAAGTGATATCCTAACTGCCCACTCGCCCGTCCGCCCACGCCGCCACCTGCCTGCGGCCTGTGCCACCGCCCGCCCACTCGCCTGCCCGCGGCCGCTGCCCACCTGCTCACCCGCCCGCGCCTCCCCCCTGCTGCTGTCGCCACCCGCCCATGGCCCCCCGCCACCGCCGCCCACCCGCACCTCCCCCCCGCCATCTGCCCCCCGCCCCGCCCGCCGCCTAGGGCGCAAAAACACCTAGCGCCGGCTCTGATTACGGGACACCCCTATGCTCTGGGGGAAGTCAAATCGCACTAAATCGCGGTGGAAATGACAAATGACAAACAAAATGACAAAACGACAATTTTTTGAAAAATTTCACGACAAACGGAAATGACCCGAAACGGACCTGTTCCGACAAACGAAAACTCAAAACGTCATTTTTTCTGGTCGTGCCCATGTCTAGTCTGAAGCACCTGATAGATAAACTTCCAGAGATTCAAAAAAAGTCAAAGGGCATGGTGGTGCCCACTGACATCGAGCCCATGAGCTGGAGGGTGGAATTCAATTCCCCATTCAAAAAGAAGAATGTAAATAGAGATGGTTATATGGACTTAGACAGGACTCTGGGAATATGGAGTAGAAATGGATGATATAGAAACTATGGAAAATGAACAGTCTATTGCTTTGTGTGAAAGAACTGTATCAACACTGTGACTTGGGTCCAGACTTAGTCATGTTTATTTGTTCTTTTATTTTTAGTTTATTTTTTTATTTATAACACTTGCAAACAAGGCCTATGTTTCTCTTTTAATGACCAAATAAATGTTTGGTCATAAACATGCCAAATAAATATCTCTTGTTATTGCCAGAATATGGTTATTGGTTTAAAAAGTCACACATATTTTGACTTGTCTGTATTCAAGAAGCTTTTTTCCCTAAGATAATTTAAAGAAACAGTCTGCATAGGTTTGTTCTCTCTCTCTCTCTCTCTCTCTCTCTCTCTCTCTCTCTCTCTCTCTCTCTCTCTCTCTCTCTGTGTGTGTGTGTGTGTGTGTGTGTGTGTGTGTGTGTGTGTGTGTGTGTGTGTGTCTAAATCAACTCACTGGTACCTGTGAAATTTCTGACATAGAGGCCTAGTAGATGGTCTTAGAATACAGTGGTATCATGAGATGGGGACTCCTTGAGAATGATTGTGCAGGTGCTGGTCATGTCGAGGACAGATTATTACAATGCTCTCTACAGGGGCTTCCCTTGACCTTTGTTCGATGACTGCAGTGGGTGCAGAATAGAGATGGGCATGACTTAGCGGTATTCCCGTTTCCGTTTCCGTTACTCGTATCCGTTACTCTACGGAAACGGTAACGGGAATTACTCCGCCAAAATTCGAACTCGAACCGACGAACGAACAATTTGGTCTGATTTGTCATGCTCGTTACTTCATCGCGGCGATCGCGCAAAAAAGTTTTTAAAAGTAAAAAAAACCCGATTCCCGGCCCTAAAAGTAGGCGAAAACTGTCTGACGGCACCTACCAGGCCAGAAGGGTGTTTTATTTGGGGGGGTTCCCCGCCCCCCTCTCCTTGGCTATTGCTACTGCTGCGCTGCTGGTACCAGGCTGGGAGGGTGCATCCATTTGCCATGCAGTGCGGGGGATCCAAACTGGCGACCGCAATATTTTTTTGAAATCGTTGCCCAAAACCCCACCAAAGCACCACAGAAACATGTGAAAATTAGCTATTTTAAATGGATTTTTTACAGTAGCAGCAGTGGGTTTTTCTTGCAAAAAAAACATGTGAAAATTAGCTATTTTAAATGAATTTTTACAGTAGCAGCAGTGGGTTTTTCTTGCAAAAAAAAGTCTCCGTTGATTTTATTTTATTTTATTTTATTTTATTTTATTTTATTTTATTACACCTGCACATTTGCAATGATGGGCTCGCCCATGGGAGTGGACCATGAAAATTTTCCACCAATCGCATGGCCACTTGGCAGGTTGACCACAGAGACTTCTGGGATGTGCCAATCGGGCATAAACAGCCCACTAATCGTAGCCCAAACCCGAAGCCTAAGCCTAAGCCTAACCCATATGCCAGTACACTGTCCTTCTAAGTGGGTCAGAGAGGCACCCAGAGGTGCACCCCAATACTCACCCTAACCTCACCCGTAACTAGCCTAACCCTAGCCCTTGCGCTAACCCGTCTTAACCCTAAGCCAGATCTACTTGCATTGCACTACATGCAAGTACGTGAGACACAGCGGGTGCAAAGAGTCTGCCAGTCCTTCACTTGTGGCTCTGGCTGACTCCTGCAGCTCCCTCCAGGAGCCCGCTACCCCCCCAAACCAGTACTAACGACAACGAAAAAACAAAAAAACGAACCGACTAATTTTTGCGAAATTTCATGAAAAACAGAAACGAGCCAAAACGGACTGCCTCCGACACACGACAACTCGAAAACGTCATTTTCCCTAGTCATGCCCATCTCTAGTGCAGAATGTGGTGGTTGGTGCGGGCAAATATGACCACATCACCCCAATTCTGGCTCGCCTACATTGGCTACCCATTGCCTCCTGAATAAGGTTCAAGGTGTTGGTTCTGGTTTACAAAACCCTCCATGACTTGGGACCTGAATATCTGGCAGAGCATATTTCCCAGAAGTCAGAGCTCACTCAGCCAACCTGAGACTCTATGGCTTTCTCACTCTGGGTAGCCAGCCCAAGGGAGGCCCATAGGTTGGCAACACACAACCGGGCCTTCTCTGTGGCTGGCCCAGCTTCCTGTAACAATTGCCAAGTGAGGTACACCAGGCCCCATCCTTGACATCCTTTAAAAAGGCCATAAAAACTTGGCTTTTCAGGGATTCCTTTGGCAATTGTTAAAAGGTGTGTTTCTGTTCCCCCCCTGTGTTTGTTGCCTGCTTTGTTTACTGTTTTATGCCTCTTGCCATGTAGTTGTTAGTCTCATTGGCTTGCATTTTTAATCTTTATTATTATTTGTTGTTCTTTATTATGGTGAGTTATGTAAACTCACCGTAATAAAGAACGACAAATATGGGGAAAATTGGTCACGGTATACAAATGCAAAAATGAATAAAATAAATAAATAAACTCTGCTTCAAGACACAAAAATTTTAAGTAAAAATGCAATTGGAACAGATTATTTTCGTAATTGGAGGGACTACGGTATTGACAAGCTGAAATGGATTTAGCTTTTTGAAGACATAATTATTGTTTCCCAGCATGTAGAGATGCATTTCTTCCACATGTGTGTTCTCCATGGTTCACTAATCCCAGTCATGAAACAAAGTAAGCTAATTTGCAAGACGGGAGGGTGAGAAAAGCTTGTGTTAGGACACACAGATGTCTTCTAGCAATTAAAGGAACCTGGCTTTTAAATACCTAGATATGCATTCCATGCAACCGTGTCTCTTGAGTCTGGATGAAACCCAATGGAAAGAACAGCACCTGATAAAATGTTCCTTTCAAGATAAATTCAATAAGAATTTCTGAGCTCACTGTATAGGAAACGGTGTTCTGTCGGGAATTAGTAAAACTGAATGTTAAGTGATATTGACTATACATCATTCCACTTCCTTTCCAGTCGTTCTACAGTGCAGGGAGCTGCACAATAATCTACAATACAATGAGAACACTTTTATTTGCTCCCCTTCTCCTTACTGCTGTTGGGATTTCCCTAACAAGAAGCCACGGAACCAGACCAACGGCTGATGGCACCACACACTTTGTGGTGGATTTCTATCGCATTCTTTCTCAAGCCAGGAAAACTGAGAACATTCTCTATTCTCCTCTGGGGTTTCCTTGCTCCTCAGAACGGTGCGTCTAGGAGCAAAGGGGAAAGCGCATCAGGAGATTGGACAACTTTTGAGGTTGCAAGGAAATGAGGATGGTGAGTAACCCTTGTAACCTACTGCCATTTACCCTATCAGGATTTGCAGCAAGAATGGACAATTTTAGGGTCTCTGGTTGGTTTTTGTCCCCCCCCTTCCAACACCCTGGACTTATCTGTCAGCTGCACTCTCGCTATCCAAATGTAGTGGCAAATGTGTGTGTGTGTGGGGGGAGAGAAGCTTAAAGCAAGCATTTTGCTCACTTTAAATGCATTGGGATGATTTCAAGTGAGCACCTGGCATATTTTAAATGAACCATGTTTGTCTAGAACAATTATTGGCTTTGAAATAGTCTTTCTCTATTTCTTGCCCAGTCTTGGAAGCCCATAGCTATGATGTACTCAAAGCAAGCAAAAATGTTCCCTTGCATGGTGCCACTTTGTGAATAGCAGAGTGCACGAGAGGGCATCCTATAGACCAGGGGTCATCAAACTACGGCCCGTGGTCCATTTGTGGCTCACCACAGAAACCACTGCAGAAACCACTCCACTCCCCTGCTGTTGCCTCAGACACCAATGCAAGGGCAAAGCCCACCGTTGCCCATAGCGTATTGGGGGGTGTTGGCAGGATGGGCCTTTCCCTACCCTCTTGGAGATGTGGGAGAAGTGGGGTTGTCATGCGGGCCAGCAAGCAAGGAGAGCAGTGTTGGTCTGGGGGTGGGGTGAAGCGAGTTGGGCCTTCCCTCTCCCCCCATGGAGCCACGCCCGAGAGCTGCAGGGTCTGGCCCACAACAGTGTCTGAGGGACAGTGAACCAGCCCCCTGTTTAAAAAGTTTGAGGACCCCTGCTATAGACCATCTTCACTGCTGCCATTGGTGCTGCAAACATTTAGGCTGTCCTTTGCTATATAAAGTTTGGCATCCTTTTAACTGCTGGCAACGCCAGCCCAATATTGTACAACTAACTATACAGGGGTTCCTGGTGTTCTGAATTGTGGATACTAAAAGCACAATATTTCACTTTCTTAAACTGATTTTTTTGTTCAGAACTGAACTTCCTGGTGTGTGTTTTAATGGAAGTTTAAGTATATACACACTGCACACAAATTCCAACAGAGACTTCCCTCGTGTAGAAGTACCCAGTGCCAGAGGATCCCAGAAGATAAGCATATGAGCTGTACTATAGTTGCTAGGGGAAAGACAGAAGCAAGAACAGCTGGGATGTGGCTGTAGTCCCTCTGTGCCAAAATATTTTGAAGAGCTGTTTTTGGACTTAATGAAACAGCAAAACAAAACTGTGAGTCTGTACAACACATACTGTGGAGAAATATACATACCCTTAGGTAAACAAATGATACCCCCATTTTTAGAATCCCTTGTAGGATGTTGATTTGCTCTGATGCACAGTAAAATTGCTGTACTCTAGTGTGTAGCTATAATAAACTGTAGTAAAACTATTATCTCTTTGTTGGCAACATAATATTTTCGTGTTTGTATCTTATGCAAAAATCCACACATGCACGCACCCACAGCTGCCTTCCGTGCATGCAAAAAAAGGCAGTAACTGAAGGGTGCTTTCAACTCCAAGGCCAAAGAAAATTTAATAAGATGATACAATTGCTTATATTTCAAATGCAATCTGGGCCAAATTGTTTTCTGGTAGGTAAAGGGGCTATATAAGGAACACATTTTGACATTGCTTAGTACAGCTACTATGCTATTTTGAACCATTTTGGTTTCCAAAACTCAATCCTTTGAGTTTCTGCACACCAGCACATGCATACCCCCAAATGAGAAAGACAGATGGGAATCTTTATCATATTTTTTAGACCTTTCACAGATGATGGAAATACATCCATTCAAGCAGATGATTGCCTACTATTATAGTCCAATTTTAACTCTTTAGAAAAGGCATTAGGGAAGAGACCTTCTTTTCTTTCAATTCCACCAGCTGCCTGGCTGTTCTTCAATAATATTCAGCCTGGCCTTCACATTGTCTTGTGCAGCACATGCAGGCATTGGGTTGCAGGGATGACAACAAGGAGACAGTGCTGAATTGGTTTTTTCCCCCTGTGACTTGATTTGCATAAACATAGGACTTAAGGATAGATATTGGATCCTAAGAGATCATTTAGCACGGTGGTTTCCAACCTGGGGGTCGGGACCCCTTTGGGGGTCAAAGGACCATTTCACAGGGGTCACCATGAGCCAGTGAAGAAAAAGGCACAAACGGCTTGGGTCTAGAGGAAGAGGGGGAGGAAGGGGAGGAAAGAGCGAGTTACAGCTTGATAGGGGATGTCAGTCAATGGCACCGGAAGCTGCAATTGGCTGAGGGTGCCTGTAGAGGGAAGTGCTCTATGGTACCTGTGGCAGTGGCCTTCCAAAGGGGTCTTGTGGCCTCTTCCAAGCAGGGCACAGGTCACCACAGCATGAGGAACTGTATTAAAGGGTTGTGGTATTAGGAAGGTTGGGAACCACTGATTTATCACAAGCGGCTCTTTCTCATCTTCAGTCCCTCCTCTTCCTCTGTGTTTTTGAAAGTTTTAGAAAAAGGAGCAGCTACTGATTTCCTTCTTTTGAAAGAATGGTCTCATCTATGCTAGCTCCCTTGGAGTGGGTTGATGTGGGTTAACAGGGTTCCTTGGGGTCAGGTGGAAGTGAAATATGCCCTTTGGTGAGACCTTCACATCCAAATGGCATATCGGACCCTATTTGGTCCCACTGGGTCCTGCTTCATCCAATATTGTGAAGTGGCTTAATAGGCGAGCCATTTCAGGACATCAGCAAGTTGAACATTTCCTCTGCTTGAACGAAGAGCAAAGGAAGTGGATTTTTTAAAGGCTCTGGTAGGCTGTCACTGAGGCCCTGCATCTCTTAAAATACAGTATATATTTGGTTTAGTTCCTCTGAAGAGACAGTCAAGGAACTGTCTGCAGGGAAATTTTCTTATGGCTTGTAACAATTAAATTGGAATCAGCTTTCTCTTTGTCCATGCTCTCCTTAAATAGAAGAAGAAAATGACAAATATGGGCACCTGAAAGAATAATATTGTTTTGCGGGAGTTTTCATGGATCAACTTCCAGTTCTCCAGATGCTTTTTTGTCTCCTCCTGCTTTTCCATTTACGTTTGCTGTCTCATGTGGAGACAGACTAACACGGCTGCTCTGGTAATTTCAGATAGAACTCTTTGACAGTCCTTCAGAGTCAGAACCCCCTGTATCCGCCATTACAAGGACGCAAACTCCTTCCTAATAAGCAGATGGCACTAGGAGAAGAACCACAAATAATGGAACTGTAATTTGTAGGTCGAAAAATTGTCCGTCCTCAAAGAAGCGTATGTTCATGTCTCAGTATAGGCACTGCAAAGTAACCATTTAGGAAAGAAAGATAAAAACAATTAAAGTGCAGAGAAGTCAATTGCAGTTTAGAAACAAAACAACATCCCTTATAATCAGAAAGGCCAATTCAGCAGAAAGACGCTTTGATGCATAATAACATTCAGTGTCATTATTATGGAGCCGAGACACTTCAGCGCTCTTTGAAATGTAACAGATCTTGTTCTATCTTGAGCCAAGCCAGTTTTTAATCCCTGCTGGACTGTCTATCGCTCTGGAAAGCCAATGCCTGACTCACCCGATAGCAAGAGAAAGTGATTCTAAATGAACTGGATTGTCAAATAATGGGCCCATCAGCTGTAATCCTGTGCAGTTGTGGTGGCGGTATTGCACTGGGCCAGTATGTGCCATGAAATGAGGCTGGCTCATTGACCTCTGAAGCTGCATCTGGTCCCGATCATATCAATGGCAATTTTGACACTTGCTGCTTCTCCAGGGCTTCGCTTGTAGATTCGTGGGGTTATTGCTGCCACTGTTAAATCCCTGCCCTTTGAATTTTAAGATACTCTCTGTGTAAGCTACTGCGGCTGCTGCCTCACCAGGGCAGATGGCTGGTGAAATTATAAATTAGTAACAGAGAAGGATATTGGAATTGGTGTGTGTGTGTGTGTGTGTGTGTGTGTGTGTAAATAGATAGATAGATATAGATATAGATATAGAAATATATATTTAGATAGATAGATAGATAGATAGATAGATAGATAGATAGATAGATAGATAGATAGATAGATAGATAGATAGATAGATAGATAGATAGGGAACTTTTTGCTGGCAGAGCAGACCACAAGGCAGAAAAGCTTTAGCCCAGTCTCACCAACCTTCCCTTGGGACACTCACTCCGGCTCTTTTTGTAATAAAAAGTGATAAGATACATCTTACGAAGAGAAAAGTGAGGTTTACTCATAGTTGTCAACTGCAGTTACCATCAGAAGGAAATAGACAAACATGTAATTTCCAGCAGGGACAATGCTTGCATGCTTGTTTTTCAAAAAGGTGGTCTGGGAAGAAGTGGCTCAGAACAACAAAGGAATAATAATAATAATAATAATAATAATAATAATAATAATAATAATAATAATAATAATAATAATAATAATAATAATAATAATAATAATAATAATAAGGCAGAAGGAACTGGTCCAGTGACAGAGGCAGGGGGGAAAATAACAATCAAATTGGTGGCAAGTAACAAAACAATAGGGGGAAAACCTTCCACTGAAACTACCGAGTTCACCGTTCTGTCCACCCAATGGCGAACCAGTTCCCTATGGAGATCCATCTAGTACAATGGTTCCCAACGTTGCTTAATCCAAGTGTTCTTGGAGCGCAACACCAGCTGTGCTGCCTGGGATCTCTGGAAGTTACAGTTCAACAAGACTTGAGCACTTGAAGGTTGGGAACCAGTTATGTGGCGGAACCTAAGTGCTAGTTTAACTTTTGTTTCCTGTTTGATAGCAGCATATATACAGAGGCATACAGTAGTGTAGCTGAGATATAACCTTAGCCATCCTCTTCGCTAGAAGCCATTGATGGCTTTATATCCCATGAATTTATCCCTCTAGAGCAGTGCTTCCCAACCATTGGGTCCCCAGATGTTCTTGGATTACAAGAATCAGAAATCCAGCCTAGCTCTAGCTGATGCAGACTTCTGGGAGTTTTAGTCGAAGAACATATGGGGATTCAAGGTTGAGAAACACTGTTCTAAGGCTATCCATGTTGACAATTATCTTGACATCTTGTGTCTGTCTTGGACTCTCCACAGTTCAGTGGATTACCTTGATTCTAGCATTGTGAAAGAGAGCCAAAAGCGCCTCCTTATCATCTGGTAAGGGATCATGGGAGTTGTGTTGTACACAAACAGACCTGTAGGATCAAAAAAGATATATTGACACAAAACTGGGTGGAATAGTTAATACCCTGGGAGACAGAAACAAAATTCAAAATGGTCTTTATAGGGTGGAGACTAGGCTGAAACCAACAGAATGAAATTTAACAGGGAGAAGTACAATGTACTGCACTTGGAAGAAAAAAAACTCAATGCACAGTTACAAAATGGCTCAGCAATACTACAAGTGAGAAGGATCTTGGAATTCTGGTAGATCATAAACTGAATATGGGCCAACAGTGAGATGTGGCCCCCCAAAAAGGCAGATGCTATTTTAGGATGCATTAAAAGAAGTATAATTTCCAAATCCCTTGATGTGCTTGTCCCCCTCTATTCAGCACTGGTTAGGCCTCTCAACCTGAGTATTGTGTCTAGTTCTGGACACTGCACTTCAAGAAAGATGCTGACAAACTGGAACAAGTTCAGAGGAGGGCAACAAGGATGATCAGTGGGCTGGAAAACAAAGCCCTGTGGGGAAAGACAGAAATAATTGGGCATGTTTAGCCTTAGAGAAAAGAAGACTGAAGAATGATATGATGTTGTTGTTCAGTCGTTCAGTCGTGTCTGACTCTTCGTGACCCCATGGACCAGAGCTCACCAGGCCTTCCTATCTTCCACTGCCTCCCGGAGTTTGGTCAAATCCATATTGGTTGCATCGATGACTCTGTCCAACCATCTCATTCTCTGCCATCCTCTTTTCCTTTTGCCTTCAATCTTTCCCAACATCAGGGACTTTTCCAAGGACTCCTCTCTCCTCATGAGGTGGCCAAAGTACTGGAGCCTCAGCTTCAAAATCTGTCCTTCCAGTGAACATTTGGGGTTGATTTCTTTCAGGATGGATAGGTTTGATCTCCTTGCAGTCCAGGAGACTCGCAAGACTCTCCTCCAGCACCACAGCTCAAAAGCATCAATTCTGCAGCGATCAGCCTTCTTTATAGTCCAGCTTTCACTTCCATACATCACTACTGGAAAAACCATAGTTTTGACTATCCTGACCTTAGTTGGCAAAGTGATGTCTCTGCTCTCTAGGATGCTATCTAGGTTTGCCTCTGCTTTCCTCCCAAGAAGCAGGTGTCTTTTTATTTCGTTGCTGCAGTCACCATCTGCAGTGATCAAGGAGCCCAAGAAAATAAAAACTCTGTCATTGCCTCCATTTCTTCCCCTTCTATTTGCCAGGAGGCAATGGGACCGAATCTTAGTTTTTTTGATGTTGAGCTTCAGCCCATTTTTTCACTCTCCTCTTTCACCCTCATTAAGAGGTTCTTTAATTCCTCCTCACTTTATGCTATCAGAGTAGTATCATCTGCGTATCTGAGGTTGTTGATATTTCTTCCGGCAATCTTAATTCCGGCTTGTGATTCATCCAGACCTGCCTTTCGCATGATGTGCTCTGCATATAAGTTAAATAGGCAAGGTGACAGTATACAGGCTTGTCGTACTCCTTTCCCAATTTTAAACCAGTCAGTTGTTCTATATCCAGTTCTGACGGTTGCTGCTTATCCCACATATAGATTTCTTAGGAGACAGATAAGGTGGTCAGGCACTCCCATTCCTTTTAAGGACTTGCCATAGTTTGTTTTGGTCCACGCAGTCAAAGGTTTTGGCATAGTCGATGAAGCAGAAGTAGATGTTTTTCTGGAACTCTCTGGCTTTCTCCATAATCCAGCGCATGTTGGCGATTTGATCTCTAGTTCCTCTGCCCCTTCGAAATCCACCTTGCACTTCTGGAAGTTCTCTGTCCACATACTGCTGAAGCCTGCCTTGTAGAATTTTGAGCATAACCTTGCTAGCATGTGAAATGAGTGCAATTGTGCAATAGTTGGAGCATTCTTTGATGTTTCCTTTCTTTGGGATTGGGATGTAGACCGATCTTTTCCAGTCCTCTGGCCACTGCTGGGTTCTCCAAATTTGCTGGCATATCTCATGCAGCACCTTTACAGCATCCTCTTTTAAGATTTTAAAGAGTTCAATTGGAATGCCATCACCGCCACTGGCCTTGTTGTTTGCAATGCTTTCTAAAGCCCACTTGACTTCACTTTCCAGGATGTCTGGCTCCAGGTCAGCAACTACGCTATGATATGATATTAGAGATGGGCACGACTTAGTGGTATTCCCGTTTCCGTTACTCGTATCCGTTACTCTACGGAAACGGTAACGGGAATTACTCCGCCAGACTTCGAGCTTGAACCGACGAACGAACAATTTTGGTCTGATTTGTCGTGCTTGTTCCTTGCATCGCGCAATCGCGCAATGCCACGCGGCACAGAAAAAAAGTTTTTAAAAGTTTAAAAAAACCCGGTTCCCGGCCAAAAAGCAGGCTGAAAAATGCCTGCCGTGCCTCAGGGCACCTACCAGAGGGGTTGTTTCTGGAGGTCCCCGACCTCCCCCCCCATCCCCCGTCCTGGGCTGCTCTGGTGGGACTCGCCGCAGGCTCGCAGCCAGCAAAAAGCCCAGTCTCGCCGCCAGCCGCCGCAATTAAAGCACAAGCAAGCGGCACGGACGGCACAGGAAAAAACTTTTAAACTCTCCCCCCACCCATTCCCGGGCCAAAAAAGCAGGCGGAAAAATGCCTGCTTGACTAAGGGCGCAGGGCACCTACCGGAGGGGTGGTTTCTGGAGGGGGGGTCCCGCCTCCCCCCGTCCTGGGCAGCCAGGACTCGCACATGCCATGCGGTGCGGGTGGGGATCCAAAATGGGGCAGCAAAGGCAATATTGTTTTTGAAATCGTGGTCCAAAAACACACAAGCACAACAGAAAGAAACACGCGAAAATTTATAAACTGCCAGATTTTTCACAGTAGCAGTGGGTTTTTTCTTGCAACAAAATGTCTCTCCTCTCCTCCTCTGTCCTCCATTGATTTTATTTTTTAATTTTTTTACACCTGCACAATGATGGGCTGGCTGAGTGGCCAGCCATGTGGGAGTGGACGACCATGCAAATTTTGGAGCCATCCCACCAATCGCATGGCCACTTGGCCATGGAGACTTCTGGGATGTGCCAAAAGCCCCCTAAAACCTGCCCTAGCCCCCCTAACCCTAACCCTAATCCTTGACTCCTTACTTACCCATACGTCACAGACTGTCTTCTTAGTGGGTCAGAGAGGCACCCAGAGGTGCAACCCACTAGCCCACCCTAACCTTACCCGTCACTAGCCTAACCCTAGCCCTTGCACTAACCCACCTTAACCCTAAGCCAGATCTACTTGCATTGCACTACACGCAAGTACAATTCCCTTCTTTGTGAGACATGGTGGTGCGAGAGCCTTAGGCATCACCCTATGGCTCTGGGTTCACTGCCATCACTAGTCTCTCTGTCTGCAACTGGTATGCATATCCATATGGCTATGCATGCATTTTGCAGCAGCAGGTGAGGAGGGGAGACCCCCATGTTGAGGGGTCTCTTGGAGCCTGCTTCCCCTTCCTAGTGGGTGAGGATAGGAGGCACCCACGGGTGCCTCCAGGAGCCCGCTTTCCCTTTATAGCGGGCCAGAGGAGGCACCCACCCCACAGAGGTGCCTCCAGGAGCCCGCCCCCCCCAAAAAAACCAGTACTAACGAAAATGAAAAACGAAAAAATGAACCGACAGTTTTTTGCAAATTTTCACGAAAAACGGAAACGACCCGAAACGGAACCGGCCCGACTAACGACAACTCGAAAAAATTTTTTTTCAAGTCGTGCCCATCTCTATATGATATAATGATATGATAGCTGTTTTCAAATATTTGAAGGGCTGTCAAACAGAGAAGGGGCAGGATCTGTTCTCGATCATCCCAGAGTGCAGGACGTACAACAATGGGTTCGAGCTAAGAGAAGCCCAGCTTTTGGCTAAATATCAGAGGAAAAAATCCTAACTTTTAGAGCAGTAGGGCAATGGATCCAATGACCTCAAAAGGTGATGAGTGCTCCAACACTGGAGACCTTCAAGAGAAATTTGGACAACCACCTGCCAGGTCTCCTTTGATTTGTAGGCCTGCATGGAGCAGGGGGTTGGATTTGATGGCTTTGTAGGCTCCTTCTAACTTTACTATTCTGTGATTCTATGATTCTATGATTCTGAGATAGCGCCAATATACAACCTCTGTTTGGTAAGGTGGGTCAGATACTGGGGACAGAATTCTGCAACTTTAAAATCCATAGAAAAGGAAGAGAGGAAATGATAAATCAACCATATGTGGTAGAAATAGGGCCTTTATTCCTGCTTCATCATTAAGTGTCTGAAGAATATTGTGATAGGAAGTGATCCAACTGTCTCTGAACCAGCGCTTTCTAGTGGGAGTTAACAGGATTTATTCATAAACTTTTCATACAGGAAAATTTGATGCTCTCTCATTAAGACTAAATTGTGCAATAAAAAGGAGGAAACTTTCAAGATAATTAAGAAGGAAAAATGCTGATGCACCTTACATTAATGAGATGGTTCCATAGGATTTGGTCAAGGATCTTTATGCTTTTTATTAGAGAACATAGAAACAGAAAGTAAAGCAGCACGCTTACATAAAAATTGGTTTCTTTTCATTAATCGCTGAGATGATTGATGTGAACTAGTGTGTTAGATTCACAAAACAGCAATGGATTTTAATATTCGTATTAATATTAAAAATATATGGTGCATGCATGCGCCCCCACTAATCAAATGTTCCATTTAGTTCTGGCACAGCCCTAGGCTCTAACCATTTAAAAGAGGAAGAACAAACGAAACATATTCACTTCTGAAATGAAGAGGGTCAACCCAAAACATTCTGTTATCTTAGATAAAGGACAAGGTGATGCTTCCTTCAGGTATCTGCAGATTCATTATACAGTACTCTTACCTGCACTCTAAAAATATTGTACATAGCATGGTATCTGGCACCCTCTATTGGCCAGTTCTGGAAATGCATGTTAAAATATATTTTCTGGGGTTCTCCTTTACTATACTATACATAAGAACATAAGAACATAAGAAGAGCCATGCTGGATCAGGCCAAAGGCCCATCTAGTCCAGCTTCCTGTATCTCACAGCGGCCCCACCAGATGCGTTTGGGAGCGCATGAGACTAGATATCTGTCTCCTGATACCACTCCCCTGCATCTGGCCCTTGAAGTACCCTGGTTTAAAGCCTAGAGATTACACATCTACATCATGGTTTGTAACCCGTGATGGACTTTTCCTCTAGGAATCTGTCCAATCCCCCTTTGAAGGCATCCAGGCCAGATGCCATCACCACATCCTGTGGCAGGGAGTTCCACAGACTTACAACGCGCTGGGTGAAAAAATATTTTCTTTTGTCAGTTCTTACTCTCCCAGCACTCAATTTGAGTGTATGTCCCCTAGTTCTGGTATTTTGAGAGAGGGAGAAGAGCTTCCCTCTATCCACTTTACTCATAACCTGCATTATTTTGTATGTCTCAATCATATCCCCCCTCAAGCGCCTTTTTTCCAGACTAAAGAGGCCCAATTGTTTTAGCCTTTCTTCATAAGGGAGGTGCCCCAGCCCAGTAATCATTTTAGTCACTCTCTTCTGTCCCTTTTCCAGTTCCACTATGTCTTTCTTGAGATGCAGTGACCAGAATTGTACACAATACTCCAGGTGGGGCCTTACTATTGTTTTGTATAACGGCATTATAATGTTGGCTGTTTTATTTTCAATCCCCTTTTTGATAATCCCTAGCATGGAATTGGCCTTCTTCACTGCTGCCACACATTGGGGAGACACCTTCATGGAGCTGTCCACCAATACACCAAGATCTCTTTCCTGATCCGTCACGGATAACTCAGAGCCCATGAGTTGATAGATGAAGTTTGGATTTTTTGCCCCAATATACATTACTTTACATTTGGTTACATTAAAACGCATTTGCCATTTCTCAGCCCACTCCCCCAGTTTGGAGAGATCCTTCTGGAGCTCTTCACAATCTTCTCTGGTTTTTACCACATGGAAAAGTTTTGTGTCATCTGCAAACTTGGCCACCTCACTGTTTATCCCTGTCTCCAGGTCATTTATGAACAGATTGAAAAGCACCGGTCCCAGGACCGAGCCCTGGGGCACACCGCTTTTCACTTCTCTCCATTGTGAAAATTTCCCATTGACACCTACTCTTTGTTTCCGGGATCTCAACCAGTTCTCAATCCATAAGAGGACCTGCCCTCTTATCCCCTGACTATGCAATTTTCTCAGCAGCCTTTGGTGAGGCACTGTGTCAAAAGCCTTTTGAAAATCCAGATAGACTATATCCACCGGTTCACCCAAATCCACGTGCCTGTTGACCTTTTCAAAAAATTCTAAAAGGTTTGTAAGGCAAGATTTACCCTTACAGAAGCCATGCTGATTTTCTCTCAGCAAGGTTTGTTCTTTTATGTGTTTTAAGATTTTCTCTTGGATGAGGCCTTCCACCATCTTCCCTGGGACAGATGTAAGGCTAACTGGCCTGTAGTTTCCTGGGTCCCCCTCCTTCCTTTTTAAAAATTGGTGTGACATCCGCTATCCTCCAGTCCTCCGGCACTGTGGCCATTTGAAGAGACAAGTTGCATATTACCGTTAAGAGATCTGCAATTTCATTTCTCAGTTCCCTAATAACCCTTGGGTGGATGCCATCTGGGCCCGGTGACTTGTTAATCCTCAATTTATCGATTAGTCCTAAAACCTCCTCTCTTTTAACCTGTATTTGATTTAATTCTTTAGTCAAGAGGGGCGGCTCAGGCAGCGGAATCCGCTCAAGGTCCTCTGTCGTGAAGACAGACGCAAAGAACTCGTTCAATTTCTCTGCAATGTCCAAGTCCTCCTTAACCTCCCCTTTTCCTCCCTCACCATCCAGAGGCCCAATTGGTTCTCTGGCAGGTTTTCTACTTCTAACATATTTAAAGAAGCTTTTATTATTACCCTTTATATTGCTAGCCTCTATACAGTGGTACCTCTACTTACGAGCTGCTCTACTTATGAGCAGCTCGACTTAAGAGTGGAAAACCATCGCCGTTTAAAATGCTGCCTTACAAATTTTAGATGCAGTCTGCTCTACTTACATTTATTTATTTATTTATTTATTTATTTATTTATTTATTTATTTATTTATTTATTTATTTATTTATGATTTTTTAAAAAGATATGGTTGCTCGTAAGTAGAGGTACCATTGTACTATATATTGAACATTTGATATTATCCATGGATTTCTGTATCCACACACCCCTTAGATTCAAACCCCCCCATGCATATGGGAGTCCTATTGTCCATGCCTATTGCAAAGGCACTGTAGGTCTAACTTCAGGCTTGATGGATCTCTTGGGGTTCTTTTTCTCACTATGATGTTGAGGCCAACCAATGGACAAAGGGCATGAGTGAGATGGATGTGCATTTAATTTCACCATACAAAGTGATTCTCCAAGGATGTTGTCCTTGGAGCAGCTTGTGAACATCATACAGTTCAAGTTCTGGTCCCATTCTGTTTTGGGCATTCAGACAACCAGGTGGACAGAAAGAGTTATTGCTGTCATGTTCCAGTCAAGTCACCTCCGACTGAATGGTGACTCTGTGAATGAATGGCTGCCAGGAGGTCCCCATCAAGTCTTGCAAACTCAAGGCCATGGTTTCCTTTATTGAGTCAATCCATCTCATATTTGAGCTATTTCTCCTTTTCCTAGCATTGAGAAAGGAAGGGTGGGGGATTTTATTCGGGGTGTCGTAGATCAGTATTCAAAATGGTGTATGTGCTTAAAATATATCAGTTTTTTTAAAAAAGAAAAATGCTATTTTCAAAAAAAAAAAGGCCTACAATGATACTGAAGTACTCCTAAGGGGAATACTAGAACTATATCACAAGCCAATCTTCCATCCTAGCCCTGTACCAGCAAAAGTCAAAAAAGCGAAGTGTGCTGCTTATATACCATCTCATAGTACTTAAAGCACTATTTGAGCAGTTGCCCCCTCCGTGAGCTGGGTACTCATTTTACCAAACTCAGAAGGATATAAGGCTGAGTCAACCACGAGTCAGCTACCTGGGATTGAACCCCAGTTGTGGGCATAGTTTTGGCTGCAGTACATTTGTTTAACCACTGTGCTACACGAGGCTCCTGCCTTCTACCTGGCTGGCTTTATTAAATCTAACCTGCCCCCATTTAAAAGATGTGCTAGTAATAGAAGATGGCATGAAATGTGAGACATGACCATTTTATCACACTAGCAAAGTCATTATGCTTGTCACATTTAATGGCAAACAGCTCTCTGAAGAAGGCAGTTTGCCATTCTTGTCTCCAGCCTTTGTTTTTCCCCTTAATATTATGGCATTTATATCAGACTTCAGAAACAACTCCCTGTTACAGCTCATCTCTACAGCAAATTTACCTTAGAAAGCACCTGAAACCTGGGGAGTTAGAACACAAAAACATGTCTGTATTGGTTAACTACCCTGATGCACTGCGGGTTCGCATTCTTCAAATGAAGATGTTAACTCCTAACACTTATTTTCTTCAGATGAAGCCTTGGAGCCACTCCAGACCCTGTTTGCTGTCACCTCAGAAGAAAAAACATTTACATTTAATCTTGCCAATGCCCTCTACCTTCAAGAAGGATTCCTGGTGAAGGAACAGTATCTCCATAGCAACAAGGAATTCTTTCAGACGTCTGTGAAGCTGGTGAATTTCCAAAATGCTAAAGCTTCCGCAGAAGCCATCAATACTTGGGTAGAAAAGAAAACAAATGGTAAAAATGAAAGCCAGACCATCACCACCCTCTCTAGCCCACAGCTTCCTTGCTTTTGTTTGTTTTGTAAGTTCAAATTGGTTAGGCCTCCTTGTTTTCTTTCTAGTTCGGGCCTGGGGTCTCGAGGCACAGGCATGAAAACTGAAGTGGAAAGCACCGGAAAATATTTGCATGCCCAGAACAATTTAAGAGTGTGCAGATCACAAGGAGGACCCTAGAGTGCCTGCCCACCTTTGCTCTCTCTTCTCCATCTGAAAAGATAGGGAGGCACTTGCAGCATATTTGATGCCAGAATGGAGAATTTATGAAGAAACAGAAGAAGGTCCTTCAGTTGGTTGGAAACTTAGGTTTGAGGCATTACAAGAGTCAAGAGTCTCTCTCTCTCTCTCTCTCTCTCTCTCTCTCTCTCTCTCTCTCTCACACACACACACACACACACACACACACACACACACACACACACACACACACACACACACACACACACACACACTATAGTCCCCCTGGCTGCCTAAACAATGACTATTGCTTGCTGGCAGTTGTGTGATCCTCCTGCATCCATCCCAGGGTGCAATGCAAAGAAAGCAAGTAGGACTGGCCTCTAACATTGGACACACTGAAGCAGTTGACAGAGGTGACACGTGCTGGGTTATATAGAGGGGGACACAGCAAGTGTAGGGTGGCAGGTCCTTGGGAGCCAGCTGAAGTTTGAGGGCATGGCTGTGTTTCCCCAGATCTCCCAATACAGATCTAAATCTTAGGGCAAATGGCATTGGAGAAGGAAAAAAGAAATCTTACGTCTACATCTGAGATGCCTTTAAAGTCCGAATCGGATATCTTTGCCTGTGTTCTAGGCTAGAGTCAGAGCTCACCAGCTTGCAACTGATAAGTTTGTATATGAGTTGATGTCCTATCCTTCCCAGCTTCATTATGACATTAGCTGAGCTCTCTTCAGACATCACAAGGCCCCACCCCTTTGTTTCAGATTTTGACTCTAAAAGCTCAGGTTACCTAATGCTTCTGATTGTACAACCTTAGGAGCAGAAGACTCCTGGCTAGAGATGGGCACTTACTGTGGTTTGGTGCTGTTTGGTGGATCAGGCCCACAGTTAAGAACAGAAGAACAGAAGAAGAGCCATGCTGGACTAGGTCAAAGGCCCATAATGTCCAGCTTCCTGTATCTCACAGTGGCCCCACCAAATGCATCTGGGCACGAGACTAGATATCTGTCTCCTGCAACTACTCCCCTGCATCTGGCCCTTGAAGTATCCCTGGTTGTAAGTCTGGAGATTACACATACCCACAGCGGCTTGTAACCTGTGATGGACGATTCCTCCAGGAATCTGTCCAATCCCCTTTTGAATGTATCTAGGCCAGATGCCATCACCACATCCTGTGGCAGGGAGTTCCCTGGACTAACAACACGCTGGGTAAAAATATTTTCTTTTGTCTGTTCTTATTCTCCCAACCCTCAATTTGAGTGGATGTCCCCTAGTTCTGGTATTTTGTGAGAGGGAGAAGAGCGTCCCTCTATCCACTTTACTCATGCCCTGCATTATTGCAGTTATCGCACAGGCACCCCATCAGATGCAGTACTGTAGAATTCTCTGTCTCACCTCCTCCTCTGAGTGATCACCCATGGGAGGCGGAAGGGCATGGAATCGATGGGCAACTGTGCATCACCTATTGTCCTAGTCCACTGAACCATGCTGATCCACTGAACTATGGTAAATGGCCACTCTACTCCAGGCTCTTCTTGAATGGAGGAAGTGTGTCTTCCATTGTAGCCTGGCTTGCACCCACCTGCTGTCAGGTGCAGGGAAGGATGCTGTACACATCATGGGTGCTGAAGTAAGAGTTAAGACAAGTCAGTGTTTCTATGTGGAAAAAGACCTTCTTCCCAAGATGTAGGGCAACAAGTTTGCCCCTGATCACTTTTCTGCGGATCATCCCAGCTGTGGGAAAATGACAGGTAAGATAGGGAAAATGGTTTTAAAAGAGAAATTATAAAGTGTGCTTCATTCCACTGAAGTTTATTCAGATGGATGGTGTTGTTGGAAATGGTGGCAGAGATAAAATGTAATTGTTGAGCTGCATGAGAATTGCACTAGCCATGGAAGAGCAGCAGGAACAAATGTTTCAACAATAAAAACACAATAGCAAACATGGCCATAAAAAGGTAGCTTTACTGGAGACAAATTGAAGAAAGTGTAACGTTTTCTGATGAATTTGGCTGATTTGTCAAAATTCATCAGTTTGTGTTTACCACAAGTGACGTTCCCCAATGAAGATGAATTGACAAATTGTTAGCAATTTTTGTTAATTTGTTGGGCTTCAAAATGCCCCCCCAAGGGAGCTAAAGACATGAAATTTGGAGAGATGCATCTCCTGACCTTTCTCTGCAATCTCCCCAAGTTGGTAGAGTTAGGATGTGTGATATCTGGTTTATGCATCCATAAATACCCCCCCCCCAAGTTCTTTCCAGTCATGTAGTGGCACTAAGCTTGCAAATAAGGTTCCAGCAACTCTCCTCTACAATCCCTTCAAGTTTGGTGAAGATTGGTTTTCTTCATCCCAGAGGGCACTTTTTTTTTTGGGGGGGGGGGAGGCTTTGTGGGTATGTAACAAGATGCATCTCTGGAAATTTGATGTCTTTAGGTGCATGGGGGAAACTTACCTGGGGGGTCCTATTTGGGGGTGCAGTAAGACTCCCATATCCACAGGGGATCAGTTCTGGTATTGCAGGCGGGTGGTCGTGGGCACAACCTCTGCAGCTGCTGCCGCTGCACCACCCCAGCTAATGCGCCACCACTGTCTCGGCCCCTCACAGCATCACTTGCCAACCTCAGATAACTGAATCCACAGGTGGCGAATAAACAGATACAGGGGTGCTACTGTACACAGCTCAGGCATCCAAACCCCAATCCTCACTGAACATACAGAGCTTGTAGAGGAGAGTCAGAATCACCCTGGCAAATTTGCAGCCTCTAGACGCCAGAGGGTCTTTTTTTAGCATTTAAAGGGGAGACAAATTGATTTATCAATTAGGCAATTCATCACTGGAAATTTGTTGATTTGTTGGTTCATCAGGCCTGATGAATCACAAGTAGTGATGAATTACCATTTTTCTTAATTCATCTCCATCTCTAGATAGCTTTTATTTTTGCTCTTGCTTGTCAAGTTGTTTTCATCTTATAGTAGCCTTTTGAATTAATGAATTCCCAAAGGTGCTGCTAAAATCTTGCAAGATGAGGGTTGTGGTTTCCTTTGCTGTGGCCACCAATCTCATGCTATTCTACCTCTACTACTTTTCTAAAATTATTGGCTTTCTCTGTGAAGTGTGCCTCTTTATAGTAGGGTTGAAATATGATAGACTCAATTTAGTTATTATAACATGTAGTAAGAGTTCAAGCTTGCTTTGGTCTAATAGGTAAAAATAATTCTGTCCCATCAAGCTTTTATTTATTTATTTATTTATTTATTTATTGCATTTTTATATCTCACCAATTTCCCAGAAGGGACTCTGGGTGGTTTACATAAATGAAAATAAGAAATAAACAACAATGTAAATTAAATAGACAGTATGGTAATATTTTCCAGGGTTTTCTAGTTTCAGAATACACAAAAGATTTTTCTTTTTCCAAGGACACTTTGAGACTGTGCAGCTTATTCAAGGCTACATGAGCTGACTGTTCTCCCTGAAGGCACAGTTGGGAATTGAACACCCAGCCTCTGGCTGCATAACCCCGTAGCTAACTGACTAATCCCCTCAGAAAACGTATTTGGAACTAGAACCCACCTATTTGTCTTTTGGTGGTCTCTGGTATCCATAAAATCCCCCTTCAACTTTACTCAAAGAACTTATGTTTTTTTTTTTCTCTTTCGGCTTTCTTCATTGTCCAACTTTTGGCAAATGCAATTTGCTTCACTGTTCAACACGACTGAGACCTCAAGCTCAATAAAGAGAACAGGTTTTAAAGTATCATTTTACAGTCTGCTGAAATGTACCTTTAATGATTTCTCTCCATCCAGAGTGCTAGCTGAGACTGACACTGCTCTCTTCAGCTTTTCTGAAGCTCACAAGCAGCCATCTCTGCATTAGCTGAATGGGAGATTAAATGTAGATGGTCCACAATGCGAAGGGGTGGTGGAGATGAGTTGAAGCCAAATTGGGTTACCCAATCTGAGGTAGTTAAAACTCTTATTATGGTGCAGTTCATCATGCATCTTGGAAATCTTTTTCCTCTAGACCCATTCTCTCAGCAGTTAACTGATATTTTCAAGAGCAAATGTAAACACATACACAAACAGGATAATATCATTTGCTAGCAACACTTAAAAGTTAACAGAAGCAGTCCATTGGTGCAATCAACTACTTAAGAACATATAAGTATAAAAAATGTGCCTCAGCTGACTCAGTGACCCTAGAAAGGCCTATTGAAACTGACACAAATTTGAAGGATTTGCCTTCCTTCCCAGAGTCCTGTACAAAAATTAGCATGATGGGACATAGTGTGAATTGCTAAGCTGAGTATTAAGAACACTGAATATTAAGTTCTTGTTCAGGTGGTTGAAAATCTTATTGATTTCAACAGAGTTGGTCATCTTTGGCCCTTTCCCAAGGAAAAAGGTGGGGTAAAAACACTCTAAAATATATAATATAAATAAATGAATGAATAATTTTCCTTAATGAAACCTACCACAAAAAGGTAGCTTTTCGAAGGAAGAGAACAACGTTCTCCATTAAAACCAAAATGGAAACACTGCAACAATAGAAATGTTAAAAGAAAAGAAAAGAAAAGAAAAGAAACGACTGCTGAGGCAAGTGAAGAGAATGGTGTTTTTTTAAACTTCCACTTTGTAGGGGGACGGAATAATGAGCATGAGCAATCATCCTTCAAAAGAGCTGGTGTTCAGACAGCTTTATCCATGAAGAAAATGGCCTTTCAAATATTGCCCAGAGGCTTCTGCCTCTGGGCAATATATACAGAGAGAGAGAGAGAGAGAGAGAGAGAGAGAGAGAGAGAGAGAGAGAGAGAGGAGAGGATTATCAGATTCCTTCCTTTTACACACACACACACACAGACACAGACACAGACACAGACACACACACACACACACACACACACACACACACACACACACTCACTCCCCTTGTCAGAGATATTAAAGAACGTTAAGGGTATTTTTTTTATTCCTATCCTTGGTGAAACCATGGCTTCGGATATGGACTTATTCCCCAGTATAAAGAATTTAAAGGTTTAGAATAGATCTGCTTTCTTTTCCTCGATTTAGTAAATATATGCTAAAATATATTAGGGAGCTGAGTTCAGGTGTTCAATTACATGTGTCAATAAACCACAGCAGCAGTTCAGCATGAATCTGGCAACAACATCAGGCGGTGTGGTGTTGTTGCAGAATTGACAAGCAGGGGGACTGATGAAAGGTCAAAGAGAAAGACATGGCTTAGCGCCACCAGAGCTGGCTCCTCTAGTGTGTGGAATCAGTGGGTTGAAATTTCACATCAGTGTTATGTCACACAAATCCCAGAATTATGGCATTGTGCCCTAGGCCCTTTCTCTACTCTCTACTCCTTTGGGCAGCAAAGGGTTATATTAAGAGTGGCTTCATCAGTGTTGAATTGGGTTCCCTGAAGCTGCAGCTGCTTGGTTGAAAGAAATCGATTCCTTCTGAGACAGCCACTGTTAAATGGCACAGATGCAGGGACAGGCTGAAGAATTGGCAAGCCTTAGGGGCTTCTGTCCTGTCCTGTACTAAATGAGAATATTCCACCTGTAGTTCCATGGATCATATCTGAGAAATGCCCTCAGATCTATCTATCTATCTATCTATCTATCTATCTATCTATCTATCTATCTGTCTATCTATCTATCTATCTATCATCTGTCTGTCTGTCTATTGAATACGGCAGGGGAGAACAAGGTACACCACCTTAATCTCTTATAAATGTAATAACTAAATAATGCCTGTCTATGTCTGTCTGCCTCAAGATGTGGACTTCTGACTCTGTGATCCCCTCTATCACCACCTCAAACCCTTCCAGCTCCACAGCTAGTAGAGGAAGGGAGATAAATGGCACGTCTGATTGGAAAGAATAGTGGGGATTTAATTTCTGTTTTTGCTTGTGGACCAGTCACACCCCACACACCCAGGTTTTTGGAAGCACTTGCTGAAAGTGCACTTGAAACTCCTCCACCCTTTCTATATAAGGATAAGTACAGCCAGACTTTTTTTCTCTCTGAAAAGATTATGTTGTCCTCATCCAAGAGAGCTTACAGTCTGGAATAGAGATGGACACGAAAGGGAAAAACTGTGTTTTGTTTTGTTCCGTTTTGTCCCCCCACAATTCCTTTCATTTTATTTGATACAATTTTTTTAAAAAAATTATACAAAACAAAACAAACAAAATACATTGTTACCTTTTGGGGGTCTGGTGGTGGCAATAGCGTCTCCGGCGGCAGCAGCAGGCCTAGGCCAGCTGGCTGGGCCCACTCCTGCCCTCTCCTCTCTGGCAACACCAATGGCAAGGCCTCCCATTTGACCTGCTAGCCCTTTTGTTTTCGGTGGTGGCGGCACAGTGGCAAGACCTCCTGCTGGGCCCACTCGCCCTTTTCTTTTCAGCCGTGGTGGCGGCCACAGCAACAAGGGCTCCCGCTGGGCCCGCTTGCCTTCTTGTCTTCGGTGCTGGTGGTGGCAGCAGCAGCAAGGCCTCCTGCTGGGCCTGCTCCTCCTTTCCTTTTCGGCCATGGCGGCGGCCACAGCAGCAAGGCCTCCTGGTGGGCCCGCTTGCCCTCTTGTCTTTGGTGTTGGTGGTGGCAGCGGCAGCAGAAAGGCCTCCTGCTGGGCCCGCCCGCCCTCTTGGCTGTGGCAGCGGTTCTTCAGCGGCGGTGGCGGAGGTGACAGGGCCTCCAAACCCAGCAGTTAAGGAAGCCGTAGCCATTTTACAGATGAGATGAAACGGTTCATTTACAGTTTTACACTTAAAGAAAACATCATTTCGTTTCACCTGTAACGAAATGCTGCTTCTTTTTTATTTTGTTTTGTTACATTTTGTTATGTAACAAAGTGACAAAACAGCATTTTGTTTTTTGTTCCGTGCCCAGCCCTAGTCTGAAATAATAGTCTTTCCAGGGTTCATGCAGAAGAGGAAAGGGATTGGAGAGGAGAGAAAGAAAAAAATCATTTAGGGGAGAGGGGAAGGCAAATAGTTCTTGCAAATGGCAGCTAATTTTTGTGGAATAGGTGACCTCAAAGCACTATGATATCATGCTGTGCCCCTGGTAATAGTAGCAGTGAGACCAAATTGATTCTGTCATATCTGTTAATTTGCTCAGATAGCTACAAATCCACTGATAGTTGAGATTTCTCTGTTACTACAAATTTTTGAATCATGTTTTATTTTTCTACACACCCATCACTGAAGGGCACCCTGCTTTAGCAAATTTTGCCTGCTCTTCCTGTCATTATGCACTGCGTTCTTCTCTGAGCGGATTTATTCATGCTTGCTTTGCTTCCAGCATTTACCATCAGAGGATATGTGAAGCTGTAGAGCTCAGATGCTTAGTGGCTCCAAAAGCACAAATACACAGATATGAACAACCGAGTCTGTGGAATTTTAAAGGTTTTTATTTGGACCAAGCCAATCAAAGCCAGTTTTACTTGGATTAAATTTCTAAAACAAACTAATTAGGGCCCTTGACTGACCCTCACATTGATTTTAACATGTGTCATGGAGGATGTTTTGAAAGTCAGGCCATACCACAATTATCCTCTGAATTTGGTGATCTGTCCAGCTGTGACCCCGTGAGGCAGTAACAGGTAGATGGACAGATATTTCTATATATAGGTTTTTCTGGACTCCACTTTCTTTAAGGTGCAAGAAGACTTCATGTTTTTGTTACAACACAGTTATATATAAATATAAATATAAATATAAATATAAATATAAATATAAATATAAATATAAATATAAATATAAATATAAATATAAATATAAATGGAGTTTGAGTTGAAGTTTGTACTTCCTTTGGGTCAGCCATTCTTGTTTTATATTTATATTTATATTTATATTTATATTTATATTTATATTTATATTTATATTTATGTGTAACTGAAGTTTAAGTTGAAGTTAATATATGTATTAAAATAAGTAAATAAATGAATTTTCTTTTAAAAGCTAAGACCTGTTGGAAAGATTTGATGACATCACTAGGTTGGAGACATTTGAGGGGAGATATGGGGAGAAGAAATGGGTGTCCTCCATGCTCTGTGTTGCTCAGCATCAGTTTGAATTGGGATATAGACCCTTAGGGACACAACTAGTTTTCTGTATGCTACATAAACATGTAAGATCTCATGACAATGCATTATGAGGTTATTATACTCCTCCTGCTGTTTAACTGTAAGCCTCTTTTTTAACCAGATATATTTTAACCAGATATATTAATGAAAAAGCTGAACACACATATATTTGTTTGTTTCTACAAAGGCAAAATAAGAAACCTTATCGCAAGCAGTGATCTTGGTCCCTTGACCCGACTTCTGTTGGTGAATGCCCTTTTCTTCAAAGGAAACTGGAAGCAAGTGTTCAGAGCAGAAGATACCACTCAGATGGCTTTCACAAAGGGTGACCATTCCATAATCAAGACACCAATGATGCATCTTCAGCTCACAGCAAAGTTTGGTAATTCAAATGTTCCATCATTTTAATGTGTCCCTATTTGGATAAAAATAATATGATTAATGCTATAAATGCTGTAAGAGCAGGTACCCTGTCCATCTTGAAGACAATAACCATTGTGGCCACAGTTCTATTATTTGCTTGCATCGGCATAAGTCCAACAATGTATATTTAAATGTTACTATGATGGGCACAAACCACAGTTTGGAGCTTTGATGGGTCAGGTGTCCCAGATTCCCCACCCTGCCCCCTCCTTTGAGTGGGTGCCCACAGGAGCAGGCAGGATGGGAAGTCCAGGGAACACCTGTGGTCCGAATCCAATGAACTGCACCAGAGTATCAAGCCATGGTGGCAAAAGTGAAGTCTTCACCTAGAATCTTGAGCCACTGGGCTCTCCAGGGAGTACTGCAATGAACAACTCTCCTCTTGTCCTGCTCTAAATCCCAAATAATTATATGCTGATTACTTTACTTTAGACATACCCTTCTTAATCCTGTCAAGATTTCGAGGCAGAGTACAATCAATTACATTGCATTATATATTACACTGATTACAAGCCTACTAGGAAAGAATTCAGAATGAAGCAGGGGAGCCCATGCTTTGTCTTTCGGTAGCCGCACATCATGATCTACTGGGGTTTTGATAGCATACATGGAGCTCCTGCTGGTTTCATAATCAGAATTACTAGTTACAGACCTTCCACATTATGATACTTGACTATAGGTCTTTTTGTTATTCTCCTTGTGGAAGTCTCTTATTTTGACGTTCACTTATTGAGAAGCTAACACAATGCTTTTTTTTTTTTTTTTGGCATAAAAAGAGGAAGCAATCTTGTTTGGTAATCTTGCACTTTATTAGGATCAATTAAAATGCACAGCAATTGAGTCATGCTTTTGAGAATTCCCAATCTGTTCATCAGGGAAGATGTCACAAACAGGAAGAGGAAGTGGTAGGAATGGACACAAAATTAAAATATAACATTTTGTTTTTTTTCTTTAGTAGTTTTGTTTTGTTTTGTTAGTACCAAATTTTTAAAGTAGTTTTGTAGCAAAATGAAACAAAATGCTATGCTCCCCTGTGTCCCAGAGGCACCAAAATCACATGGGGGCTTCTTTGGACACTTCCCTGAAAGCCCCTGCAAATTTGGAGCGATTTGGGGGTAAGAGGTATTAATTATTAAACTCCAAAGGACATCCCCCTAGGATAAAATCATTTGAATTGAATCCGGAAGCCACAATAACTCTCTGCCATGGGTGAGCAATTAGCTGCTTCCAGACTCAATTAGAATGATGTTCAAAGAAGAGTCCAAAGAATCCAAAGAAGCTATGCTGTGATTTCGTTGCTGATACTCAAAAATGGGTTCTGCGGCCATGTATCGGCACCAAAATATTCATTGGACTCTTCCCTGAGTTGCAAAGTTGCTAAGTGCCCACCCGCAGTGGGCTATTATTGGCTTCTGACTCAATTAGAAATGATTTTTCCTAGGGGGACCCCCTTTGGAGTTTAATAACTCAGCCCCCTGAACCCCAAACTTATCCAAATTTCAGGGGCTTATAGGGAAGAGTCGATAGAAGCTCCCCTGTGATTTTGGTTCCTCTATTATTAATTGTTTCATTCCTAGAGGAAAAATGCTGTTTCATTTTGTTTTGAAAGAATGAAATAATTTGTTACATAATGAAATGATGAAACAGTGTTTCATTTTTCGTTTTGTGCCAATATCTGGGGAAGGGAAGGTTAGTGATATATGTGTTGTCAGAGTCTCAAGAAGGAGTGTAGGATTAAACATAGACAAAAAAAGGAAAGGGGGAAAAAAGGACAATGCTAGATGTCAGGTCTTCTCTGCCTCTCAGGACACTATGTGTTTTGCCAAGCCCTGAAACAAATTCCCAGTAACTAAATATTATACATTCATAAATGGGCAAAGCAATCATTATCCCCTGCTCCTGCTCCATTTTTAGTTCCCCAAACTCCTAGATATTACATAGCAGATACCACACTCTGCTGGATGGTTCAGGTTAAATAATCCACAATCCTGTGTGGGGTTTACCAGGGCTTAGGACTCAAATGAAGAGTCAGAGAACCAGAGTTTCTTGGAAGGTGGAAGAAGAAAGGAGCAACTTCCACTTGGGAGGGCAAAAGATTTATTTTTGAGGCAGCTTTAAAGGCTTGGCATCCACTTCTGCCTATTCTCTGCTGGTATCAGGGCTGGCTTGCTCATCATGAAGGTCTTGCTCTAAATGGCATGGAGGTCCTAAGAGCATGTCTCATTGGCTCTATTCCTTATCTTTCCCCCTCACTATTGGCTTTTATGATATCCTGACATGGGGCCCAATGGGCCAGTGAAGCGCACATACAGGTAAACTTCGCTATTTGTGGTAAACAGGGAAACTTGGAGCATTTGCACCATTGTGCTCAAACTTCAGATTGCAGTCTTTAATTGTCATTACATGGAGAAGGACTCTCTTAGGGTCAGAAGGCTTTGCCCAGCTCTCGCCCTATAAATCTCAGTGTTGGCTATGTGTATAGAAGCTGGCATTTTGGGGATCGGTATCAAACCTATGTAATGATCTTGGGAAATTGGAAATAATATTGGGAGACTAAAAACTTCCTCTGTTCTTCTGTGAAGGGAGAAAGGAAGGAAAGGTCTGGGTTTTTAAAATGTATTTTAGAAAAAAATTGAAAGCTTCCTCCTGGAAGGGGGAGAGGAGAAAGAGGACAGGAGAGTCTTTTTTTAAAAAGTAATGTTTCCCTTTCTTTTTAGAGCAAGATGGACCAAATAGGGTCATTTGAGGTGTGATGTAGTTAGAGTTGCACCAAGTGGCAATTCACACCAGCCTATTCCAATTTGGCCACCTAGCCAGACCCACTCTTCATCTGATTGCCCCCTTTTAGATGTATATCCACAAGAACTGCACCTCTTTAGACTTCCAAATCTGGTCATATGGGAAGATGCCTCAGATGCTCAGCAGAAGCTGAAGGTATTTTAATTGCATTTAATGTTGTGTCGTGGTCTTTGGCTGAAAAGAAAAGACAGGAAAAGATGTCTTATTAAAATGTCCCATATGTCAGGGAAAATTAATGATGGGTAACTATTAATTTGCAACCTTGTCATCACCACCATGCCTTTCATCCTTCACTATAATCCACATGACAGTCTTTCAGCTAAAGGCATCTTGGTCCCTTGTGTGCTTTATTCTTATGCTTCACATCTTCCATTGTTGTATTTATTGGATATTCCCCATGACAAGTGACGGGTTTTTCATGCACCATTTGAAATTTCCTCTTATTTGGGATGGGCAGGCACTAAATTTAATTTCTTTTACTCCTCTGGTGGCAGTGCACCCCCACTGTGAATTCCCAGCACTGAAGTACTTATGTGACAGTATCATTTAAAATGTGTTTAAAATGCATTTTACTTTGGATCCACTCCCCTTGCTTGGTAAAACAGAGATGGCTTTGAAGTGAAATGGCAAAGCACATCAATTACAATTTTGTCAAAACAGTAAAGATGCAGCCATGACATTCCAATTAAATAATCTGCTCCGGTACATGACAAATAATTTCGAAGTGTCAAGATTCCAGCTTGTTATTTCTCTGCGTATCTCTTCTTCTTCTCAGAACGTAAACTGATATAAAATTACAAAGCAGAACATCAGACACTTTATTTCTAAAAGTGAAAGAGTTATACATAACTTTCAATTTACTGGCCATGTCACTGCTATGCTATAATGCTCCAAGGGTCCTTGAAGGGCTAGGTCAGTGTTGGTGAACCTATGGCACCGGTGCCAAAAGTGGCACTCGGAGCCCTTACTGTGGGCACCTGACATCAGCATCTCACAGCCACCTGTATTCAGGTTAAATTGCTGTATTGACACTTATGTGAAAAATTAGTTGGTTTTGAATTGCAGTTCAGGCACTCGGTCTCTAAAAGGTTCACCATCACTGGCCTAGGTGCTCATGTCTTAATTTTTTGCACAGTGTGTATTTTGTCAAAAAAGGCTGGTGCCGTTTCTTTCTTGTGCTGCAGGGTCACCACTTCAGATGGCCCCCAGGTATTGTTGGAGATACCAGTTCAACTGGCTGACTGTGGTTCTTCTGTCTAGGTAGTCAGGTTTGGTATTCATTGAGTGGCATGCAGGCTGCCCCTTCTGGCCTCCAATACCAGCTGGTCTCCAGATCCCCAGTGTGGGTGAAATGCAGGAAGGACTTCCCTGTCATTCCTTCATTGTATACATGTGGAACATCACATTGTTGCCATGTGACTTAGTGATTATACAGTGGAACCTTGTCTTACGTCATTAATCTGTTCCAGTGGTCTAGACTTAAGTCAAACATGACTTAAGTCAAATGAACGTTTCCCTTAGAAAGTAATGGGAAAGCAGATTAATCCATTCCAGATGATGAAAAAGACCCCCCAAACAGCAATTTAACACAAATTTGACTGGGATAGGAGATTCCTTCCAGGGATGTAAATGAAATGTCTCTTCAAAGAGAGGAGGAGGCAGTGGAATTATAGTCCACAAGTTATATGCCTCCACTTTTTAATGTTCATAGCAACAATGTCTAACATTTAAGTTTTATTGATTTTTAACCTGGCGTTCCAAGTTCTGAACAACTCTATGCTTACCATTAGACTCCCACAACTTTGCAGCTCCCCAACTAAAATGCTTCCATTGTGGACCAGACTTCTGCAGCCAGTTTTTTTACAAGACTGAGCCGGCTGTCTAACCAGCGAGGCCAGCCCCGAGCTCCCGGCCCTTCTTCTCCTCCGGCAGCAGAGGCAGCTTTGGTGAGGCCGAGGACCAGCTCCAGGTGCTCTGAGCTGGCCTCCCCGAAGCCGCTGCTGCCGGAGGAGGGGAAGAGGCGGCAGCCGCGATGCTGGGTTGTGGCTGCCGCCCAATTCCGGTGCCTTGCGCCGGGGCTCTGAGATGTAAGTCAAAGCCTGCGACTCAAGTCAAACAGGCCCCTTCTTGCTGCAAGTCAAATATGATGCAAGTCAAGCAGTATGTAAGTCAAGGTTCTACTGTAACTGCAAATAATGATGTACGATTGTGGTGTTGTTTCTGTCTAATAGGATGGGAAGTATTTTTCATACCAGAAGATGTTATAAATGTGGTGACTTTTCCAATATTCTGTGATGTACTTTAGCAAAAAGGAAAAAGAAAGAATAATTATATATTTGAATAGTCATTTTGATGAGGTCAGAGATGAATATATAAATGTACATATCTATTTTTAAAACATATATTAGGCCACACATACAAAGTGCAAATGCACACCTTTTTAACTTGCATGAGAGCTTTGTACAATTATTTCATTTTTATCCATATTATCCTCTGAAGAACTGATGGCAGTGTACATGGTAAAGGAAAAACACAGTAAATCACATCATAGGTGGATGCAGCATTATTCTGAATATGTCCATGGTCACACTACAAAAACACTACCTTTTTCTCACATTTTCTGCTTCCTGTGTAGTTATGCATTGTGGTCACATGACAAATAGCCTGTGAAAATGGTTCATACCTGCTTAACTATTCTGCCTTTTGGTGGATATATCAGATGTGGTACATTCATCTACACCCCTCAAGCCAGACGTATATTTTCCCGTCTTTGTTGGTGTTTTTGCTTTTCTCAGCCTATCCTCTTTCTTTAAAAATTGTGTACATAAATCACTGGGCTGATAAAATGCCCCTGCTGGCGACATAGTTGGCCAATTCTTCAAATTTCCACATTGCATTAGCTTCTTTAGAGGAAAACCCACAGTGCACTGCAGTGGCAGTGGAAATATGTACATAGGTACAAAAGTGAGAAATAAAATGCTGTTTTGTTGTTTCATTAGGTAATAAAATTACTTTGTTACCTAATGAAATGATAGGACATGTTTTGTTTGGTTTTGTCATGAAACACCATTTCCCCCTCTAGAATGAAATGATTAGTTTTAGAGGAAATGGCAGGGGAGCTTCCTCAAACTCTTCTCTGTAAGCCCCCTGAATTTGGAAAGTTTGGGGGGTCAGGTGGCTGAGTTATTGAACTCCAAGGGGGTTCCCCTAGGAAAAATCTTTTTTATTGAATTCAGAACTTTAGAAGCCAAGTCACTGGTGTGTGATAGCGCTAATGCAACTTGGCTTCTAATTCTAATTAGAATTTTTTTCCTAGGGGCACCCCCTTTGGAGCTTCATAACTCAGCTTCCTGACCCCCAAACCTTTCAGGGGTTACTTAGAAGTGCTTGAAGAAGGTACACCTGCCTTATTGTTCCTTTAGGACCCAGGGGAGCAAGGCATTTCATTTCATTTCATAATGAAATGACTTTTAAAATTCATTACAAATGGAACAAAACAAAACACTATTTGTCCATTTTGTGCCCATCCCTAATATATATATTAGAGGGACCACACACCGGATATAAAGGAAATGAATCAGTTTAGTAGTACTGTTACCTGGCAAGAGTTCAGGCAAGATGCGAACAGGTGAACCAAAGCTCCAATTTTATTGAGAAAATACAGCAATTGTGTCATCTGGGACTTTTCTTAAAGGCAAAGAAGACCCTGTATGATACAAAGCATGCAAGTTTTATACATGTCACACAAACAGCCATAAACTCTGATAACCTGTTGGATAGACTCTGCTAAGTATTTGGATCTGGGCTCTAATTGGGCAGTTTAGGGAAGAGTAGGTGAAAATGCCAATTAAGTGGTTCCCCTATGGATGCTTTGGGACACCTGACTCCCCTCAGTGTTCTTCCATTTGAATGCGCCACCATGTCTGGGGGAAAGTGTACCTCTGGTGCCTTATCTCTGTTGATATGTTTGTGTTGTTGGCTAGGCTTGGATGTGTGGCCTTCAGCCCACAGCTTCCCTGCTAGGTTTCCTGTTGTCACTATCTGTATTATGCCCTGGAGTGATATTCCTACAATGGGGCATCTCTTAGTTGAAAGGGAAACATGTGGAGGGTGTGAAGTATGGATATTTAGCTAACTTATGAAGTTACAAAGGAAGAGCTCTAATTTCTAAAGTTAGGGGATCTAGTTAATTATAAAACAAGGAGACAAATTTATATCGTAACCTAGCCGGTATCAGTACACAATGGTATGTATGTATGTATGTATGTATGTATGTATGTATGTATGTATGTATGTATGTATGTATGTATGTATGTATGTAAAGTGGTAGTAGCCTCTCAGCAGGCTGAGTTTGGTTCAGAGATAGCATGGAGGAGGAACAAAAGAATCGCTAATGACCTTGTATCATCTGATCTCCAAAAAAGGGGTCAAAATTCACGAGGAATAACTAGGAAACAGTTTGCCGGTGTGCCTGCAACCTAAAAATGTAAATTGTCAATATGATCCTGACCTAATCTATGATTCAGAGTTCCTTTGGATTATTTTGTGCATATATTATGTTGTGTAGATACATTTCTTTCTAGTACAGTTCACCAACTGACGCTTCTGATTTCTTCTTCTTCTTCTTCTTCTTCTTCTTCTTCTTCTTCTTCTTCTTCTTCTTCTTCTTCTTCTTCTTCTTCTTCTTCTTTTTGGTTTAGGTGGTTTTTCTGACCATAATGTGAGCTACCAGGTTTTGGAGCTACCATACAAAGGAGAGGAATTCAGTTTTGTTCTAATCCTCCCTGGAGAAAATGTGGCCATAGAAAAGGTGGAACAACTCATTACAGCCGAGCTGATAAAAGACTGGTTTACAATGATGGAAGAAGAGGAGGTAGAAATCATTCTTCCTAGGTATGTAATTAAGTCTCTGGTACTCTGGGTATCATTATCCCATTTGACCTTAAATCCAACTTGTAGGAGAGTCAGGAATTAAGACACTGAAAAGGGCAAACTGATTAACTGATTTAAGAGTTTGGTAGATATTTAAGCTAATGGCAGTTCATCCTTTGCAGTTTTTCCACTCTGTATACATGAAATTAGGCTGCATGTTAGAGTCAATTTGGCTCCAGATGTAGCAGATTTGTCTGTTGAGAGGCCTTCTGGAGCTGGAAACCAGGCTGTTATAGAATATATGCAGCATTCTTTACATTAGAATACATTATACTTTGTGATCTTGGTGACTCACATGTATGTATCTTGAATGTGCACACAGCCATGCATGGAATCTTCTAGGGGGGCAATAGGATTCCCCACCCCCACTTCAGTGCATATGCCTCAGCTGGAGGCACTAAGTTTTATTTTGTTCATGCCAAAGGAACAACGTTCTCTCTTGATCTTTCAGTAATACTTCTCAATTTTTGTTATTTCTTCTTTATATTTTATTTATGTTCTGTCTTACATCCATGTATGTTTCTTTTATGTACTTTTGCCTTGTTCTTATGGTCTCTTATGTTAAGAGGTCCATCTGTCCTAATTTGGTTCCATTTGCAGAGGATTTATGAAACAGGAGCTAAATCTTTGTGAACTTTGCTAAAACAAACTTTGTTGCACAGAAATACTTCCACAAATGTTTTACAGAAAAACTGTAAATGTGGAGGTATTCTTCAAATCTCACCTACCAGGGAGAAAAATCCTTTTTCATCCTTACCTTTGAGCACTATACAATGAAAACCTACATTGTTTCAATAGCATATGCAGCCATTTTCAGCCTGGATGATAGGCATTCTACTGCAGAACAAGTTAACCGAGTTAACTGTAGAAAGAGAAAAATCTTCATCTGTTTGTAAGAAAAAATGAGAATTGGGGAGCTTAGACAGCAATTGTTAGTGTGGAAGTAGAAGTGCAATAAAAGATCATTAGGATTGTTTTCTATGAAATGTTGGCCAAAGAGACTAAAAATATTTAACAACTGTGGCTGCATTTTACCATAGATAAATTCAACTTTAAAATGGGGGGGGCAATAATTCATATATAAGCAAGCAATCTGAGTTCTTACCTAAAGTATAAGAAGGTAAAATAAGGCCGGCTACAGCATCTATTACAACACACTTAACGGCCAGAATTCTGCTGGTGTTCACATATCATATGCATAACTCACATAGACAATTATGGCTAATTGATAAAGTGCTAGAGCATGTCTCAGCTATGTGAATGCTCACACCCGCACCTATCTGTGCCACCAAGATGTGCTCTAGTAGCTTGTCAATTAGCTGTAATTGGCTGCAGCAAGCAACATAAACCCAACATGAACACCAATTGGATTCTGCCCATTATAATCAAGATAGTTTATCCTGTACATTGATCACAGTGTATTCAATGAAACTGACAGCATACAGCTCTCACAGTTACCATCATACAACAACTCCAAAGAAAAAAAAATCCCCATCAGTCCTAATGCAGAAAATCCACTTTCTATCAAATATGTGGCCAAAGCTTTATTTCACTGACATTTCATGAAAGCTGACCTACATTGATATTCATAACCTCTCACTTTCATTCTGAGTCTTACTTAGGTGAACAATACGTTACTGGAGAGTATGATCTTTTTGGAATTCTGTACAGTCAATTGGCAGTTTCCTGTTGTACTAGAATATGTGTTCAGACAGAAAGAAAGACAGACAGAGAGGAGAACCTTGCTTTAGGAATGCCCATGCAGTCAACTTCATATATTATAAATATTTATAAAACAATGATCTGTTTTTAGAATATTGTCATTGTTGTCATTTGCCGCAGATTTTTTTAAAATTGCAAAAATGCATAACCAGAAAAAAGAACTAAGCATCCTTAGCATATTTATGAAGCATCCTTAGGATCACATACTCCATAGCCTAGAGAGAAATTCTAATTGTATGTAAAGCCAGAGATCTACAGCAGGGCTGTCCAACTTTGAACAGCCCGTGGGCTCCCGCCTGCCTGCCGCATGTCCCCCTGGCTCCCCATCAAGTGTGGTTGCATGGGAACATGAGTAAATGCACTCTCCCCGCTCCCGCCCCAACAAAAAGAGTGGAGGCAGTTCAGACAGAAAGAGGAGAAGGTAACACAAAGAGTAGAATTGCATCCTTTCCTTTCCTTTTTTTAAAGCTTTGGCTCCACTGGTGTGGCCCCAACAGATTAACTCTGAAGGAAGGTGGACCTCAGTGGGTGGGGAACACACTTTCTCACACCGGCTGTTTTATATCTTTAATTCCTACAGGTTTAAAATAGAGCACACAATGGACTTGAAAGAGTTTCTCCAGCCTCTCAATGTTACTGAAATATTTAATAATGGATGTGACCTTTCTGGAATAACAGGTAGCTTGATTTATTAAGCTGATTTTGCTTATTGCCTACCGAAATAATATGGTTTTAACAAAGTACATTTCAGCATTGATTCAAGGATAAAGAAACGTCCTGCTTTTGAAACACACACACACACACACACACACACACACAGAGAGAGAGAGAGAGAGAGAGTTTTAATTCTACATCACAATCTTTTATTCCCGAACCCGGAACTTCCAGTGATGAGAAGGAACTGCTGTAGAACTTTTGTGTGTGTCTCAGGTGCAATTCAAAGCAAATCCAAGAATGTTTCCTCAGGAGAAATGGCAGGTGAATTCTGAGAGAAGCCAGACATTGCTAAATAAAGCTAGTTAAGTTTACCTTGAATGCCATTTCCATATCTCTTTTTTAAAAAATGACAACTAAATTTTGCTAAAAATAATAATAATCAGTTCGTTCTCAGAGAAAGCATCAAAGAAACTAAGTATAATGTGAGAGTAAAGCATGAGTCAAGTCAGCCACAGCTCTTACCAGTTGCCTTAGGAAGGCTCTGTCCACTTCAAGGTCAAACAAGATATGACACTCTATATGTCACTTGGTGCTTCTTTTGAAAAACAATAATAATTTTAAAAAGCAATCACATTAATAAAACAACCAACAGCATATAAGCCCATCATGTGATCTTCATCTGTTTTAATTCTCCCCCCCCCCACACACACTTTTACTTTGCAACTGAAGAAAGTTCAAATCCTTCATTGTTCACCAAGTCCTGATGGAAATATCCCCTTCCCCCTCCGTAAAAATTGCTTGTTGGCCTTTTATTCAAAATAGACAGCAATGCCTTCTAAACATTATGTATAGTCTGGCGTCCAGATAATCAACATTCAGAAGGATCTTGATAGACTTGAACATTGGGCCCTATCCAACAAGATGCAGTTCAATGGTGAGAAAAGTAAAGTCCTGCACTTATGCAGGAGAAACCAGATGCACAGGTATAGGATAGGTGGTAGCTGGCTCAGCAGTAGTACCTGTGAGAGGGATTTACGTGTCCTGGTGGACTACCACCTAAGGATGAGGCAACAGTGTAGTCCTAGGCTGCATCAAAAGGGAGGACAGATCACAGGAAGTGATAATACCACTCTGTACTGCCCTAGTGAGGACACATTTGGAATACACTGTGCAGTTCTGGTCACCATGATACAAACAAGATACAGAGGCCCTAAAAAAAGTGCAGAGAAGAGCAACAAAGATGTTAAGGGGACTGAAGAACTAGGCATGTTTAGCCTGATGAAGAGAAGACTGAGGGGAGAGATGATAGCAATCTTCCAATAGCTGAAGGCTTACCACAGGAAAGAGGGCATTGACTTATTCTCAGTTGTACCCCAGGGTATGACAAGAATCAATGTGTGCAAACTCATCAGAGGGAGAGCAAACCTGGAAATGAGGAGAAATTTCCTGATAGTGAGAGCCATTAAACAAAGGAACAGTTTGCTTCCTGATGTTGTGGGTGCCCCATCACTGGAGGTTTTCAAGAAAAGTTTGGACAGCCATCTGTCCAGGATGGCATGAGGTCTCCTGCCATGGGCTAGAAGCCCTACAAGGTCTTTCCCATCCCTATGATGATTCTATGATCTTAATCAGCCTCACAGGGATGTTGTAGATGGACAAAAAGGGAGGAGCAAGCCATGACTCATAGAATCATAGAATCATAGATTTGGAAGAGACCTCAATGGCCAACTAGTCCAACCCCTCCCATGCAGAAACCCCCATCACAGGACTCCAGACAGATGGCCATCCAGCCTTTGCTTAAAAACCTCCAAGGAAGGAGATTCCTCCACCCTCCATGGCAGCATATTCCATTGCCGATCAGCTCTAGAAGAGGGATGTCTCTACCTAAAAAATTGCAGTGAGACAGACTTGTCCCCTGTTTGGACCACAAGCTGTCTCTGCAGAACCATGTTTGCTACTTGCAGTACTTTGAAGAATATGTAGGTTTATGGACCTAAATCCAATTGGTGATTGGCAGATCGAGAATCCCTGGTGGTGCATTTGTGCTGGAGTATAATGGTTGAACAACAGTGTATGGCCTTTTGAGAACTATGTAAAGCTGTGTTGGATATTATTCAGTGCTAACTGAACATGTACAACTTCTAGAACAAGGAATGCTGAGCTAGTCCAATGACATTTCACACAGGCTGTGACATAATATATAATGGGCCAATCTGTCCCTGCAATTGATACTAACCAGTGCTTTTAAAACAACAACAAATACCTGATTTGTATTTTTGTTGCTCTTCAGTGGCATCATGGTATATGGGAAGAACACTTTATACCTTCTTTTCCCAGAAGTGGGTCTAATAAAAATCTCCTACCCAACTGCTGTTATTCCCAAAAGGAAAGCAAATAGTAGTCCTACAATTATCACCATTGTGGTGGAATAAAATCCAGAGGCATTCATATGGATGCAATGTACTAAGGTGTTTGTGAGAAAAGACAAAGGGGCTCATCAGATATTAAAAAAAAATGAAAACTGCACTGAGCCACCATGTGAAAACTACGTGCACTGAACATCCAAATGGAACTGTTCACAGAACAATTCTTATTTTTCCATGTATTAGCACACACCTTGGATTAAAAAACTGGCCTCCTTTTCTTTGGGAAGAACATGAATGGCCAGAGCTTGGCAAAACTCCTTTTTTAAAAGCAAAGTGTTCTACTTATAAACTTTACTGTTTATTTGAAATACAGTGGACCCTTGTATCACAAACGGTTTGTATAACATAAAATCTGTACAACATAAAAAATTCCAGAGATAGGGGAAATTTGCTTAACAGAATTTCCTATGGGGTGAACCCGTACAACATAAAAATGGGATTACTCCATTTTCAATGCATTCCTATGGGAAATTTGTATAAAGGAAAATTTGCTTAACATAATTTTATCTGGAACGAATTAATTCCTTTATACAAGGTACCACTGTATTTGTTTCCCACTTATCAGTGCACTAACATGCAAAACAAGTGACAATAGACAAGAAGATAATTAAAAATAGACAGAGAATGTGGTTTTAAGGAACAATTTTTAAAGTAGCTTTTAAAACAGTTTCTAAAATTGGATTCTAAAACCAGCCCTGGAGACCAATGTCCTGTTGGGACGGACGATCTGTTTTAGCTCCCTCTTAGATGAACAACAGGGATAGAGCCAGACTGGCTTCTCTTGGGAGAGGGAATTTTATAATTATGGTGCTGCTACAGAGAAGGCCCTGTCTCATGCACTTAAAGGCTTAGAAGTTCATAGTGGGGGTGGGTGAGGTGGGTTTACAATACAACCTCTATTGTACATGTATATACAGGAAGAGGTAGTCTTTCTGATGCCCTGGCTTCACAACATTCAGGGCTTTGAATTGAGTTTGAGCACTTGAGTTTGGAAACAACCTGGAAATCAGTCCGCATGGTCTTTAAAACAAATGTCCAACAACAGTCTGGTTGACCCATTTTGCAGTCACTGAACCCTGCTGATTAGTCCCAACCAACATTAGCCGTTGGAAGGGGGAACAATGTACATACTGTGGGTTTTTTTGAACATTCCATTCCTCTTTTTTATGATTTGAAGGTGTTGATCCTTAATCATTCATTTATTCTCTTAGACTCTGCTGATCTACACATTTCTAAGGCCATTCAGAAAGTCTACCTTGAAGTAAATGAAGATGGCAGTGAAGCTGCAGCGTCTACTGGTAAGGATGTGACAGTGAGCTTATTCAGCCTATTGGGGCTCTGTGCTAATTGACCTTCTCTGCTTAATTCCTTTGACAGTGATGGGGACTGATGATCACTGCCAACAATTGACTGTCACGGGTGGTACTTTTCACAGTTCACAAGTTTTCATTCTAGGACAGCAAGGGGTGAAAAGGATATGAATGTTAAACTTAATTCTGTTCATGGATACTTGCCGTGCTTCCTCCCCTCCCCTCCCTGTGAGTAAAAAATAAATAAATCCCATTTTGTTTTAGGATCCTTCGGGCACAGTGGTTAAATTGCAGCACTGCAGTGAAAACTCTGCTCAGGATCGGAGTTTGGTCCAGGACTCAGGTAGCTAGCTTGAGGTTGACTCAGTCTTCCATCCTTCTTAGGTTGGTAAAATTAGTACACAGATCACGGGGTGGGGTGGGGTGGGGATATGTAGCCTGCATAAATAAATTGTAAATGACCCAGAGAGAGCTTTACACATTATAAGGCCAAATATATAAGCAGCATACTTTGCTCTTTTGCTTTGTTTTGCTTTACTGAACTATTTTATTTTATTTTTAGAATGCACAGTCTGCTTTTCTGAAAGGATCTTAAACTAAAGCAGATTTCACCAACATCCCACTCAGTTTTTAAGTAGTGTTTTAAATTTTGTAAGCAATTTTAAGAGTTTTTAATATCTTGTATGGTGTTTTATGTGTTTTGTATGGTTCCTTGTTTAGAGTGTGTTGTGGAACAGCACTCTAATTTCGTTGTGCATATCTTGCATATGCATGATGACAATAAAAACTCTATTCTCTATTCTATTCTCAACAGAAAGCTACCAGATATAGTGCTGAGAAAAGGAACATTCAAGTCAAAATTTCATTAACTGAACTTATAATACCTTGGTTAGAGTTGATAAAAGAAAAAGGAGTGGGGAGATATGCCAATCCACATTAGAAAAGCTATATGGTCTGTCACTCAGATCCCATGATCTTCCTGAAGAGTCAGATGTTAACTTGCCATCTGAAGCACCAACACATCAGAGGGTGGTGGGAGTACCTGGAGGCAGGGGTTGGTGCCAAAACTGAAAAGGCACTGCTTATAGAAAACTTGCCAAACACACATGGTCACTTATGTTCTCCTGACCTGGGAAGAGGTGAATGTGATTAGACATCAATATTTTGGTGCTCTCTAACAGACCAGGGTAAATAAGTGAGGAATCTTTTTCAGGCCAAGAATCAAAACTTGATTGCAGAAGACTTCATAAAGGCTATGTTTTAGGTATGGGCAGTCAAAAGAATCGGACCAAATAGCATCTTACAGTCTGCAATTGTGGAGCAGTATTTCAAACTTTTTGTAGATACCCACTGTGGTATAGCGGAGCAGGATCTGAATAGCTTGGGAAACTCACAGGGTGATGGTGGTAGAACAGGACAAAACAGATAAAACATTGAAAACCCTATTTGTTGTTTTTATATTGTGTATTCTGCAGAGGCCTGTGTGCTATGTAACAAATGGAATTCAATTCAAAAACCCTATTAAGATCACTCTAAGTTGGAAATAAAAAGATGGAAACAGGCCCATACAGAAGAGATACAGAAGAGGAACCCTATAATGAAGAATGTACAATTTTAGAAAGTGAAGTGGAAGTTGCTCTAAAAGCACTGGGAAGAAATAAATCAGGGACAACAAAAGTTAGATAGGAATTGATGGTGGATAACGCACATACATGTACACACATTCAGCCTTCTAGAATAAGAAAATAATAATAATACCAGAGATGTGAAAACACTAAATGTTGGTATCCTAAAGAAGGAGGTGTGATTATGCTGGCCCTAGGGACCCTTAGAGAGCAGGATTCAGATCCTAAGAGGATCAAATTTGGCTCCAGGCCCTATGCCTATGTGGCCATTAGTTCTGAGCACCTGAGTGATGCCGCCCAAGTCTATGCACATATATTTATATATACACATATGATATGACACTCATTGATGACCTTGGGTCCATCTCAATCTCTCAATCTCTACTTCACAGTTGACTACACTTGAGGAAGTGAGGGATGATGATACTGATGTTGTTGCTGCTGCTGCTGACTAGAGATGGGCACAACTCAAAAAATGGTGTTTCGTGTGTTGTTTGTCATTTAGGGGGTCCGTTTCGGTTTGTTTTCATTTTTCGTGACTTTTTTGCAAAAAAATTCATTTTCATTTCGTTACATAACGAAATGAAAAAACGAAAACGAAAACGATAAATTGCTGTTTTGTTAGCATTCATTACAGTTCAATGTATTTGCCGCAACAAAAACGAAACGCACGACAAAATTTCTGTTGTTTCGGTTCATTTTGTTTCATTTTGGAGACAAAATTTGTTTTTCGTTTCGTTATGTAATGAAACGAAAAAATGAAAATGAAAACAAAAATTGCTCGTTTCGTGCCCATCTCTACTGCTGACAATGTGTGCTCTTTCATATCATTGGCTGAGCCTGAAGTTGTCAGGAATAAGGGCACAACAATGGACCTCTTTCCTTCATCCTCATGTGAACATGGCTATATTTTCTTATCATCTCAGGGCATAGTATAGAAGTACATTTTGCATGGATGTAAAATAGAGGCAGGAACTTGACCCAGTAATTGGAGGAACAGCCCTCCTTTGAGAAGAGGTGCTTGTTAATGCTGTTTCCTTTGCCCTCCATTTCTCCAAGGCCAAATGATAATTCAGAGAATGTATGGGCTGCAAAACATGAGGTTCAAAAAGTCAAGACCCAGAGGGACCATTTGTTAATGACTCCAATAATTAGTGACTTCTTACCCATTGGAATGTGTTCAATGTTTCTCAGCAGTCCGAAGGAATGGGAAACAACAGTACAGTATGTGTTTTTATAATTTCAAAGCTGCAAGGCTGTCTATTAGAGATGGGCACGACCAGAAAATTTTTTTTTTGAGTTGTCATTTTTCGGGACGGGTCCATTTCGGGTCGTTTCTGTTTTTTGCGAAATTTTTTAAAAATTTGTCATTTTGTTGTGTTGTTTGTCGTTTGTCGTTACCGCCGCTGCGATTTCACGCGATTTGACGTCCCAGCAAGTGGCGTCCCGCCAGCACTAGGTGTTTTTGCGCCCTAGGTGGCAGGCGGGGTGGCGGTGGGGCATGGGCAGGCGGCGGCAGCGGCAGGGGGAGGGGCGGGCGCACGGGCACGGGTCCCGTAATGACCCAGAGCAGGCGGAAAACACTTTAAATTTAAACTGACTTGCTGCACAAGACTGCATTGAATAAAGCAACTGCAATTTTTGCAAACAAAGTGGGCAGTGCACCCACAGCAGAGCTGCAGGCAGGGTATGAAAGGACCTTGGCTTGCCACCAAGCAAATGAAATCAGAAAAGAAATCCTAACAAACTGCAGGAGAATAAAAAAAGAATAAACTGTGTTGCTATTCCCCCCCACAGCAGACAGAGAATGAAAGGAATTATTATTATTTCCTAAAAATTCAATTGAATCAATTCCCTCCCTGCCTGCCTAACTGAAATCTAAAGGCTCCGCGAAATCGAAACTAGTCTAGCATAGCAGCCAGCTACACACAGCCCTCTCCCACCCACATCCAATCCCGGACTGTGACTCTTCTGGGAGTGCCTCACCTTTTTATGCCCTCTTGCACATCCAGAGGTGTGAGTCAAAACCTGGCCATGCGATTGGTAGAATGGGTCCAAAAATTTGCATGGTCCCATCCCATCGCCAGCCCATCATTGCGCAGGTGTAAAAAAATAAAAATAAAATAAAATAAAATCAGTGCAACCTTTTACTGCTATAAAATACCCACTCTGCTACTGTAAAAATTCAAGCATTTAAAATAGCTAATTTTCGCATGTTTCTGTGGTGCTTTGGTGGTTTTTTGGACCACGATTTCAAAAGAAATATTGCGGACACCAATTTGGATCCCCCCGCACCACATGGCAAATGGAGACGCCGAGGATGCCCCCTCCCAGCCCAGTACCAGCAGCCCAGGACAGGAGGGGGGAAGGCTGGTGACCCCCCCCCCCCAGAAACCACCCCTCTGGTAGGTGCCCTCAGGCAGGCATATTTTTGCCTGCTTTTTTGGCCGGGAATCGGGTTTTTTATTTTTAAAACTTTTTTTCTGTGCCGCTTGACATTGCGCGATCGCCACGCAATGCCAGGAATGACAATGACAAATCAGACCCAATTTTTCTTTTTTTGGTTCGAGTTCGAGTTCTGACAGCTTAATTGTCGTTACCATTTCCATTACATAACGGAAACAATATCCAAAAACGGAAACGACAATTTCGCCAAGTTGTGCCCATGTCTACTGTCCATGGTTCCTTTGGAGGAAGCCCATTTGAACATAGGACCTGGGTTCAAATCAAATATACAGATGAGCAGGTAGTTTCTTAGTGAGGATGCAGGAAGCTAGAGGAAAACCTCATAAAGTCTTTTGACTTGATCTCACACATCTCTTTGACTAATTTCAAAAGCCCTTCAAGTCTCTGCAAGAGTGAACTGTCCCTTTCTCCAGCAGTGTGTTTACTGAGAAGAGAGAGAGAGAGAGAGAGAGAGAGAGAGAGAGAGAGAGACTCAGATGGAGAGATGGAGGAAAAGAAATGGCTGTATAAATTTCATGTTTTGGGCCCTTTTTGTCTATCACAAGGTATAAAAATAGTAATTCACTGAATATCAATCTTTCTGAAGTCAAGAAGGCAGCATCTGCTTGCAAGAGGGAGATAGTTCCAATGATCTTAGCTAATGTATGGCGGTGGAAAAGCTGTAGAACCTCAAGTTGTGTGGCAACATGCGTTCAATCACTGTGCTTATGTAAGAATCGCCTTCCTGGGTTTCACAAGATGTCCGTCTTATCCAATATAAAGGTTCTAGCACTAGCTGATTATATAATCCACAGTTAGAAACCTATTGGTGTCTGCCTAAGGTTTGCGTAGGTCCCAACAGAGTTTCATTGGGGTGTGCCACAGATGTGTACCTGATGACATGACCAATTGCACACCTGAGATGGTCCCCAGCACCATGTTGATTTGCTGCAATTAGCCATGGCATATTATGCAGACCTTATCACAAGCAACAACTGGCTTCCAGCCATTCCTTGGAAAATTTACTCTTCCTGACTAAAGAGATGTGGTTCTCCAAAACAAACTTTTGCCTGACAAATTACATTTTATCTGCAGGACTGGGGTGTCATATTACAACAAAGCCATAATTCAACAAACCATAAACTGACCTATTGCTTTTTGCAAATCCAGCCTACAATCATGCAAGGTTGGAGGTACTACAGACAAACAGCTCAAGGCTTCCTGGATTCCTAGGTGCCTGATTTGCAGGAATTTGAAAATTGCATCTTTAGATACAAGTAGAGCTAGAAGTGTGGCAGTTCATAAATTTGTGTTGCAAATTAAGATCTGCACTTACCAAAGGCATCAACATGAAACTGAGTATAAATCGTTTTCATTTTAGCGAAATTTTTGCAATCCACCAACATCATACCTTTTCTTTTAACCATGCATTTTTAGATTTAAACCACTCTTCTTAAGCATATTTTGAATTTATGTGGGCTGTTTAAAACTTTCAGTTTGAGAAATGCTTGTCGGGGAAAGTAATCACTATACTTAAGAGTGAATATAGTCACAAACATGTCCATCAAATGACTTCCAAAATGGAGAGCCATAACTTGAGATTTCAGCTTCTACAGTTCAGTGCATCTCTAGCAGGTTATTATCCTTGATAGCTTTCACTAAATCTCTAAAGAGAAAAAACGAATCTTATAAAACAATGCTGTGATGTATAAGAATTGCCCAGTAATGCCTCAATTGCCTTTTGATGACTTGTAACTAAAAGTGGGAATAGTCAGTTGCAACTCATTTTCCGTGTGCTAGGAGTTCTTTTGGTCCTGGAGGTGATCTACATAAATTGAAAGGCATTTAAGCAGGATTTGTTGCCTATTTCTCTTCTGCATTGTGCCTTAGATGTTGAAATGATGGCACATGCCAGTTTGATCTAATACTGGAAATCTTCTTTGTTACTAAAAAGGAGTACTGCTAATTTGTGACAAACCCAACCACCTTATGACATCACTGTCACTGTGAGGGCCATGAAATATGTACAACTGCTGTGTGGAAGTGAAATAAAGCAGATTACAGTGGATCCTTGTATAACAAACAGTTTGTATAACATAAAATCTGTACAACATAAAAATTCCAGAGATAGGGGAAATTTGCTTAACATAATTGCCTATGGGAAGAATCCGTACAACATAAAAATGAGATTACTTCCTTTATACAAGGTACCACTGTATATGTATATTGCTATTGGAATATCTCACAAGCTGATGGGATGGAAGAAAGCTTTCCAGACAGTTTCAGCAACTTCCATATGGCAGTATAGTCTTTCTTATTTGTCTTTGATGTGGTCACATACAGTCTTTTCCATGCATTGATTGCATACCCCTCAAGCATCTGTTTTTCCATATGTTCCCATTCTCTTCTACTTTTTGGGAAATGTTACACAGGGGAAGCTAGTCACACATTATTACTCTGAAAACAGAAGATGTTTCATGTGATGGCAGGGCCATAGAGCGCTGAGTTGCATTTCTGAATGGGTTACAGGGATTATGCCATAGATGGAACCTGTTTTGCTTTTGCTTTGAGTTCACCCTCTCCATCTCTCTTTCGTGATAAGCCCTCGATAAAGAGATATACAAGCATTTTCATATAATTTTGTATAATGCATTTCAAGGAGCAACCTCCCCATTCAACTGCCACCTGTCAAGTGTACCGCAATCATCCAGCAAAATTAAGCAATGTCTGTGCATTAAGCAAAGTTTGTGCATGAACCAACTCTTAAAACATGTAATTTACAGCTGGTTTGTGAGCATAAATCCAACAGGAAGAGGAAATGTGTTGTAATCCATGGCATTGAGGAATTCTGCCTGCTGTAGTTCAGCTAGGTCTTTACTTCATGGAGATGGGCATGGATTTATTCATCTCTAATCGTTTAAACTTGAAATGTGGCATTGCTAGTTCCCTCCCCCCTCCACCCCTGCTGGCTAATACACTCATAATCCAGAAAGCAATGCCCATGTCCTCCTTCTCTGGTGGCACTTGAGTCTGGGAAGGAACTTAGGCTTCCCTTCCCCATCTCCTCTGGCAGCTGACCACTCATTAGCTGCACAGCAACATTCCCTGCCCCACCTCATCGTCTGAGTGATCAGCTGCCGGAGAAGGCAGGGAAGGGAAGCCTGAGCACTGCTGGAAAAAGCAGACCTTGGTGGCACCTGCTGGGTGGTGAGTGGGGGAACCTGGCAGGAGGGGGAAGGAATATACAGCATCTGCGGTACAGCAGATTCAAATTTGGACAGTTTGGGCCAAATCAATACATGTCCACCTCTACGTCTGTGCTATGTAGAAAGCCATGAAGAGAGCTTTCACCCTTGAAAAGCATTCCTTATCTAAGCCACAGAAATGCACTCTAGACACTTCTAGCTCTTATATTTTTCCTAGTCACCTCCCTGTTTAAGAAATGCAACTTGCTTTGAAACGACCCTTACTATAAAATACAGAGCCATGGCTCCATAAAATTCTATGGGATACATAAAAATTCACAGCTCCCTTGGGTTCATAAGCCCAAGATTGACGCGTTCATTTTTCTTCCCAGTTCTTGGAGCTACTCCATTTCTCTCTTTGTTTGTGGACAACACCTGTATCATGACGGGTGGCCATGCATCCTATTTTAGTGTTTGCAGTCCTCCATTTGAAAGATTGCCAGGAATCAGTCCTTTCTTTGAAAAGCTGTTGAAGTCTGGTATAAAGATAAATAACTATACAATATTAAAACAGGGGCTCGGGAATTTAGAATGTGCTTCTTTACAGCACTGACCCTGAAACACAGGTACTGTTACCAGTTTTCACTGCTATGCTGAGAAATAATGCCCCCTCCAAACTGTATGCAAACCTGTGTCATTGTTTTCTTGAGGTGCACTGTATTCCACCATTTGAAGACTTAGATAAGTTGTCACCCTAGTGGTCGGGTAGAAAGCATTGGTTTGACCTTTGATTCTTCTCTTCTGCATCCCTTTACAATGCATTCCTATGGGAAATTTGTATAAAGGAAAATTGGCTTAATATAATTTCATTTGGAACAGATTAATTCCTTTATACAAGGTACCCTGTATTTGAAAAGTGACTGTTACACCTCCTGGCAAGTGCAAGGGGGCTATTTGAGCTGCTTTAAAAATCTTTTTGTGATGCTGTACATGGAGATGGGGGAGAGGGCTACAGAGTGTCTTCTGAGGAGATGCATGTAGTCCACAGACCTTATTTAGCACGGCTCTGATCTACTTCCTGACTCCTTTAACTGGAGATCCAAATCAGAGACTTCAATATGCAAAACATATGTGCTAAAGCTTCTTGTCCCCCACTGGCCGTTGACTATGTTTGTTTTTCTGATGACACTTTGCAGGCATGCATGTAGCAGCAATCATGAGCCTGCCCAACAAGCGATTTGTGGCTAACCGGCCATTCCTGTTCATGCTGAAACACAATCCTACAGGTGAGTGGAGAAACAATATGTTTATTAAGGAAAACATGGGGGGGGGTGATAGCTCATCCTAGAAACCAGTGGTATTTATGCTTCATTGAACTAATATGCTTAGGCCAATATTTGCATGAGGGACAAGCAGAGGAAAGGGCTCGCCGATGGATAAAGGAAGAAGCAAGAGCTGATGTTCTCCATGAAAACTCTGACCACGGTCATACCTACGTTTTCAGCATAGTTTCCCGCCAGCGAACTACACAGTAAATGTATGGTAATCAGGAAGAGAAGCAAATTCTGCTCCCGGCTGACCACGCCCCTCGAACAGCAGTTTCAGCGAAGTTTTCTAAACCATCACCAGGGGCTGGATTTAGAAACTTCACTCAAATATGCTTATTTGTTTGCTTCTGTAACAATGACAGGCCACCGAAGATACACAGTAAATTCAGTTTCTCCTCTTTCTACCCGGCTTAAAAAATGGAGCCTTGGAAACTGGAGCCAGAAAGTAGGACAAAATGCGTAGTGCACGGGTTAGGACAGAACCAGAATAGGAAGGTACGATGCAGAGGAGAGGACACCAACTGTTCATTAAAAACCACGTGACCGCTCCCCCAAAAATACGCAGGAAATTTAAATATGAAGGAAACCCAGGCATGACCACGGTCTAAGCTTCTGTGGTAATCTGTGACAGTGCAAAAGACTGCAGACTAGAGATGGGCACGGAACAAACATTTTTTCATTTCTGTTACCGTTTGTTGTTTCCATTACACAACGAAACGACAAACAAAATTGTGATGAAAATGCAACGAAACGAACAGAACCGTGAAAATTGTGGTCGTTACGTTTTGTTTCCATTAATGGCGACGCGCAATGAAATGAGCTGTTTTAAATGTTAAAAAAATGCCCTGGACATCCATAAGAATGCAGCGATAATTATTTATATTGTCTGATAACCTACCAGAGGGGTTGGGGTCCTTAAAACGTTTGTTTTAGTCTTCTCCCATTGCGATGTATTATTATTTTCCCTTTAAAATGGATGTCGCCACCAGCCACAAAATGGAGGCAAGCCATGTGATGGGATCATGTAAACCAATAGCATGCCCAGGTTGCAGACTGGGCGGGCAGGTCTGGCAGCCACAGAGGGCATAAAAAGCTTTGGCAGCCCCCATCCTCCTTGCAGTCTCTGGTGGGAGTTAGGGTGGGATTGCTGTCTCTGCTGCGCCTCTAGCTTCAGTCCTGCTGCCTCCCTGTGTGCGTGCATGCTGCGTACCTCTCGGTGAGTACCCTCCCTTGCCCTGCAGTGCAGTCACTCTGCGGCTGCCTTGCACCCTGGGCAACGCCCGCCGCTGCCTTTGCAGCCTCCCTGCATACCTAGTCTATCCTGTGTCTCTGCCAGTATCCATTTTTGTTTTAGTGTTTTCCCTCTGGTCTGGGGCGTTGGGGGATGCCTGCGCATGGAAATGCTTTAAAATCGCGCAAAAAGCGGGTAGAAACGACAAATGAAAAAACGAAAAACAGTAACGAAATTTTTCAAAAAATCTCCGACAAACGGAAACAAACCAAAACAGACCTCTCAACGACAAATGAAAAACCGAAACACCATTTTTCTGTTTCGCGCCCATCTCTACTGCAGACTATATCCTCAGCTGATGTGGCCATACTCTTCTCATGTCAGGTGTGGACCAAAAGTCTTTAGGAAAGAGTCAACTATGGCTGCTATACTTCTGCTCTGCTCCTGTAGACTTCTCAAGATATTTATAATGTTTGCAGTATACAAATAACAACAAGGTCCCTGCTAAATACGGTTGTCTCCCAATACACAGAGAGCGACTGGGCAGATGCCAATGACAAGAAGACAAAGCCAGCCAAGAATAATGTCCCGTTTCTCCCTCGTGTGATTAGAACTGTTATTTAGGTCTGCATGCAGAGTTTTAAGAGTCCCCCAGCAGGAGTATCTGCCCCGGTTAATGTGGCAACATGTCTGTTTCCAGGAAATGACTCTACTGTAGCCAGCCACAGTAAGCAGGAAAGCAATAGCTAGTATAGCTATTACTGTATCTATTACCTATAGGAGTTGCCCATTATACCTGCTTTACTGTTTTTATTATCTCTGTTCAAATCAAAGTGTTTAAATAAACCTGCTGATTTAAACTGAGGATTAGGATAAGTGGCAGCTCATTTTCAGCAAATAAAAGTTGCTGCAATACAGAAAAGGAATTACTGCTTCTCTCTTTAACAGTTAGACAATGAGTATTTTGGGTGCCCAGACCTTGCCTATGTATGTGTCAATCAAATAATTTCATAGTTCTGAAGAAGAAGAAGAAGAAGAAGAAGAAGTCTTTATTTACGGTCTTAAACCAAAGTACTACATATGCAATCTAAAATCAGGGGTAATATAAATAATACATATGAGTAGCAAGGTTCAGTCAAAAATTAGTAATCATGTAAACCACACAAGACTAAAATTTATAGATAAATATACTAATAAACTAAATATGCTCAATATTTAAAATTATGGATAAAAACAGGAATACAAAGAATAATATTCTTATACATAGCAATTAAAACATTAAAATATTAAATATATATAACAATTCAAGTAACAAATATAAAACCATGAGCTACAAAGGCTCTGGGAATCTAGGGTTCAGATATAGACAGCATCTTACGGCAAGCCATAGCTGCCGCACAAAATTTGGCCAAAGCCATTGTAATATACGTAACCCTGTCGGCAAGTAATTTCATAGTTCTCCCTTCTTATATTGGAGAGTAATCATGCAATGGTACTGAAGGATTTGACTCTTTGGGACTTTGAATGATTACCTCAGCACACTTTCCGTGTTGTAAAGGAATCACATCCAATTTTTTCCCTAAGAAAATGAGAAAATGTGTTTAATCTAGAAGCATATGTGTGATAGAGGTCCTGGCTTTAGCTAAGTTAGAAATCTCAGGATCCATAATTACCCCTTTCATCTCTAAAGAACAAAGCCAAGGTATCTCCTCCTTGAAAAGAGACAGGTATGACAAGGACAGAGGTCATATCAACAACCCTAAGAATAACAATCTAAGGTTGAAGGACGGTTGGCACAGGTCGGAACAAGCAGAGGACAATTCACAAAATCAGAAAAAGTCCCATCTCTTCTTCCCCATGCACACATATGTATCTTGTCAAGTAGAATATGAGATGAACTCAATCACTTCCAATACTGGTATGTTTAATCCTACTTCCATTTACTTCCCTCTTCCTCTGTTGGTTCCCTTGCACTCATTTTTTTGCTCTCTACTATGTCATGTCAGGAAGTGTGATGCCTGAACTTCATCCTAAGAACAGTATCAAACTTTATAGACCTCTAGGAGGAAATAATATCAGAAGCTTGTGTTTACCACAGCTGGGATTTATCTAGGTATACATATTTTCATCGTTGTAATGATTCTAGACAACATCAGCCTGCCTAATTCTACAAGCTTTATTTATCCACATTGCTTCTACATTCCATATGTACAAAAAAGTTCACAGTTGAAAACATCCAGAAGTCTTGCAGCTAGGGAAAAACTGAAAGCACAAATACTTAAAAATATGTGAAAACTAAACTTAAGTTGCAGCCAAATAAGTCAGAATTAAGTCCAAAATACAAGAGCACAAGGGATACAATAAAATACCAAAAATGATGCTTTAATTGCATTGTAAAAATGCAGGTACTTATAAACAAAAAAGCCACAGAGTTAAAAAGAGAATCCATATCTAAATAACATCATTTAAAAGTAAAAAGTATTATAACTTTGAGCACTCTTTATCCTTTAAATGTATTAAAATGACACACACAGAAAATTATTCTAAATGCTCACTCAACCAAACTAGTTTGAATCTATGGAGGGAAATTTATTTTGTCCCCACTTGCTGCCATTATTGCTGCTGCTGCAACATGATGCCTGTTGCTACCTGGCATCAGTGTTGTTGGAACCCCATGTGTATGAGTGGCATGATACTGTGTGAAGTTGCATTTATACTTTTCTTAGCTGTTTGCATTTTCCTTCATCTGTAAATAACTGCTTTTTGCTGGTATAAGTAACTTACTTACAACATAATCTATTTTTTATAATGGAAATTTCTATTGCTTTTGCTGGGGAGGCAAAAGGCAGCTTTCATAAATCAGAATCTGGCAAGATTCCACCATGACAAAATGCATAATTAGTTTGACTAACATGGGTTCACATTTGCTAAGCCTGTAGTTTGGCAGGAAACTAAATTACTGCAGGGACAAAGCAAATTACTGGATCAGCAAATGCCATCTGCTGGTCATGTAAACACATTGCAACATTTTACATAGCACAATCAATTTATTCTTACCTGGACTTGGTGGCTTGAGGTGTTTCTTGTTCTCAGCAAACAACTTGGTCCCCCCCCATCTTGCAGCAGTATAATCATGGGCATTTCAGCCATAAACTGAGGCTAATTAATAGTTGCCTGGTTCTACGTCAGGTGTACCGTCAGATGTGCAAACAGCACCTCATTGTGGGCCTAATGCTGAGCAGACTGGGCTTTCTAGGCAAACACCATTTTTGGAGCAAAAAGGGCACAACATTATTGGTTGCAACAGCAGCTTCACTGGGAACTGATCCAGTGCCTGGAGAGACCCAAGTCCCCCTGACACCATCACCACCCTTCTGCAGCCCACTGAAGATTCCACCATGTGTGACAGTCCCTTGGAGACTACGCTAACATATACTCCTGGGTAGCTCCCTGCTACACAGGAACAGGACTGGGTCACCAGCACCTGAGCTAGGCCATTCCATTGTAAGATACCTTTATAAGCCACAGGTGACAGGCCTCAAACTGCGGCCCCAGCTCAACCTTGATCCTCCTCAAAATGTCCCAAAGTGCCACAAGAGCTGGAAACTCCTCAGCTCCTTCTAGACAACTTCAATCAATCAGTTATCACCTGTGTTATATCCCTCAACCAGATGCCAAATGATCAGCATGCCTCTATGCTCCTTGTTTATTTCTGGGGGGTGAATCATGCTGACATCTCCTTCAGTCAGGTGTGCCTGCCTGCAGGCCCTTCTCGCTGACCTCCAGCCAGCCAATGGGAGAACAACTTTCACCAGACAGCCTCCCAGCAACTACATATTAGGGATACCACATGGATGCCACCATGTCACTGGGAGTCGGCCACTCAACCCACCCATGGTCTGGGCTGCTACTCCAGCCACAAACCAGATGAGGTTCAGTCCATGCATTAATTAACCTCAGTTAGGTCTCTGTGATCAAACCCAGTATAATTTTGGCCAATTACTCCACATTTTAGCTACTGCCATATATGGGGATGTTTATTTATTTGTTTCTCTGTTAATTTAATGAACAAAAGCCAACTGGGACAAATGTTGTCTGAACAAATCCATTGCATTTTCTGATTGGGGTACTTTTTGGCATAGCCCATTTAACATATTGGAACAAAACCTAAAAAGATTCCATGCCATTTTTATTGAACAGGGGTGCCCTTTGGAATTATAATGGGTTCAAAATAAAACCACAACCCTAACCTAACCCTAAATCCTAAATGGGATTAGGACAAAACTGAATTCCTCTCTATGTGCCCAAGACTTGGCGCTGAATTTTAGTGTCAGAAAGATGTATCTATTAGAGAACAAAAAAATGACTGAATTCCTCTCCATTGTATTTCCGGTAAAATTTGTCTTTCCAAAACTTGGTAGCTCAGGCATTGGGTGCCTCCTCTGTCAGAAAAACAGGCACCTCTGGGGTGGGTGCCTCCTCACAAAATGGCAAAAATTGGATATGAAGTGTCAAGAGGCACCTCTTTTTTGGGTGCCTCTCTCTGTTGACCACAGGCCCACTGCTAACTGCAGTGTCACAGTGAACTGTACTAGAAAGAAATGTATCTACACAACAGAATATAAAAAGGACAGTGTACACAAGATAAGGCACATCCCAAAGACCTTTGAATGATAGATCATAGAAAAAAATAAAAATAAAATAAAATAAAATAAAATCAGGATCATTTTAAAATTGAAAAAATAAATTACATTTTGATCCCCGCCCGGGCATGGCGAGTTGGCAGGCACATGCACATTCCAGGAGAGGAGAACTGGTGACCCAGGACCCCAGAAACCACCCTTCTGGTATGTGCCCTCACACTCAGGCAGGCATATTTTCGCCTGCTTGGGAATTTTTTTATTTTTATTTTTAAAACCCCGTGAATTGTTAGAGGCAGGCATATTTTCCCTGCTTTTTGGCCGGGAATCGAATTTTTAAAACTTTTTTTTCTGTGCCAGATGATACAAGGCCATTAGTGATTTCTTTTTCCTCCTCCATGAAAATTTACTTTTTATCTGTTTCTGAACCCCCTTTTTGGAGATCAGATGATACAAGGCCATTAGCGATTCTTTTTTTCCTCCTCCGTGGTATCTCTGAACCAAACCCAGCCTGCTAGGAGGCTACTACTACTATACATACATACATACATACATACATACATACATACATACATACATACATACATACATACATACATACATTGCATGGGCCCAAGCTATCGCAAGGACTGCATCTCCCTTTAGGAACCTGCTCAGCTGTTAAGATCAGGAGTGGCCTTTCTTTTAGTCCAGTGGTGGCCAAACTTCAGCTGTCCAGATGGTTTGGACCACAACTCCCACAGTCCTTTGTCACTGGCAATACAGGCTTGGAATTCTGGGAGTTGTGGTCCAAAACGTCAGGCGAGCCGACATTTGGCCACCACAGATTGATGTGTTAGGTGGGGAGAAGTGTTCTCCTGAACACTGGAGAAGGCCTTCTCTGTTACTGCTTCCAGGCTTTGGAACTTCCTTTCAGAGGATGTTAGGCTGATCCCATCTTTATTGTGTTTCTGCAAGCAGGCAAAGACTTTTCTCTTTAGGCAATCTTTCCTGGAGTGACTGGCTGCCTGAATGGCTGGGGGGGGGGAGATGGTTTCACCTCACTACTTTGAATGTGTTTTGGTGCTCCTTATGTTTTCAGTATGATATTTGCTCATTCAGTCCTTTTTAGTATCTATACACACACTGTTGTTAGCTTCAATGTGGTGTTTTAAGGCTATAAGCCACCTTGGGTACCTTTTAAGTAGAAAGGTGGGATATATTTTTTAAAACAAGCAAGCAAGCAAACAAATATGTTTGGCAGAGGCACAAAACACAAGGAAGCTGTGATGGGTTTTGAGCCCATTTCTCAGAAGGCATGTGGCTTCCATGGCTTCCATGGCTATTCTATGAAAAGATAAAGAAAAGACAGTGAGAAAGAGAAGAAAAGAACAGAGATCTTGGGCCTCTAAAGAGATAACTACAGCTCAACATCTCCCACTCCTGTCTTTCCATAGGAGAAAATATGGAAGAAATATCTTTTTTAAAATAATGGGCTCCATAAACTTTAACAATTGGTAGTTAGTGGGAGGGAAGGGGAAACTGTGCTATTGTTTTATGCTCTCTGCTAAAATCCAACCTGCTGCTTTAAATTGAGAATTACAGATGAGCGGCAGTGCATTTTTAGGAAATAATAGTGGCTATAATAAAGAAAGGAGATTATTGTTATTTTTAGCAATTACAAAATCAGTGCATTTGTTACAGTAATGTCAGCATTGAAATTACAGATAATATGTCAGAATGGTAGACGGGCTCTGATAACATTAAAGCAACAGAAATAGAGTCTTTGGGATTAAGGCTGTGTCTATCTCCTAATAGCTCATGGGTGTCAAATTCCTCCAAATTTATCACCATGGCTCTCCAGCCTACGATGTGTGGGTGGATTGGGGGTGTTAAAAACAAGGCTGGAACAATCTCCACAAACAGTAGGCATCTTTTCATTGTTTATTTTTTAAATGATGCACTTTGGAGGCCACAGTGCTGGCTTGGTTTGAGAGATGACAAAAGTTAGACTCCTCAATAACAACCACCAGCATCTCACAGCCAGCCAAAATGGCACACTAATCTGGGAGCTGTATTCTCAGGGAATCCCTTTCCTCATCTTTGCTTAGGTTTCACAAAGGCTTTGTGCTGGTGGTGTGTCATCACTCTGAATGTGTAACCACCCAGAGTAGCCGTGTTGCTACAAGGTGAGGTATATAAATTTAATAACAAATAAATAAAATAAATAAATCTGCTCGGCCTCTTCCGTCCATACAATGGCTCAAGGGGAGCAAATCAAAGCACTTAAGGCATGCTCTAGCACTTATACCAGGCATGTCCAAAGTCAGGCCTGGGGGCCAAATGCAGCCCGTTTTCAAATTTCGAGTGGCCTGCGGCCTCTTCTCACCAGCTCAGCCTGTCATGCATCCCCGCCAGCTGGTCCATGCCCATACTGGATGGAGACGTCAGCTTGCCCTCCCTGCTTCCATCCACCCCCCATCCACCCGCCCAGCCTACCCGCCCCCAGCTCCATTGCTGCAGTGTCCTCTCTGCCTCCTTGCCCAAAGTCCAGCCCGGGGGCCAAATGTGGCTGGATGGTTGGCCCCCACACATTTTCACCTCACCAAGTCTGGCCCTCCTTGCAAAAAGTTTGGACACCGATGACTTAAATGGTCTTACTGCATTCTCACAGTGAATTCACAAGGCATTAGTAGTGGCAAGAAGATCAATGGCCAGGAGGCTCTAGGAGTTAGTTCTAGGGGTGGAGTCCACAGCAGGTATGTTTGAGAATATGTTAGTCATGAACATTTACTCCTGCATTTTTTTAAATTTGGAAAACCTTAAAGGTGACAGAATCACAGGTTCTTCATCTTAGGAGAAGATGCTTCCATTTTTCTTTGTTTTATCCTGGTCAGATGGCATGTTTCCCTATTGGTGTTTCAGCCTTCCTTGAATAACCTTACATTTCCCTTTGATTCCTTGGATCTTCTGCAAGACAGCTGTTGATTTTTCCTGTTTTGTTTACTCTTTTGTCTCTTTGCACTGGCAAATAGATCTGGAGTGGTTATGTCTATATGGCTGTCATTGAAAAGCTGCATTTGTGACTCTTACCCTACTTCTCTTACCCCTTACTTTTGCTTTTCTCCTGTCCTTATCATTGCTAGTGTTCCATCTAGTTTTCTTTTATTTTATTTTGACTATAGGAATTGCCAGTTTGCATTCTTCCTGATAATATCTCTAGCATCAATCAACAGTTGTTTTGGTTCACGGTCAACTGAGTCTAGTAATTAGAGAAGAACAGAAACTGCCACTTTGTTGGTTGATGCTGGTTCATCGAAAGGATGAACAGATGTTTGGCACTTCCAGTCCTGCTTCCTGCAACAGGCACCCACTTAGAGGCAGCATCTGGAGGAGGCAGAGCAGGGCAGCTGGGATGCTGTCTCTGAGTGGGCACCCACCTGAAGGGGCAGGGCCAGAAAGCACTGAACATTATGTGGACTTTACATTCATCTGAAATGTTGTTTAAATTATATTTTGGGACACTGATTCTTTTTGTGCTCTTCATCAGCTTTATTCCATTGCTTGATATTAAGAGTTTATGAAAAGTGACAGCAACCTGCTCCTGGTCTTGTTTAGGCAGAGAGAAAACAGCTTCTCCATCTTGTGCATCCGACAATGTATTCTGTTTGATCTATATTGGCCATCGGATGATGCCCATGAGTACAGTTGTCGATTTGCTTGCTTTAAGCATGCATTGGCAATAAACAGATTGTTGACTCTATAAAACTTTATGCATCATTCTTCTGCCTCACTTCTGACCCACAGGGCAAAGTTTATAACATTTGGTTCTGCTTTGTTTCATAACAATTCCAGTCACCTATGAATATAAATATGACTTTGGTGTGTGATCAACTTCCTCTTGGATTCTTGCATAAAGTTTTCAGTTTCATCTTCTTCAGCATCTGTAGTTGGAGCATAGCCTTGAATGATGATTACGTTGACAGGTCTTCCAAGAACTGCAAAGGCTTATGCCCCAATAAATTTGTTAAGTCTCTAAGGTGTGACAAGGCCCTGTAGTGTTCAGAACACTGCATATCTATGGTAGATGAAAGCTCCCCCTTGGAGATCAAAATGCCAGCAATGAAAGCCTCTGTACTAAATTACAAGAATAAGATGACCTTCACTGTTCCAGCTTTATATTCAGGAAACCTACAGGCAGCCTGTGAGAAAAAAAAAAGAATCTTCTTTGCCAATGAAGGAATCTATAAATATATTCCCGCGTGTGTGTGGAAAATATGCCCACAGGGACAGCTGTACTGTTTAAGAGCTCCAGTCAGAAATCTGTTGGAACAAGCCTTAATGCTATAATGGCTCTTGAGGGATGACAAGAACTCACTTTATTAGAGGAACTGAACTCGTTTTGCTAATGTCACTGTTGAGCATTTGGACTACTCCAGCTTTCCCTGAAGTGGTGCCTTTTTGAGGTGTATAATCCCTTACTGCTTTTGTAATCCCCAGTTGAATGAAGGAATCTTTATTTACGGTTATTAACCAAGTCAAGAAATACCAAAATATTCACTATTTATAGGTGGAACACAGCATTCCATTGCAAGGTTTTCCAGTTCTGCCCAAACTACCCACCTGGGCGATGCTGAAAAGCTGGTCAAATGTGCCAGGGAAGGTGCCTGTCTCCTGGTAGTGTGGAGCTGTTTTATCCTAGGGCAAGATCTGTTCGCAGATTAAGGTCATGGTCACACCAGTGGTTCTGTGACTTTTAATCACCTTCCTGTCATGCTTTGTGGTTACCTGGTATTTATTCCATAATGTGTATCTCATTGTGTTTTTTGGGTGCCAAGTCATTTCCTTCCAACCCAGTAAATGCCTAGACCTCTTGTTGACACCTTTTGAAAGGATTGAACTGATGCATTGAAACAAAAGTTGTGGAAGAATAAAACAAAACATAAAAAAAAACGTCAAGGGGACATTCATGGTAACAGAAGTTCAAAACAGTTGTGATGGTTCACGTGCAGCAACGAAGCTTTAAAAAAAAGATCTGTAACAACAAAAAAGTAGAAGCCTCTAGCTGAGAGATAAATGATCCATGGGTGGATAAATGATGCACTCACCAGACAAATGATTCACTAATGGCCATGTGCTGTATGACACCCCCCAATCTATGTTAGGAGCCCCATGAGGGACAGGAAGGCAACATTTGGCTCATTTGGCCACAGCCTTATCTGCAAGGATGTTGGAAAGCCTTTGGCTCATAGATTCATAGAATAATGAAGTTGGAAGAGGTCTATAAATAAGGCCATCAAGTCCTACCCCCTGCTTGACGCAGAAGTCTGAATCCCAAGTACCATGCTCTGAGTCCCAAACCCCAGGGGGAGATTAAAAATAATCTCTCCCCCCTAAACACACACAAAACAACCAAGAATGGGGTAACTGGGTTCTAAGTCATCAGTTGAGATGGGGACAAATTACCAAAATGGCGGTTCATCCCAATTTGTGGTTCATCAAAGGTGATGAACTGTGCACAACAAATTTTGGCCCTGGCAAAAATTGGGTTGTCAGTTCACCAGAGCTTTTTTTAAAGTGTTTTAAAAGGGACATTTTTTAAAAAAGTAAATATTCATTCATTCTTATTTGTTAGGTCCACTGGACCCTACAAATATCAAGGGATGAATATGTAACAACTCAAAAATATTAGTTGAATATTGCAATCCATGTTTTGTTCATCTCCATCCTTAGTCAGGAGCTGGAGTCAAAAACAACCCATGTTGAGTACCGGTTTAGTCACCAGTGTGAATTAAATCTGACTGGAAATTGAGTACCATGATTTGAGCCCCTATCCTTACTGATTTGCCAAATCAGCTGTGAGAACTCTGAATTTTTTGTTTGTTTGTTTTGAGATCAGAACCCTACTCAGGTAATTCATGTTAGGGGAATGCTCAACTACCTCTCATAGGATTTCCGGCTCTGCTCTCCTCCATTTTTATTGTCATCACACTGAATCCATGAAATAACAGGAGAGCTGCCTCTGGATAAGGGGGCTCTCCACATTAACACAACGATGGATATTTTGGGTTCCAGTTCACCTGGAGGGTCTCCCAGAGGTAATGGGAGATCTCCTGTTCTGACTCACTATCATCTATGCATCCAGGGTGATAGAACACCATGCACTATGAAACTCAGGCCGAGCATGACTGAGTATTCTTCAGTAGGAACTTCTTATCTTGACTTGCTTCAACTTCAGTCTGGGTCTCTTAGCTTAAGCTGAGGCTGAAGGGAAATGAAAAGTAACAGGCAGACTCCCTTGAATCAGTTGAGGGCTCTTAATGTGCCCTAAGGACTAAATATTATTGTAGAAGTTATTGTCCTGGATATAATAAAGGCATTTCTTCCAAAAACATGTATTTCGGAATATGAATCCTTATTCTAGCATGCATAAGAATTGATTAACACCGAGAAGGGTGTCACAGGAATGTAAGACACGCCAACACATTTGTTTGACATAATTAGCTATGTTATAAGGAGTGTGGCATGGTTTCATTATCATGTGGTATAATTCTAAATTCCATTTATGATGAAATTGCATGAATTTTGAGGAAACACAATGTAGTTGTAATAGGAGACTTCAATTACCCTGGTATCTGCTGGGAGGCAAATTAGGCAAAACATAGTCTAATAAATTCTTGGCTTCCATTGCAGTTCATTTTCTCCTACAAAATGGAAAAAGAAACTAGAGCATTAGTTAACTTTGTCTTGATTATAAACAATAAGGATAAATTGAAGTGGTAATAGGATAAAACCTGGGGGGAAATGACCCCTTCAGTTATACTTGATTTCAAGAACAGAGGCTACTACTTTTAATTTCTGCCCAGGAATCAAAAGTAAAAGTAATCACCTGTGTAGTCTAGATTTTAGAAAACTCCATTTTAATAAAATTAGATCAGTGATAAGCAAGGTCTCAAGGCAGGAGATCCTAATAAGAAAAATACATCCAAATAAGGCCTGGATGCATTCAATAGGGGATTGGACAGAGTCCTGGAGGAAAAGTCCATCACAGGTTACAAACCATGATGGAGATGTGTAATCTCTAGGCTTTAAACCAGGGTACTTCAAGGGCCAGATGCAGGGGAGTGGTAGCAGGAGACAGATATCTAGTCTCATGCGCTCCCAAATGCATCTGGTGGGGCCACTGTGAGATAGAGAAAGCTGGACTAGATGGGCCTATGGCCTGATCCAGCATGGCTCTTCTTATGTTCTTATGTTCTACGGAAGATTTTATTAAAATAGAAATTTTAAAGACACAAGTATAAATATTCCCAAACAAGGAAAACTAGAAGTGGAAGAAAGCAGGGAAAAAAGACGAATGTGGTTCCACAAAAAGCTTGGAGAGGGTCTGAAAAACGACACAGCACATATAATATATGAACTAGAAGAAAAGAATTGCAGCCATGGTGTTAGGAAGACAAGAACTGAGAATAAGCTGAGGTTAGCAAGGGATGCTAAAGGCAACAAAATAGTATTCTTCAGGTACATGTGTTGAAAAAAAAAAAATAAATGGTGGCTCAGCTACTCAGTGGAGATGGGAAAATGATAACTAACAATGAAGAAAAGGCAGAGGTGCTTGATTCCTACTTTAGATTGGCCTTTTCTCTAAAGACAGTCTGTGAATCTCCAGGCAAATGTGAAATACATGTACAGTAGGGCCCCCACATCTGAAGGGGGTCAGTTCCAGGCCACCCCGCAGATACCAAAATCCACAGATAAGAGTGAACACTCTTATCTGGGGGTGACAATGGTAAAAGGGGTGGTGGTGTGCCGGGAGCAAAAGCTTTCATCCCAATACCCCCCAAATGCTGGGCAGTGTGAAGGGCCGATGACCTGGCCAGTGGGAGTGGTGGGGTGCAAGCACAGCTTTTGCCCCCAGCACTAACCCACTCCTGCTGGGCAGGTTGCTGGGCCAGGCAACAAGAGAGAGAGCCTTCATGCCACCCGGTCCACCCAAAGGTGCCACAGCGCAGCAGACCCCGTGGAGTGAATGGCTGCTCCGCCCGGCCTCGTGCCGAGCAGGGGCACCTTTGCCGGCCGGTTGAGGGAGGCGGCTATTGGCTCCGCTATTAGCGTAGCCTACGGTAGGGGAGCGCGCCCTTTATAAGTCCTTGGCGCGCTCCCCTCAGTCTGCCTCCACAATTGCCGGTTTCCCCACCCTCCCGCCACTGTTTACGATGTGCTGGTGATGCTTTGCTGGTCGCTTCGGGGCCGGATGGGAATTTTTGACCATTTCTCTGATTGGCCTTGAGCGGTGGTGTTTTTTCGCCCATCCCACCATTCACATATTGGCGGTGGGTGTTGTAGGTAATAACCCTGGTCACAACTGGCGGGTAGCGCATAAAAAGTTAACCATTTAGGTCCCGAATCTAATTACATCGCATGGATAGGATTTAGTTAGGGAGCAAATAATAATAATAACCCAAAACCCTAGGAGGGCTGCCAACCTTTAATCAAGCGTTGATGCCAAAAGATCTCGTTGGCATCCTCACTGCGGCAGTTCAACGGGCCGCAGGAAATTGGTGGAGTAGCGGGACCTAATCAATTTGTTGTTACCATTTTGATGATGCGCTACGGCTCAGGCCCTCCTAAAGTTATTGTTCATTGATAAGTAATTTAAAATTCGTTACTGTAGTTAATAAAGTTGTGGCCCTTATTTAACCCAAGCGGAATGTGTGTCGCCTCTTTCTTTCAACCTGGCTCGGCAAGGAGTGCTCTCCTGCCACTGTGTTTACCAACCTGCCCAGTGGGAGTGGGTTAGTGTCAGGGGGGAAAGTCAAGTGGTGGAGCGGGCGGGATGGGGGATAGAGAGCATGCCTTCACTTCACCCAGTCCACTGTGTTGCTCCACCTTCAGATGGACCGGGTGAAATGAAGGCATGCTCTCTCACGCCTGGTTCGCCCGAAGGAGCAACAGCTCGGTGGATGGGTTGGAGTGAAAACATGCTCTCCCTCCGCCCAGCCCGAGCACCATGAAAGCACTCACTTCCGTGGCACAGTCAGCCCATCTGCCTAGCAGGAGTGGTGGGGTGGTGGGGGCAAAGCGCTGCCCAGTCCTCTGCCCTGGCAGTGCAGTACAGCTTTTGCCCATGACAGCCCCCCCCCCCACTGCCTGCTGATTGCCAAAAACGGATAAATGGATCCGCGGATCAAAATCAGCGAATTGGGGGTGGTACTGTACAGGATTATTACTGGAGACTGATCAACAAGGAACACCTTATTGTTTCAAATGACTTCAGATTTCCAGGGCCCAACAAACTGTATTTTCTTCTCCAGGGAGAACATTACAATATTTTGGTCACATAATGCGCAATACCAAATACCACCTTCTGCAGGTTTCAAGGAAAAAATTCAAGGAAAATATTGAAGGAGAAACTTCAAGGAAAAATATTTCAAGGAATAATAGATGGGAAGTATGGCCCGGGGCATAGAAGAACATTCTGGCTTAAGAAGTTTAAGCCAATGGTTCACAGTGAGCACAGCTTCTCTACAGTGGAACCTTGACTTATGTCATTAATCCGTTCCAGTGGTCTAGACTTAAGTCAAACATGACTTAAGTCAAACGAATGTTTCGCATAGAAAGTAATGGGAAAGCGGATTAATCCGTTCCAGATGATGAAAAAGCCCCCCGAGAACAGCAATTTAACACAAATTTGACTGGGATAGGAGATTCCTTCTGGGGATGTAAATGAAATGTCTCTTCAAAGAGAGGAGGAGGCAGTGGAATTATAGTCCACAAGTTATACACCTCCACTTTTTAATGTTCATAGAAACAATGTCTAACATTTAAGTTTTACTGATTTTTAACCTGACGTTCCAAGTTCTGAACAACTCTATACTTACCATTAGACTCCCACAACTTTGCAGCTCCCCAACTAAAATGCTTCCATTGTGGACCAGACTTCTGCAGCCAGATTTTTTACAACACTGAGCCGACTGTCTAACCAGCGAGGTCAGCCCCGAGCTCCCGGCCCTTCTTCTCCTCCGGCAGCAGCGGCAGCTTCGGTGAGGCCAAGGACCAGCTCCAGGTGTTCTGAGCTGGCCTCGCCAAAGCGATGCTGGGTCGTGGCTGCCACCCAATTCCAGTGCCTTGCGCCGGGGCTCCGAGATGTAAGTCAAAGCCTGCGACTCAAGTCAAACAGGCCCCTTCTTGCTGCAAGTCAAATATGATGCAAGTCAAGCAGTATGTAAGTCAAGGTTCCACTGTATTTGGAATAGCTTTAGATAAAAACCAGATTGTGCTACTGATCACCAACATTCTACGAGGACATGACACTTGAAAAAAAAGAATGAGCTGTATTGAAGGAAATGACTGAAGAACTCTCTGAACCACTGTCCTTTTATTTTCTTAAATCATGGAGGATGGGTGAAAAGGCAGATGACTAGAGGAATGCTAATCTTATCCCTGCCTTCAAAAGGACAGATCAATCAGCCTGATATTAATCCCAGAGAAAATTCTGGGGTAGATTATCCAAGTGGTCACTCAGCAAGCACCTTTAAACAATACAGTGAAAACTAGAACCCGGTACAATATGTCAAGTACAAATCATGCCCGACTACTCTTATCTCAGTTTTTGAAAAGGGGACCTCCCTGGTAGATGGTGGGAATATTGTAGACATAGTGTATCTTGATTTCAGCAAAGCTCTTGACAGAATGCCCAGTGATGTTCTGATTAGCATATTAACTAGGTATGAATACACCATTAGTTACAGAATTGCACTCAAAGAGTGCTTATCAATGGCTTCTTCTGAAACTGTGAAAAAAATAACAAGAAGGGCAACACAAGGCACAGTCCTAGTCCTAGTGCCTTTCAAAAGTTTCATTTATGACTTGGATGGGGAGGTGCAGGGAATGCTCATCAAGTTTTCAGGTGACAAAAAAATTAAGTGGAATAGCTAATGCTCTGGAAGACAGAAACACAATTTTTAAAAATAAAACATGTTGAGCTTAATCATCATTATTAATGTATATACAGTCCTCCCCCACCATTCATGGTTCATATACTGTGGTTCCGGTATATTGCAGGGCTACAGAAATGGTTTCCAGCGAAATGAAAGTGGCTTCTGAAAAACCAAGAGTGTCTTCTGGATCACTCGAACCCGCTTCTGAGGCCTCCAATGGGCCCAGAAAGCCCATCGGACCCCCGTTCAGGGCAGCACCAAGCCTAATTTAAGTGTAGGAGGCCCCAGACAGGCCCCCCAGTCTCGACCCAACTGAGCATCTGCATATCGCAGATTTTCCTTTATCGCAGGTTGGGTCAGGTCCCTAACCCCTGCAATAAACAGAGGGATTACTGTATCCCTCTAATGAGGATTACATCCAAGAGGTCCATGCCCTAAGAACAACTTAAGAACATAAGAACAGCCTTGCTGGAACAGGCCACAGCCCATCCAGCCCATCATTCTGTCTCACACAGGAGCTCACCGTTTGCTTCAGGGTATTCCCAAGCAGATGTCTTCACCTGCTTAAGATTTCCTGCAAATGGTATTGAGATATATTCTGCTTATCTCTCCAACCCGGAGGTTGTCTTTAGGCATCCATAATGATAGCCATTGATATCCTTGTTCTCCATGAACGTGTCCAATCCCTTCTTAAACCTGTCAAGGAGAGCAGACACAAAGGTGTCAACAGGATTCAAAGGATATGGGGACAGGGGTGAGCCGATGAAGAACATGTGTGTAGGGAGACCTATCCAGATAAGAGCACAGGGCAGAAGTGCAGCATTTCATGGGATCAAAGAAAAATGTTGAAAGAGCACACTGAAAGTAAACAAACTGGGAGACAACAGTAGGATGAAATGCTAGATTTTAGTTGGTAAGAAAAGTTCTTTCTGTTGCTACGAGAAGTGTGTGTGTGTGTGTGTGTGTGTGTGTGTGTGTGTGTGTGTGTGTGTGTGTGTGTGTGTGTGTGTGTGTGTTTATTGAAAGGGACATCTTTAAAAGTGGAAGCAGCAGGGAGAGAAACTGTCATATTGTCCTATTGAACTGAAATTACATGGTTCTGGATGTTGGAAACATTTATTCATTCTGCGGTTGTTTAATGTTACATGCCCTGCCCACCCACTATTTATCATTTGAATGGTCTCTTTGTATTTTCTTTATTCATCAGTATTCAGCGATGAATATTCATTAAGCGGTGTCACTATGTACATCAGCATGAAAGGAACACTGAGGGTGGGAGTGAAGGGTTATAATGTTGTCCCCCATGCAATGCTGGCCTTCCTGCTTGCAGCACCACCCACCTGTCCTTTGGACCCAGGGGCATTCATTGTGATTGCCTTAGGGCCAGATGGGCATTTTTGGCCTGCTTCACCTGCTTGGTGGCCACTCTATCTACAACACCATGGTATCCACTACAAAGCAAGAGAGATAAATTATAATAATAAAGTTGTTGCCCTATTCCACCCCATTGTTTGATCTTGCTTGTTTATCTCCTGGTTGGAGGGGGCAAATATTAAAAAGAAACCATACAAGGCATCAAACACTTAAGAAAAGTGCTACATAAATACTCATGAATGATCAATTCAGTGTTTTGAAATGCCATATTCTATCACTACCCTTCTTTTTCTTTCTTTCTTTAGAGTCCATTATATTGATGGGGAAGTTGGACAATCCTGCTACTCCGCTGGAAAAGAGAAGAGATCCAGACTCTCTTTAAGGATGTGCAAGTTCACAAATGGACTAGATGTTTTGGGGAACAAATATACAACGGTTGCTTTCTGTTCCAACAGCTGTCCTTAGAATGTCTGATATGCATATAAAAGCTGTGTGGTCTTTTTCTTTCTCACTTTTTGATGCAGTAATACCTTGATTTATGAGCATAATTCATTTTGGAAACATAGTTGTAAACCAAAACACTCATATCAAAGCAAATTTCCTCATAAGAAATAATGGAAACTCAGATGATTCGTTCTGGGGTCACATAAACCACATACTGTACACACAAAATGCCAACACTCACAGGAGACGTTGGCTAGAAGCCCACATCCACACCATGGTTTAGGTACCAGGCTGTGGAATCTGCTCTGCTTGGGAATAACAACTGGATTTTACTCTGTGTTGTTAATGTGACAATAATAAAGTGCAGTTTGCAGCCCTATACACACTTGAGCAGCTGCCCCATAATAGAATTGTTTTCAAAAAATAAGAATGTTGAGAACAAAATGAAAATACAAACACAAAGAAAAATAAAGCCATAACCTGCACTCCCCTTTGAAAATGTTCCTAGCTGGTGCAAGGAAGATCTCTATTCCTCTCTCCTCCCTCTCCTTTGGAGGCTGCCTGAGACAGAATGCTCCAGACAATCACCCATAATCCAGCAGGGGGAGGGAAGGGAGAGTGAGTCACTATTGGCTCACTTGTGATCATGTGACCTGCTCCAGTGCTTGTATATCAAGACAAAAATTAGAAGAAATGTTTGCATGAGTTGCAAAATGCTCTTAAACCAAATTACTCTTAAACCAAGGTATTACTATATATGATTTTGTATACAATAGACAGGTGTGTGTGTGTCTGTAACCCCCAGTGATTCTATTCCATTCCTAATAAGAAAAAAAAAGAATCATGTATTAAGATGTATCTGTAGACAACTGCTGAAATCCTGTTTGCCATTTAACCCAAGTTGAACTTGTAACTTTCTCTTTGTTCCTCCCTGGTAAACAAATCACCCTGCCACAATTCTTAAAGGCATGCCTGTAACAAGCCAGCATGTGTGAGCACCCTCCCCACCACAAGATTCATGATAGGGAAACTTTGTTTATCAGGAAGGAATGGATGGGAGATTATCATTAGGCTTAGGCTACAGACAGCATTTCAACTAATTGCATGATTTGTTGTTTTTTGAATCAGATTGGACAAAAATTTTGAGACTTTTCTGAGCCAAGCTGTCCTGGAAAGGTTCAAACTGTTAGCTTTCCATTTTGATTGTGCTTTGACAGTTCTTGCTTCATCTGTCAGGTAGCTAAGCATTGCTAGCAAAAGGAATAAAATAACAAAAAAAATCCCACTGGTGCAAAGAATAACACAGGGGAGATTTTAACAAGACTGTGCCCTTTGAATTTCTTTATCAGGCACACAAAATAAGTTTTGTATCTTGGCATCTGAATTTGAGAGCTCTCACTGGTTTTGTATACCTATTTTGATTGCCACATCCCATTGTCTAAGGTTGCTACTCCACGACCACTAAATAGCGCTTCAAACTGCTTGAAGATGTGGTTCCTAAAATTGTGTCCCCATGTCCAGCAGACTTTTTTTTAAAAAAAGTGCAGTTATGCCCACTTTAGCGTGACCCAGCAGATTTTCCAAGTACCTGGTAGTGAGGTGGTAAAAAAATTGTCTCTGTGACTATGTGGATTTTTAACTGGTACTTGAGTCCGTGGGGACAAGGAAATGCTGCTTCTAAAACTTTTCGTCCTGGGCGGATTGAAGAGGAGAACCTCTGAATCTTCCCTGTTGCAGAAAAGCAATTAGCCAGCTGTTGCCACAGCATCGGAGAGATCTACTCCCTTGCAAATATTCCCAAGAGCAAAGGAGTTGGGTGCGTGTGTGCACGCACGTGTTAGGGTGTCTTTCCCTAAATCTTTCCTTCCTGGACAAAACAATAAAACAAATAGATTATTTCATTCCCCATCTTTCATGTGTCCTGCCTCTCTAGGACCGTAGACTCCGTTCCGTTAACCCTTATAAGGGTCAGGGATCGGAGCGGTTTCCTTTCATCAGCTTCCTCCTTCTTGCTCCAATCCTTTATTTAGGAATTGCAGAATTTCTTGGAAGTGCGGTCATGGGGACACAGGAACTGCCTCTTCAGCCATGTTACCGTTACTGGAGAAAAGCAGGCTTTTATTTTGATAAGTACAAGTTCCAGATAAGATTTTGTTTTCTTGCCCAAGGTGGCATCTAGAGCAGCATTCCCCATGCTTTTGGGCACCAAGAACTGGTTTACAGGCTTGTGTGCAAGCATGCGTGTATACAAAACACACACCCAATCTGTAACAACCAAAACAAAAACTGTCATGATGGTTGTGCAGGGGAGAAAAAGCCCCAAATGGAAGGGAGAAGCAGGCACAACCACTCAGGCACATACCTGAGGTAAGGTCACTGGGGTGTTGTGCGGCCTGGTCCCTAACAGGATGTGGACAAGGACTGCCTCCTTCAATACACACCTACCCATCAATTAAGATTGAGCCAGGGGGCCCTCTTGAAAGAGCCATCCCTCAAAGAGGTGAGAGGGATGGCTTGTAGACATAGGGCCTTCTCGGCAGCTGCCCCCAGACTATGGAATGCCCTCCCAAGTGAGATCCGCCTGGCGCCAACATTGATGACATTTCGGCGCCAGGTAAAAACCTTCCTGTTCCACAAGTTTTTTTAATTGATACAGTATCAATTGTGGGTCCTCTGATGGCAATTTTAGTGTAATGATTTTAGCGTTATTGGTTTTATTATTCATTGATTTATGTTTTAACTGTTTTAATTCTTTTGATTGTAAGCCACCCAGAGACCTTTGGGTAGTGAGTGGCATATAAGTTGTAAAAATAAATAGTCCATGGTCCAGGGTATGGGGACCCTTGATCTAGAGGATGGGTGGTAAAGAGAACTGGGATTTAATAGCATTAGCGGTGAATGTTGGTGTACATCCCAAGGCTGAAACAAGGAATGAAAGAAGCATCGGAGGCAGCGGTTACCAACATATTAGAGATAACACAGGTGGTAGTGGTTGCAGTCGCTGGTCTTCTGGGACTGTTGGTCCCCTGCATGAGCCCCACTTATGTGGGTGTTGATGCCAGATGGAAGCAATTAGACCCTATCAGAGCTTGGAAGCTACAATAATGGCAATGCATGTTATAGCACATAATTACAGACTTACTTCATAGGCGTAATTTAGGAATAATGCCGAAATTATATTTCTCTAACACCAAGTTCTTTTCAATGATAACTATTAAAGGGCAATTTAAGAATTATTTTGATAGGCATTTCTCTGTGGCATTCTCCTATCAATTCTAGGGGCCGATGGAAGTATTCTTCAGTTTTGTCTTTTGCATATCTGCAAAATATCAACATTGGTCTCTAGGGGACACCAGAGAATACTGCTCTTTATTTTTGAAGTCTGTTAGTAATGGGAAGGCAATGCCATGCAATTAAATTACAGTAGGACCCCCATATCCACTGATTCATTATCCACTGATTCAGTTATCCATGGTTGGCAGAGGAAAAAAATTAAACAATTCAGCAGCCACAAAGCAAACTGTAAAACAAGCTGTTGTCACAAACAGCAGCTGTAAAGCAAGCTACTGTCACAAATGGTGGTCATAAAGCAAGCTACTGTCTCAAAACAGCAGTCATAAAGCAAGCTACTGTCAGGAAACAGCAGTTTGAGGTGGGTGGGCAGGTGTTCTCTCTTATCCGCAGTTTTCATTATCCACAGAAAGGCCTGGAACCAATTCCCAGCAGATACCGGGGTCCTACTGTAATTAACTGTCTGGATGGGATATTAATAATCGTAATGCACCCTGGCCACCAATGATTAATAAGTGATGCAACAAGTTCTTTTTAAAATACAGCCTTCCTTTATGTTCTGGGTTTACTCGGAAGCTCTCTGACAAGCTCATCTATGCTTGGATATGATTCTAGTTGACCAATAACCTGAAGGACTATCAAAAAGCACTGTTAAAACCTGTACATGTCACTTACCGAGGTTTGTTGAAGAACTCTTAATGGCTGCTGTTCAGAACCTTCATACACTGGGACATGATGACCTCTATTATATTTTGTCTCACCCCGTGTTTTTATAAACACAATGTTTCCGAGGCTACACTCCATGGGTTTGGAGACACAGATTGCAATCCATGAAAGCAAATGCAAAATTAAATGCCCTCTGCTTCGAAGGTGACACAAGACTCTTTGTGGCGTTTGTTATTGCCAGCTAGTTTGCCGTCCTTTTCTTCTCTCTGCCTACATAAGTACCCTATAAGGACAGCAGATTGCCCCCATCTTTCAATAAACGATTAGTTCCCTGCACTAAAGCTAAACTGCTGTGGTGTCTAATAAATCAGGTGGAATTGCTTTGACTGCTAATTGCATTGTATAATGTTCATGTTTTAGCCTCTTAGGGACCCACAATGAGAGAACTGTGCACGCATGTACTCCATATCCACCGTCGACTGAACATATGTTGGTGCAGGGCATACAGTTGGCATAACAAACTATCTGTGTTTAAATCAATGCTCCCCGCCCCCCTTATCGTTGTTAAAACAGCCACATTAGAAATAGTTACCATTCAAACTGTGCGTGATTTACTCTCTAAGGCCGTCACAAGGCTGAACATCCCCAACTCCCCCAGAAGGGTCTGGTTTCTCGTAATTCAGCACCCTGCCACCCTGCAGCCTCCCTGGCGAGGCCATTGGCTGTGGCTAAGCAACAGAAGGCCCCTCCCCCAACACCTCCTATGAGCAGGCAAGCAAGTTGTGGCTATCAGCATTTTTTTGCACATTTATCTGCTAAAGAGTCATCTAATGGGCACTGTGATTGCGTCAACAGTGCCTCGTCGGCAGTTCTGCACACTTTACTGATGATTATCTCTACGTATACATAAAAATCCTAAATTTGTGGAGACTCAAGACATATCTCTCATATCCTCAGCACTGCATCAGCAGTAAGCACCACAAGCAATTTCCATTAGTAATTTTTTTAAAAAAACTAACTTTCATTATGGGGCTTCCTTCTCTGGAGGATGCTAACGAGCAAAACATGGTTCTGCAATATTCTCTTTATTTAAAGATATACACATCTGACACTCTGTACTTACCCGGTTTGCTGTTTCTTCAGCATCTAGAATGCTGATTTCTGGCATTATCCAAGATAATAGGGCTGCTATTGGAAGCTAGAATGTGGGGCATTTTAACAAGCTTTCCATTAAAGGAAGTATATGGCTTGCTAAACCGAGGTGGGCATGCCAAGTATTGTACAGGAAATCTGTTTTATTAAATGCTGAATTGAAAGTCAATGTTTATACATACACTAGTTGATTATTAAAGAGGCATACTGTAGATGGGATGAGCTGTTCCGTTTGAACCAGACAGCTGTGCTGTTCAACCCCAGATGTGAGCAACCTCAGCTTAATTTTCATTTCGCCCTTGGTTTAATTCCCAGTGGATTTACCAAGGCAGTCAGCAACCAATCAGAACTTAGGAAGGTAGACGATAGGCAGATAGACAGCTTGGACAGTTTCTCCTCTTGCCTTGATCTATGCTCAGATGGGTACTCTTAGCCTTCTCTCCTTTTTCTCCCCAAGGCCATCTCCTGTTCCATATTCCTCTGCTTTAAAAAATTACTTGTATATTTATTAGAAGTTTCAGAGAGGGTAGCCGTGTTAGTCTTTTCAAGAATTTCAGGCAAAAATCAAAGAAAAACAAAACAAAAATGAAAGACACAAACATGTGGCAATTTACTCCCCATCCTTAAACATAAACAGAGGCTGTTGTGGGCCATAAAAGTATACAGCTCTAGCCCATACTTCTCACCATTTAATCTTCTCACCATTTCTACTAATTAACCCTCCCTCCTCTTCTTCCCCTTCCTCCTTTCTTCCCTCCCCTACCCCCCCCCCCAACTCTATATACTACAGCCAATGAATATCTGGTATGAAATGTATATTTCATTATATCTCACACCTCATTCTGCTGCTATATGTCTGAAGAAGTGCAAATGTGCACAAAACGTTACATCAAAATATGAAAGTTAGTCTTTAAGGTGCCACATGTTTGTGTCTTTTGTTTTGTTTTTCTTTGATTTTTGCCTGAAATTGTATATTTATTCAATTTATATAGCACCCTTCTGGCAGCTAAGGCCACTTAGGGTTTGTTGTTGTTGTTATGCCCACACCAATTCCAAATGGGTTTCTTTCTTAATAAATAGGGCATTTCCTTTTCTTGGAGGGAATTAGAAGTATTCTGTTTCTTTTGGGGAGCATGCTATCTGAATAACTCTTTTTTCTGGTGGGGCCCCATGCTCATGAATTAGCACAGAGTGGGTGGGAGAGAGAGTGCTACATGCTGTGGGTGTCCATGTTTCTAGTTATGGATCTGATCTCCAGAATTGTTACTTCTTCTAGTAATTGCTGGCTTAGCCCCAGGCAGCTGAGTGGATTTATTTGCTGTAACTTGGTACCAACCTACAGTGAGCTTAATTGTGCTTTCATGGAGATATTCATGGAGTGGTTTTACAAGTTCCATACTTCCCCAATGAGTTTCCATGGCTCAGCAAGGATTTGAACTCGGTTCTCTTGAGACTAGTCCATCATTCTATCCACTATGCCACACTTGGGCATTGACTATATTTCAAAAGGACTCTGATAGCAAGCAGCTCACATTGGACTACAGTGAACTCTGTCCCTGTCTGCTAGTTCACCAAACTGGTTGGATGAAGATGGGTTAGCTTAAAAAGAGAAAAGAGTTTATTTTATTTATTTATTTTATTTATTTATTTTTACAACTTATATGCCGCCCACTACCCAAAGCTCTCTGGGCGGCTTACAATCAAGGAATTAAAACAGTTTATCCAGCCACTCTGTCTGTACCCTTAGCTGTTCTATACTGGTGCAGACCAAGAAAACAGTTCTGTCTTATTTCCATTGGGAGCAGTTCTTTTGAAAAGATAGGGTTTCTTAATTGTCCATTAAAAAAACCAAGCTGCCCCAAAAACTTTTTAGAAAACATTCTCATTTCAAATTGTGTGTGTGAAAGCACTACGATCGCCTTGCTAGCCAACGTCTTGTGCCCACCATGTGCATAACTTGTGGTTTTGCTTCTCTCTAATACATCTGAAGAAGTGGATTTATCCATAAAATCCCAGATTGAAATATAGCCATCTTTAAGGTGCTGCAACATTTTTGTTTGTTTTTTCTTACTGTCAGTGCCCTCAGTTTAGCATTGCTATTTCTTTAAAAAGCCCAACAACATGGGTACTTTGAAGTACTATAGAAATAATAACAGTGTGTCATCGGGTCAGTTCCGATTAATGGGAACTCTTTCCAGGGTTTTCTAGGTTGAAAGTATTCAGAGATGGTCTACCATTTACTATATATCCATTTTTTTTTCTGGGGATTTTCCTATGATTGCTCAGTCTTGTCTAAAACCACATGGGCTGGCTCTTCTGAGATGCAAAATGGGGAACTGAGCTCATAACCTCTGGCAGGCAGATACCTAACCCAGGACACTATTCAGTCAGCTACTATAGGGCTAGCTCATAATGAAATATTTTTGCTTTGGAGAATCCATTCCTCACCACACTCCCCATAGCTACTGTATGGACTGCACATAGGTTAAGATGGGGGGGGGGAGCTTGAGATGCTGTTAGCAGATTATATAATTGTACATGTCAATCCCAAAGCTTTGGTCCTATCTGACAGAGCAGCTCCTCCCAGAAGAACTGCCAGGATCACCTGTGCTAGCCAGGCAGGACACCTGGGAGTCCCAAACCTGAGGGAGGCCCAGAAAGTTGTAACAAGGACTGGACCTTCTCTGTTGTTGCTCCCCAGTTATGGAACCATCTACCCCATGAAATTCGGCTGGCACCCTTGCTTCAAATTTTTAAAAAACTATCAAAGATCTGGTTGTATAGAATGGTCTTTCCTGATTTCTCAAATATCCAGTAAGACACTATTCTTTTTACCGTTTATCTTCTCCCCCCCCCCCCAATTTTATCAATCTCTTGCCATTTTTATCTTCATTTTAGCCTAGGTTAGTTGATTGCTGTTGATTTATGTGTAATTTGTTTTATTATGTTCCTTGTATTTTGAGTTTTACATGTGTTCCTTTGTTAGCTAGTTATGTCATTCCATGTTGTAAACTGCTCCAGAGTAGCCTTGGGGCTAGATTTGTGGTATAAAAGTTAAATAAATAAATAAATAAATAAATAAAATATGTGTCTTAGTTCCATCATACCTGGAAATAGGCCTGCACAGGCCTATTTCCACTGTGCAGATGGAAAGTTTGGTGAGTGTAGCTTTTTGGCCAGTGCAGCAAATACAGTAGAAGAGAGGGAAGTCTTCATCATCTTCATTATCATCATCATTATCCTTGACAACACCACCATTTCAACGGATCCTATGGATCATCAATTCCAGTCTCTGTCAAGGAAGTGATTTTGGGGGGTTGAACTCCCGACCTCTGACTCTGCAATCAGACACCTAAACCACACAAATTCTGCCCCCACACAACATTTTTAGGTTAAATGCATGGGACCTCTTTTCTGAACCCATTAGAACAGAGGTCCCATGCATGTGGAAATTTGAACTTCGTTAAAAATGCAAAATGATAAAAACTTTGGAAATTTCTTCTTTTCCAAGACAAGATGATCTCACTGGAAGAAACCCTTCAAAGACAATTCAAGATATTTTGGTATGACTTTCAGGTCAAGAAAAATGGTAGAAGAGTAATTGTGTATGAGGCTGGGAAGACTAGACATGGCATAGGAATGAAACAAAATGAAATGGGGCAGAGTATTAATTCTTACTGGTGCAGCTGCATTTCTGGAGTTGACCCAATGGCCATATTTTTAAAATTGCATCAAGAGTGCAAGATCTGTGCTCTCTTTTGCTTCTGGCTACTTCAGATACAGGAATCTAAATAGTGCCCTGGGAAACTAAAGTGACATCTAGAGTGGTCCAAATCTAGAAGGTTGAAGCTTGTGCAATCTTGGTTTACATAGTGCTGATTCAGTTTTTCCAAGCTATTTTAGCCCCCCCAAAACATACCACCCCCCAATTGGAATCTATTTTTCAACCCTCATTACTCATGACAGCTGAACCTATAAAAGTGTAAAGTTCAGACCAGCCTTGTGAAGTTTGGTTAGCATTCTTCATAGGATGTCTTCCCTTGATCTCCAGCCCTCTTCCATTTGCATAGATTCGCTCAACTGACATTTAGCCGTTTTTAATATTATTTCATAGAAACGGCTGCTGGATTGGCTTGTGGATTTATTTCCTGCTGTTCATTACCTTGAGGCCTGAACTGCTTCAAAGTTGAGTCATATATATGTTCCCTATGTAATATTAATGCATGTCTGTTGTTGATTGAAAATTACGATATGATGTGTTTATCAGCCTGTTAGCCTGTTCAAATATTTACATGCTTCAGGAGCTTCAGCTGCAGAACCAGCTGGGCTGGTGTGATGAGATACCCATTTCATGTAACCAAGCACTTGACCAGCACTTGGTGTGATTTCAGCAGCAGCTTCAGCAGTTGGATTTCCATCTGAGTCAATATTGAGCAGGATAGTGGCCACAATATTCTTTTCCCAAGAGGTGCTCCACCATGTTGTGAAAACTGTCTAGTGGCCATAAGCCAGTCTTTTCCCTCAACCACCTTTCTGACATTTAGCATGATTTGTTTTGTGACCGGCCATTGGAAAGCAAATATAGTTGTTCATGGTTCATATACTGTGATCCCGGTACCTCATGGGACTGCCATATATGAAGGCAAGGGCTCCTGGGGCAAGCTGTGTGGGCCGGTTTGAGGCCTCCTGCACTTACCCCAGGCCTGGTGCTGCTCCGAGTGTGCCTCTGACAGGCTTTCTGGGCCTATCAGAGGCCCCAGAAATGGTTTCCAGAGAACCGGAACTTGCTTCCAAAAAATGGAAGTCCCTTCCAGATTGCCCAAAACCACTTCTAGATCCTCTGACGGGCTTTCCATGCCTGTCAGAAGCCCCAGAAGTGCCTTCTGGATTGCTCAAAACCACTTCTGGAGCCTCCGACAGCTTCCCCAGAAGCCCGTCGGAGGCCCATTTGGGGCAGCACCAGGCCTAATGTAAGTGCAGGAGGTACGAGACAGCCCCCCAGTCCTGACCCAACCCAGCATCTGCATATCACAGATTTTTCTTTATCGTGGGTTGGGTTGGGTTCCTAACCCCCGCAATAAGTGGTGTATTCCTGTATAAACTTTGTGGGAAGGGGAAAGTGTGTGTGTGTGTGTGTGTGTGTGTGTGTGTGTGTGTGTGTGTGTGTGTGTGTGTGTGTGTGTGTGTGTGTGTGTGTGTGTGTGTGTGTGTGTGTGTGTGTGTGCCGTCTTACCCTGTGATATCTTCCTTTCTAATGCAATGCTTCCCAATCTTGACACCCCAGATGATACTGGACCCAGAAATCCTGGCCAGATCAGAGCTAGCTCTGAAGGTTTCTGGGTATTTTAGTCCAAGAACTTCCGGGAATCCAAAATTGCTTATTGCTCTAATGAGAATCTCAAGTGGTAAGCACCAACACAGATGAAAGTAAGACTGTCCATTTGAAACAAGAGTGAAGTATCTAACTGGTAAATCTTGAGCTTTTGTCAATGCTGTTAGAGGACATGAATGTGTTATAGTTGTTGTTGTTTTTCTGGGCAGGCCTCAGTTGTGAAATCCAGTCCATTATTTGTTTGAAGTTAATGTGTGAGTTAATGTGGATGTTCTAATTTTCCAGATTTTGTACAATGTTCTTCCTTTGATAATGGGGAATGGTCATTTCCCAATGACAGCTGGTAAATCCCCAAAAAGTACAGTAAACAAACATATAAAATTATAGAAATAACATGAGCAAAAGTATGTATTGCACAATGTAATTGTTGCGGCAAGGATTCTGTATGCACAATTTTGGAAGCAACCTGAAGCGCCTACGGAGAAAAATTTCCGTGACTTTCTGGATATCTGAAAGGAGACTTCTAAGAGACCACCAAAAGAAGATGGCAAGAAGTAGTAAATTTATTAGTTAACTGATATGATATTAGATTCTGATATGTATAATCTTTGACTTGATAGATTTAATGTAATCCTTTGTGTTTTATTTTCTATCCTTTCCCCTTTCCCTTTGCCCTTAAAATCAATAAAACTTTTAATTTAAAAAAAGAAATAGCACCAATGATTATATAAATTGTGAGAAAAAGAGAAAAAGGCAGAAAATTGCTGTCTTTCCAGATTATAATTTTAGGATTAACTGAGCCCCTAACAACTACATAAACTGGAATATAGAAAGAAAGCAACAATAGCTGGTTTTAGCAATCATAGTATAATAACTAATCCAGACTAACTAATCCAGAGAGTGAGAGAGAGATGGAAACATTCCATTATAGTAGCTAATAGAGATGGGCACAAAACGAACAATTTTTTGTTTCCGTTTCCGTTTTTTTGTTTCGTTACGTAACAAAATGACAAACGAATTTTGTCTCTAAAATGAAACGAAACGAACAGAAACACCGGAATTTTTGTCATGCGTTTCGTTTCTGTTACTGCAATATGAGTGAATTGCTTAAAATCCTAAAAAAAATCACAAAAATTGAAATAAATGGTAACAAAAATGGAAACGAAACGAAACGGACCCTCCAAACGACAAACGAAATGCCATTTTTCTGATTCGTGTCCATCTCTAGTAGCTAATAATGGCAGAGTGGTTAAACTGCAGTGCTGCAGTCAAGCCTCTGCTCACAATTTGAGTTTGATCCTGATAGGCTAAGGTAGCTGGCCCAAGACTGATTTGGTCTTCCATTCTTCTAAGGTTGATAATTTGAGTATCCAGCCTGCTGGCCAGGCATATATATATAGCACAATCATGTTGTAAACTGACCATCAATTCCTTCAGCTTTATGCAGTGGCATATAATTCAAAACAACAACAATCTCAGCACCTGAATTGGCAACCAGGGAAAGAGATAACTGAGCCCCTTCAAACATATCTCTCTCTCCCCTCAGATATATAGCATCTTAATGTAACTGAATTGCACAGATGCCATTTTACAGAACATTATGTGTTCCTAATAGCATGCTGAAGTGATTAAATTCATAACCTTGGCCTCATTTGACTCCGTCGCCAAATTAACATCCTAAAACTGTTCAAAGTCAAAGACACGTTGTGCCCTGGAAAATCCCCAGCTGATACAGCAAGGTAGCTGATGGCTGATCCGCTTCACAGCACAATACCATGTGACGTGATTTGATGGTCGTTCTGTCCCTCGCGTGTAAGCCAGTTCAAGCTGTCCCTCATGGTATTAAAAGACTATCACTGCTGGCACTGCCCTAATGTGGAAACTAGCTCTTTTTTTCTTTCCATAATGGTAGAAAAGTAGCACACTATAATGGTAAAAATGACCAGTATTTTACACACATGAACATGTAACTGAGGAAAGTGTGTGCTCCCAAGTGGAAAGAGCTTCCAAGGAGAGGTCCCTGGAGCAGCGGTGTAACACAGGGACAGGAAACTGCCAGAAACTGCAGACATACAGTACGTCTTAGTGGGTTTCACCTTTATAGACACAAAGTTATAAGTGGCTATAAACGCAAAGTCTCTGTAGCCATGTATGGTAAATTCAAATAAAAGTCACAATGGTAGTCCATCATTCAGAGAAAGCTTGCCTGAAGAGAAAGGTCTATGCCTGTTTCCGGAAAGACAGCAGAGATGGGGCAGTCCTGGCCTCAAGAGTCTGGGAGCAGCAGCTGAGAAGGCCCTTTCATGTGTTCCCAGGAGATGTACCTGTGATGGTGCTGGGATTGAGAGAAAGGCCTCTCCTGATGACCTTAACACCCAAGTCGGTTCATACTTTGAGATTCCACCTTTGAGGTAGTTGGGACCCAGGTTGTACAGTGCTTTGTAGGTTAAGGTCAGCACTTTGAATTGTGTCTGATAGCTGATTGTCAGCCAGTGGAGCTGCTTTAATAAGGGTGTAATATGATATCTGTACCCTGTATCTGGCTGCTGTGTTTTGGACCCGTTAATGTTTCCTGAGACTTTTCATTGGAAGTCCCACATAGAGTGCATTACAGTAGTCCAGCCAGGACATCACAAGGGCATGTGTCACTTGGGTCAGTAATAGACATGGGCACGACTTGGCGAAATTCTCGTTTCCGTTTCCATTCCTCGTTTCCGTTACGCAACAGAAACGGTAACGACAATTAAGCCGTCAGAACTCGAACTCGAACCGATAAAAGAAAAATTGGGTCTGATTTGTCGTTGTCGTTCATGGCATCGCGGTGATCGCGCAATGCCAAGCGGCACAGAAAAAAAGTTTAAAACAAAAACAAAACCTGATTCCTGGCCAAAAAAGCAGGCGAAAATATGCCTGCCTGAGTGAGGGCACCTACCAGAGGGGTGGTTTCTGGGGGGGGGGTCCCCGGCCTCCCCCCTCTCCTGTCCTGGGCTGCTCTGGTGGGGGGCATCCTCGCCGTCTCGCCATGCCATGCGGTGCGGGGGGATCCAAAATGGTGACCGCAATATTTTTTTTGAAATCGTGGTCCAAAAACCCACCAAAGCCTCACACAGAAATATGCAAAAATTAGGTATTTTAACTGCCTGAATTTCTACAGTAGCAGCAGTGGGTTTTTCTTGCAATAAATGTCTGTCTCCAATCCCATTAATTTTATTTTATTTTATTTTATTTTTTAATTTTTTACACCTGTGCAATGATGGGCTGGCCATGGGATGGGACCATGCAAATTTTTGGAGCCATTCCACCAATCGCATGGCCACTTGGCCAGGTTTTGACTGAGACTTCTGGGATGTGCCAGTCGGGCATAAAAAGCCCACTATAAAACTAGCCCTAACCCTAACCCTAACCCTAACCCATACACCAGTACACTGTCCTTCTTAGTGGGTCAGAGGCACCCAGAGGTGCAGCCCACTAACTCACCCTAACCTTACCCGTAATAACCCTAAGCCTAGCCCTTGCCCTAACCCCAACCCTAAGCCAGATCTGTACTCGCATAGCACTACACGCAAGTACACTTCCCTTCTTAGTGAGCCAGAGGGCGCCCAGCAGAGGCATTCTTCTCTCACCTCGCTCACAGTCCAAAGTTCCAAAAAACTCTGTACACCAGTATGCTGTCCTTCTTAGTGAGCTAGAGGCACCCAAAAGAGAGGTGCCTCTGCCAGTGCCACTTGGTACGCAATGGCTACACGGTCATGTACCCTTCCTTTTCCCTTTGTAGCAGGCCAGAGGAGGCATCCACCCCAGAGAGGTGCCTCCAGGAGCCTGCTAAATGTCTTCCCTTCGTAGCGGGCCAGAGGAGGCACCCACCCCAGAGAGGTGCCTCCAGGAGCCCGCTACCCTACCCCCCCAAACCAGTACTAATGACAGACGACAAACGAAATGACAAATTTTTGAAAATTTTTGCGACAAACGGAAACGAGCCGAAACGGGCCGGCTCCGACACACGACAACTCGAAATGTCATTTTTCCTGGTCGTGCCCATATCTAGTCAGTAATACTATATGTGAGAAGGATCTTGGAAATATTGTAGCTCAGAAGGCTGAATATGAGTCAACAGTGTCATGTGGCTACAAAAAAAATTACACACACTATTTTAGGATACATTAGAAGAAATATAGTCTCCAAATACTATGAGGTACCAGTTCCCATCTATTCAATGATGATTAGGCCTCATCTCAGGTAATGTGTCCACTTCTGGACACCACACTTGAAGAAGGATGACAAAAAAACTGGAGCAAGTTCAGAGAATGGCAACAAAATGATCTGAGGAATAGAAATCAAGCCCTACCTGGAAAGTGTGCAGGAACTGTGGATGTTCAGCCTTGAGGAAAAACGTCTGAGGAGACTTAGTATGGCACTTTTCAAATTCTATAGAAAGGGAAGATCTATTCTCAATTGTCCCAGAGTGCAGAACCTGGCTCAGAGAAAAGGAAGCCAGACTTAGGCTGCATATCAGATAAAATGTCTTAACTGTTAGAGCAGTATGATAATAGAACCAACTGGAGATGGTGAGCACTCCAGCACTGGAAGCATTCAAGAAAAAACTGGACAACCATCTTTCAGATCTGTTTCAGCTTGGATTCCTGCATTGAGCTGAAGGTTAGACTTGATGGCCTTACAGGTCTCTGCCAAATCAATTATTTTATGATTCTATGAAATCTAATTTGTGGACATGTGCATAACTGAAGGAACAACCTTAATATATTTTACAATATTTAATAATTGTTATGGATATAATGTGAAGGCTATTATACTTTGGACACATTATGAAAAGGGAAGCCTTACTGGAAAAGATAATCACCCTGGGAAAAGCTGAAGGTAGCAGGGAAAGAGAAAAATCGAATGCAAGATGCATTTATTCAATAAAAGAATCCATGACCTTTTGCTTAGAGGTGTCTGTGTTAGGCTTTTAATGACAGGATCTTTCGGAGGACAAGAATTCATAAGGTCACCATGTGTTGGAAGTGGCTTGTCAGCACAAAAGAACAACAATGGGTAAGATCCAGCCAAAATTAAGCATGGTTGTCCCATTGGATATAATAAGGGCGATAGGAACGTGTGGTGAAAGCTCTCCTCGAAATATACGGCTCTTGAGGGATGCTTCACTTTAGTTGGATGAATTGCGTTTCCAGCATTTCAAAGCCATTCATGCAAGGACACAGATGAATACAATCAGATGGACAAGTAGCACAGAAAAGTTAATGACACTATACATCCACATTTTAAATTTTCCAATACAAGATGATCACTGGAGGAAACTCTGCAATGACAGTTGCAGATGCTTCAGCATGGTTTCATGTCAAGTGGAGTAGCACAATCGGGATTGCATATGAGGCTGGGAGAATTGGAACTGAGGCTTGCTTAGTGCATTCTTTATAAAAATATAGTCAAATAAAACTATCCCAGAACATCTTTCCATCTCCTAAAAGTGACACAACCTTAGAAGTGCAATTACATTTTTGAAATTGGATCACTAGCTAGGGTTTTACTATCAAATTAAAATAACTAGTGGGTGGCTTTTGTTTGTATTGTCCATATTATTTACTATGTCACCATTTTTAATCCTTAATATTTTGAGCTCTGGATGCCATAGTTATATTATGGATTCTTGATAGGTGGCCAAGCACAAATCCTCCTCCTCCTCCTCCTCTTCCTTCAAGGTTTCCTGCAGGTCCAGGATCTATTCTTTGGATTCTGAACTGACATTGATATTTCAAAGAAAATATTTTACTTGTTTGTTGGTTGGTTGGTTTGAATACATATTTGTTGCTCAGAGCCACCCAGTTATTCCAACTTATAGTAACTGTCCTTATGAACTGACAACCTCCTAAAGCTCCTATCATTGTCATGTCTTCTCACAGATGGGATAGGTGGCACTGGTGGAGCATCTTACATAAAAAATGGAAATAAAACTCAAGCTAGCTCAATACTGCACAGAAGGCAGAAATGGCAAATTCTTTCTGAATGCTTGCTATCCTTAAAGCCCCATTATGAGACTATCAAAAAAAATTATATTATAATCTGTATCCAAAGATTTCAGGGTGGCGTACAGACAGAAAAATAATATTAAACAACTGTTTGAAATGATTTAAAATAACATAAAACAATTAAAGACACTGGAAAACAATGCAAGAGAATTTAACATCATATACTTGCAGCAGAAGGCAATCTAATTGATGCATAGGCCTCAAATGTTTTGATGAAGAGCCAGATTTTAATTAGATGCTGGTGTAAAGTGCCAATGGGGCCTCTAAAATAATGGTATTCAGCAGTCAGGGCACTACAAAAGAGGACAACAACAACAACAACAACAACAACAACAACAACAACAATTGAATAAGTCATCAGACCATTTTTAAATCTTACAAAAGAGAAGTTACTGCTTTAGGTTCTAAGCTACTGGAAAATTACAGTAAGCAAGATTGAGAAGAGCTTAGGTTCTGAACAACTTTTGGATTCACTGATAAGTTTCTCTGGTTATTTTAAGACAAGAGGATAGACTGTATGTATATGGAAACTAAATGTGGAGGCACCCATCCATCTTGTGGGTCTGTGAGTATATGAATTTGCTCTAGGTTTGATCCATGGCAAGGTCTTGGTGAAATTCTATTTTGTATCTACCCTCTTGTTCCACTTCTTGGAACATGGGCTGGCTCAAAATATTTTGCTACCGGAGGGCTCGTTTACATTAAAACAAAAGTTCAGATGTGTCAGTTCCAATTTAATCTGACTCCAAGTCGTGTGGTGTCACGCAGAGTTTGAATTGCAGCTGGCCTTCCCTTCAAACAAACATTTAAGCCAGTGTTTTTGAAGGTCCGTGCACTCTCGCTCCAGCCCAACACATTTATGTATGTGCATGCCCAGAGGAAGGAAATGCAATAGAAAAGAGCCAAACAGTCTGGCACTAGAAAAACCCTTCATGCTCCCAGTGGTGACTTATGACCACTGATGCAAGCAGGAGAGCCTGGAGGTGATGGGTAGCTGACACATGTCACAAATGCACACACCCCCACACACACATATTAAAAGGAAATCAACACACTCCAAGAAACTCACCTAAACAGAAATTATACATGTAGAGGTAATGGAGTTTAAATAGAAGTACAGTGCAACTGAACACCATGGTACTGTCTTGGCATACTGTGTTTCTGCCCATTTAGACCTGTGAAGCGGGTGGTTATAAGACTGCTGTTCTCTTCTGATGGTTGCTTATTTGAGTTTTTATTTAATTATTTGCATTAGCCATGGCCTTAGCAAAAAAGAACAACATTTAAATAGATATAAAATTGGCATACCAAATCATAAAAGTAAATACATAGAAGTAAATACATATACTTGCAACATTCCTGTACAGAATCTGAACAAATAATCTGTAAATGATTGTTAGTTTAAAATCATGGTTGGCCTCATTTTAATAGCTGCTGCTAAAAATTTAGCTGTCAGCAGTGTCACCTGATTGTCTCGGTCTCCAAGGAGTAATGATATATAAAAGTCAGATGAACGACCTGGCTTCTTTGCTAACATGGGAAAAAGTAATTTTTGCCGCACCTCTCTATAAAAGGAACAAAACAGTAACACATGGGCAAGTGTTTCAACACCTTCACCACATGGACATGTGCGGTTTTGTAGAGGTGTTCCTTTAAAGCAACCCTCTAGCATAGCTGAAGGCATGACATTAAATCGTGCACATGAAAAGGCCCTTCTGTGCTTTGGAACTGTTAGCACATTTAGGTATTGTGCCATTGTTTTTGGATGACTTAACGCTGAGTTGTCATACCAGGGGCATAATTTATTGGTGACAGATTATTTTGATATTCAATGTCATGTATACGCTGTTCTAATAAACTTCTCGCCCTACTATACCCAGTGGTCACTAGATGATCGGGCGACAGTCCCAGAGAGTATACTTTGGATTTGATATCTTTCATCCATCTGTGTTTGCTTATTTTTTAAAGGGAGGTTAGACAAGACGGCCTTTTACACGCCACCCTCTGTAAACAGGACACCTGATCAGAACTGAGCACTCCATTCACTTCAGTGGGGCGTGTGTAGCGGCTTTGCCACTAGATGGGTGTGGTAAAAAATTGAAACGAATGAATGAGTGAATGAGTTAATTCATGCAGTACGTCCTAGTGGACTGTGCTCTTTTCATCATCCTTGTGGAACTTGCTGATCATTAATGTATTTCCAAAGACAAAATGGTACTGGAAGACCACCATCTTTAAAGTAGAATGCAAGGCCCTGATTACAGCTCCCATGTAGTTCAATGAGATGCATGAGGCATTTTCTGATAACTGTGCCCTTCTACTTCTGTCAGGTTCGTGGAATGTTATATATTTTCACATATAAAATACCGTACATTTTCCAGGCTGATAATGGCATCTATAAACGAAGCCCGCGGTCTCACTAAAGTTTTCTGCGCATCGTAATTTAATGCAATTTTTTTTGCCGGGGGGGGGGTGTCGCATGGTGTTTGATGTGCAGCTAGTGTCCTGTCGCCAGGGTAGTATTTTTCTGCTCTGTGCCTGTCTCTGCTTGCCTACTGCACATCTTTTCCCTTTTTTCTGGGTCGATTTTCTGCAGTCTAATGAAGAATCGACAAGCCGGAACCACAGGAAGTGGCAGGAAATGGGGTACAAAGCTAAATACTGCATATTTTCTGGGGTCGTCGCACCTTGTTAGAGAAGCAAATAATTGAGCATCTTTAAGGGAAGTTTTTTAAACCAACCCCTAGCGGTGGTTTAAGAAACTTTGGTGAAAGGAGAGTTTGGGGGGCATGGTTGACCGGGACACCGATTTACTTCCCTTCATGGTTACTATGCGATCTTTTACTGCGCAGTTCGCCGCAGCAAAACTGTGCAGAAAATGCTGGTTTGACTGTGGCCTTAAGCTGTCTGTGACATATAAGACATCTGAGAGATGGAAGGGCAACTCAGTGTGCTACACCAGGAAACGGAATGTGTATACATGGCTTAAAAGAGTCCAGCAGATTCAAAGTCCTGCTCTTATGCTGACACTGAAAAGCATCCAGCAGGAGCCTTTCGCGGTACAGACAAGATTTTAAAAAGGGGGGAATACTAATCATTAGAATTTTGCATCCTGTATGCAGGTAAAGTGTTCTGCTTATATACCGCCCCATACCACTTCAAGTAGTCTCTGGGCGGTTTACGGTTTTTTAATTACAGTATACAGGCTACACTTTGTGCAGGAAGATTCACACACAATTTAGAGACTTATGTTTCTGAAGATAAAGGTGGCTTTACAGAACCTTACCTTCCCCTCCTTTTCTCCTATGGCAAATCTGAATATCCTCATCGGTCTTCTGACTTAGAGATCTAGTAGTCTTAAACAGTGCTGTTGCAGTCCTTCCAAACCATTCTTCCAGGTTTTTGACTCCATAAGTTCTTCTCCTTCCTTCCTCTCTGTCCTCAGGCTTTTGTTTACAACAAGAGCTGGGCGGGACAGTTGAGGGCAACACATTTTGGAGATCACTCATTCATAGCTCACAATAAGTCAGAGGCGACTTGAGGACACATAACAATATCGGCATGCGATCAAAATGCTTTGGTTTTCTGCTTTTTGATGTTTATGTTTTCTTGATCTTTATTCATTCCCTTGAATAATTCTTCACAGGTCACCTTCTTGATCTAAGAAATTACTAGCAGCTGTGATAAAAGTGTAACTTTTAAATGCTTCTATCTTTTTGTATGCAGTAGTTACTTGTATTCAAAACCATGATTCTACAATCATACCAAAGAAGCAAGAGCAATACTTTATTTCATTTTGCATCTTTTATTGGTTTGGGGGGAATGGGTACACTTATGTTTTACTGATTACATAACTGGACTTGATTTTTTTAACATTTGTTTCTGAGCTGCTTACTCCATTGATCTCTCCATCAATCTTTGCAGGCCACCTATATTGTCAGCTAGTGATACTACACCATTTGCATAGCAGAAAATTTGATAACCTTCCCTTTGACTGTGATACCATCAGCAGAGGCCATGCTTGCTGACTTCAACAAGCTTCCCATGGTTGTACGAGACTGGCCTCTATTGGCAAGTTGGAATGAATCAGTCAGGTACCAGTAGCTCTTCTGTTTGTTGGCCTGGTGGCTTAACTTCTCATTTCCCGAGTAGTTTGCAGAATCTGACTTCTATCTGTGCATGGACATATAATTTATCAGATTGCTTTCTGTGAGCATTCAAGTCTGCAACACTCAATTACAGTACTAGCTTGAACTTAAGAAAAGTATTGAGATGGAATAATATTTGCCTCTTCCTGCCACAGTAATAGCTGAGGTGTGCAATTGCTGAGCTTATATTCATTTGAAGACTGTAAGTAAACACAGAAAAAGAAGGAGCCATGTGATTATTGCACATACTTTGGGACAGAGGAGGGAAATAGCATAGATTCTCAGTATTTGATAGATGACCACTGTTGGTCTATTAGTACCCACCAGACTCCACTTGTCAGAACATTAAAGCAGGACACCCATTTCTTCAGGGAATCAGTTCCATGATGTGTTGCGGATGCCTGAAACCACCAATAATAGTGAACCCGATGTACAACATCGAAGGGGCAAGGCAAAGGCCATAAGGTCTGCCCCCTGTATGTAGCATATACTGTAGGTCTGTGGTAAGAACATAAGAACATAAGAAGAGCCATGCTGGATCAGGCCAAAGGCCCATCAAGTCCAGCTTCCTGTATCTCACAAGTGGCCCCACCAGATGCGTTTGGGAGCGCATGAGACTAGATATCTGTCTCCTGATACCACTCCCCTGCATCTGGCCCTTGAAGTACCCTGGTTTAAAGCCTAGAGATTACACATCCCCATCATGGTTTGTAACCCGTGATGGACTTTTCCTCTAGGAATCTGTCCAATCCCCTTTTGAAGGCATCCAGGCCAGATGCCATCACCACATCCTGTGGCAGGGAGTTCCATAGACTTACAACGCGCTGGGTGAAAAAATATTTTCTTTTGTCTGTTCTTACTCTCCCAGCCCTCAATTTGAGTGCATGTCCCCTAGTTCTGGTATTTTGTGAGAGGGAGAAGAGCGTCCCTCTATCCACTTTACTCATGCCCTGCATTATTTTGTATGTCTCAATCATATCCCCCCTCAAGCGCCTTTTTTCCAGACTAAAGAGGCCCAAATGTTTTAGCCTTTCTTCATAAGAGAGGTGCCCCAGGCCAGTAATCATTTTAGTCGCTCTCTTCTGCACCTTTTCCAGTTCCACTATGTCTTTCTTGAGATGCGGTGACCAGAATTGTACACAATACTCCAGGTGGGGCCTTACTATTGTTTTGTATAACGGCATTATAATGTTGGCTGTTTTATTTTCAATTCCCTTTTTGATAATCCCTAGCATGGAATTGGCCTTCTTCACTGCTGCCACACATTGGGGAGACACCTTCATGGAGCTGTCCACCAACACACCAAGATCTCTTTCCTGATCCGTCACGGATAACTCAGAGCCCATGAGTTGATAGATGAAGTTTGGATTTTTTGCCCCAATATGCATTACTTTACATTTGGTTACATTAAAACGCATTTGCCATTTCTCAGCCCACTCCCCCAGTTTGGAGAGATCCTTCTGGAGCTCTTCACAATCTTCTCTGGTTTTTACCACATGGAAAAGTTTTGTGTCATCTGCAAACTTGGCCACCTCACTGTTTATCCCTGTCTCCAGGTCATTTATGAACAGATTGAAAAGCACCGGTCCCAGGATACCAGGGTGTGAGGGTTCGGTGTGAATATGCCCCGGTTCCGAGCACAAATGACGACTGTCCATTCCTTGTGAACAAGTTTCCAATAAAGATTTATTTTTAAAAACATAAACTTCTTTATTCCGCACAACAGGTGCGTTTATTTCTGCACGTTCCATATTAACATTAACGTGTTCTTCAAATAACGAGTTTAACCTCAAGGGTTCCTCTAATAATGAGGCAGGCTGTTCCGGTGACTCTCTCCCGAAGCACTGGCTCCCACAGCAGGGATGATGCGCCCACTGAGCCACAGGGTTCTCCCGAGATGGTTGCCGTAACCTCTCCCTCATGTGGTTGGAGTTCCCTGGCCATAATAGAGGTTTTACTTGGACTGATCAAGACAGAGGCTCCATGGGTCTCCGCTCCTGCTTCTCCCATCTCTCCCCCTCACATCCACCACAGGTCTAAGTAGCTGCGTCCACTACTAACGGTTTTTTCTCTCCCTCCAATGGTCGCTCCCACAACTGCCAACCCCCTCGTGCGCATAACTCTCCTTCCTCTTCCCCTTCATCTGTGACCCAATAGGCCTCCTCAATAATCTGACTCCCAGTTCGTTCCTTTTCCTTTGCTTTGCCTTCCTCCTTCTTATTTCCCCGTGTCAGATCTTCCTTTGCAGACGGCGCACCGCTGTCCCTTTCTTCTTGCTCTGGTCCACTCTCACACAGGGATAACTGAAATCATGGAAAACGGTCCTGAGGGTACAGAGATATAATATTGCTGTATTTTTATTGAACCAGGACAGGGCGGCCTGGGGGGGGGGGGAGGACAGGTTCCACTCAAAGGAAAGAGAAATGTTCCCCTTTTGCACACGGTTGCCTGAAAGCAGGAGCAATGTCATCCTATTTTTGACATGTAAGTGCATATTGCAGATAGACCCACTGCATGTTTGCTGGGAAATACATTTTTTCTCTCAGAGCTTCTTAGAATTCATATATTAAAAAAGTAATTTATTCTTGTTACTTAATATAGTGTTCAAAATATAATTTGTTGCTGTTACTCATCAAAAATGTGAAAAAGGTAACTTGTTGCATTACTTGTTACATCGCTAACTCCAGTTATTGATATCTTTCTTGTTATTATTTTTAAGAAATCATGGCATGGAAGACAGACTGGCATAGAACATAAAAATCCTATCAAAAGGTTCAAAAAGGCTTTATCAACTAAATTAGAAACAATTCATCACACCACTAAAATAAAGTGTTCTGGTAATATAACACCCCATAGCACTTAAAACACTCTCTGGGCAGTTTACAATTTAACTGTGCAGGCTACATGGTGCCCCTCCCCCAAGCAAACTGGGTACTCATTTTACCAACCTCAGAAGGATGGAATGCTGAACGAACCTTGAGCCTGCAACCTCAGACTGAACACAGCTCATGAGCATAGTTTTGGCTGCAGTACAGCTTCTTAACCACTGTGCCATGAGGCTCTTCATGAGAATAACCCTTTTCCAGTTATTACTTTGCTTTTACATAATTTGTTACTGCTGCATTGTAAAAAAGACAACTTATCAGAGGTAACTGCATTGCTTGAAATCTGTTACTTCTAAGACCTGGCTTTGGTGGGTCCGAAAGGATAACTGTGCACGGCTTTGCAGTCTTCTTTCTGACACTACCTTTGCACTCAGGGCCGGCGCTAGGCTTTTTTGCGCCCTAGGTGAGGGGTGGGTGGCGGGGCAGGGGGTGTGGGGGGCGGGCGAGTGGGTGAGCGGGTGAGCTGGCATTGGTGGCAGGGGGAGGGGTGGGGGGGGTGGGGGGGTGGCAGGGCGGCGGCGGCGGTGGCAGCGGGGGGCGGGGCGGTGGTGGTCAGCAGTGGGAGGGGCAGGGGGTCAGCAGGCTCGCCAGCGCCCTCTGTCCATTTTGGCGCCCTAGGCAACTGCCTAGTTCACCTTAATGGACGCGCCGGCCCTGTTTGCACTTGATATTTCTGGTACCTTCCCCCTAAAAATAAAATGAATAGTTTTGAATCATTACTTCAAAATGAGTGTGGGTGTGACAAATATTTCAATCAGCTGCAGAGATTCTCATGAACTCTTCCCTTTTTTATGTTAAGGAGTTTTAAAATATTTCACAGATTGCTTTAAATGTTTTCTAAGATATGCCTTAATATCCCTGAACAAGCACTGCAACACCTCTTCCTTATGGACAAATTTTAAAAAGCCTATGATGGAGGTTCCGAGCCTTGAAAAATGTGGATTGTTTATAACTGAGAACACAACTCCACCAAATGGACTTCCTTTGAATTTCAGGAGTTTCTCTTTTCCTTACCCAAATGCATGAGTTGAAATATATACAAGTACTACAGATGTTAGGTGGAAATAACAAGGGCATCATCCAGCAGGAAACTTGTTCCATTGCACTGAATGGAAGTGATATTTAAGGTGACCAGACATCTTGCTTCACAGAGAGCAGTTCTCTGTTGGGAAGATTATCCTACTGAAGTCTTTTTAAAACTTAAATAATCATTAGAAGGCAACTCTGGCCGTTGCCACCCGTATACAGTTAGCAACGGGACAGCAAGCTGTAGCCTTCCACTGACATGTATTCAATTTCTAGCCAAGTCAGTGTTATTATTTATAGATCTTCAGCTACATATACCACACTTTGTGCAGGTGAGAGGAAGCGTATTTTCTTTTAAGCACTTTGCATTGGGGTACTCCAAGTGGGTCTTTTGGATGCATTCTGTTTTGCTCCACTAAAGCCTGAGGAGGCAAATACCTTTCTGGTTTGGGAGCGATGCACAATATCATTCAAAGAGGTGCCAACCGTAATTATTTCTCAGTAGTGCATGTGGTGTGAGGAAAACTTGATTCATGTCAATTCCACCATACGCCAGAACATACAATCAGAGAAGTGCCTTATATTTTAATAGTGGTGTGGAAAGCAAGTTGCAGGTTACATAACAAGCTACCATAGAATCACAGAGTTGGAAGAGACCTCAAGGGACATCCAGTCCAACCCCTGCCATGCAGGAACCCCCATCACAGTAATCCTGACAGGTGGCCATCCAGCATCTTTTTAAAACCTCCAAAGAAGGAGACTCCACCACCCTTTGTGGCAGCATATTCCACTGCCGAACAGCTATAACTGTCATGAAGTTCTTCCTAATGTTCAAATGGAATCTCTTTTCCTGCAGAAATTCCTCTTCTACATAAGTATTTGTGGAGATGACAACTGTGTCATATTAAACATTTGGGCAACCATTTGGGAAACCCTTTTGAAAAAGTATAGAAACCAAATTGTGAGTCATGGTTGAAGGCACGGTGCAAACAGACTGGAAACCATGTGGAATGCTTGCCAACTTCAAATAGTTGAAGAAGTTTACTACATATAATTATGCAATGGCCACTATTCTCCCCAGTGAACTAAGGACCCACCTAGGAATGGTGGGAGCCTGATTCAACCTTGAACCGGCCACTGGAACTCATCAGGACTGAACTCGGGCTGTGAACAGAGGCTTGATTGAGGTACTGCAGTTTAATCACTGTGCCACAGGGCTATCACAACCATTCCAAGCATTAGAAAAATCTACCTAACAATAAAAGCAATTTGTCAGTAGAACGGGCTATCTTTAAAGATGATGCATTCTCCTATATAACTTCAGCATTTTATGTAGTTGTCGTGTTGGTATTAGTTGAAGTAGAACCATTCCTTACATCCAAACCTGTCAACTTACATCCAAAGACACTGTTTACTTCTATATGCTGCTACAATGACAATATTGATTATTGGGAAATGGACAAATCTTTCCTTGAAGCAAATAATGTAAAGAAAGATGAGTAACGAAAGCTTAAAAATTGATTTCTTTATCTTGTATGACTTAGCTGTCAGCTTGTTTAAATGGCTTGAAGCTATAGCATGTCTTGGCAGAATAACATAAAGTAGATAGGGATTTCCTTTAGTCTGTATCTGCAATGGAGTTGTTGGTAAATAATCTCTAATGGTTCTGAATAAGATTTCCACATTGTTCTGCTACATTAGTTAGCTATAGTAGGCCTAAGATCTGATTCAAAGCAAAAGGAACTGGTATATCCATTCTTTCTTAAATCATTTTAAATAGCTCTGGCTCGACATGTTTCAGCAGAGTCTCCTTCAGGAACTGAGCAAAACAAAATTACATTTTAGATATCCTTCTGTAAAAGAGATACACTGTTTAGGATTTATAGACTTACTGCATATTACATATTACTTACTTTAATAAGTAGTTTTGTTATTTTGTTTTTCTCAGCTCTTGAAGAAAGCCCTGCAGAAATGCATTGAGACAGAGTTTTTAAAAATGATTTAAAAGAGAATAAAGATTGTTTTCTACTTTTATACATCCTGAGATTCTGTCTCCCATATTTTATTTATTTATTTATTTATTTATTTATTGGATTTATACCCCGCCCATCTTCCCTAAGGAACTCTGGGCAGCTTACAAAGCTGATCAAGTCAGCAAATATAAGGAACACAATACAATACATAAGCAGCAATGAGTTAAAACATGTTAAAACACGTGCACCCTGGTCAAAATGAGTGTAGCTCAGCAAAAAAGTCATGTTAATAGAGCTAATCAAAAAGCAAATGGCGGGAGAAATAAAAAAAAAACTATTTAAAGCAATTTAAACTTGGTCTCCAAAGGCCTCGCGGAACAGGCTCTGCGAAAAGCCAGAGATTTTGACCAAGATCTGATTCAATGGGCTTCTTCGTATGCTAATTCTGCAATTATTCATACAGTATAATTTTTAAATAAAGCAAAGACTGTACACATTAAAACTCTCTTTGTCGGTTCTTTCAGGTTTGATGATATGACAATGCAAACCAATCTAAGCAGCTAAGATGCCTGTTATGTCTTTAGTTACAGTAGGTAAAGGAAACTTGGAGAGTGTCAGAAGAAACAGAGGGCATGATTAGATGGGGAAAATTTGCAGCAATCTGGGTCATGCTCAAAAGGCTCTCATCTTCAGTGTGCTCTATTCTATATTGCACTTTCATTCAGGTGGAAGATGTTGCCTCTTCCAGATAGCACTTCAGATCGCTCCAATTTCTCCCATGTCACTTACTGATGCCTTCTCCCCCACCTTTTGTCAATGCTGTCATTCTGTGGGTCAATGGCAACTTCCCTTTTATTTGTTTAGTTTGGCAAGTGGCATAGTGCTACAGCAATATATCAACCCAGCATGGATACTCCCTTATATTTGAAATTGTGCTTCATCACTTAAGAGAATACAACAAAAATAATTGTGAGAAGAGGAAAATAAAGAAGGTTATATGCTTGCCTGATTGTCCCCAACAGCTTGTTATTTGGTTCTCTTTTGCTGTGGTTTGGGTAGCTGTATTTGCTGGTGACCAAAAGTGTTTTAAGCAAGAACAATCCATTCTATTGTTTTTGCTACTTTCATTTCCATTTTGGGGCAACACTAGCCCCTGATTCTCAAGTGTTATTCACAAGCCACTGTGTCTGAAACCTTGCTAAGGTTTATTGTCTAAATAGTTTTGAGATGTATTCTGCGGATGGTCAGTCCAGATTACCCAAGGATGTAATTATCATGCCACATACTATATTGATTTTTTCAGGTGTACTGTATAATTAAGGAGCTGGAATGTCACTTGGTGAATGAGAAAGTATGCAGCTGCTCCCAAGCATTTAGGCAAGTAATTATCAGGCACAAAATAAATGAGTCAAATAGACCTTTGACCAGACCAGTATCTATTCATGAAAGCAAAAATAAATAGGTGACCCTCTCAAAACATAGGTCCCTTGAGATCCTTTTCTTTATAAGGAATGCAGAGGAGACCAGCCTGTACAGAGTGAATTATAGTAAATTAAAGCAGGCAGTCCTATATTTATTCACCAGGGAAGAGACCCACTGAAATTGTTGAGATATACGTTTGAATTAAAAAAAATGCAAGGTTGCATTAATTTTTCAGGGATGGGGGGTGGAGTATAGGTATATAAGTTTATTGCAATGGAAACAGTGAAGAGTTTTCTGGTGTCTGGCAAAAATCAAAGAAACAAAACAAAACAGAAAACAATAGACAAAAGCACGTAGCACCTTAAAGACTATTATATTTTAATGTAAGCGTTTGTGGATCAAGTCCACTTCTTCAGACATACAGCAGCATAATGAGATGTTGGATGTATGGCACATCTACATGCAATGATTTGGCTCTGTTGTAAAAATTCCTCAGGAGACAGAAAGCAGACACCAGATCTGGGTGAGGATGAGCAGGAGAGGGGGTAGAGAGAAGGGGGGGTGAAGGCTGGGGGAATCACTTGAGAGTGAGAGAATTGAGGATTTTGAATGTAGAGGTGACATAAGGGAATTTGTGAAATACAGACAGTTTTTATCTTAGAGCATTGTGGTGAAAAATGGGCTTGGTAGTGGTGGAGAAAATACGTAACAGTGGCAGTACGGAAGTACAAATATTGTTGGGCATAAACATTTGCATGCTGCATATCTCTTCATTTCATTTATCTAATGAAATGAGCTATTATGGAAGGGACCTTGGAGGTCTTCTTGTCCAACCCTGTGCCCAAGGCAGGAGACCTCATACCATCCTGGACAGATGACTGTCCAGTCTCTTCTTGAAAACCTTCAACAATGGGGCACCCACAACAACTTCTGGCAGATAAAGCAAAGCAAAAAAGCAAATACCACCCCATACCACTTCAAGTAGTCTCTGGGTGGTGTGCAGTTTTAATAGCTGGTTTACAGGTTTACATTTTTAATTTTAGTATGCAGGCTACACATCCCCCCCCCCAGCAACCTGGGTACTCATTTTACCGACCTTGGAAGGATGGAAGGTTGAGTGAACCTTGAGCCTTCTGCCTGGGATTGAACCCCAGGTCATGAGCACAGTTTTACTTGCAGTACAGGCATTTAACCACTGCTCCAGAAGGCTCCTGGTAAAATTCATCCATCTCTAAGATGCTTAGTTGGTTGTCTTGGAAATGTACTGTTAATTAAGCAAAGCATTTATTTTCCACTGGTGCAATGGAAACATTTCCTTTCCAAAGAAATATGAAGATAGCTTTCATGCCAACTTGAAAATAATTGTGTGCCCTCAAGTCAATTCTGACTTATGGTGACTCTTTTCACGGTTTTCTAGATAAAGTATACTCAGAAGTGTTTTACCATTCTCCTTTTCTGGGGCATCCTGGGATTGTGCAGCTCACCCAAAGCCACACAGGTTGGCTCTGCTTGGCAGGATTGCCTTTTCCACCATTTTGTGGAAGACGGCTTTTATTTCTACAAAACAGAGATGTAGAATATACAACTCTCCACATTGTGCTAGACTGCAATCCCAGGACACTTTGGCATTGGTTACTCTGGCCATGGCTGACAAGAGTTTCAGACTAACAATATCAACATGGCCCCAACTTCCCTAGACTTGTTGATATCTATATGGTAGGCAAGAAATCATAAGTTTACTCTTTGGGTACATTCCCTATGTGTTCCATGTTCTCACTCCTTATTTTCACAAATGTTCAACTTCTCAAGGCTGACTTTGATATTCTTAGCAAATCTTCTCAGGTGAACCTACTGTGCTTTCAGTGGCCTCTGAAACAGATTGTATCTGTTTGCTCTGCTTTTACACTTGTTATATTTTAATGCCTTTCTTTTTTATTGCTTTAGCAATAAAGCATGTGAAGATTTAGTACTGAAGATTTGAAATGTAGATATTTTAATGCGTAAATGTCCACTGCAACATGTGCGTGCCAGTTGTTGTTTCTTCTAGAAATGGAGAAAATGTGCATTTTTGTGTTTGGCAGTCCTGATAGAGATAATAGAACAAGAAGATGTCAATACTGTATCTCCACGTGCTACAAGGCACAATTGGGATGTGCTACTAGTCAGGTTCAGAACTATGTTAGTATGCTGGCTGGTTTTTTAAAGGCCCTTGTAGCTCTTCAAGGACAAACAGGCAATTTTAGTTGGAGCATTACAGTAATATCTCATATTTATTTATTTATTTATTTATTTATTTATTTATTTATTTATTTATTTATTTATTTATTTATTTATTTCCTTTGTATCTCATTCTTCTTTTAAGGTTAGGGTGCTGCAGGTGGCCCTCTCCTGCTCCCCCCCCCAAACAAATGTGGCTGAGAGATAGTAACATTTATCTATTATTTCATCTTGTATACCACCCCATAGTGCACACACTCCCTGGGCGGTTCACAACACATTAAAACCACATTAAAGTGATTGAAATTGCCTTGCTATAAACACCGTAACTAGAATTCCCTAAGTAAAACTTATCAAATTAAACAAATGTGAGCATCTTAGATAGCAAAGCACTAATTTAAAAAAGCATCTTTAAATAATCATGTTTTTATTCATCTCTTAAAAATGGCAAGGGTTTTAGTTCAAGATCACCCATCAAGCTTCACTTTATTTTAAGTCCTTATTTCTCTAGTCTTGGTCCCATAACTTAAAACTGCGGTGGGGCAACTGTGGCCACCCCCATACTATATGCTGAGCTACCTCCCTAAGACCTCCAGCCAAAGGCGAGGCACGATGGGAACTGTAGTCCAGCAACACATTGGAAGCCTCAAGCTGCCAAAGCAGCCTTAACAAGGATGGATCTTAAATCCCAACTTCCTGATAAATCCACAAGTCAGATTCTTTTATTTATTTATTTATTTATTTATTTATTTATTTATTTATTTATTTATTTATTTTTTGGGTCAGTTGTCATGCCTTGTTTTTTTCCCTTAATTTTTGGACTCGTTTGCATTGTGTATTTCAGCAGGACTGCTTTCTGAAATAACATATAACTACAGTACACTACACACACACACACACACACACACACACACACACACACACACACACACACACACACACACACACACACACACACACACACACACACACGTGTTCAAAAAGCAGTGCCACGGAACTGTGAGGGGAACTCCAGAATAAGCACGGACAAGGAGAACGCGCTCCGCACCCCTTCCCCACCCAGCAGCGTCCAAAGGCACTGAGAACTGGGAGATTCCAAGGCCGGAGGCGCCACCCATCGTCCTCCTTCCCCCTCCTCCCCCATTCCCGTCCTTACGATGGAACTGTCCTAGAATGCCAGGCGCGGCCGCGTTCCTCCGCCCCCCAACCCCGTCCCCTGCTTACGGTGGGAGGCGCCAGAGCGGCCCGTTGCCATGGGGACGTCCAAGCAGGGCCTGGACGCGGCGGCTTTTGCCTCAGCGGAAGGGACTTGGAAGCGGTCCGGAGGCGGCAACGGGGCCCGTTCAGTGCCTCCAACCTCTACCCCCCCCCCACCCACACTTCAGCCTCGAGGTGGTCGTTCTTCTCCTTCCCCACTCGCTGGGGGCGGCTGCTAGTACGCGGAGGACGCGGGGCTTGTGGGGGCGGCGCTGCCTCCGTCGCCGACGACAGTGGGTGGGTGAGTGGGAAGGAGAAAGATGATGGTTATCGTGTGGGGAACCCCAAGGAGGGATACAAGAATGGGGTCTGGGTTAAAAAGAGGGGACAATAAGTTCTACAGAAGGCGGCGAAGGTGGCCCGCTTCTCCCTTTCCTCTCCTTTCATATTTAAAGTGCAGTCTGAAACCTTTATTATTATTATTATTATTATTATTATTATTATTATTATTATTATTATTATTATTATTATTATTATTATTATTATTATTATCTCCTTCCATTTATTAGACATACCTCTTTTATTTTATTAGACATAAATAATTTAATAAAATTTTAATAATAATAATAGAACTATAATAATAATAATAATAATAATAATAATAATAATAATAATAATAATAATAATAATAATAATAATAATATTCGACTAGTGATTTGTAATACAAAATCCAGCGTAGTTATCTTGTCTGCTGTGTGATAATTTAATAATACTGTAATTATAAAGTAGAAACTTCAGATACGTGAGGTAGTGGCTTTAAGGCCCCAACTCCCCACTCCACGGATGTTGAAAAACGCAAGTTATAGGGAATACTGTACAATTTTAATATTTAACGTTATACATCACATGATCTCTTCCTCTAGTCTGCAATTGTGGTAACGTCACCTTTAGAAAAATATAGACAGAGAGAGAGCGATAGGGGATTTTCCTTTTAATATTTCTGGACTCTGGGTCAGTGAGTCAGGCAATCCTCTTCCCTGTTCATAAGGGGATCCTACTCTGTTCTTGTTGTTACATGTGTCTGGGTTGTTCAAAGGACAGGATCAGCCCCAAGGGCAAGAGGCATAGTTTCTGTGACTGGGTTTCATTGCCCTCTTCTCTTCGCTCAGGCTGGGGTGGGTAGCACCAGTCAGTAGTGACAGAGAAGCTCCAAGGAGGCTGAAAGCTATTGCATTAGCTTGTTTCACTTGCTTCTGTTTCCATGCTAGAAAAAAAAGCTTACCGTGTTCAACTTCAACCTGTCATGAAATGGTTAAACATTCAAGAAACCTGCCACAGGGATGGGGAACCCTCAGAGTGGGAAGCCCTGGTTCTTAGGCAATTGGTTATGCATCCCAGACGAAAAAGTAACATTTGTAGTGACTCAACTGGTTGATGTAGTTGTGGTGTTAAAAATAGGGTCTGGTTTTAGGACTAGCGACAGGAATCATAGAATCATTGAGTTGGAGGACCTATAAGGACATCAAGTCCAACCTCCTGCTCAATGCAGGATCCTAAATCAATGCAGGTATGACATGATTGTCCAAGCTTCCCTTAAATGCCTCTATCCTTGAGGCACTTCCCACTTCTCAAGGACATTGGTTCCATTGTCCTATTGGTTTAACAGTTATGTTTTTCCCTGATAATCTAGCTTCCTGTAGGCCTGAGCCCATTATTGCATGTCCTGCTGTCTTTGATGATCAAGAATACATCCTGCCCCTCCTCTGTATGTCTGTCTTTCAAGTACAGTATTTGAAAAGTACCATCATATCTCCCCATAGTCTTATTTTCTTAAGGTTAGACATGCCCAGCTCCTTCAGTCTTTCCTCAGAAGACTTATTTCCAATCCCTTGATCATCCTTATTGCCCTTCTCCAGTTTGTTGACATCCCTGGGAACCATAGGAGGCAAGAAGAATCAGGTTGTCTGTTTAGCCTAGGATCCCAGCTGTGGCTCTTTCTTTCCCCTGAAATGGATTTTCACTAGTATCTGCTGTCTCCCCCTTTGAGGTGGAGGTACCAAGAACTGAACGGAAAACCTTCCGTGGAGGACACACATGCCATGTCCCTGGGGGTTGACCTCAGATTTTATTTGCCTAATAAAATTATAGCCCAGCCTCTTCTGAATGATAACATGGATGGCAATAAATGTTAATAAGCAAGTTATAATATTATTTTTTAAAAGTTTTCATTGATTAGAATTGTGACCTTTTTAAATACAGTGGCAGGGGAAAAATCTTGCCTAGTAAGAGCAACATTTGCATAATGGCTCTTTGACCAAAGATAAATTATGCTATTCAAACTCTTTACTCCATGCAGCAGTTTTCTGCCATGAACAATTCTGGCTTTTCTTATGACTGCTTCCTGCGACATTCTTGTAAGGCTGCCATTTTGTGTGCCCTCAGTTGGAAAACAGCCCAGTTGAACGTAGCCCAGTGCATACTCAGTTTTCTGTTGGCTGCAGAATGAATTGAAAGACTTGTGCTCTGTCAGACTAGTGGCTGATCTAACCCATTGGCTATCTTGACGAGCTGTGTGGAGCTGTGTTCTCTGTGTGTGCCTCCCTACTACTGGTTCTGTCACAACTAGAACAAAAATAGTTGTGATGGGTGCTCAGGGGTGGAAAATCCCTTTGTGGAGGAGGGCAGAGGTGTGTGCGCCCACACATCTTAGTGGGAGCCTTGCTTTGAATCATAGAATCATGAAGTTGGAAGGGGTCTACAAGGCCATCAAGACCAACCCCCTGCTCAAGGCAGGAATATAAACTATAGGCCATTTGCCTGGTGGTTTTCTAAATTTCTCTTGGATGCCTTGAAATCCCAAAAGCTCTATTACAGTTGCTATAAGTCAGTTCCAACTTGTGGGCACATAATAACAACAAAGGTATGATACCTTATTTCCCTAAAGTATTGTGTTGCTTACTCTTTTCCATATTTTTAGCACTTGAAATATGCACAGCAAAAGAGAGAAACATTTATTTTGTTGTTGGTACAGTATATGTACAATATGTTAGTCGATCCCACTACCAGGTAGGACAGACACTAAAAAAAAGAAGAAGATATGTACAATATATGTCTATGTACACATAAAACCAAATACGTAATTTAAAACCAGGCACTACAGTTTCAGCCATTTTCTTATTTATTTGATCAGTAAATATAATTTTATGTTCCACTCCTTGTATTCATTCTTCACCGACTCCTGGTCTATTTTGGGGCCCAATTCAAAGTGCTAGTTATGACTTAAAATACCATATACAGCTTTACTTTAGGCCAGTGATGGCGAACCTTTTAGAGACCGAGTGCCCAAACTGCAATTCAAAACCCACTATTTTTTTTGCAAAGTACCAATACAGCAATTTAACCTGAATATGGCTCAACATCAAAAAACTAAGATCATGGCCACCGGTCCCATCACCTCCTGGCAAATAGAAGGGGAAGAAATGGAGGCAATGACAGAGTTTATTTTCTTGGGCTCCTTGATCACTGCAGATGGAGACTGCAGCAACGAAATAAAAAGACACCTGCTTCTTGGGAGGAAAGCAATGGCAAACCTAGATAGCATCCTAAAGAGCAGAGACATCACTTTGCCAACTAAAGTCAGGATAGTCAAAGCTATGTTTTTTTCCAGTAGTGATGTATAGAAGTGAAAGCTGCACTATAAAGAAGGCTGATCGCCGCAGAATTGATGCTTTTGAGCTGTGGTGCTGGAGGAGAGTCTTGAGATTCCCCTGGACTGCAAGGAGATCAAATCTATCCATCCTGAAAAAAATCAACCCCGAATGTTCACTGGAAGGACAGATTTTGAAGCCTAGGCTCCAGTACTTTGGCCACCTCATGAGGAGAGAGGAGTCCTTGGAATAGTCCCTGATGTTGGGAAAGATTGAAGGCAAAAGGAAAAGAGGACGGCAGAGAATGAGATGGTTGGACGGTGTCATTGGTGCAACCATGACGGATTTGACCAAACTCCGGGAGGCAGTGGAGGATAGGAAGGCCTGGCGAACTCTGGTCCATGGGGGTCACGAAGAGTCGGACATGACTGAACAACTGAACAACAACAAACGGGTGGTTGTGAAGGGGTGATGTTGGGTGCCCACAGAAAGGGCTCCGAGTGCCACCTTTGACACCCGTGCCATAGGCTCGCCAACACTGCTTTAGGCTAATTGAAACACTTTAAACTTCCCTTGTATTCTTGGTCCCACCCTTGATCTGTGAAGTCTTAGGGAAAGGCCCTCTCTTAGTTTCACTGCCATCCGAGGCATCTTTGGTGAGGACCTGAGGGGGGGACATTTTTAGTGGCTTCTGCCAGCCTATGGAATTTGTGCCTCTCAATGTATATTGGCAATTTCTATTTGCAGATGAAAACTGTCCATTTTAAATTGACTTTTGACCTCTTAACTGTCTTTGCAGGGACTGCATTTTTAATAGAATTCAGTATTTTAATAGTGTATTTTATTAGATATTTCAAGTATGTTTTAACTTCTTTTAAATAATGATGTTTTTAATGCTATTGAATCTTAATCCAGTAGTCCTAATTTATTGTGATATGAATACATACATACATCTATTTACCAGTAGCTATTATATACTGTCTTATGTCCTTTTATTAAGAGAGATATAGGATATAAATAACTAATTAAACATGTTAGTAAATACGGTAAAGTCTACAAATTTTGCTTTAGATTGCAGCGATACTTCTACTTACAAATTTCATCCCTTCTGAATGCATGCACATAAGTCAAACAACTCGTGAGTAGAGCAGCCAGATCTAAAAAATCAAATCAATCAATCAATCAATATTTTTTTAAAAAATTGCATGTACAGTGGACCCCATCTAAAATTTGTAAGACAGCAGTTAAAACATCAATGGTTTCCCGCTCTTAAGTCAAATTGCTCGTAAGTAGAGGTACCACTGTATTGGAAAAATTAAAGCTTCTGTATGTTTGGCAGTACTGGAGCTGATGGTAATGAGCCTTTTCCGTCTTATTTTCCTATGTTTTAGGATAAATGGAATCGGTAAGAGTTGGTTATAATTTTGCTTTAACTTATTTTTTTCTCCTATTCATAGGCTGGTTTTCAACCAGTGTGATTTAAAAGATCACTCTAACTTTTCCTGACTTGGCAATCATGAATGTCAATGACTTTGTGATACTTCCTGGTTCAAAAACTGGTTTATCTGTAAAACTGAAGGCAAAGTAAGTTCATTTCCTCCTAAGTGTTTTTGAAGTGCTTTGCTAATGCTTGGGGTTTTATATGTGATGTAAAATGCAAACTATTTATTACCACTAAGACTGCAATACTAAATTCACTTCTTTGAAATCATTTCTATTGAAACAAATGAGACTTGCCTCTGTGTAAATGTGTTTAGAATCTGAGTGCTAGTACCATTTGCATTAATGAGTTGTAATGTTGCATTTTATCTTTCTTGTCTTGGTAGCCATATTCTTTTTAAAAAATGCTTTAGCTGCAATGGTACAAATAGATCCCTCCCTTAAAGTTTAAGTTTTTCCACTTTAAGTCTCAGAACATCAAAATCTAAGTTTATGCATCCCTGCAGCATGTTAGATATCTATAACAAGTACCTTAAGTGAATGGAAGATGGTACAACTTGGAACCAAATTTAATGTTTGGACTTCATCTCTTTAGAAGCATAAAAGAACTGCAGATGGAGAAAATTCATTTGGAGCTTGAAAATAAGGAGATGGAGAAGAAACTGCAACAACTTCAAGAAACCATGAGCAGAGAAAAACAGGAAAGAGAGTAGGTAAAATTTAAGGAATTGAACTATCTGTTGGTAAATATGATTACAATATGTAATTTTTATTTCACCTTCCTCCCTTAAATGGGACTGAGAAAGATTGAACAAGAAATTATATATTAAAGTCATTTTGTTAAGAATCACAGCTTAGAACATTTTGAAACTAATGAATAAGGAAATACAGTGGACCCTTGTATAACCAACAGTTTGTATAACATAAAATCTGTTCAACATAAAAAATTCCGGTGATAGGGGAAATTTGCTTAACAGAATCGCCTATAGGGCATATCCGTACAACATAAAAATGGGATTACTCCGTTTTCAATGCATTCCTATGGGAAATTTGTATAAAGGACATTTTGCTTAAAATAATTTCATTTGGAACAAATTAATTCCTTTATACAAGGTACCACTGTATAAATGCTTTCCCCAGTATTGGTCAATGCCAAGGATTTCTATAATCCACGAATGGACATTTCCCATGGTTTCTTTATGCTTCACAAGGCTACAAATGGATGTTGGGCTTCTATAAATGAGGCTGTGCTTACTGGATGCTGGTTGGAACCTTGCACATTATCATCACATGCCAGAAGGCTTCAAAGTTTACTCTACAACAGATGGTTTCTAAGTATTCTTCATTCTTTCTTTTTCTTTTTTCTTATGATTTCTCCTTCCTTACTAGTGTTACTATTCCTTCCTAGATGTCCTGCTGGTGTTTATATATATTCCCTGGCATACTTCATATTTAGGTGAAAGAATCATTGCCACTTACGTAACCAACACAAAAAAGGCTGATCTTCAAAACTGAAAATTGGGTTGCTTGTTTGTCCGCACAAGCAGCTGCAGTGGAAGCCTCAAGCTATACATACAGTTTTGGCATATGGCAGAATCTTGTTCTCTAGAACTACAACCTTTATCTTTTTCCACTGTTAGGCTTTTGATATCAAAATTCAGTTTGAAATACTCTCTCATCCACTGAATGAGTAATCCATCGTCACTTTGCATTCCCTCAGAGTACTCCACTGTTAGTGCCAGATTGTTATCTTTTAATAGAACCTCAATCCTAAGCAAGTGTTAAGTGCATATGCATGCATTTACGAAAACACAAGAAAGTTGTAATTGTTCTGTAGTGATAGAACCCATTTACGAAGTCAGAATATTTTGCAGACAAAGCACAACCTTGGAATATCTGTAACTCTTTTCTCTTCTAGTCTTAAGCACCACTTTATTAACCTCTCAGTAATATCTGTTTCCTTTTCTCAGTAATGTGAATTATAATGCCAGCCTTCCTGCCTTGACAGAGCTTTATAAGGGTGCAGTTATTAATTCTGCCACATTTAGCAGGATATAACATTCTGTTTAAGTGTTAAGTGATGCTAATTGCCTTCAATCATCACCATTCATTTCTGAACTCTTCACAGAGCATTTAGTGTTCGATTCCAGTGATGAGAGCTGATTATGTCTCCCACCACATTTTAAGAAAAGTGATAGGTCTTCAGTTTCTAGTTTATTACAGCTTGTTTTTGCTGTTTGCTTGCAAATAAGCAAAATGGTCATGAAGTTGGAAGGATTTATTATTTCCTCGAATGTGATATTGCTCAACATGTTGATCACGCTTGAACACTGGACCCTGGTTTTATGGACTTGGTAGCGTGTTGCTGGCCTGCTTGTTTAACAAGTTGCCAGTCCCATTAAGAAGTTAACAAGGATATTGTTGCTGTATTGCAGAGAGAGAAGCTGGAATAAGCCCTCTTCATAGAATCATAGAATCATAGAGTTGGAGGAGACCTCAAGGGCCATCTAGTCCAACCCCCTGCCATGCAGGAACCCCATCACAATATTTCCAACAGATGGCCATCAGCCTCTGCTTAAAAACTTCCAAAGAAGGAGACTCCACCACCCTTTGGGGCAGCATATTCCACTGCCGAACAGCTCTAACTGTCATGAAGTTCTTCCTAATTTATTTATTTATTTATTTATTTATTTATTTATTTATTTATTTATTTGTCTCATTTCTATACCACCCCATTTCCAATATGTTACTCTGGGCGGTGTACACAATAAAAACATAAAAAGAATAGATAAAAACAATAGGTCAGGATGGAACAATGGGAGGTAAGCGGATAACAACAACAGCCAGCAAGCAACCAAAAGAAAAAAAATAGGGTAGGTTGCCATATGCCTCCCTGAATAGCAAGGTTTTCAATGCCTTTTGGAAGGCGGGCAGGGACGATGCAAGGCGCAGCTCACTAGGAAGATGGTTCCAAAAGGAGGGACCCACAACAGAGAAGGTGCGGTTGCGGGTGGCCGACCTCCACCCCTCTCTAGGAGTGGGCACCCGCAGTGAGCGTGCCTGCGACATCCGAGTGGGTCTGGCCTCAGCTGACCTCTGGGAGATACGCTCCAACAGGTATTCAGGGCCCAAGCTGTGGAGGGTTTTGAAAACCAAAACCAAGACCTTGAACCTTATCCGGAGGGCCACGGGCAACCAGTGTAAGCGGGCCAGCACTGGGGTGATGTGCTCGTAGCAACGAGCACCCACCACCAGTCTGGCCGCCGCATTCTGGACCCGTTGGAGCCTCTGGACAAGGGTCAAGGGCAACCCCACGTAGAGTGCATTACAGTAATCAATCCTCGATATCACGAGGGCCTGCACAACTGTCCTCAGGGAGGACTCATTAAGGTACAGGCGGATCTGGGTGATCCTGCGGAGCTGGAAGAAAGCGGCCCTGGAAATGGCCATCACCTGGGCTTCCAGGGAGAGGGCAAAGTCCAGGACCACGCCCCAGGCTAGGGAGGGGGCCATTGTACCTAGACGAGGGTGCCCCAAAGAACAGAACCTTGGTCTTCTCCGGGTTGAGTTTGAGCCTGTTCGCCTTGGTCCATTCCAGGACCGCCTCCAGGCACAGATCGAGGGAGCAAACTGCCTCCACTGCAGACGTAGAAAAGGAGAGATAGAGCTGTGTGTCTTCAGCGTACTAACTCCAAATCTCCTGGTGACCTCCGCTAGCGGCCTCATATAAACATTGAACAGCATAGGGGAGATTGCCGACCCCTGGGGCACCCCACAAGGGAGCGTCCACGGGTCCGACAACTCCTCCCCAAGCTGAACCCGCTGAGAACGACCGTCAAGGAAGGACCGGAGCCAGCAAAGAACCAGGCCTCCAATACCCGCCCCAGCTAGCCGGACCAGCAGGTTACCATGGTCGACAGTATCAAAGGCAGCTGACAGATCAAGGAGGACCAGCAGGGTGGAACACCCCCTGTCAGCCTCCCTGAGGTCATCCTGCAGAGCGACCAGCGCAGTTTCGGTCCCCCGAAGAGGCCTGAAACCGGACTGAAAGGGGTCCAGGACATGATAGTCCTCCAGGTAGGACTGAAGCCGGACGGCGGCCACCCTCTCGACAACCTTGCCCAGGAAGGGAACAATGGCGATTGGATGGTAGTTGGCCAAATTGTCCGACGCCAAGCCGGGCTTCTTTAAGGTGGGCTTGATCACCGTCTCCTTCAGGCAAGAAGGGAAAACTCCTTCCCTGAAGGAGGTGGTGGCGATGGCAGATGCTCACTCCGGCATGTTCCCTCCAGCAGATTTTAGAAGCCAAGCTGGGCAAGGGTCGAAAGGAGTGGCTGCCGGGCAGCAGCAGGCCATAACCCTGGAGGCCTCCGCAGGTAACACAGGCCCAAATTCAACCAAACTAGGAGACCGAGGGGTGAAGGCCCCCGGGATAGAGGAGGAGAGATTAGTGTTAACGGAGTCAAGGTCGGATCGGATGGCCTCAATTTTTGATATAAAGAACGCTGCAAATTGCTCACTAGTGAACTCACTAGGAGGAGGCTGGAGCTGACCAGGATTGGAGAGGTCTTGAACCACCCGGAAAAGCTCTGCCTGGCGGTTCGAGGCCTCAACAATTCTCAGGGAGACATGAGATGTTCTTGCGTCCCTGATCGCGTGAACATAACGGCCGGTCAGCTGCTTAAGCGCAGCCAGTTTAACTTCCGACCGATCTTTCCTCCAAATGCACTCGAGCTTCCACCGCTCCTGTTTCATCGCTCGCAACTCATCTGTATACCACGGTGAGGAGCGAGCTCCAAATCGGAGGAAGTGCTTGGGGGTGATCCGGTGGATGGTCCCAGTGGCACCAACATACCACCTATCCACCAGGGCTTCAACTGGGTCATCAGCCAGTCTGCCAGTAAGCTCCCCAAAGGCCTCCATGAACTGAGCAGGGTCCATGAGCCTTCGGGGGCGGGCCCAAACAAGGGGCCGACGCTCCCTGTGAGGTGGGGGGGGCGATCAACAGGGAAAATTTTAGCAGATGGTGTTCTGACCATGACACGGGTTGGGTGACTAATCCCCCAACTCTCAGACAAGAATCTGACGACATGGAGGAAAACACCAGGTCCAGGGTATGGCCAGCACTATGGGTGAAAGCTCTGCCTCGGCATTCACGTTGAAGTCTCCAACCACCAGAAGGCGGGGGGACCTCAACAGGGCATCCAAGACGAACTCAGTGAGCTCTGTAAAGGATTGGGCTGAGTTGCGGGGAGCACGGTAAACCAGCACAATGCCGCACCTATCTCGCTGACCCGCCGATAAATGGAGGCATTCTAACCCGGGACTCACCAATGTGGCCGATCTGCTAATGTGAAGAGAATCCCTGTAAATGATTCAAATGGAATCTCTTTTCCTGTAGTTTGAAACCATTGCCCCGAGTCCTAGTCTCTGAAGCCATGGAAAACAAACCTGTTCCCTCTTCAATATGACATCCTTTCAAATATTTAAACATAGCTATTATACCCCCTCGGCCTTCTTTTAGAGAGGCTAAACATTCCCAGTTCCCTAAGCCGTTCCTCATAAGACATTTCCTCCAGACCCTTAACCATCCTGGTCGCCCTCCTCTGCACCTGCTCAAGGTTGTCAACATCCTTTTTAAATTGAGGCGCACAGAACTGGACACAGAATCACATTGGCTTTCCTGGCCGCCACATCACATATTCATTAATTGTGAGTACCCTAAATCCTGGGACATAGGATGATGGCAGGCTTATCCATATGGAAAGGCAATTTTGCAGTACTTAGGCATGTATGCAGTATTGTGCATGGTGGCAGAGTCTCACTTGTCTGGTAATCTGCTCTTGTTCTTTTTTGTCCACAGTATGTTTTTTGAATTATACCTGGTTCCATCATTACGTGGTTCTCCATATACTTACTCCAAAGTGTACAAAAAGCTAAATGTCAAATGATGAGTGTCCAAGTCTGCTTCCCTGTGACCGTTTTCCCTGGAGAGGCAAGGATTTTTCTACCCATTTTCACAGTAGCAGGCCACATACACCTATGGTAGTTGCAGACACTTCTTTGGCACCGTCACCATAATCCTAGCCGTCATTCCTGAGTGATACCATGACAGGTATTACCCTAAAAAGGTCAACCGAACTTGCCCACATCCAAACACATTCCATGTATTTGTTATTGCCTCTTTTACTATTTACCAGCCCAAACTTCCCTGGCCCACATTGGAATCTATTTTGTATTCAGATACTAAGTTAAAATGTTTTCCCCTTTTTAAATCTATTCTGTTCCCTCTGGTAGTAAGTAGCCTTGAGTAATACGGGTGTAATGCTTTCTTATCATCGACTGCTTACCAACTTCTTCAATTACTCATAATATTAAATAATGAGAGTTTGATTCTGAACAAACAAAATAATTTTATTCAGGTAAATGGTAGGAATGGAAAGGTATATTATAGGGTATGTAGAAGAAAGAATAAAATGAATTATAAAACATAAATGTCTTATTTTATATTAAAATTCCCAAATAACTACTTCTACAGACTTCCTACGAAGCTATCTCTCTTTCCTTTCATCTCTAAGACAGACTTTCCTATTAACTCTCTACCAAACTTAAGTTTCCAGAACACCAAGTACAAGCAGACATTTTCTGAGGGTTAAGGTCTAAATATTTTTCTTCTTATGCTTGTTTTGTATCCTCCAAGGGAAATATTCTGGTTGTTCCATCTTGCGAGATCGTCCTCTGGTCTAACAGGGCTTGAGTTTGGTGTGGGTGACAACTGAGGTGTGATAAAATGTACATTTTACAAAATGTAAAAGGGATATAATTTTTTTTGAAACTTCTTGCAGGCGAGTAAATGGATATCACTGGAAGTCAGGTCAGGCTGGCCTAGGCTTACAGCCCCAGCTATTGTTACAAAATAAAGAAAATATTGGAAAGGTAACATTGTCTTTCAAATCCCACAACTCTAGTCTTATGGTAATAGTTGAAACTCTACAAAACAAGATTATTTGAAACATTTCACTGTCTGTTTTATTAGAATATATGAAGCTGAGTTTTTAAAAATATATCCAATGAGAACTTTAATGTGAATTGGTATTGCAGTAACAACTAGAGTAATCTAAATGTAGAGAAGCATATTATTTTATTGATAGTATATTCTTATACAGTATGTGTCTGCTCCTTTAAAGAGGATCCATTGAATTTAGTGAGACTTGCTTTCAAGTAAATATGAAGAGGATTACTGCCTGAATATCAGGATCCTAGCTAAATCTAAAAGTATTAGCTAAATCATTAGCTTATAAGACTGTCATAGAACAGGCTCATTTAAACAATCTAGGTTATATCAGAGGTTATTTCAAAAGTGTTTCATTTAGTATTCATTCAGTAAGTCAGCTCTGTTTAGAAGGAACAATTGAATTTAGCCCATTTTCTGTCCCAGAGGTACTTTGCCGATGACAAAAAACAAAGTGTTCTGCAACATTTTGTTGCACAATAGTCTTATTCCAAAGTATGTCATTTTATTGGTTACTGTTACTTGTAATATTATTCTTATGGTGTTGGATGTTGTATGCTTATTTTATGGTACCTGGTTGGGTACCTGCTTCACCACATACCCAGTTAAGTTGAGGTGAAAAGTCAGTATAGTAAAAAAAATGGTCATAAGAATTATTCTGGCTTTTTGATCATTTTAATTTAACTTTTTTATTTTACAAAACTTATAGGTTTCTTCAGGCAAGGTCAAATTGAGGGTTCTCAAAGAACAAGATCAAGGTAATGGTAAGTGTAGTCATGGTTTAATGAAAGTTGGAACTCTTTGCTTAGGTTAGACTGGGAAAAACTTTGAATGATAGTCGGGTTTATATTTAAGTGATTAACTTGGGTGATTAGAAGCCGTTTCACCTCACTTTAAAAACAAACAATGAAGAAGCCTTTTGTTAAATAGTATTAATCCTAAATAAATGTTGAAAAATACATTCATAAAGTGAGGTTTGTAAGATATTTTTCAGATATTTTTTGGAATGCTAAATTATTATTTTAGATTGGACTGTTTTGGAAATCTCGTTAATTATTATGACATACTGTGAAATCATAACCTTTTAAACTACGATCTTAAATCATCTTTGAAAAGAAATGAGTAGCTGTCTTCATACTTCAGTTTTATGTAATACTTTGACTACGCTTTAACCTGTTCATGCCACTGCTTGAAATCCACCTATGTACCATGATTAGTTTAGATTTAATAGCGCTTCCCCTACTCAATAGTGCCATATCTATTAATCCATGTTTCTTATTTATTTATTTATTTATTTATTTATTTATTTATTTATTGTTGTACTTTTATACCGCACCATTTCCCAGTGGGACTCTAGGCGGTTCACAAATAAAAACATCAGTTTAAACAATAAAACATCAATGAGGGGGCAACAGAAGGACAATAGGGCAAAGAGGGAGCCCCTCAGCAGGCAGCAGCGGGCACACACAAAAAAAGAAAAAAGTTCATATCTTGTGATCTTGTGATATCTTGTGATATGAACTGCTTTTTAATTTTTTTGCCACACTTTGTAGTTTCAGAGGCAGCAAAGCAAGCAGTTGGACGTAAAGTGGTGCCTGATGTTGCAGCTGAAAAGCCAAAAGTTAAGGGAAAGGCCTGTGGTCAGTGTGAGATAAAGAGTGCACTCCTGGTAAGTAGATGAAACAAAGAAATATTAGAAGTATCCTTACTGTGGAGAAATGTGACAAGGTTTGTGAGGACATTTGAGTGAAAACATAGGAAGAACCTCAAAGAAGTGCCCAACTTGTTCAGATTATTTTCGAAAGCCATTTACATATTGTCATTGTGAAGGATTTTTATGTCTCCAAAGGGTAGCAAAGTTAATACTTTATTATCTTAAAACTGGTTGGGGATGTTAGAGGTTGAAGGGTGGTAGCTGTAACTAGTCAAATTGGACTCGAGATGGACATGAACTACTGGTTTGGCAATTTGTGGTGCTTTGTTTTTTGTCTGAACAGATTTTTGGTGCTTCCCAGCCCACCTCCTTCGGTGGACACCCTCTTAGAAGCAACACTCAAAGGAGGCAGCGATGGGAAGGGCCAAACAACTGTTTTGACAAAAACCAACCAACCAGTGTTTTGTGCCAGACTCTAAATTATATCAAAAGGTTGAGAAAGAAATGGCAAACATAATTAGAACAGATTAAAACCACATTTAAACCAAACTGGAGTGGTTGGGGAACTGAATCCTTGAAAATAACAATAAGTGCTTAAAGAATTTAAAAGGCCAAGGCTATATTCATAGGGCCTTTTTACACGACCCCTAAGATCCGCTGGTCCCTTAAATTCAGACCAGAGATCTTGAGAGTTTGTCGCTCTCCCTGCGTTCCCACCCCCTCCGCACTTCCTTGTTCTGTCTGCGTGAGGGGAGGGAGAAAAAAAGGGAGAAAAGAATGCACTCTTACCTCCGGAGTGCCGGTGGAAGTTGCTCCGATCCCCCGTCACTTCCTGGTTCCTCTTAAAGGGGCGGGAGGCAAAAACAACAACAACAAAAAGAAGCGAGGAGAGCCCGGCACTCTCCGCATCAAAATTTTTCACTCTCCCAGAGCAGGTACAAGAAAAGTGTGCTGGGACGCGCTAAAGTGGGCGTGGTCGCACTTAATTTTCTGTTAGCTCCGGAGCTGGTGGGGAAACATTTTTAAGCTCCGGAGCTGGGAGCCATTTGCAGCGGAGCTTAGGGGTCGTGTATAAACGCCCATAGTCTTGACTTGAGTACCGGTTTCACCATATTCTTCCCAACAGTCTTTAAGCCTTCAGTTTCCTTCACTTGAAGGATCAAAGTCACTCAGAGAGGCTCAGTTCCCTTTTTTGAGTCACATGCCTAGTTGTCTTCCACTGTCTGGTTCCCAGGGTATCTTTCTCCTCAATAGGAAGGGCAGTATGCCTGCAGTGAAGGCAGGTATGCCAATGTTCTTCTGCTGATGGTGTCTGACCCCCTGCAGGAAGGATAGAGTTTCTTGAACTGGAAAAAAAAGTCTTTGGACCAGCGCAGAGTGCTTTTGAATGGGAGTTGTGTTGCTGGCATTAATATCACATGCATCATTAGGGGAGGCCTTTTGTCTTGGTTTTGCCATCCTCAGAAATGTGTTTGAGAACATGAAAAGGGGCCTCTTCTGGTGTTCCTCCCATGCTGTGAAACTTCCTCCTTGACTAAACTAAATATGGGGCTGCTGTGTTATTTTAAGTTTTTAATTTAATTAGTTTTTGATTTACAAAACCTTCCACAGCTTGGGACCTGAATGCTTGGTGGAGCTGATCTCTCAGAGGCCAACTGAGGCCTGACCCACCAGAATGTCACAGGCATTCTCACTTCAGGTGGGCACGCCTAGGGAGGCCCGGAATTCAGTCACTCAAAACCGGGCCTTCTCTGTGGCTGGCCCTACATTATGGAACAACCTCCCAAGTGAGATTCACCTAGCACAGTCCCTGCCAGCTTCAAAAAAGCACTCAATACCTTGCTTTTTAGAGAGGCATTTGGCAACCATTAGGGCTTTTTTTTAACTCCATCTTGTCAAGCATCTTTATTTGCTTTGTTGTTTTATTGCCTTTTTAAATTGATTGATATGTTTTGATATATATTTATATTTACTTTAATTGTTTGATATTGTTGATAGCCGCCCAGAGTTCCTTCGGGAAGACAGGCAAATTAAAAACAAACAAACAAACAAATAAATAAACAAATAGCTAAATTCAATTCAATAAATTATATGGTACTTTTATTTTATTTATTTATTTATTTATTGGGCTTATATACCACCCGTCTTCCCGGAGGAACTCCGGGCGGTTTACAACAGAAACAGTATAAACAATAACAAACAATTAAACAGTTAGAACAAATAACAAAACTAAACAGTTAAAAATTGCAGATGGCGGGAAAAAGATGGGGGAAACACTTTTAGTCACCAAACGCCTTCCGGAAAAGGAGAGTTTTTAATGCCTTCCGGAAGGCTGGCATGGATTCTGCCAGGCACACTTCGGTGGGGAGATGGTTCCACGTAGTGGGGCCAGCCACAGAGAAGGCTCGGATACGGGTGGATGTTCTCCGAGCCTCCCTGGGTGTGGCCACCCGCAGCATGTGCGCCCACGGCAACCTATTTGTTCGGGCCGATGTTGACTGCTGGTCGATCCGCTCTGCCAGGTAGTCAGGTCTCCTAATTAAGAACATGAGACTGCTTTCAGCTTGATAACAAGTCAGCTGCAACCATCAGTTCTTACACTGAAAAACAAGTAAACATGTAACTATTAAAATAATTTGTTTAAACTATTAAAACCACATTTAAACATACAAAATAAAAATAATGTCCACCAAAATAAATCAAACAATGACCAATTAATTACTTAAAAACCTGTTTTGTTACCTTGGGGTAAGATGTATATCTCTAAGAAAATATATACAGTGGTACCTTGTATAAAGGAATTAGTTCGTTCCAAATGAAATTTTGTTAAACAAATTTTCCTTTATACAAATTTCCCATAGGAATGCATTGAAAACAGAGTAATCCCTAATTGTGACCATTTTATGTTGTACGGATTCGCCCCATAGATGATTCTGTTAAGCAAATTTCCCCTATCTCCGGAATTTTTTATGTTGTACAGATTTTATGTTATACAAACCGTTTGTTATACGAGGGTCCACTGTACAAGTATACTGTATAAAATATGTGTGCAATAAAATAGAGAGCATTTAATAGAATCAGTGTTTTTAATGCTGAAACCATTGAAGTCATCTTTAACTCAGTGGGCGCGAAACATCTCATTAGACATAACTAGGATAGCACTATTCTTTTTAATATGTTCATTTTCTTTTTCTCCAGATGTGCTTAGAATGTGGAGAAGAGTATTGTCCAGGCTGCTTTGCCAGAATGCATCAGAAGGGGGCACTGAAGCTCCACAGAACAACTTCTTTACAGGTATACTATATTTCATTTTAAAGCTTTGTTCTTCTAGTTGTAAAATCTTTCTCTTTGAGGAATGCAGTATCAACATTAAAGATAATGATGGTGGTGGTGGTGATGGTGATGGTGACGACGATGTGAAATTATTTAATTATATACATTTTTGTAGGTTGGGTCTCCTGACATCTGAGGGTTTGAGTGCAGAGCAGCTCTGTAGAAATGGTGGCAGATCTTACACAGAATTTGCAGCGTATGAAAGGGCCAGAGCTTGATGTCAATTTCTGACTGCCACGTGTCTAACAAAAGTATTCAGTTTGCATAGCTTAAACTTTCCTGCTGGTAGGATGCTTTAATCACACTGAGGTTTTCTTTCAGATTACCTTTCTTCTGCCTTGCCAGATCGAACATGCAGAAAACAAAATCAGTATATTTTGGCAGTGCAAGGATTTTTTTGCATACTCTTTCTCATTGTTAGCTGACAAACCAGTGTTTTTTCCCCATTGGACAAAATTAAATAGTAATCGTTGCAGCTTACTATGGTTCTGTGTGGTTTCTTCTAGTCCCCCTACATAGGATTTAGAAGCCAGAATTGTATTGCATTTTTGGCCATCTATATAATTCTTGGAAGGTCTTGAAAGCAAAATAATAGCCCACTGTGTCACAGACGTTGCCTCCCTTGCTTTAGGAGGGAGTTAGACCAATATGTGAAAAACTTATCTATCAGCGCCCATTTGCCATGATGTCTGCATGAGTTATTGGTTCTGCATATGGGTTATTGGAGACCAGCAGGGGAAGGCTGTTGCCTATATGTCATATGTCAGAGTTCCCTTTGGGAAGATGGGTGGGATATAAATCTAATAATAAATAAAATAATAAATAAATATCTTTGGACTTCCCCAAGGTATCTGATTTAACTACTGTATGAAGCAAGATGGTAAGACTAGATCCGACAATGCTTTTTCTATGGCCTCAACTGCAAGCAAAGTGATTTCATTGCTAGATCTAACTTAACCATAGAATCATAGAATAATAGAGTTGGAAGAGACCTCAAGGGCCATCTAGTCCAACCCCCTGCCATGCAGGAACCCCTTCACAATATTTCCGACAGATGGTCATCCAGCCTCCATGGTTCTGCTTAAAAACCACCAAAGAAGGAGACTCCACCACCCTTTGGGGCAGCATATTCCACTGCCGAACAGCTCTAACTGTCATGAAGTTCTTCCTCATGTTCAAATGGAATCTCTTTTCCTGTAGTTTGAAACCATTGCCCCGAGTCCTAGTCTCTGAAGCCATGGAAAACAAACCTGTTCCCTCTTCAATATGACATCCTTTCAAATATTTAAACATAGCTATCATATCCCCTCTCAGTCTTCTTTTTGAAAGGCTAAACATTCCCAGTTCCCTAAGCCGTTTCTCATAAGACATTTCCTCCAGACCCACAACCATCCTGGTCGCCCTCCTCTGCACCCGCTCGAGGTTGTCAACATCCTTTTTAAACTGAGGCGCACAGAACTGGACACAGTACTCCAGGTGGGGTCTGACCAGAGCAGAATAGAGTGGCACTATCACTTCCCTTGATCTAGACACTATGGTTCTGTTGATGCAACCAAGAATCGCATTGGCTTTCCTGGCTGCCACATCACACTGATGACTCATGTTCAATTTGTGGTCCACCAAAACTCCCAGATCCCTTTCGCAGGTACTATTCTCTAGCCAAGTGTCCCCCATCCTATATCTGTGCAATTCATTCTTTTTCCCTAGATGTAGCACCCTACATTTCCCTCTGTTGAAATCCATTCCATTAGCTTTGGCCCAGCATTTTAATCTGTCAAGGTCCTTTTGGATTTTCATCCAATCCTCTGGGGAATTAGCAACCCCTCCCAATTTGGTATCATCTGCAAATTTAATTAGCATACTCTCTATTCCTTCCTCCAAGTCATTAATAAAGATATTGAACAGCACTGGACCCAGAACAGAACCCTGGGGCACCCCACTGGTTACGTCTCTCCAAGCTGATGAGAGGCCATTTATGATCACCCTTTGGGTGCGATCAGTCAACCAATTACAAATCCACCTAACAGTAGCACTATCTATCCCACTTCCTACTAACTTCTTAGGAAGAATACCATGGGGAACCTTATTGAAGGCCTTGCTAAAGTCCAGATAAGCAATATCCACGGCATTCCCCTCATCCACCAGGCCTGTAATTCTATCAAAGAAAGAGATCAAATTAGTCTGGCATGACTTGTTTTTAAGAAACCCGTGTTGACTTCTTGTGATGACAGCATTGTTTGTTAGATAATTGCAGACTGACTGCTTAATAATCTGCTCTAGGATCTTTCCGGGAATTGAAGTCAAGCTGACTGGGCGGTAATTATTTGGGTCCTCTTTTTTCCCCTTTTTGAAGATGGGGACAACATTAGCCCTCCTGTCCTCCAGGACTTCTCAAAGATTATTGCCAATGGTTCTGAAATTACTTCTGCTAGTTCTTTTAATATCCTTGGGTGTAATTCATCTGGCCCAGGAGACTTAAATTCATTTAATGTTTCCAGATGTTCCTGTACTACCTCCCTACCTATTCTATGTTGCAATTCCCATCCTACCTCATCTACTCTTTGTCCCAGCGGATCTCTTTCTTCCTTTTTGGAGAAAACTGAGGTAAAAAAAATGTGTTGAGTAGTTCTGCCTTTTCCTTGTTTCCTGTTAGTAACTGGTTATCATTGCCACGCAGAGAGCCTATCATTTCCTTATTTTTCATTTTGCTGCGGACATAACTAAAGAAATCCTTTTTAATATCTTTAATCTCTCTGGCAAGTCTAAGCTCGTTTTGCGCTTTAGCTTTTTTTACCATCCCCCTGCATATATTAGCTGTTTGTTTATATTCCTCTTTGGTGCATTTCCCATTTTTCCATTCCTTGTACTTGTTTTTCTTTATAGTTAGCTGAGTTGAATGTTCTTTAGTAAACCATTGGGGTTTCTTTAGACCTCTGCCATTTTTTCTTCTTGTTGGAACAGTTTTAAATTGTGCCTTTAATATCTCGCTTTTCAGGAACTCCCATCCATCTTGGACTCCCTTCTCTTTCAGTGTTTTAGTCCATGGAATCACAGCCAATAATTCCCTAAGTTTACAAAAATTGGCTTTCTTAAAATCCAGGATTCTTGTCTGACTATGCTTAGCTTCACCTTCCAACTGTATAACAAATTCCAAGAGGGCATGGTCACTTTTACCTAATGATCCCACCACTTCGACCCCATTTACAAGGTCCTCCTTATTGGTTAAGACCAGATCTAAAATGGTTTTGCCTCTGGTTGCCTCCTCTACCTTCTGGACCATGAAACTGTCTGCAAGGGCAGTAAGGAATTTGTTTGACCTTGCATTCCTAGCTGAGTAGGACTGCCAGCATATATCAGGATAGTTAAAATCCCCCATTACTACTACATCTCTCCCTTTTGACTGTGTCAAAAGGCATCATCCAACTCCTCCGGCTGGTTTGGGGGTGCATAATATACTCCTACACTGACACCCCTTCTTGTTTTTTTCACCCCTGATTTTAACCCAAATACTCTCAACATGCTTCCCCTGCTGTTTATCTTGTATTACTTCAGCAGTGTAAATGTCCTTAATATATAAAGCTACACCTCCTCCTTTCTTACTCGGCCTGTTCCTTTGAAACAAGTTATACCCACCAATAACTACATTCCAATCATATGTCTCATTCCACCATGTTTCAGTGATGCCAATTAGGTCATATTTATTTTGCTGTATTAGGAGTTCCAGCTCTTCTTGTTTGTTCCCCATGCTCTGTGCATTGGTGTAGAGACATTTTAGGCTGCGTGCACTTCTTACATGTCCTTTGCTTAACCTGTTTTTCCTTGCACTGATGGTATGCACTACTTTTTGTCCTGCTCCTATTTAAACATTTGGGCTAGTCTCCAAAACCCCTTCTGGATCTCTACCGTTAAGAGAATTTTCTCCCTCCCCCTGCAAACTCAGTTTAAAGCTCTCCTTAACTCAAAGATACAAAAAGTGATGGACTATTTGATCTAAGTTAAGAAGATAAGATGATGTATTGTTGGGTAAAACTGTACACGGCATCATGCAAGCCTGAACAATAGAGAATATGGTATGTGTAGTTTGACTGAAATACAATGTAATGAGAAGATTCTCCCATGAAAGTTTTTCATTATCTGAACAGCAAATGGCTGTGAGTTGCATCTGTCTTTCATGGTCTGAAAATATGAAATAGAGTCCCATAGGTGGCCATCACCTAAATGAAGTCATAATTTCTGTCCCAGTGGTAAATAATGGTAGGATTCACTACAAAATCCATCCATTTTAGTAGTTCTAGTGAAAGGATGATTGCAATGAAACTTTCCTTGAAAGGAAGAACTGGCAACATTCATGGGGAAAGGAGGAAATGATCATAGGTGCAAGGTTAATCCAGTGGGTTAGATCCTAATTTAGCAATAATAGCCGCCTTGGGTCCCTTTGGGGAGAAAGGCGGCATAAAAATAAAGTTGTTGTTGTTGTTGTTGTTGTTGTTGTTGTTGTTGTTGTTGTTTTATTATTATTTATTATTATTATTATTATTATTATTATTATTATTATTATTATTATTATTATTATTATTATTATTATTATTTTTAAGCATAGACAACTTGATTTCAGTGGATCGTCTACTAAGCATGATTTAATTCAGTCCAGTGTCTTAACAAACAAGACAAATGTTGGAATGAAATGTATCATTGTAGAGATAATGAACTCCTTATTTGTATGTAGGTGCAAACAAATTTGAAACAATTACTGTTGTTGAATCTGATAATCTTTTATCATAAGCACTTTTATTTTGGTATGTACAAGTAAAATCTGACTAGAGGCTTTAAACTATAATTTATCTGCCTTTTTAAAACTTTTATCCTTTTTCTTTGCTTTTATTCTAGCCTTGATACTGACCACTTCTATGACTCTAGGTCAGGGGTCTTCAAAGTTTTCAAACAGTGGGCCAGTCCACCACCCCCAGACACCACTGGGGGCTGGACCACATCCCCCCCCACAAAAAAGGCTGAGACAGGGGGAAAAAGGGGGAGGGAGGGGCAAGTGGGCAGAGCCCCCAACGATTGGCCCATGATCATTGTGTCTCCGGGGCCCCAGCAATACCTCCTGCTCCAGATCACCGCCCTGAGGTGACGCCACTGCGACCCTTCTGCTGCGCCTCCTCCTCCTCCTCCTCCTCCTACAGTGGCAGTGGCTGGAACAGCTCTCCTTCCTTCCTTCCTTCCTTCCTTCCTTCCTTCCTTCCTTCCTTCCCTTCCTTCCTTCATTGCGTCGGGAAGGAGGCGGCAGGCCAGGCAAACTCAGACCCCTCATCACCTTCTGGGCGGCCACTCAGGATGAGGAGGAGCAGCTGCAGCAAGAGCAGCAAGGCTGGCACCACTGCACGCAGAGCCAACCGTGTGCCCTGGCCATCATGCCCTCACTGCACCCCAGAGGGAAAGCTGCCTCCTCTCTTGGCCCGGCCCGGCCCGGCCTGGCCTGACTTGGTGCGCTGCAAGGGAGGGAGGGAGGGAGGGAGGGAGGAAGAGCTGGGAAGAAGGGAGGGCAGGCAGGAAGGCCTGCCCAACGCCACCTGCAGCCCGCTCACTGGCCAAGCCCAGCCAGGCTGTCCGCCCATCACCAACTGGGGACAAATGCAGCCCCACCAGCCTCCCAAGAACCAGGCCCAGGCCACCGTTGGCCTACCCTTCCCTTTCTCCGTCACCTCCTCCTCGCTTGTCTCTAACCCGGTGGTAGTGACAGCAGCTTCAGCCTCCAGCCGTGGCTGGGCTTCCTCCTATCCCTCGCTCCATGGAGCAAAGTAGCAGCTCAGAGGGGGCTGGGTGAGCAGGAAGTAGCTTTGTTTCCCCCTCGGTCGCCCACCGTCCATCCCTCCATCAGTCCACTGTCATGGCTGCTCCACCTCGGAAAGCTGGCTGGCGCTGCCTCTGCCTGCCCCCTTCCTTCCTCACAAGCACAATAACACAGACAGTGACCACACAAGGAAGGCAGGTGGGCAAGGTGAAGGAGCAGGGGTGGGGCCTCATGGCCATGGAGAGAGTGGGAGACCTTGGCACAGTCCTCCCATTTTAAATTGCCCCCCTCGGCTGCAGCCGGTGCCCTGATCATCTGGGCAGTGGGTGGGGGGAGCGGGGACCTTGCCGTGGCCCTCCCACTTTGAGTGCCCCACTAGCCAGCATGCCGATCATCTGGGCGGTAGTTGTGGGGAGTGGGAGAAGCGACATAGCCCACCACTTTGAACTGCCTCAGCAGTAGAAGCAGCTGCGGAGGCTTGCTTGCTTTGGAAGCAGGGGGCAGGTGGTGGTGGGTTACAGTTAGTCTCAGGGGCTGGATTCAGGAACCTGGGGTACTGCATCCAGCCCCCGGGCCTTAGTTTGAGGACCCCTGCTCTAGCTGTTGTTCAAAATGTCTTCTCTTTTTTGAAATAATCCTAGCTTGAAAAAGTGAATTTTTGACGGACAGTTACATGGCTTCAAGCTGACTTTTGTCCTTCACTTACTTCCTATCAAAAAGCAAATACTCAAGAAACCTAAAGATGCCTTCACACTTGTAGCAAGATAAGGCAAACAGATGTACAAAGAGCGAGACAGAATCTGAAAGGCAACATAGTTGAGACTGTCAGGTGCTTAAGAAACAGGCAATGTAGTGCAAAGCAATTAGACTGCCTCTTTATAACATAAAAGAGTATTCACTAATTCCTGCAGAAGAGTTAGCGAATTTACATAGTCTGTCATTTAAGTTGTTGATTCTGCTGGAGCATCAATTTTGAGTGTTACTCTTCAAAGCATTTGCTAGTGGTTCAGGTGCATCATTTGCCTCATGGGCATGCAGTAAAAAGCATGTGTGTGTTTTTTAAAGTGCATCACCAAAGAAGTTGCTTGTAGAATTGCCCCTAAAATACTTTAGGTTTGTTGTTGTCCAGTTAGCTGGAAAATAGTTCGCTGCTGCTGTTGAAATAATCCCACCCAAGCCTTTTAATGAACATTTTTAAAGTTTATGTCATTGAATTGCTTCACATGTAATGTTTCTGATCTTTCAAATTGGCAAACCGTGTGCTTTGTCTGCTCTTACCAAATCAACGCTGGACAGTAATGCAATAATATACAATAGGGAAGTGAACCTAGAAGTAATAAATTGAATGAGAGGAGAGGAAGACCGCGGTCATACCTGCGTTTTCTGCGTAGTTTCCCGTCGGCGAACTAAGCAGTAAAAGATCGTGTGCTAACCAGGAAGAGAAGCAAATTCTGCTCCCAGCTGACCACGCCCCTCGAACAGCAGTTTCAGTAAAGTTTCCTAAACCACCGCCAGGGGCTGGATTTAGAAACTTCACTCAAAAATGCTTACTTGTTTGCTTTTGTTGCAACGACAGGACACTGAAAATACACAGTAAATTCAGTTTCTCCCCTTTCTACCCAGTTTAAAAGACGGAACCTTGGAAACTGCAGCCGGAAAGTAGGACCAAATGCGTAGTACATAGGTTAGGACACAACCAGAATAGGAAGGTACGACAAAGAGGAGAGGAGAGAGGACACCAACTGCTCCTTAAAAACCACGTGACTGCTCCGGAAAAAAATACGAAGGAAACCCAGGCATGACCGCGGTCGAAGAAGAGAGAGGAAGAAACAACCTGGATTTGGAGTGACCAGCTATTCACATAGGAACTAGCACAGTGTCCCCTCATTGGCTAAAGTTTTATCAACTCTCCTTCCCACGTCCACATGAAATACTGCTGATTTTGGTCCTGGCAATTTCTCATTTTATATGAACTTGATCTAATTAGAAAACCTTTACTTTCACTATTTTTACTTCTGAAGTGGCAGCTCAGATTATGTTGTGTTGTTTGCCAGATGCTAAGTTCACAAAGCACTATATGGCTTAAATCAGGCATGTCCAAACTTTGGCCCTCCTGATGTTTTGGACCACAGCTCCCAGAATTCTAAGCTTAGATTGCCAATAGCAAAGGACTGTGGGAGTTGCGGTCCAAAACATCTGGAGGGCTGAAGTTTGGACATGCCTGGCTTAAATGCTTGAAATGTCTAAGCCAGAAACTAGCTGGCTAGCTAGCTAACTGGCTGACTAACAGACTCACCTCTCTCACACACATATACATAACTGTATATAATGTATATACTGCCCATCTGGATGGTTCACAACAAATAATACAATAATAGCATTAGCCAATAATAATGTAAACATCACAATAATATAAATATATAAAATATACTAACCATGTAGAACTTTAAAAAATGTGGCCCAGTACTGCATGGAGACAGCTCTTTCTGATATTGCTTCCTCTACTCATACTATGTTTCAGCTATGCTCTAAGCTATTTTTATTTGATTCTCTTATTTCCCCCCACTATATTCAGAGCACTAATAATAATACTTGAAAGTCCTGGGAAAACTTTTATGTGCAGATCCGAAATAGAATCTATGCAAACGCAAGAGACTTTCCACATATGGTTTTAGGTACTGCAATAGACAATTTAGAAGTACCTACAAGTTAATTTCCTTTCACTGATTAAGAAGTTTTAGTTAAGTTTTATTTGACCTGAGATTGGTTTGGATTCAGCAGATTACTTCCTTTTGTCCACAGGGAAAGCCACGAATCTCTGTTGGAAAACTAGAAGCTGCACAGCAGTTCCTAAAAGCAACTTATCCTGAGGATTCTAATGGCGGGAGAAACAAGGAAGAGAAGAAGGAAATGAATGATAACTTAGAAGACAGAGCAGACCTTTCTTCATTTTTATCAGAAGTACCAATGTATAATCTTGAGGTAAAACAACTAGTTTGCTATTTTGCTGATCAGAGTCTTGTTGGTGTTTTGTATCATTGTTGCAGCTAAATGGACCAGTTGACAAGGGGCTGGGATGAATCTTGGTTGTGCAGTAGAGTGTGTGACCAGGCATATGACTGAAACATGCCCTGACGCTATGTCAGTTATCAGCAGTTAGGTACCACAAGGGAAGCAACCCTTATGCGAACATTAATATAATTCTGGCCATTCTGTGCTAAGACATTTCTGTTTTATAGATGCAGTTGAGAACTGGATGTGATCCAGGCAAGGTTAAATATTTCTAAGCTTGATATGTGGGCAACAAAGTCAAGAGAATTATTTGTGCAAACACACTTCACACATAAGAAGAAAACCTAAAACAAACAGGCAAAATGAAAATAGGGAGATAGCTCAGCAGCAGAACACATACTTTATATTCTGATGGCCTAAAGTTCTCCATGGAAAAAGAAGTTTCAATTAGGATCGCCGGGCTGTGAAAAACTTTAGAAGACCATTGCTAGAGCAGACACTGTAGTGCAGTGGTGGCCAAACTTTGTCCCTGCAGATGTTTTAGACCACAACTCCCAGAATTCTAAGCCTCTATTGCCATTGACAAAGGACTGTGGGAGTTGTGGTCTAAAACATCTGAAGGGCCGAAGTTTGGCCACCACTGCAGTAGTGTCAAGCCAGTTCCCCAAGAGCCCCACATAACTTGATAGATTTCTAAGGGAAGATCAGAAGCCTCTTTTGGTCACAGCCAGAACGTATCCCAGTTAAGGGTTAATTCCAGAATGTAATCAGACAATCATAAGAACATAAGAAGAGCTCTGCTGGATCGTGCCGTCTAGTCCAGCTTCCTGTATTTCACAGTGTATTCCTGTATTTCTACCAGATGCCTCTGGGAGCACATGAGACAACTAGATATCGTTCTCCTGACACTACTCCCCTGCTTCTGGCATTTTGAAGTACAGTGGTACCTCGTAAGACAAATTTAATTTGTTCTACTGGTCAATTCGTTTTATGAAAAATTTGTCCTACGAAACATGGTTTAATGCCATTTCCCATAGAAATGTATTGAAATTTGTCTTGCGAGGCATCCCATAGGCAAAATTAATCTTACAAGTTTTTCCTATGCCCAGAAATTTTATTCGTCTTTCAAGTTTTTCATCTTAAGGGGCATTCGTCTTACGAGGTACTACTGTAGCCTCCTTTTAATCCTGCAGATAACATGTGTTCCTTTTGTGGTTTGTAATCTGTGATGGACTTTTCCTCCAGAAATCTGTCCAACCCACTTTTAAAGGCATCTAGAGCAGATGCCATCACCACATCCTGCAGCAAGGAGTTCCACAGTTTCCAATCATGTCAAAACTAATCTGGGTCTCAAGGTATAGGTTTTGTCATCGTTGCAGTAATTGCAGGAAACATCTGCTTGTCTGTTTCTACAATCTTTTTATCTATTTTGCTTTTATGTTCTATAAGCACAAAAATACTTACCATTGTTGAAAACAAACATCTTGTTTATGTTATGTAAATGCTGAAAATATATGAAAAACTTACGTTTAAGTCATATTTCAATCCAAAATGCAATAAAAATTACATTCTAAAAATTAAAGTGCTTACAGCCAAAAAGGGCACAATTAAAAATATAGAATGTATCCCTAAAATATCAAAGCTCTTGAATGTAAGAATAGCCTTTAAGAAACACAGAACAAATAACTCTTAAATGCTGATACAGCTAAGTCATTATGAATCTTTGAGAGGATAATTCATGTTCTCCTTGTCTGCCGCCGTTTATGTTGCTACTACTACATGATTGTTGTTGATTTCTGCTGTGTCCCATGTTGTTTTGCCTTGTGATGTGTATGTGTTTCCTGCCTCCCTCTATTCTTATTTCTCTTAAGCCAAATAAGTCCTGCAAATGTTTTGCAGGAACTTTTAGATGTAAAAATCTGACTTTTGCCGGACCTGTAAGTGAAGGGTTCAAATGCACCAACATACATTTTTGTAAACAGGGCTTCCATTGCTGTTATAATTCCTGTAAAGGATGCCACCCGTAACTCAGAATTTGGCGAGCTGCCACTGTAACTATAACAATTATTATTTTATCTAACAGCCATTTGCATTGACTATATCTGTAAGGATAGCAACTCACAGAATGGGGAAAGCAGTGGGGTTAATATATCAAGGTACAGCAAATCACTGTCTCTCATAACAGCATCTATTGGCCATGCTAACATTCTATATGTTACAAATCAATTATTTCAGTGCACTGTCAATTCAGTCTTTTGTTTACATCCTTGCTGAACTGTCATCCATGAATGAAATTATTTTACAAGTAGTGTTCATGTGCAGTGTCTTTGCTTCTTGACTCGGCTGGAAAGTGGATTGTTTTGCAGGAAAATTTAGTAAAATGCTTACCAGCCTCACTTTTAAAAGCACAATGTACATTTTCAGAGCAACTGTTTCTAAGCGTGCTTTGTTTTAGCAGTCTAAATATTCAGATTTTCACAATTTAACCAATTGTAGGTAGAAAAGTGGTTTGACTCAGTATAAGGCAAGTGCAGGTGTGACTTGCAGTTAGCCTCCCTTCTGGATTCAAGTTTGGCTCAGCATTTATTATTTTATAATGGGCTGGCCAGAGGTAATCTTTTGTGATTAAAACTGCCAGAACCATGCAGCCAACACAGCTGTGGTCATGATGGTTGTGGAATCTGGGAGTTGTAATCCTAAAATTAATTTTCAAACTCTGGCGATAGGACCATTTGTAGTCAAACTGAAAATTCTTTATAGGGTCTTGAACTGCATACTTGACACACGGGCCAGCATGAATCCAGGCTTATGCCAGGCTTATTATACAAAAGGTGGAATCCGACCACTTATAGATAATAAGCCTGGCCTATTAGAGTCATGATGGCCCATGTGTAATCAATATAATGTAATGAATACAACGAATACATTGTATACATCAATTCAAAGCTGTAATGCAATGCAATGTAATGTAATGAATACATCAATACACTGTTGGTAATGAACTGCCACAAGATAAGAAGCCAGCATAGACATTTACTTATTGTAGACTAAGTGGTGCAACTGGTGAACATTAGTTTACAACAATTCACCACTGAATGTTATATTGAGATAGTTATGCCAGTGGGCATGATGAACATTATTTTTACCACACTTTGTGACTTACTAACAGGAATGAATTTTAGTTAATCCAAATTAATCTCTGAATTTAATTTAGAAGTCTTGCTCAGCATCATCTTCAGAGGTGAGACCAGAGAGCCAGAATGGAGGATCTTTACTACAAGGCACTTTTGATGAAGAAGTATCTGCAAAATCTTTCCAGAAAGCTCTGAATCAGTGGAGGAATGGAAATTGTTCTCAAAAACATAAGGAAGAACGTTCATGTCAGGCTGAGTCAGGTATGGGTTATTAGTTGCTAAGTAAGACACTATTTGGAAAAGCAGACTGCATCTATTTTGCTCATCATACATGGTCAACATAAAATCTGGTCTACATTTTACTCTCAGATGTTTGTATTTACCTAAGCATTGATTAGTAAAGCCCAGAAAGTGGGGAATCAGTTATATCTGTCCCTTCGATGTTAGAAAAACCAGTTATATTATAATAGCAAGGTGCTGTCAAGATGATTTTGACTTTTGGTGACCCTTTCCAGGGTTTTCTAGGAATATTCTTAAATTGGTTCATCATTCCCTCCTATGGGTGCCCTGGGACGGGGCAGCTTGTTGAAGGTTACACAGGTTGGCTGTTCTTATAAGAAGCTCAGAGGGGAATTGAACTCCCAGCCTTTGTCTCAGCAACAAGATAGCTAATTCATTGACATACTCAAACAGTGATCTGCTTGCATATTTAATTACTAGATGTATTTGTTGACTACTTGGCGACCCATGAAAGACCCTAGAATAATGCAGAACAGAAATGTTATGTAAACAAAGGTAAAAGACAATATAATATTTTTAATACTGGATCTTCATTGGTGATCTTAAATTCTGCACAGGTTCATAGAGAGCAATGTGGTCTTTGAGTTATCCTGGTCCCAATCCATTTAGAGCTTTCTAAGTCAAATCCAGTACCTTGAACTGAGATTGGAAGCAAATGGGAAACCGTTGCAGTTGATAAATGTTACTATTGACTAATGCCATATTGAGGCAAGAGAACTGGCCAGCACAATGTATTTTCTGTTCCTATGCACAATGGATAGCAAAATGTGTATAAGGGTGTTACTGTGTTAAATAAATGTTACAGTTCTGTGTTACTGGACTGTACAGTAGTCACCTGCCATATCGTGCCCCAAATATCATGGTCCTTCTATATTGTGGGACCTGCCACCCTCCATCCTCTTTGCTCTGGAAGTCTCCAGTGCAGCCACTGCTGGGGCCAGAGGCCTCCATGGTCAGGACCTCCATCGGATTTGGAGGCCTCTGCAAGGGCCATAGGCTTCTGCACCCAGGTGGTGAGGCCTCAATTGGGAGGGAGAGACTGACAGACAGAGGAGGAGAAGCGGCTACAGCCAGCCAGCCACCAGCAGCCACCGTCTGCCTTTCCCCTTGCCCACCCACTTGCTTGCTCACTGGCCGGCCCCTTCTCTTCACCTACCATCACCCCTTCCGTTATCACTGCTGTCACTGCTGCTTCCTCCCCACCACTTGCCCGAGCCTCTTCCCTGCTGCGGCTCATAGCTCATGGGGTGTGTGCAGAGTGCCACGTCTGTCCAGAAGCTTCCTCCAGCTGCCCTGGCACATGGCATTCCCTCCCTCAACCGAGGCTGATGGAGCATGAAGCCCTTCTGGGAAAGGACAGGAAAGCACTGGTGGCCGGAAGGACCAGGAATGAGAATGGGAGGATGACGACAGTGATGCTCATGCACACCCTCAGTTCAGCCCATCCATTGTCTGTCTGCAGAGCCTGCCGGCACTGGGAAGCACCCATCTGCCACCTCCATGTATGACCCAGGCAAGAGTGTGTCAGTCAGGCGAGGAGGAATGCTGCGGCAGTAGCAGAGAGCATCCAGTGTGCCTTAAGGGAGGTGGCATGCATTGCAGATGGGGCGCTCGCTGGCCCTCCGCACTTCCCTGCCGTGGCTCAGAACACCGCAGCTGCTGTCACGGCCCTGCCGCTGTCACCCTCCAAGGCGGCTTTGGAGAAGGGGGTGACAGTGGCGGTGGTAGCACCGAGGGGGTGACGATGTCTGCCTATTGCAGATTTTCATTTAGCACTGGGGTTGGGGGTTGGGAATGCAACCCCCTGCAATAAACAAGAGACTATTCTAATCATGCTTGCTATTATGTATTTATTTTGTTTTTATCTGTAGCCCACCTTACTCCTGTTCTATAGTTTTGTTATACAGTAGGACCCCCGTATCCACTGATTCATTATCCACTGATTTAGTTATCCACAGTTGGCATAGGAAAAAAATAAATAATTCAGCAGCCACAAAGCAAGCTATTGTCACAAACAGCAGCTGTAAAGCAAGCTACAGTCACAAACAGCAGCCGTAAATCAAGCTACTCTCTCAAAACAGCATTCATAAAGCAAGCTACTGTCAGGACACAGCAGTTGAGGGGTGGATGGGCAGGCGTTCTCTCTTATCCGCGGTTTTCATTATCCAATAGAAGGCCTGGAACCAATCCCCAGTGGATACCGGGGTCCTGCTGTATATTGTTTACTAGTTATTGTGTTTTTATTTATATATTTGTGCTTTATCTATTATATTGTATTTTACTGTTTATGGTTTTGATTTCTGTTCAGTTTGCAAACCGCCCAGAGTAGCCGTGTAGCTAGATTGAGCGGTATATAAATTTAATAAATAAATAAATAAATAAATAAATATTGTAATATTAAAAAAACATTGTTAATTTTGTTGGAGAGCAAGATTTACTGCTGGTAGACAGAAGCAGTCGAGGTCCTAATATATTTGAATGGCAACTGATGCTCTTCTCTATGTTGTTACAGAGCAATCAGGTACCTGCCAGGTGCAGACAAGTCCTCCAGTCATGAAAAAGCCTATTGAAATTGAATTCAAAGAAGATAGTTTGACATATATGGAAAAATTATTGATTAAGAAGCATAGAAGGTATTTTTATGCAATACATGAGGGACCTGAATATTCATATCTAATTACCTGTTAAAATGTATTAGCATATTATTTATGCAGTAATATTGGAAAACATTTCTGTCCAGTATGTTGCTGATCTGAAATGCATACAGTATTAGGAATGACCTAGTAGCTGCCAAGATGTTATGGTGTTATGTTACCATATGATGAAAAGAATTAATAAAGCTATGTAGCGAACAATTGCAGTGGATTTCAGTTTCTGCATTAATGGAAGAAAATTATTTGGATATGTTTCAGTATCGTGAAGAGTTTTTAAATTAAATGTAGTAGTTTAGTGGATCTCCAAGAAGATATGAAAAAAAGCTCATTCTTGGAAGTAGCCAAGCAGACAAAAATACTTAATGGCATGATAATAAGACTGAAAGGGGTAAACCCCTTTGCTTTCTTTTTTATTTTATTTTGGCAGAACTCCAGTAGATAAGCTGCCAGATAGCATTATAGAAGATGAACTGATACTTGAAAAAGCATTGATAAATGAAACCCAAAATACTTGTGTTGAAAAAGAGGAGGAGGAGGAGGAAGAAGAAGAAAATGAAGAAGACATCGCAATTACACGTTTTGAAGGTTGGCTGGGCTTTATTTTACCCATGGACACTTTATTTATTTATTTATTTATTTATTTATTTATTTATTTATTTATTTATTTATTTATTTATTTATTAGATTTTTATACTGCACATCTAGAGCAAGGCCACTCTGGGTGGTTATTCCAACACTGGTTAGTTCATTGGAAGAAGAATGTCTACTGAACATGCACAATATAACAGCATTGGATACAAAACGAAATTAGGATCTTTAGGTTAACTCCAGCAGTAAATCACAACTAGAGCTGGCCCACTGAATTAAAGGAATTTATACAGAATTTGACTCACCAAATCCCCCCTCTATTTGCAACTTATGATTTGATTTCAGCTGTTGTATTTGATCCATTTGCATAGCAACATGTTCCCTCAGTACAGCTCAAACAAAAAAAAATGTGCAATGAAGTAATCACATATCTATTTTACGCTTTGCTCTCAGTAGGGGAAAGAAAAATCAAGGTACAATAGTGATTCCACTCATGCCCAAACTAGTATGAACTGCTGTTTTGTGATGTGCAGATTGGGAGCTGCAAATATCCAGGCTTCCATTTTTACCTGCTCCAAAATCTTAACAAGAACAGAGTGTCTCGTTTAGAGGTCTGGATGGGAGAAAAAGTTTGTTGCTGCTACTCACATACAAATTCACAACAAGTTGGAGGCTGATTCCATCTTTCTTTAGACCTTTGCTTGACAAAGAGATGAGGTCTTTTTCTTCCTTGAGGAAAAAAAATGGTGAAATACCAGCAAGTTTTTTTTCTGTCCAAGTGGAAGCTTGTCTGAGATTTTTGAGAGGACCTGTCAGATCATTTTGCTACAATGTTCTGAAAAAGAATTTTTCAACTTGCAGTTAAGTGATTATTGAGCCCAGCTGAGGACTGGAGCTAGCTTGGTAGGTGGCCTTGGCAGGAAGGTTTATTGTCCAAGATTGCAAGAGCGGAGTTCAGAAACGTGGAGAGAAAAAAGCATTATGTCATGATGTATAAAAATGGAAACAAGATTGGAAAGAGTATTTGTATATACTGTGCGTGAGGCAATATGTTCTTGCAGCTAGCTGGGGATGCTGTTATCCAAGGATGCTGTTAGCCCAGGTTGAGACAAGGCTGTTTAGCCAGAGTGCTGGGGCTGTTTAGCCATTGATGTGGAGTCTTTGCTGTAAACTGTTGGATTGACTCTGATGAAGATGATCAGTAGGTGAAGTCCTTATGGTAGTGGATGGAAGTCCGAAGACTATTGGAACCTGTGAACTGTAGATATTGTAAACAGACTGCAATAGAAAAACCAGCAACTGAGTCTGTCCTATTTTTGTCTCTGCTACTGTCTTGCTGTTCCTGGACATTGAGGTTAACGCCTCAACTACCTGAACAGGACTCCTTTCTTTTCAGAGGCAGTTGCAGAAAGTTGAATGATGGATACTTGATTTTGATACCCCTGAAGCAGCAACACTCATGTTAGAGGCAGCAGAGGAAAAGGAACCTTTTTTTTTTTTTTTGCCCTGCAGAAGTTTTTGGTCTGCAGCTTCCATCAGTCCTTGCCATCATAGTGAAGGATTGTTGAAATTTCTATCTGGCAACATCTGGGGGGGGCATCCTATGATAAAATGGGAATATCTAGGTTTCAGCTGCTTCTCTTACACTTGACACATGAAGCTCCACTATTCTTTTAAGACAAAAGTTTACTGTTTATTTAGATCACACAGTTTTTAAAATGGGCACTGAAGCCTGCATCCTTCTGGTTCACCTGTATTGTTCCTCTGCATTCTTTAGGTTCTGCTGGCTACTTAAGGTGACAAAAGGGCAATGCAGCAGCCCACCTCTTAGCTTTTCTAGCACCATGGTGGTGTGCTGGCATAGGGGCTGTGTGCATCTCAGCGGCCTGCTAGGCCTCAGGCAGAACATAAAGGTGTCAGCTAAGCCTAGGTCCTGCATACAGTATATAGTGCAAATTATGACTTTACATTAACTAGGAACATCCTAATGTAAAGCAGATTATTTTAACAATTCTGACTATTCATTTTTACAGTATGGGGCCAGATAATGTTTTGCTGTTCATGTATCTCCACTAATCACAACTATTTCACAGCTTCATTGGAGTAAATATTTAGTAGAAATCATAAACACAAATAACGGTGATACTTTTTAATTCCAGCTGAAGAAATGAAAAAGTACTGGACAGACGCTTTGCAAAATGCGCCAGAAGCAATTATTATAAACTCTGAGCCATCCCTAAAAATCAAGATTCTTGAAGATGTGAGTATGTATATATATTACCTGGTCAATCTAGCTCACATTTCTAAACTTCACAAAAGGGATTGTTTGCATTACAGACTTGCCAGGAGCAAGAAATGGTTAAATGTTTTTGAGAACCCCCTTCTTGGATGCACACAATGTGGCAAGGGCTGAGAGCAATGTCACCAGGAAGCTAGATTCCATTACAAACCTTGACCCCTAACAAGTTCAACCAAGGTGGAATGTTTACCAGGAGAGACACCAGACACATTCACCGTCTTCAGGAGTAATGGCTGCATCAGAAGAAGGGAATGAATATTTCCAATGGTGATGGGAGTGGGGTCCTACTCAGGAGTAGCTGAAGATGACACTGATAGAGGATCTTTCACAGAAATTGAGTGGACATTCAAGCTAACTTAGTATGCAGAAGGCGGCAATGGTTAAAAAATGCAGAACGTTTCTTCCCTTGGAAAACTATGATGAGCAAGTCCAGAATGAACAAGAGAAGGTGATGAAGCACCCACCCAGGTTAAAAAAACAATTAGCTACTGAGGAACAGCAGAACTGAGCATTTTAGAGATTGCTCATTCATAGGGTTGCCATGAGTTGGCAGTAATTTGACAGCACATAACAAATTTGAGAACAGACTGTGAGCTGATTGCATCTCTCGTCACCATTTTTGTGCTGCCTTCCTTACAGATATTCATTGATATTAGATTTGAAGTGTATTACGTGTCCAAATATTTTGACGTTGTTTATTAATTTTACATATCTTTATGTACGATACTGATGTTTAATGAACACAATAAAAAGCAATACAGTATATTATTGTAGAGATTGTGGTAAGCTTTACCAACTTAGACGATATTCTAGATTTATTTTTAGTCAGGATTTGTGTACATTTTGCCCTTTTTTATGCTCTGGAACATCCTGAATAATAATGAGAGACAATGAATGTCTTTGACATACAGAGACAATCTATGCCAACAGGACTACTAGGTATTCTTTCCATGTTTAGTCATGAACAGTATATATATATATAGATTGCACTGGAGTCTCCAGATCCAACCCCTGGCAGCAAGAAAGGAAACTCGATCACTATGCATACTCAAGATTCAGAGGCTGAGTTGATAGTTCAAATGGCATCTCTGAAATCTAACCCTTTTTATTTTAACAACGAATGGTTGAATGTAGCACACGTATACCCAGTATAATTCTAACGCATAAAGTTCACTGTTCTGCACCAAAACTGGTTATTGATTTCAGTATCACCTTTATACTTATATTTAGGTAAAATAGATTTGACTCAAAGCTAATAATACAGAATGATTACATTGGGTTTGTAAGAAATATGTACCAGCTCGATTAATGTTGTGAATCTGAGACACCACGTGATGAAGTCTTCCCATTTTCTTACCTTGTTACACTTGAACGGAAAAAGATAAAGAAGAAGAAGAATGAAATATTTAGTGAAATAAGAAGCCACTCTGATGACCGAGCATTCAGGCTATTAAGGATTTCTATTATCGTCTCAACTGTTGTATATTATCTTCTATTATATGCAAGATACAACAAGCCCTTAGGATGATTAAATATGTGTATGCATATGTATATATCTTCTCATTAGACTTCCAAAGAGGAATCTGAGGAGGCTGCTAGTTTTGTATTGGTGGAAGCAGGATCAGATGAGTTGGCTGATTACAGGTAATGTTTTCTAACTAATTATGACCTTTGGGTGTTCATAGTTGTGTATATTTGATATAAAGCCCAAGCTCTCACTTTGCTGCAGTCCAATGGGAACCAGAATAGATAGGCTTTGGAAAGGCCATATCCTTTCCACATTGTTCAGCCATGAGACTTTGTGTTTTCAGTGTCCCCAGTGTCACCCAGCTTCCCCTTGTTGGTATGAATGTCCGCAAAAGGCAGTGTTATGTGTGAGGGCTCCCATAGGATCAGAAACGTATAACATTTGGGTTTCTGATTCTGTGGAACATACACATGTAAAGGGCTACACATCAAGGCTTCCTTATTGATATTTATGTTTACTGTGCAGATGTCAATGTTGGGGTTGAGGAAGCTGTAAGGTATGGACTGAGTGGCTTCACATTTTAGCCCCTCCAATATCTGGAGCAAACTGCCTATCTGAATAATGCATGAAGAGCTCTTCTATTTTGTAAGTTCAGGATATATTCAGACTTAGAATCTATGCAGTATCATTTCTCAAAGCTATGAATCATTGCAGCAAAAGCAAATGGGTCTGCTAAGTATTTCTATGTGCAATAATAAAATTTATCAAGAAAGCAGACTTCCTTGTTTAATTTGGTTTCATTTTTCTCCATTATGTTTTCCAAATACATAGTTTATATACTTTACTTATCCCGTTTTTTCTTTAAAAATGCAGAACAAGTTTTGTGGTAGAATATAAATGCAAAGTCATTTCTAATATGTTTAAAACTGAAAAATACATTAAAAAGTGAGTATCAAATGGTTTTAGTGTAGAAATAATTGCACTTTCTCAATTTACAAGGTAATACAAGTCTTTTGGAATTAAATAACAACCAAAAGAAAATCTATCCATGGGTATACATTTATCTCTCATAGAGCTGTAAGAAGATACCTTAAATATGGCAATCAGGTCATTATGTCTTCTAATTTTTATCTCATATCTCAAGTGGTATCATGTCAAAAAATGAGAAAACTGAACCAGACATTTTTCTGGCACAAGCTGGTAATATTGCCACAAGGTCACCTCTTTCTTCTGCAGTCGGCAGTGAAACGTGTTTAACTTTTCTTCATAATAATCCAGAAGAAACTCCTAGAGGTAAGCCTACAACATTTGCTTTTCTTACTAAAAGAGGACTTGTGTCAACATTGGTCCCCCCCCCCCCCAGCGCTGTAGAACATGTTACCTTGTGCTTGTTCACAACTTGCAAGCACAAACAATGTTCTGTCCACTGGACGCAGCACTAAGATGCAACTGCTGTGCTTATTCCCAAGGGCATGTCTTTAGAAGGCCTGCTCCTGTGTCCAGTTGAGTAACATGATACAGAACTTGAAGTATATTAAATTTCCAAGGAACAGAGAGACACCTTTAGCCTCCAGGTGTGTTAAAAGACACTGCAGTTGCCTCTGAGATTAGGCAGGAGGCCAACATAGGCTGAATCTCCCAGCCATTAGAGCAGCATCTGATCTCTGAAATGATCATTGATACCTTATGCCATTTTGTTAATTTACTCAAAGAAAACAGATTAAACTGAAACTGGAAAATGTGCTCACGTGTCTACTTTTAGATTTGTGTAAAGAATTCTTAGGTGGCACTAACCTATTTAATATTTTATTAAGTTTTGAATTTGGAAGTCAAAAATAAGGAGCAAGATAGAAACATTTTTGCCTCAGTCATTCCTGTAGTTTCATCCTGAATCAGCCACAGTAAATTCAGGCCCCTGCTTTTACATGTGAGCTCATGTAACTGGTGTCTTAATGGCCTACTTTAAAGTAATTATTTAAGAGACAACATGCAGAGATTTAAACTGACATGATCTTTTTTCTCTGTTTCAATCCTTTAGTGAGAGCGCCTTTTTCACAGTCTGAAAGAGCTGATGCTGCCTGCAGCTGTTCTGGGGCAGAGGAAATTGTTCCCACCACCCCTAATAAAAGAGCAGTAACAAAAGAAAAAGAGCCTGAAACCAAAAAAAGTAACTCTCACATGTCATGTGAGCAAACTTTTAGTCCTCCCAAATTGGTTCCTAACAAGCCTTTCCCTATTATGGAATTGCCCAAAGACTGCAAGATTGAGTTGAATGAAGCTTTACCATTCACTACAGAGGCTTCACTGGTAAAATAATAAGAATAAAAAATACAGTAATTACATTCTAGCTTTTATTTCATCAGTATTAATGGAACTCAGTGCTTAGTTGAATAGAGGTAAGGGTACTTTTGTGGCACATAATGTGACACTATACACTCAACATCATATTTATTATGGTGCCATTTTTATACTAGCAAAGCCTGAATAGGGTTTAGGAGGGATGAGGGGAGGAACAGGACAACAGGATGCAGAACTCATCAAGAGCTTCACGGAATCTTCACTTATTTTTTCTCCACGAAGAGAATGCAACTAAAATCCATAGTAAAGGGGAAATGTAGCGGGTGTCTATTTCCCCCGACCCCCCCAACACACACAAATTAAAGAATGCAGAAATGTGAACAGTTAAGATCTTTGAAAAATTTCCATTGATAACCCTTGCTCACTCATAATTATCTTTCAAAAGTCATTGTGTGGGGAAGGTGACTAAAGATGACTTCCCATCTGCTTCTTGCAGATTCTTGCATCTTCTTTACCTGTGTACCATCCTATCTGCCTGTCTTACAAGATATCTCAACTGTCCAGAGTTGTTGGCTTCTGGCTCCCATTAGCCGCCCTCCAACCTGGCCAGTATTAAGCAGTCATGGGAGCAGTAGACCATCCACATCTGGAAGGTCACAGGTTCCCCAACACAAATCTTAGAGGATTTGTGTTGCTTTTGGCTTGTGTAGAATTATTCCTTCTCACTCCTTTCCACAAATGTGAAACCTAAAACTAGATACCATGTTCTTACCCATCTGCTCTGTATCACTCTCAACAATAGCAATGAGTCACTGAAAAAGAAGAGGATTGAGAAGGCTGGTTAATAAGATGCCCCTAGCATTCTTTTGCAGAGAAACTGCAGATGATTAGTGCCCCATATGGAAGGAAAGCAGGTTACCATTGTTTGATGATGGATAGCTGTTCCAGAAAAATCTGAACTATCCCCAAAACCTAGATTGCATTTGGATACATAATAGATGATTCCTTCTCTCCTCTTTTTAGTTTCATTTGTCACAAATGTGCCGCTCCTAGGTTTCTCGCAGCAATGAAATTCCAATTTTTGACGTTCCAGTTTTTGTGACCTTTTAAAATGCTTTGTTATGTTTTTATGAATTAATTCATCCCATTATAGCAAATTCCATTGTCTCTAAATCTACTTACGGTTTATTTGCTGCTCAAAGAGGGCCATGGTACATATGGATAACTTTAGCTTTTAATATCTTTATGATACTCAGAGATATTTATATAGCAAATCTGCATAGGCCTTTCATGTTACACATAGTCCCTGCATAGCTTAACTATGATTTACCAAACCATGGTTAAGAACTGGCTACAAACCATGATGTAAAACTAGTGTTTGAAATTTGTTTAAATTGTGATTAATGTTTCAGTTGTTAATATACAATCCTCGGATCAGGTTCCATAGATGTCAGTGGACTTCTGTGCACAGAGTTGCATTGGCAGCAGTCTGCACAAAATAAATCTTAGTTAAAGCAAATCAGAGTATCTGCAGTCATGTCATGCTTGTTATGAGATGTTGCCATTTCTCTGTTATGTTGCTGTTTCCTTATGAACCCTCTGGATGCTTGACTTAGTTGCTCTTATGCTGAATTGATTTTATTAGATACTTGGGATCTTAACAGGCAGGATCCTAGCAAAGTAAGGTAAATACTAATCATGGTTAAGCTGCTCAGCCTTAATCCAATTGCTAGTCCCAACTAGAATGCTTCATTATATCAATTATGTAATGGTAAATTGATGTAAATTCCACTGATTCAGTAGGTCTACTTTAATTTGGACTACCAGTGGGATTATACATCTATACCAGGCCATATTTTTAAAAGTAAATGGTTTGGAACATCCTAAATAATGTGGCTTCAAAACAGACCAGTGTTTTCTTTCTTTTTTCTTTTTTCCCTTTCCTTTCCTTTTCCTTTCTTTATTTCTTCTTCTTCTTCTTCTTCTTCTTCTTCTTCTTCTTCTTCTTCTTCTTCTAATTCCTACAGGTAGCCTCAAGGGAGAAACCTGTTTATAAGACATACCGAGGACTTGAGGGATTCTTTACAATGGATACAAACTGTCAGCAAGTTATGATGGACTCATTTCCTTCACTACATATAGGCAGCCATTCTCTAAGCGACCGTATTTCATTTTCAGGTAGTTATGCAGAACTAAATTTCTCCAGTTTCATATGCATTGCATGCTAAGCACGCCTGCTTTAGGGCATGGTAGTCTTAGTTGCATCTTTAAGTATACAGAAATATCTTTATCTGCATGTGCCAGTTATAGGACATCACACATAAATGAGTTTGGCATACATTTTGCATACTGAGAATTTACAGGGGAACGTAGCAGAAAAGAAAGAAAAAAGAAACAAATGTGTCAGTTTCATTTTTACATTTTAAGTAAGACCATGTTAGTAGTTTTTCAGTCACCTGAAAAGTACTTCATTTTTCTTTGAAGCTAAACTTTGATGAGGCCTAGTTTCTGTTTGGGAAATTATTAATGAACCTTAGCAGTAATAAATTAATTGTGTGAGTAAACAACCTAATTGTTGGATGAAAATTAACAAGACTTACCTATCATAAATTTTACAGGCATTTGACTTCCGTGCATCTTTGAAGTGAAAGTTTGGATAGCAGGAATTAGACTTTACAAATCACTCCTGGTTTCAGCTAGGAACATAAAAAGTGATATCCTAGACAAGGTTAAGAGTCTATCTAGTCCATCATTCTTTTCCCAGGATGCTCAGCCAGGTGCTTATGAGAAGGCCAGGAGCAACCAAATATCCGCATTCCTTGGCAAATGATATTTAAGTACATATCACTTCTGGACCTGGAGACAGTATTTCCAGCTTCTGGTCCATGTCAGTTTTTAATTCTTGTTAGTTCAGTAATTGATCTATTTCATCTCATTTCCTTCTGCAATTTTAAAAACTATTTTTTTATTTTTGTATGCACTTTTGATGACTATACACATGCTGTTATTCCTTGTCCTTGCATTTTTGTTTACCTCTTCCCATGTATATTCATTTTTGCATACAGTGTTTCAACCAAACCTTTCATTGCAAAATGTGGAGAAACCTCTAGTTAAAATATCCCCACCCTCATTTGAGCCTGGGAAGTATTAACATGACCTCATGGTGAGATTTTTAGAGAACTGCAGAGAAAAAGGACACGTGGAAACATGTTATAGACACCTTACAGAGCTCAACATAGGATCCAGGTTTATTTGGATTTGCTTGCTGATTTACTTTGAATGGGAAAGGCTGACATTTTAGGATAGTCATCTGATTATTTTTTAAAAAATCTACCCACCTGGCTTCCCACAGGCTAATGTGCTACTTCATTTTTGCTTGTTACAAAATTCACCATAACTGCCTTTCTTTAAGAAGTGGAAGGAAAAGCAATTTAATGCATTATTTTGGAAGTTTACGGGGGGGGGGGGGAGGTTACAGAAGGAAGGACGTAAAACTGTGTGTAACTTATTCTTTAGATGTATAATTTAGTAACTTTATCATTAATTGATTAATATGTTTATTAAACCAACAAAAGTATGCATCCACCTTCCATTTCTCCTTTCCTGAATTCTAAAGGAGTTCTACTTACATTTATTGTATTCTACCAGCCTTGAGTCTGTGCCTCTAGCAGAAGCTTGATCCACATATATACAAGGTAAAGGATTTCTTGGCATGGAAGTAAGCTATTGGAAAAACCTTATCTGCACAGCAGGCTTCTGTTAAAGGCAGAGGAAATTGGAGCACAGGAAGACAGAACTTGGCTGATATCACCACAGGTCCTTTGGTGAAGTATACAACTTTCAAGTAAATATTCTTTGTAGATACCTTAAAACAGAGCTGCATACTTAATTTGAACATTTTAGTCCACTTAAATTCTTTCTGTCCTTTCATTTTAAGCATCAGAGCTGTGGGTGAAGCACTTAAGCTTAGGTGAGTGTGCTGATGAGTGTGTAGTGCAAGAAGTCTTGAAAAAAGAGCTCAGCAGACCATCAAGTAGATTGGGAAGGAAAAACCCAAGCCTTGGGGCTCTTCCATCTGTCTTGCTGAGAGGTAAGGGCCTTTTTTAAAGTGGAAAGGTTGTGCTGTAAGCAACAAAGGGCTAGGTCATATCTGCCAAATGAGCTATACCAATATGGCCATTTTTAGATCGGTCAATAATTTTCCCAGTTAAATGACAGAGGGCTGGCATTTATCTCAACAATCAGTGTTTTCCTTTTGCCAGTAGGGTTGTTTTTAAATGTATCAATGATGTATTACTTCATTCCTTGTCATGTCAGCACATGTGAATGTTGCTACAGTAACCCCCTGCCGATCGCGGGGGTTAGGGACCCACCCCACCCGCGATGCATGAAAATCCGTGATATGCAGAAGCAGGCGGGGGCGGGGGCGATTGCACGGCGCACTGCCAGCGGCAGGGGGATCTTTCCTCCCGCCGCCGCCCACCTGTGCGGCCCCGAGGCTTCTCCGGGGTGCATGGGGGTATGTGGGAGGGCCGCATGGAGTGACCAGATCACCAAGCCCGCCCACGCACCCCAGAGGCTTCTTGGTGCATGGGAGGCTGGCACGGAGCGACCGGATTACCCCATCGCCCTCCCACGCATCCTGGAGGCGTCTCAGAGGTGCGGGGGGGCAGCACAGAGCAGTCTGGCTGCCCCCCGCCGCCGCCCTCCCACGCACCCCGGAGGCTTCTCGGAGGTGCGGGGGGGGGACCGGCCGGCCACCCCCTGGCACCCCCCCACGGTACCTGTACTGCAATGTAGTGGGACCGCAATACCTGAACCGCGAAATGGCAGGGGGTCACTTTATCAATGTATTTCCTTTGCAAAGGAGTTGGAGTTTAGGGCCCTTGTTTGTATGTAAAAAAACTAAAGGCATATTGATAATTAGCTAGTGATAGCTGCCATCACCACAAAAACTACATGAATACATTGCTGAGAAGGAGACAACCTCCCCCTTCATTGTGGATGAAAGAGGCCTTGAACAGAGTAAGAGACATTTCCTGTTTGAATTGTAAAGAAATAGGCATTGTATTAATGCATCCTCTCTCTTCTTTTAACCAAATTCTTCATAATACTTTGCAAGTACAGTATTTCAAAACATGATTCCTTCTCTCAACACTGTTCAAAAGGGAAAAGAAAAGAAGATTAAGAACTGAGAGGTAGAGATATGCAGAAAAATGAGGAAAAAGGGGCAGGTGAATAAAGGCAAGAAGGGAAAAGACAAAAAGGCTCATACTGCTTTATTGATATCACTTGTAATTTTTTAAAGGACAAGGGTTGGCTGATTGCCCCAAGAAACAGTAGAGAAAAAGAATCAATACAAAATTAGAACACTGTAGCTTACTGTAACAGTTCAAATAGAAAGAAATGTGGTGATGCAGTTCAAAATTGTGTAGACACCTTTGCCAATACAGTATATATAACCCATGGGCGCTGGGAAAAAAATGTGTTGGTACAACTGAGGTATGAAATGTATTCTTGTATCTGGGAGTCTTTTCTCACATGTGGTTTAGCCCAAAGCCAAATTTATCTCTTGATATAGAGTCCGACTTGCTGTAGTAGTCCCTTTTCAGCACTCTTCCTGGAAATATGGAAATGCTGCAATATTTCAACTGAAAGAACCTTAGACTTAAACTTCAGTATTTTAGCTGAATGATCATGAATGGGCAATATAGCCATATTCTGGATTAGAACTCACCAATTGGCTAGAATGACTCAGAAAGTTGACACCTGAACTGTATCATCTGTTGGGAATGGCAGTGGCCTTGACACATGTTAATCTCTTGCATATTCTCCCCTTCTTCTTCTTGATGACACATTTGTTGGTGATGGTAACTGTTACTCCCTTGTTCTCTTTCCTCGTCTTTCTTTTCTGTAAATGAAGTAACTGATATAATCTGTGTGGGACGCTGTCCAACCATCTCATTCTCTGCTGCCTTCAATCTTTCTCAACATCAGGGACTTTTACAAGGATTCCTCTCTCCTCATGAGGTGGCCAAAGTACTGGAGCTCAGCTTCAAAAGCTGTCCTTCCAGTGAACATTTGGGGTTGATTTCTTTCAGGATGGATAGGTTGATCTTATTGCAGTCCAGGGCACTCTCAAGAGTCTTCTACAGCACCACAGCTCAAAAGCATCAATTCTGTGGCAATCAGCCTTCTTTATAATCCAACTCTCACTTCTGTACATCACTACTGGAAAAACAATAACTTTAACTATCTGGATCTTTGTTGGCAAAGTGTTGTCTCTGCTGTTTAATATGCTGTCTAGGTTTGTCATTGCTCTCCTCCCAAGAAGAGAGCTGGTACTGAGATGCATACTTCCTCTGGTCCCAGAAGACATAAGAGTTACAAACAATGCTGAATCATTGCCTGAATTTTTATGTTCCCTTTTTATACGCCATCCAATTTGGTAGGCATCACTGTGTCTTCCTAAAATGTACCATTTCATGGTGCAGTCTTTGAAATACTCAAGTATTTGGTCCTGAATTTCCTATAATTCTGGCTCACTGCATATGCCTCAGTTCTCGTATTAGGAGAGGAAGAAAGAAAAGCTGTACCCATTCACTTTCTTTTTGTTATGTTTTGTGTTGTATACCTTCATCATACTCCCTTTAATCTGCTTTAAAGCTAGAAATCCCAAAATGTATTCACCTTTCCTCACTGAGGGAGAGAATTCAATCCTTTAGTTCTGGTTGCAGTTTTCCAGCTCTACAATATCCCCTTTTAAAGGATATCCTCTTAGCAAGATATGTATAGGATTGTGCTGTGATACAGTAACATTTGCGTATGGCTGTGCAAAGAAGTAGGCATCTTTTAATTTCATTGTTGCAGTCACCATCTGCAGTGATCAAGGAGCCCAAGAAAATAAACTCTGTCATGGCCTCCATTTCTTCCCCTTCTATTTGCCATGGGGTGATGGGACCATTGGCCATGATCTTAGTTTTTTGATCTTGATCTTTAGCCAGTTTTTTTCACTGTTCTCTTTCACCCTCATTAAGAGGTTCTTTAATTCTTCCTCACTTTCTGCTGTCAGAGTAGTATCATCTGCATATCTGAGTTTGTTAATATTTCTTCCAGCAATCTTAATTCCGGTTTATGATTCATCCAGTCCTTCCTTTCGCATGATGTAATCTGTATATAAGTTAAATAGGCAAGATGACAGTATACAGCCTTGTTGTACTCCTTTCCCAATTTTAAACCAGTCAGTTTAACATATCAAGTTCTGACTGTTGCTACTTGCCCCACATATAGATTTCGTAGGAGACAGATAAGGTGGTCAAGCATTCCCATACTTTTAAGAACTTGCCATAGTTTGTTATGGTCCACACAGTCAGAGGCTTTGGCATAGTCAATGAAGCAGAAGTACAGTGGTACCTTGTATAATGTAATTAATTCATTCCAAATGAAATTACGTTATACAAATTTTCCGTTGTACAAAGTGTAATTTCCCATAGGAATGCATTGAAAGAGGATTTAATCCGTTCCAATGCATAGTCAAGAGTAATGAGGTTACCGGAGAGGATGAGCTGCAGCAGGAGCCGGTGCGGATCATCATCTTCATTGTCACCAGGGCCGGCGCTAGGTTTTTTTGGGCAAGGGGGGCGGGCGGAAGGGTCCCCTCCCCGGCTCACCCCCCCTCCGTGTCTGCCGCCCCTCCTCTCCCCTCCCTCCTTCCCTCTTTCCCCGGGTGGCCGCAGGTGGTCAGGCAGAGGTGGCCGTGGGGGTGGGGGGAGGGAGTGGGGTGCGCTGCTTGGCCTGGGTGGGACCGTGCCCAGAATCCCCCTGCTCGCCTCCTGCCGGAGCCCTGGAGGCAGCCAGCTGGCAGGAGGGCGCAGCGGCAGCCGGCTTTGTTCCGAGGGGCTTGGGGCAGAGGGAATGGCCGGCCCCGCCAGCCAGCCGGCCCGGCGCTGCTCCTACCCGGGCAGCCGTGGCAGGTCCCGTCACCGGAGCCATATCAATCGCAGTGGAAACCCAAGCCCAGCAGCCGCCTGAGCTCTTCCTGGCCCTGACCTTCCTCCCCCCCCAGGAAAGGGCAAGCGGGAGGGAATGGAGAGGAGCCCCCCAGGCCCGGGCGGGGTCCGTGGCCGATGGTTGTGGCGCGGGTGGCCCCTTTCCCCTAGAACGGCTGCCAGCTCGGAGATGGGAGGCCAGGCTGTGATGGGGACGCCGAAGGTGCTCTGCGTGCACTCAGAGGCACCCTCCGCATCCCACGAGAGGGGCGCTGGAGAAGGGGAAGCTTCGGAAGCCTTTGCTCAGATGGGGGAGGGGGGCTTCTTGAGCCAGGAAGGGCGGAGAGAAGGGCAGGCGAGAACGTGGGGCTGAGCCCAAGGGTGCTCCTCTTCACCCTACGAAATACCTGGGGTGTGTGCTTGGGTTGGGGCGGGGGAGATTTGTGTGTGACTGGCCACAAAGCTGCTTGGCCGTTGGCAGCAGCCACAGTGACGGATGGGGACACAAGTGTGGCAGGCGGCGGGGAAGCGAGGTGAAGAAGCCAAACACCCTCGGCACGCGTAGGGAGCCGCTCAGTCCTGGCTGTGATGCTTGGGAGGGAGGAGGAGTCAAGGAGTCACGGCGGCTGCAACAACAGGAGGCGGCGGCGGCCTCACCGAGCTTGGCCACTAAGGCATCCACTTCTTTGGAGCTGCTGCTGGTGGCCCCAATGATGGGCCCACTCGGCAGGGACATGGCGGTGCGCTCCAGCAGGAAGTACTGCAGCCAGCGCCGGGGGAGGGTGGGGGGTTCCTGGACAACCACCACCCACCCACTGGCTTGCTTCCTCACCCGGCTTAGGCGTCGTCAGCAGATACCAAGCAGGCTTCCTCCTCCCCTTCCTCCTCTCCCCTCCCTCCCTCCGCTCTCTTATCCTGCCTGCATCCCCCTGCTAGTGAACAGTGAAGGGGGGAGGCGACAAAGTTTCCGGCTGGATTTTTTTACGTTGTATGGATTTTACGTTATACAAGGTATCACTGTAGATGTTTTTCTGGAACTCTTTAGCTTTCTCCATAATCCAGTGTATGTTGGCAATTTGATCTCTAGTTCCTCTGCCCCTTCGAAATCAAGCTTGCACTTCTGGGAGTTCTCTGTCCACATACTGCTGCAGCCTTGTAGAATGTTGAGCCTAACCTTGCTAGTGTGTAAAATGAGTGCAATTTGTACAATAGTTGGAACATTCTTTGGTGTTGCCCTTCTTTGGGATTGGGATGTAGACTGATCTTTTCCAGTCCTCTGGGGCTACTGCTGAGTTTTCCAAATTTGCTGGCATATTGCGTGTAGCACCTTTACAGCATCCTCTTTTAAGATTTTAAATAGTTCAACTGGAATGCCATCACCTCCACTGGCCTTGTTGTTTGCAATGCTTTCTAAGGCCCACTTGACTTCACTTTCCAGGATGTCTGGCTCGAGGTCAGCAACTACACTATCTTGGTTATCAGGGACATCCAGATCTTTCTGATATAATTCCTCTTATTTTGTTCATTCCAACATGAGAGTAGGCAATTCTATCTCTTCCTTCTTCATTACTGCCTTCTGCACATGGGAAGTGACATTTCTATAGTGCAAAGACAACGTTCCTGCTCCCATGCAGGCTCTCCATGCAAGTGGCAGTTTTGATTGTCTAGAATGGCTTTTGGCAAGATCCCATAAGCAAGGAAAAACCTCTACAGACACTTCATTGATATGAAGAAGAATTAATCAGAGGATTCCAAGCACTCCTTTGTTCTCATGTTGGAGAGAACCAGGTAAGTAATGTTTGAATAGGGTTTATAAGAACTTCCTAGGTTAAACCATCTGTCAAGTACAAAGGGGTCTTTAAATGTTGCTTTATTCATGTCCATATCAAAGGTTCCTAGCTCCAGGAGTTCATGACAGCACTTTATTTGAGCAAGAACAGGAAGGACACTAAAGTTGAGATCTTTCAGTGATAAAATGTTTAAAGTATAGTATTAGGCTCCTAATACTATATCATCTTCTGTGTTTGTTTCAGAAAGTGCTTCTTCAAAACCGTTGTCTGCAGATATTTCCCTTTGCAGAGTCACTAAGCCCACTCCTTGTCCTTCTCCAGTCCTTGAGGCAAGACCCACAAACTCAGCTGCTTGGCCCTTATCTCGAGCTGCTTCTGAAATTTCAGAAATTGAAAGCATTGATGTCACTGAGCATGATGATCCTTTCTGGGAATATAGTACTGATCAACAAGCTTTAGCAGATTTAGGAGATGAATTGCAAAGTAATTCAGGTAATTATGCCGTATCATTAAACTCCTATTCTGAAAGATGTATTTTTGGTTGCTTGATTATCCATAGAGTGTGTGTTTATGTGCAACTTGGTATTTTCATTTCCCATATTCTCTACATTATACACAAAGAAGGACAGAACATTGGGACACAGGCAGCTTAATTTATAATGTCCCCTTGGGGCTGCTTCTTACTCAGTATTGGCCACAGGAGGGGAGATATAAACTGATGGACCAATTTAGCCTTCTTCTGCAATGTTCTTTTCATTGAAGAAAAAGGGCCTATTTTAAGTTAAAATGAGAACCATTCTCCTTCCGTTTTCTTCTTTGACTTTTAAAAGAGAGAATTATAATGAAAAAGGCTGGGGATAAATATTTCAGTGGAGAAATGATGTGGCCATCTTAGTAGTGTTCTTTTTGCCTTTAGAAAATCCCACGGGGAAGATCTCATGGGATGTCCATGGTACAGTTCCATCATGCTGGTGTTTTGGATTAACTAGCAGAAGAAGATTGATGCAAAACTAGGCAGCGTATGGTGATTTTGGCATGATAGGTATTGTTGTAGATCAATTTGTCGTAGAGCTGCTGATGAAACATCTAGGGAAGCCTAGAACCTGGGCATAAGAATATATTGAGGAATTGGTTGAAAACAAATGGAATAGCTCATAAAAGGATTAGAATCTCATGGGAAACAGAATGTCATGGGAATGTGTTTGCATTTTCTTCAGTCATAACTTAATAACTTTTGTTCCTTTGTGGTCTATAATCCATACACAAGGGGCTATACTTATGCAGAACATCCTTCAGAACCCCCCCTGTGTTTGTGTGTGTGTGTGTGTGTGTGTGTGTGTGTGTGTGTGTGTTGATAGAAGCTTTTTATTATCTTTGTTATTTTATTCAGCTTTTAATAAAACTCTTCTTTTACCATTCACTTTGATATTTTAGCATGTTTTTCAGACTTTTTCCCAAAGGGATTATGACCCCTGAACTTTTTGTCAAACTGTATTCCTTCCATAAAGAGAAGATTTTCACTTTTAGATGGGCACAATAAATATTTTATTTGCACATGTGCCGCATCATGTGCACATATAAAATTTGCCAGTCTTTTCCAAAACAACTCACTGTAATTGCAGTGTTCAACATAAATGTGTTTGTTTTTGTGTGTGTGGAAAAAAACACTCTTGGCCATAGGCTCTCTACCTAAAATGATCTCTTTCAGGATGTGAGTGTGAGACCTCAGAGTGTTACTTTTATTTATTTATTTATTTATTTATTTATTTATTGAATGTATACCCTGCCCATCTTCCCGTGGGAACTTTAGTTATTACTAACTTTGAGATAAACTAGCTCTTGTTATATGCTGTCAAGTTGCTCTGACATAAGGCAGCCCTATACATTAATGACTAGAAGTGGGCATGAACCACTGGTTCAGTGGTTATTCCCGGTTAGTATATTGTTTGGTGTTTCAAAACCCTGCCTCCTCTGGTGGGCACATACCGTGTTTCCACAAAAATAAGACGCTGTCTTATATTTATTTTTTCTCAAGAAGACACACTAGGGCTTATTTTCAGGGGATGTCTTACTTATTAAGTATAATATGCTTGAATGTCAGCCCTGCACACAACTATAGCCACATCCATCACTAAGTCTTATTATCAGGGTAGGGCTTATATTTAACAAATGCATAGAAATCCTGCTAGGGCTTATTTTTTGGGGAGGTCTTATTTTCAGGGAAACAGGGTACTTGGAGGAGCATCCTACCTTCCCTGCCCCACCTTCTCTGGCTGCTTCTTCTGAGTTATTCTAAAAATAATAAAATCAAGAGTACTTGGGAGAATAGTGGGTATCAAGGAAGGTGTCCTACGTTGGAGATCTCAGGATGTAGTGTTACCTTTCACCACTAGGATTCTTGTGGTTTTCATAGATTTCATTCCTGTAATTCATATTCAGTTCAGCAATTTACCAACCCCCAAAGACAGTCACATAACACCAGAAACATCCAGTCTTACATGAATTTGAAAGCTGATTAGGGTAGGCCTAAGTAGGAAGCTCTAACAAATATTGGATACTGGATTGGAATGAAACCAGAGCACAGTTGTAGAGCACATGGTTCATGTCTTGGCATCTCCAAATAAGGACAGGAAAGAATCCTATCTGAAATCTTAGAGGGACACTGTCTGTCTCAATTGACAATGACCTGAGTCAGTATAAGGCAGAATCCAGCCTTCCTGTTACTAATAGTAGGAATAACTAAACATATTGAGGCATAAACCGTTCTGTATCAGATATCAGTAGATGTGATTGTTATAGCTTACTCAACAACTGTGCCTGTCATTAATGTATGCTGTGGACTGGGAGAATTCCAGGACTAATTAGACTGGCACAGTGCTTAGGTGGAAATGTTACACAGAATCAGTTTCAGTTGTGTAACTTTTTGATTTTTCTACATATTACTGTTGTCACTTCTAATTTAGCCCTAACGTGCTGAACCAGTAGCGTGGGCTGCTTCCATGAGGATGTAATGAGAGGCATGTACTGTATGTCATACAACATGATGCTGCATCTGGAGAATCTTTAGCAATATTTTAATTGGAACGTTTCTTTCATTTTTTTAATATGTATGTTGTCACACCTTGACAGACCTGGCTGTTCTTCCTGCGCAATAATTTCAGGCATTATAGAGTTTACATTTCCTGTTAATGAAACATATATAATACATTTCAGATCCTTGGGAAAATGTCAGTGTCTTAATGTCTGGAGACTTCAGCAGGCACTCAAAGATGCCATGGCAAAATCTTTCTGATTTTCACAATAACAATGAAACAGGAGACTATAGCAAAGGTGACACTGCAAGGTCAGTTATCTGTATACTAAAATTTTAATCACATACTGTAACTATTTGTTTTAGTATTTTATTCTGTTTTGTATATTTGATTATTTCTCTTTTCTGTTCAGTTTCCCTTCTACTTTTTTGTTCATCTTTTGGTTTTCTTGGAATAAGCCCAATTGGTTATTGTGGTTTAAAGAGAACCTATAAATGATGGTACAAATAACTGTAAATGATCCCTCATTTTGTGAAAGCACACTTCCTAATATAATGTACTGTATTTGGAATTTCAATGCAGAGTTATCTCTGCATTTAGTACAGGTCTCCATGGTTTCAAGAGGATTGGCACTGTCATGTAGGTTAATTTATGTTTCCCAATTATTTGGTAATATAGTTTGTTTTCCAATTATCATCTCATCTGAGAAAATGTTTAATTATACAAGGTTTAAAAGAATTAACCTTTTCCAGTTTTGATAAAAATAGGACTTGCCTTCTAATGAGAAAACTATTCAGGACATACTCTCATTCTGTTTTATCAAAGCCTACTAGTATTTGAGAGCTTTTGCTGAGCCCATTTCTGTGTCTCCTTGAAAAAACAGCACTGCCTACCTTCTAGCAGTGGCTGAGGGCCAAGGCCAAAGCACAGCAGTCAATAGCAGATGCAATACCTAAACCATTTGGGCACTTGCCTACCAAGCGTTCGAGGTACAGCTGAGTTCTAAGCCCTGTCCAGAAGGAAGCCTCAGTACAATATCTTCCTGTGTTGTTAATCAGAGCTTAGTTCCATTTTATCATTTCCTCTGTTTTAACTCTCTCGTGGTTGTTAGGACATAACAGCATATGAATCCAAGGGATGAATAGGGAACCTCCCACTGTCTACATTTACCATAGACAGTAAAGGATTCCCTTCCCCGGTTTGTTTCCCTTAAGTATTGATTATGTATCTCTTTGTCTTCAGTGTTGGTAACCTGCTTGCATTCTGTTTTACAGGGGAAAAAACACAACTGAACCCTTTTTAACTATGTTTTGTTTTTAGAGTTTATGATGAAAGCCACACAGATGACGAGGAAGACCAGAGGGATAGACAGCAGGTGATAGAATTACACTGAGAGGGAGAGAAAAACAAACCCAAGAATTCTACATGACACAAACTTCTATTTCTGGCATATAAAATCATGAGGCCAACGTGTTTGTTTCAAGTCTGGAGAATGACAAGCTCATGATAAACAAAGCTCATGGTGAATCTCAAATAAACAAAGTGTATGTTGATGCTAAGAAAGCAACAGCAAAAGTGGAAAGAGTTTGGGCTTTTTGTGTTCCAATATTCTAGTGAATTTTCATAAATGATAGTTCACCCAAATATGCTGGGCAAACAAAGGAAAAATGTTCGTCCAGAGATGATTAGTGATCATAAAGCTTTCTGGCTTCTTGAGATGGGAGCCTTGGAGGATATATAATATCTCTTTTTCTTTCCTGCTCTATTAAAAATCCACCATTGTGTGTCATACAGTACTAAAGGGATAGAGTTCATTGCTAGCCATTTGCCTTATACCTTAGTACCTAATAACGTATAGATAGGTTAAATTCAATAGTAAAATGAGAATTAGTTAGCTGTTTCAGTTTACTAGATTACTTTGAATGAGTCACTATCTTGGAGGATTGCCCTTAGGTATAAAGCAGGAATTGACATGTTGGCAGATCTAGGGGGTGGTTTTTCTGTTGTGGACTGCACTCCCCAGAAACCAGAAGTGTTTAGACACTCACTTATAATTTTGTAAAAAAAAAGTATGCTTTTGATCAATGCACCATGCATTGCTGAGAGGGTTGTTTTAAATGAAAATTGTGCTTTCGAGAGAGTGTGGTTTTACAAGAGGATGGCTTTAAGCTATTGTTTGTATGATCTCTAGAAACAGCAAAAATAAGTCCAGAGCATTTATGGGCCACATGTTGCCTGTGCCTTTTATTGGAGGGATTTTAAAATACATTAAATGGATGTGCCCTTAATTTTCCCCTGAAAGTAATATCTGAAAACATTCTCGTTTTTTTAATTATGTTGTTTGCTACGTTCCCATTGAGTACTATTTTAAGTGGAAGGGCTGTGTAAAAATCCAATAGAAGAACAAATAAAATAATAGATTTCATCTCATGGCCACCCAGCAAGACTTATCCTACAGAGGAATCTAGAGCACAGTTTCTGCTGCTGATCAAAATCGATTGGTGAGAACAGAACAATGCTATATGTTGTCCACTTGCCTAAAAGAAAATGAATAGAATAACCTCGTCCTATTCATGTTATCTTACAGCTGGTACTGAGATGCATACTTCCTCTGGTCCCAGAAGACATAAGAGTTACAAACAATGCTGAATCATTGCCTGAATTTTTATGTTCCCTTTTTATACGCCATCCAATTTGGTAGGCATCACTGTGTCTTCCTAAAATGTACCATTTCATGGTGCAGTCTTTGAAATACTCAAGTATTTGGTCCTGAATTTCCTATAACTTCTGGCTCACTGCATATGCCTCAGTTCTCGTATTAGGAGAGGAAGAAAGAAAAGCTGTACCCATTCACTTTCTTTTTGTTATGTTTTGTGTTGTATACCTTCATCATACTCCCTTTAATCTGCTTTAAAGCTAGAAATCCCAAAATGTATTCACCTTTCCTCACTGAGGGAGAGAATTCAATCCTTTAGTTCTGGTTGCAGTTTTCCAGCTCTACAATATCCCCTTTTAAAGGATATCCTCTTAGCAAGATATGTATAGGATTGTGCTGTGATACAGTAACATTTGCGTATGGCTGTGCAAAGAGTATGCTATTTACCCATTGCCAACTTGGTCCTAGGTTCATCTAATAATGCCAACAAAATCTGGCTGCTGTTGCTAAGAGGACATGTTTTGTGCTTCACATCCTAGTTCCAGGTTTAAGGTTTTTGAATGGGTATCTACCACGTCTCTTTAACATCTTCGAAATTCAGAGCATTGTTTTGTTTGTATGTATATTGAATAGATCAGGGATGGAAAAAAATTCAACATATTAGAGCTCATAGCCATGCCTATCTGTAGATATGCAAAGGGTGTGTGTATGGTGAAAAAGAGTGGAAGGGATAGTTTGGAATTATTTGCTTGAGTGTGACAAAAATATACCGTATTTTTCCATCTATAAGATGCCCCCACATATAAGAAGATTCCCAATTTTCCAGCCTGAAATAACAGTTTCTCTACTGTGTAGTTCTCTCATTGGCTTACTTCCATGTATAAGACAACCCTAAATTTTTAGCCTAACAGTTTTAGTAAAAATATAGTCTTATACATGGAAAAATGCAGTATATTTTTCACTTCTGGAAGACTCTAAAAGTGGAATCATGTGGTAGAATGGATTACTGGGCCCCGAATCTCCCCCAAAAACTGAAAGTAGATTACGTCTAGCCCTACAGTTCCTAGAAGACAAATTATAAACCCTGGCCAACAGCAAATGATCTGTTTAGAAATTCCAGAAAAACTCTTTTATCACTGGTCTGGCAGCCACCAGTCGTTCCTATCAATGAACAGTGAAATCAGCCAACAATCTACAGTAATACCTTGTAAGACTAATGCCCTTTAAGACAAAAAATCTTGTAAAACAAATGTAATTTCTGGGATTTTTTCCTTCCCATTTACATTTGTCTTACAAGGTAATGGGAAGTGCACTTTCCATGGCAGCTTGGCTCCAGCCTTTGAAAATTGCCTGCCCGCCTGCCACAGCCGCTTACCTCAGTCCCGGGGAAGAGGTGGTGGTGGAGATGTCTATCCTGCCTTCCCTTCCCTGTAGCATGCACAGATCAGATGCTACAGGGAAGGAAACACAGGATAAAACCTCCTCCGCCTCCTTCTCTTCAACCGAGTTGCGGTGCAGAGACCCGGGCAAAGAGGAGATGGCTGCCCCCTCAATCACTGGCAGCCGAAGGCTGCTCTCCGCAACCCCAGGTGTGTGGATTTTGACAGGTCTGACCTGTCAAAGTCAGCTGTCTGATGGGGCTGCGGAGAGCAGCCTTTGGCTGCCCTTGATTGAAGGAGGGAAACTGGGAAACTGCCTTGTATGACGAATGTTTCATAGGACGATTTGACTCCTAGAATGAATTAAGTTCATCTCATGAGGCAATAGTGTACTTCTATCAGTGCTTATGTTTAAGGATTTCACATACAGTGGTACCTTGTATAAAGGAATTAATTTGTTCCAAATGAAATCATATTAAACAAATTTTACTTTATACAAGTTTCCCATAGAAATGCATTGAAAAGAGTAATCCCTAATCACGACCATTTTATGTTGTACGGATTCGCCCCACAGACGATTCTGTTAAGCAGATTTCTCCTATCTCTGGAATTTTTTATATTGTACAGATTTTATGTTATACAAACCCCTTGTTATATGAGGGTCTACTGTATAGACTTTTTCATCATGAAGTGCTATTTTTTAGGCTATAAAAGTTGCTTCACTGACAATCTTTGCATTAATTGGCTAATACAACTGAGAAAATCACATAGAAACTGTAGAATTATGAATCACTTTTATGATCTATGAAGATTTTGACAAACTCAATTCTCACATTTCAGTAGCTTTATATACCATCTTAGATCTCTAGAAGCTTTTTAATTTGTCAAAGTGCTTTCTTGTCTGTAGCGCTGGACCTCATTTAGATGCATCATTAAAGAAATTAATCACAACTGTCATGCAAGTTCTGACATACAGTTCCTGTTGATAAGTGTTTACCTTCTTCAAGGCTCCAGGAGTAGAAAGCCAATTAGAACATTTGTCTCACAATTAGAACATTTGTTTCATCTTACTGAGAACAAAGAATATTTTGAAGAGTTTGTGGAAAGGGTATGGGCAATTGTTATTCTTTTAGTACAGTCATTAACCTTTCCCAAATTACTTCCCTGACTCTGCATTATGTGTTTTTCTGGTGTCTTTATCACTGGCTATGCAGAGATCCTAAAGAGTAATGAATGTGTTGGTCATGAAGGTTGTTGAGAACTCCTGAGGGATTTTTAAAAAGTACCACCACCGTCACAAAAAAGGCAACTGACTCTTTTGAAACAGGCTTCGTCCTTTTTGATCTATCACAGGAAAACAAGTACTGATCAGAGTTAGCTGGGCAACTCATGATTGAGTAGTCTACTTTTGATGCAAGTGCCCACCCAGGATCTGGCCCACCCAGCACCAAATACCTGTATTGTGCTTTGACAAGCATTAGACAATATGATGTTTAGCTATATGGACTCCACCATTAACTAATAGTATGCAAAGAGCCTTGGCTAGCAAGAAAAATGTCATCCATGGTTTTACCTTGATTTGGAGTAAAGATGGGCATGAACCACAGGTGTCGTGTCTTCTCTTCCCCCACCTCCTTTGCCAATGACCCATTCACCAGTCAGAGACCTCTCCTCTTAAGTTGTTTGACCAGTCCGTGATAGGAGCAATAGTATGTCTGTCCTGGCTCCTTGACTGAGTGGACAACCAGGGTAGAGAAGCCCATGCTTCTGCCAGAGACTGGTCAGAGTTGAAGAGGATGATGAGAGGAGCACACATGAGCTGGTGAGTGGTAAATTTAGCCAGGAAGGCAAGAGAAAGGAAAGTGCAGCACTTGTGGTGATGTGCATATGAACTGGCATGAACCTCTGAATCCAGGTTCTTGTCCATGTCTAACTGGGAGTAAAGGCACTTATCTAATTCTTTAGACACACCTTCAGGCTTTGAAACTCAGACAAACAGTAAGAGGTATGTATAGGCTTATCAAGGCTTTTGCCAAGCAGGAGACAGCCTCAAGGTGTCCAAGGACACTGGTGCTTCTTTCCTTTCCCTTTTATTCGTCCATCATCCATTCATACATGCATGCATATATTTATAACAGTGCATTTTTGTTTTGTAGTAATCCAGCAGAGTATTTCAACCCCATAAAATACTAAAATAGTCAAATAAAAACACAGCAGTTTAATATATGAAAAAGTTCCAAACAGATCACTAAGATAAAAGCACAACAGGATATCATATGAAAGAATTGCAAACAGCTGCTGTATGAGATGAAGGCCAAGGAACAAATACAACAGTTTTAAGCAGAGAGATGATGAGTACGTTTTTTTTCTTCAACTCTCATTTTTAAACTCAAATTTTACCACTCTCTGAGGCTCCCCCATGTGTTCTAAAATGTCTCTGATTCCAGACTAAATGCTTCTCACTTCGTTCTCTTTTCCTTGATAAAGGAGGAGGGACTGAGCTGCTGGGAAGCAGGTAGTAACAGCTGTCTGCACTCCTATTAAAATTGGGAAGAGCCCAGATCCCACTGAGAATAGTTGCTGAGAGGGTCTTCCTAATGTTTGGGGTAAAGGATGTTTGATTTCTAAATAGCATATTGTTTCTCTGCTAATTTGAGCTAAGCCATTCTTTGCCACAGTACCCCTCTGCACTTTACAGGGGACAAACAGAACAATCTCTGCACAAAAGGACTCAAGAACATAGTCACCAGGAATGGCACGTAGGAATGGCACGTCACAAACCTGTTTCAGAATATTTCAGTCTACCTGGACACCCTTTACAGGATTTGAAAATTGGGATCCTGGAAAAGAAACAGTTCAAACAGTATTTCAGAGGGAAACAGCTGAGATAAAATATATACCTGTTGTGTCAGGGAGTCTGATGCCTGAACTTTGTAAGAGTTTTAGAAAGCCTGCATTCATATCCACCGACATTTATCTGCCCCTCCCCCACCAAAGGTTATGGAATGAAACCAGACAATCATTTCCGATTATAACAGAATTCATCTGGGTATCAAGATATATGTCTTTTCATTGTCACAATGATTACAGGCAATATCATTTTGTCTAATTCTAAAAGCTTTATTTCTGTTGCTTCTGTCTAATTCTACAAGCTTTATTTTTGTTGCTTCTGTGTTCCATAAGCATAAAATACTTCAGATATTCCAAACATCCAGAGGTCTTACAGCTGTGGAGAAACTAGGTACAAATACTTGAAAAATATATGAACAGTGCATTTAGGGTGCAGGCAAATACTCAAATTGTATTAAGTTTCAAAATTGCAATAGCTTATCTTCTAAAGATTTTAAAGCTTACAGCTTAAAAGGCACATTGAAAAACTGAATACATCTCTAAAACACCTAAGTAGAAAATGCATTATAACTTTAAGTAAGTTTTGGCCTTTATTTATATTACTAAAATTATCACTGTGTGAAATGCCACGCAGTCCCACAATTTGAAGTACTAAGACTGAATACAACTTCATATTTAAAAACAAGTTATAAAGTTTCCTATTATTTTTTTTTTCCTGTGTTGGGAGGGGGGTACAGTGGATTGATTGCATGCAGTTGTATGAATGAATATGAATTTCCTTTCTCCATTTCATAATCATGGATCAGCTTCCTCTTTACTGACTGACCAGAGCCCAAGATGGCAGACTATAATGACTGTACAGCATGAAACAGATGTTCCAAATTCCTCTAAAAACTCGGCAAAACATTGCAGTTTAAACTCACAATGAATTATTTTCTCAGTGTTGTTTGGTGTTGCCTGCCAAAGGCATAGATGAGGCAATTTGACATCTCCTACCACCCACCCCCATGTTCTTGTTTTGTTGCATGTGTGTGTATAGCGTTTAAAAAGGAATGGAATGTAATTTGTTTGCCACTTTAGAGTTGTGAAACTCACTATCGGCTCTTTCTAATGAGATGTGGCAGAAAACCATTATCTTGGTGTTGAGATTAAGTACACTAATTAGTAGACTGCCTTTCTTTGCCTTCTAGGTACGCAGTTGTTTTATTCACTGAGGCGTATTGCTGAAGTTTACTACGGAAATAGAGAGTATCTGAATAACCAGATGGCTATCTGTTTGAAAGAAGTCCAATACAAATGCAGACAATGAGACTAGCAGCAACTGTGTCTGAGAGTAAACAAGTTAAATGTTGTACTTGACACTGGTCACATAAAGCAGCATTTGTTCTCAGATATACTGTAGTTCATAGCAATATTGATACTGGAAAAAAACACTGAAACTGATTCATTAACTTGTAGGAAGGTTACAATCTTATATTTTTATATTTATTCATTTGTTTAAGTATGTTTAAACATTGGAGTACCCATTTTAAATATAGGAAGGTGAGCATATAGCTAAGCAACAAATGCTTTTACCTTGTATGGAGAAGATAAGTAGTCTGAGAGATGGGTCAGGGAAGACATTCATGTGAGTATTGAAAATCCCTCTCTCAACAGAGGTGGGGGGCTCAGGCACAGTCTATCTGCTACTTATTGGGCAGTGATTTTGACAATCCCTAGACAAATCAAAAATACTTCACAGCTCCACCAGCAAGGCCATAGCTAACAAAACCCATACTTAATGGATGTTGGGATGGTTAAACTTGGGACTTTCACATACCTTAGGCCGTTGTCCACCTAATGGCCTATTGAGACTATTGTCCACCTAACAAGTCTATTCAGGCCATTGTCCATCTTATGAGACTATTTCAGACCAGAGTGACATGAGGTCAAAGTGAACTGTAAGGTGGAGGACTCACAACTAGTTTTCCTCAGACTGATGAAGCTATTTGGATGAGCAGATAAATATTTCAATATCTCAAGAAAAGAAGTCTAGGTGTTATGACTCAACTTCCAGACTTATATGAAATGAGAAATGCTTGATATTCGAGCTGTATTTCGAAAAGGAAGAAGCACTTGAGATCATATTGCAAAGATCTACTGGCTACTGCAAAGCACCAAATAGTTTCAAAGTATCATCAATATATGCTTTATACACTACAGTGAATCATTTGAGTGTGTAGATCATGAGTAGCTATGGGTTATTCTGAAAGAACCCTAACCCTCAACACTTTATTGTCCTGTCATGTAATTTGTATAGCAGGCAAGAAGCTACTGTTAAGACAGACTATGGGGTGGCATAATACTGTGGTTTATTATAGGCAAAGGTGTCAGACAAAGGGTGCATTTGCTCCCCTTCTCTGTCCAATCTTTATGCAGAAGATATACAGGAAACTAGCCTAAATTCAGATGAAGTAGGAGTGAAAACTGGCAGAAGAAACTGGCAGCAGAAACCAGCAATAACTTGAAATCACATCTAGTGAAAGTGAAAGAAGAATGTGCCAAAACAGGATTGCAAATGAACCTTAAGACAAAAATTATGAGTATAGAACTACATGACTTCAGTATTGATAATGAAGAAATTGAAATATTGAAATATTTTGTATACTTTGGTTCAACCATCAGTCCAAATGGGGACTGCAACCAAGGCATCAGAAGAAGGTAAAAATGTAAAGGTTTCCCCACACACTTGAGTGCTAATTGTGTCCGACTCTAGGGGCAGTGCTCATCTTTGTTTTCAAGCCAAAGAGCCAGTGTTGCGCAAGTCCATGGCCATGTGGCCGGTATGGCTGAACGGATTTCTGCACATGGAACACTGTATACGGAGGTACCTATTTATCTACTTGCATTTACATGCTTTCGAACTGCTAGGTTCGGACCCCGAGTTGCTGACTTTGCAGCCAAGTTTCAGCACTCTAGCCCACCAAGAAGACTGAGATTCAAAACAGCAGCAATGAAGGACGAAGACCAGGACCATCCACACTCTTGTATTTCCAATCACCATGTATGGATGTGAAAGCTAAAGAGTTAAGAGAGCTGACAGGAAGGAAACATTCATTTGAAATGTGCAGAGAAGAGCTTTGCCGATAGCTTGCACTGTCAGAATGATGAACATGTAGGTCCGAGGTCAAATCAATCCTGAACGATCTCTGGAAGCAAGACTATTGAATCCGAGGATGTCCTGCTCTGGGCATATCACAGGATGACAAGTTTTTCTGGAAGAGACAATAATGGTGGAAAAGGTGGAAAGCCACAGGAAAAGAAGACCAAATGCATACAAGATGGCTTGATTTCCAAAAGGAGGCCACAGGCTTGGGTTTGCAGGAGCTGAGCAGGGTTGTTGAATTCTTTAAAAGTTCACACAGCAACAACAGCAGCAGCAAACAACAACAACAACAACAACAACAAAGCACAGTTTGGCTGTTTCTTATTTGCTTAGGAAAGACCACTGAGTAGTACAAGGAATCTCCACACAGGGTTAGGAATGGACTGTTCCTGAAAACTGAACGATTTGTAGTGCAAGATTTGGCCAGGCTAGATATACTGATGGTCTGACTCTGTATATGACAGTTTCCTATGCTTTTGTCTCAGGTGCCAGAAATTACCCCTGCTTGGTATTGTTCAGGTTTCCTGGACCCTTCAAAGCAAGGATGCATTTGTGATCAGAATATGACAGATTTGAAGGAAATGATTTTTTCCTCTTTATAAAAATTCAGTATACAGCATTTCTTTTTTTAAAAAAAATCATATGAGGTCACTTTAAAAAAACTAGTGTTTCAAAAAATAATAAGGGGGAATCTATTCACTTCATCAAAGCATAATATACACAAATGTCGTGATTGCATATTATTTTCTGTATTGCTGTGCCAATGTGTCGTACCTTTGACAACAGACATTTATAAGTGCAGAGACTTCAAAAGTCAGCCTTCTTTAGTATATGCAATTCCATTCTGCAGTGCAAATTAAAATTCTCTTAACTGTCTTAAGATAAGCATCAGCAACTTACATTTCATATGCTGGAAGAGATGGAGGCTGCTTTGCAAGTCAAAATATCTTTCCTTCAGCATATTTTGCATGCTAAATTTTCCTCCTCCTGAATATGTTCATGGCATTATAATTTGTGGATGTCTTATGGTGATTCTACTCTGTATACCTTTTTAAACAGGCAGTGCTTTATTAAATCAATATTGGTTCATTAGTGCCACTTTCCACCTGCAGAAAACCTCTCTAGGCACAAGTCTTTTAACAAAAAAAAAAGCTGGATACAGCCTCTGGATTTCCTGAAAAATTACTTTGTTTAGATGTAATCTATTGATTTACATCTGCAGTCCTTATCTCTGTTGACCATCTGTGATTCCTCCATATATAAACCTTTCTTTTGAGTAGGATTATCTTTTAGGCTTTAAAAGTTACAAAGACAATGAATGAGAAAGTGGTATTTTATTTGAATTGATAGAGTGCCATTCTAAGCAGTGCTTGAATTATTGTAGATGGGGGTGGTAACAATTGAGAAATCCATAAGCTTTCCTTGATTTTAAAAAACCACCAGTTTTTTTAAAAACACCAATTTTGGAAAACCATAATCTGTCACTTGTTGCTGACCTCTCCCCAAGTGGCACCTGCACTGTATCCCTTTCTGTTTCAGAAGATCCTAAATTCTTAGTGTCAGATTTTGTTGGGTGGGGTGGCTTAACTAGGCGACTGGGATGCCGAGGCTTGTGTGAATTAAGTCAGGTTCTGTTAAAGCCATGTCATTATTAGAAACAAGAGATATTCTTGGTCTGTAGTTTGAGGATTTTGAAAGTCAAAAGTTACAAAAAAGTAACTTTTTAAAGCATTGGATAAAACCTTTTAAAACAGCAACAGATCTCCATTGGGCAAACTCCTGCTAGATACTTATGTGCCTTTAGGAGGAATCTGGAAGTTGCCCGGATAATTGACAAGGTACTAAACATATGTCAGTCATGTGCCCAGTACCTTGTCAATCAGCAACTCCAGCAACTTCTCAATTCTTTTTACATGCAAGTATCTGACAAGATTTTGGCCCTGTAATATGATGTAATATGATTGTGCACACTTATGTGTTGACAGCTCTTAAGATTACAATTGTTTCACGAGAACCTGCTCTTCTATTAATATATTCATCTTGTGAATGTTCTGATACGATTTAGAAATTAGGTAGAGTTTGGAATGCCAAGTTCTTCTGGTGGGTCCTTTCTAAGAAGAAAGGTGAGATTAAAAATATTAGAAATATCCTGTGCTAGAAGGGATATGGATTAAGCACAGCCTCCCCAGCTCTGGTGTCAGCTCACCCAATCCTCAGCCTTAGCTATCTGGGGTTGTTCCCTAATAAAGCAACTCTGTTATTGCTCCTTGCATTACTGTGGAAATGTAATTTTGTTTTGCCCTCATTATCAGAGGGCAACCTTTCTCTGTTTGTTTTTATCACTGCTGAGATGAATATATTATTACACTGCCACTGGCTCCAGCTTAATTGTATTTGGATTGTATTTTAAATAACATTCAATTGTTGGGGAAACATCTTGGGAGTGCGAACATTGAGCAGCGGGAAGAATACCATTCAGATAAACCGTCCAACCTTTAATATTCAGCTTTGAAATAATGGGCATTTTGAAATGCGTACGTATATGCCTCCATCTATCCACATAATAGTTTTATTGTTTTTCATATGGATGTGGACAACAGAGCAGGTCAACACGCAAAACTCAGCATTTGACATAGCTCGGGGCAAAATTCATTTTCTGAAAATATATTTCTGGTAAAGCTTTTGTTACCATGCTTTCTCAGGGCAAGTCTTCTTATATACCGTATATGGCTGCATTGTCTGTGTTTGGGGGGGAAAATCCACACCTATCTGGAGCACAGGTGACATGGGGAATTTACTGCAAACATGGTGTCAAAAGAAACATTTTTCCAGTCATCATTCAGCCAGTAGTTAGGAAGTTGGCTTCCCCAACCTATCATTCTTTGACCAAAATAGAGGAGGACAGGTCTATAGGGCTGAGAGAATTTGGCCTTGATACTGGAGGGCCCTTGTGAGGAACACAGAAGGAAATAGTGGAGAGGAGATTGCAGCTTTTCCAGAAGGGAAGGGTACTGAGTTAACTTCAGACCATGATGTTTAATCATGAGAAGTTTCCTTCCAAAACAGGAGGGAGGGATTGTGGAATATTGGGCACCTGCATGTCATATGGGACTCTATTTTTGACAAGGGTGGGAGGAAGTGGAATTGTGGTAGGAGCAAGAGTAGATCAAAGAGGTTTTACCTTGCTTTGTTCATTGCTAAGTTGGATGTTGGAGATGAAAGAGGATTGGAGAAGGAGCTAGAGAATGGCAGAAATCGTGTTGCTTAGTGTACCAAAACACACTAGAATAGGCTCATTGAGAATTTATATAAAATGTTTTATAGCTGGCATTTACCACCTTCTAGATTAACTAAAATGTTTCCAAATATGTATAGTAAATGCTGGAAATGTGAGCAAATAATGGGGACACATTATCATGTATGGTGGACCTGTGATAAAGAAAAAAATAAAATAAAATACATACTTAGCTTGTTAAAATGTTAAAAAAGCATACAGATTTTAAACCAGAACTATTTTTAATAGTTATAGTACCAGAAAACTTAGAGAAACAAAACATTTATTTACTATCACATATTCTGACAGCAGCGAGGATTGTATGGGCACAACACTGGAAAAATGAAGAAATACTAATGGACAAAGGAGTGATTAAGAAGATTTTGGAATATACAGAAATAGATAGACTGGCAATGAGAATGAAAAAAAAAGAGGACTCACAATAATATCGACCATGGAATCTGTTCTATCAATCATTAGAAAAGAGAAACTAATAATAAGGCTTAAGTTTGCTATAATATGACTATGGCTAGAACCCATGTAACATGCAATAAGCACTCTTTTTTTGGTATGTACAAAATGAATATACAGTATATAAAAAGAGTAGGCTCATTGAATCATTGATTTGATAAATCAACTTCTCCATAAGTTATACTGAGTCAAAGTAGACCGATTTGAATCTATGGAATTTACAGAAGAGATGACTCATTCATTCAATTGGCCTTTTCTAGTGTCATTGAATATGCCAAGCAACAGCATTGTGGCCAATACATTTAAGTTAAAAACACACACCTTTGCCACTTGTTGTAATAAAATGTAAGCTGTCCAGAGTGTTGGGGTTATAACGGAGATGGCAGTGGAGACTGTTGATTCTGTTTTCATGGAAGCAGTGAATTTGTCCCAGGTTTTAGTCTGAAAAAGCTATCCAAGGTGCCAAACCATATGCCCCAAATACGTTCACTACCTTGAATAGTTCGTCTAAGGTTTGAACCCAAACTTAAGAGTGAATTTTCCATTCTTGCAAAATCGGAGTCACTAGCCTCTACTGAAAGAGCACAACAGTCTTAACCAATAAGCAGCTCTTTCAATGAAGTCTTAAAATGGCTTCACTCCAATAGAATTTTGCCCATTGCTACATTGCTTCCCTTTTTCCTCTTGTATAACAGCTATTTCCTTTCCACAATCGGCTAAAAGAACACTTCTGCGGGATAACTTTAGAAAATTCATTAATGTATTCTTTTCCCCAGTAAATCAAAAGCTCTTCTTTGAAACATTATGTCTGAGCTAAAATGAAAGCTGCTAACCTGAATCTGTACTGGGTAATATATATATATTCTCCATGAACATGATTAACAGTCAGATTCCAGGAATATTGGTATGTTTCTTCATAGTTATTTTCTCCATTTTATAATAACAGTTATGTCTCCTCTACGGCTATTCTAGATAATTAATTTACTAAGGTGGGTGCTGTTGGGACTAGAAACATTTCTTAGATCCTTCAAAATCCCTGCATATAAGAGAAAATGACATTTGAGCCTCTAGGAAATGATCAAGTATATAATGCTCATTATAGAATCTCTCATCTGGTGTGTAGTTAAGAAACCTGGAACTTGGCAGAGATGAAGTGGGGGGGGGAGAATTGGGTGCTTTTGATCAAAGATGCTTATGGAGGATTATTATAAAAGGAAAGTATCAAGAAGGTGGTGAGAATATGAAATATGAAAGAACAAAATTGTCACTGCCATTAAGAGGGATAATTCCTGGGGTTTGCTGCCTTTGTTGAGATGTTGGGGTTGGGTGGCCCTGGCTGATTTGTACCCCAAGGCGATGAAAATCACTTGTCGTGGTTGTCATAGAAAGGCCTTCAACCTATCCCATAAAATATATTTCAACTTGATGTCGGGCTTAGTCTAGCCTAGTCTGTGGAACTCTGGTTCGGAAGTGCATGTTTTGCCTGTCATCTGCCTCAGGTTCTAGCCTTCTACTTAAAGGAAGGATGTGGGACCTCTTTTTAATCAAGAACTGGCTTCAGTTCTTGGTGTAACACCCTTGGGTTTCAGTGAAGTTCCCACCAATGGTGGTGGTGGGGGAACAAAGGGCAAAGAGGATGGAGCTAAAATTAGCTGCAAGCTTCCATTTAATACTCTAGAGCAGTGTTTTTCAACCTTTTTTGGGCAAAGGCACACTTGTTTCATGAAAAAAATCACGAGGCACACCACCATTAAAAATGTTTAAAAATTTAACTCTGTGCCTATATTGACTATATATAAAGTAATTCTCTTGAATAGGAATCAAATAAACACAAAGAAAGTATTTTATAATTACTTTATTATGAAATAGTAAGTAAACAGAAATATGAAAAATTATAAAATACTTTTCAGTGCGCAACCTGGGCCTGTTTGGCTGAACACAAAGCTGATATTCTGGCTGGAATTGAAAGACACACACGTAGCTCTTCGTCAACAGCTCAAAAAGCCCATCTTGCTCTCCACACTGTGGCCAAGGCAGATGCCTTCAGCAAGTCCAGCGACAGGAGGGGAGGAGGATGAAGGAAGGCAGGAAGGAAAGAAGGCAGAAAGTGTTCTGCTTGTATACCGCCCCATATCACTTCAAGGAGTCTCTGGGCGGTTTACAGTTTTAATTACAGTAGGCAGGCTGCTAGACATACACATATGCAGGCTAGAAATGAGCACGTTTCTATGAAGAGGGGAAAGGGTACGAATGGAAAGAGAGAGATGGGGAAAAAAAGAAAGAAAAGACAGAGAGAGAGAGAAGAGGGCGACCCAAGACAGAAAGAAAGGGGCAAGACTTCAAGGAACCCATCGTGGGGCCCCTCAGAGACGGCTCTTCCCCTCCCGGACCCTAAAGGCTGGCCGTCCAGCCGTCCAGCCGTGCCAGTAGCCCCCCCGGCCTGCCCGCCTCCTCAGCCCAGGCCCGGCGGAGGCCTCCTCCATCCCCTCACCTGGTGGTTTGTTCTGGGCTGGGGCTACCGGGCCGGCTCGTGTTGGCAGGCGGGCTGTTGGGCGGCTCAGTCCATTGGTAGCTCCCAGGAAAGGGGTGGTGGTGGTCCAGGGTAAAAAAAGGAGGGGGGGAGAGGGAAGCAAGCGAGTCGTGGCGGCGGCAGCAGGCACAGGGCAAGCACTAAGAGAATGAGCGGGGCCAGGTCCGGCCGGGGAGGAAGTGACGCCAGCGCCGCGGGCCTCGGGGGGGAGGAGCCAAGCTGGTCCTTGGATGCTATTTATAGCGCCTCCCAGCTGTGGGCCGCCCGCCGGCCCTGGGTTGAATTTTAGAATTTTTCAATTTTTCCCACGGCACACCAGGCAACATCTTGCGGCACACTAGTGTGCCGCAGAACAGTGGTTGAAAAACGCTGCTCTAGAGCAGTGGTGGTGAACCTTTGGCACTCCAGATGTTTTGGGCCACAACTCCCGCAGTTCTTTGTCATTGGCAATACAGGCTTGGAATTCTGGGAGTTGTGGTCCAAAACACTCAGAGGTTCTAGAGCATACTGCTGTAGAACCTCTGGAAGAGCCTGGAAAACAACAAAAAGCTGAGAGGGAGGTAGTATTATGAGAAAGAAGGTATCTGTGGAAACCATACTTTCAGAACAGAGGCACTAGGAGAGCCAAATTCAACTGTACGGTCTGAGGTTCCCTATCCATGTGTTTAGAAAAGATCGGGTAAGAGGTGTTGAGAAACACCCTTGCCTGAGTCCCTGTTGATCAAGTGGACAATACTGCAACCAAATGATATGGCATATGGCTTCTTATGCTTGGCCATTTGGTGACTCACCAAGTTGTTTGATTTTTATGTAAGCTTTGGTCTAGTATTGCTTCAGCTCTGAGAGAGTTGAATTCATTCCTACTGTTTGTTTACAATAAATGCACAAGATTCTTGGATTTGGATAAGGGTGACCTGATTTGGAAAGCAGATGGAATGTTGACTGAGGTTTCTTTTTTAAACATAGCCCCTTCTAATTAAAATCAGACTTGAATTATTATAAAGACCCACCCATCCTTGTGGGTGAGTCCCTAGGTTTAGAAGACATAAGTATTTACTCTTCTTCTGGAGGTAAATCTGATTTTCGGAGTTGTCTTTCGCCTAGAGGTGGGCACGAAACAGAAAACCCATAGTTTGGTTCAGTTCAGTTCAGGTTCGTACAATTTTTTTAAAAAATGTATGAACCCAAACTGAGCTGAACCAGTTCGGGTCCAACTTACCAGGCAGCAGCGGTGGCAGCGATCTTGGGAACAATGCACTTGTGGTTGTTGTTTTTTAAAGTTCCGACCGCGTGGCTCCTGGGGTCGGGTCGGCACTTCTTTTATTTTTATTTTTTTTTTCTTGATTTTAGAGTGCCAGCCACGCAGCCCCTGGGGCCGGGTCGACACTCCTATTTTATTTTATTTTATTTGTTTCATGCCCATCTCTACTTTTACCTTTTTAGTAGGTCACAGCATCCCTTCTTTTGATCATCACAAATAATGATCCATTTTTCGAATTCAGAGGTACACTTTGTGCTATTTCCTATTTCTTCTTTTAAAAAATGTTTGGAACCATGTAAAGCGGCCTGTATGGACTCCAGGGACTCCTGGGATCAAGATACTGACTCTCAGACGCAAAATAGTTGCTGACCTATGATCCAAGCCAATGTTATTCAATCTTGGCTGATAGTAGATCTCAAAGGACTCTGTTGTAGACTTGCTAATCAGGGTTGGTCCAAGCCATAACAGTGTCTGAGGCATGTAATGAGATGATGGAAATAGTTCTGAGTTTATTGAGGGGGGTTGCATTGCCTAGATCAGTGGTTCCCAGTAGAGATGGGCATGCACTGCTGGTTCCTCAGTTTGTCATGGTTGATTTCCTAGCTGAAATCTACAATTCACTGCTCTGCTCTGCCACCTCCAGGCATTACTGCTGAACGGGCTCCCACTAGACGGGGTATGGTGCCAGGCCACAGATCAGTTGTTTGGACAGGAAATGAAATGCTGAACCAATGGTTCTTATCCACCTCTAGTTTCGAACCATAGATTCCAAGATATTCCTGGGCTTCACCACTAGCTGATCTGACCAGGATTTATGGGAGTTGTCGTTCAAGAACATCTGGAGATGCAAGAGTGTAAAGGAACAAAGTATTCTAATATTTCAGCTTCCATCAAGTTTGTCAGCTGCTCCAGATGGAACTTAACACCACTGCATCACCCGATGAACCCTGTTTGATTGTCTTCAAAGTCTTCTTTCCCTATTACATCTCAAGATTCCATGCTGATTGCACTAACGTAAGATCAAGCCCCTCCTCCTTACTTTTGTAACACCTTGCTTGAAGAACAGACCATGATCTCTAAAGCTGTGTACCTTGTTGTGGAGCCAGAGGTCGAGAGCACAGTACCTTCTGGAAGACGAGCCAGCCTGTGTAGGCAAGGGAATGGTATACCACTTCGGACTATGCTCTACCTAAAAAACTCTGAAAAGGATCACCATAAATTGGAATTTACTTCAGAGAACAATAAAAGTATCATCCCAGTGTAGATTTTGAGATTTATTTCACATTTGTACTTCTACCCTACTTTTGTTTGCACCCTTCTGTTAGTAAATCACAGCAGATAACAACCTGGACGTGGAATACCTGCCTAGCCTGGGTGCTGCTCTGTAACAAGTAGAAGTTTATTTGTGTGTAGCCAGAGCCGTTACAAAAGAAGTTCAAATGATGTAAAATAATCAAATACATTACTTGACTAAAATAATCTAAAATCAACATTTTCATGGGGACAGTTGAATCAACAGATGAACCTACTGCTGTGGCTCCGCAACACAGTCCTAGAGCTCACGTGGAACAGTGGCCTTGGAAGTACATATTCCTGCAGTGCAGCAAGAACTCCACCAGGTGGTGGAAGGGCTCATTTCACAGTCTGCCCACCCTTCCCATATCACCAGGGGCATGGCTCTTCCTGTGACTTGCTATAGGGCTGATACTACTTGAGATTAGAGATAGGCACAGAGAGAACCACACACCAGAGAAGAACAACGAATAAGCCAGGTTTATGGTGCGGGTTGTGAACCAATTCATGGTTCCGGTTTTGCCAAAGCAAAACAATGCACTGAACTTGTTTCCATTTGGCACTTCCTTTTGTCTAGCCAAAGGGGATTCCCATCAATCCCTTTCCAACTGGCCCTGCCACCTCTCTACCCAGCCCTGCTGCCATTTCCTGTGCCTCCAATAGTTTCTACCATCCTTCCTGGAGCTGGGCTTACTACCTCTGCACATGCACCCACTGCCAGTGGTGGTGGCAGCAAGAAGACCATGGAAGGAGGTGACGGGCAATAGGAATGGGGCAGGCAAGCAGCATTGATGGAGGCAGAAGGAAGCAGGTCTTTCACACACAAAAACATGGCCCCAATCCACAGGCACAAATCAGAAAAATGAACTTCAAACTAGTTCATTTTCCCACCAGTTTTTGTGCTCGTATACATTTCTACCTGCAAACTGTTGAACCTTAGACTTTTTGACTCCAAACTGTGTGCTCTACCACTGAGTCCCCTTTCTGTGTTAGAGCCGCTAGTTCTCGTGGAATACATTTATGTGGTTTTTCGTAGCTCATCACTCGAGGACGGGGGGATTTAGTATCATTAGAATACTTGAACTAGGCTAAAATGTTAAATTACTCTGAGGCATCAGGTTTTCAGAGCAACGATTAAAAAAATAAAGATAGACATTATAACACCAGGGTGATGGTTATGCTGGAGAGAGATATATTGTTCTAAAAAGAAAGGAGCAGGAGGTAAAAGAGGAACACATACGGATTAGATTGTAAAAGAATCTTGCTGGGAGGTGTCCAACTGTGCATACACTTTAGAGTTAAGACAGTACATAAGGAAAAAAATATACACCCAACTGGAAATATAATAGCCAAACCCATTTGGAGATATCCATTACTATCTGGTTCTTTCAGAGCTCTTAAAAGGGAAGATGAGCCAAAACAACTCAAGGATTGGTTTAGCAATCCTGCCAATTACTGTGGAAAGTGCATTGGGTAAATTCAAAGTTACAAATACTAAGTGACAAATATTTACTCTTTTTCTTCGTATCTTTGTATGTACACCAGGCTGGTTGGTTTAAAAAATGAAAGTAAAAATAATGCTGGCAAAGGAAAATAGCAACAATAATATCCCCCCCCCCTTCACTGGCCTGTCAGGCAGCCCAGAGCCATCTACACATTTCCCTGCTACTAGCTGGTAAGCGGAGACATGTTGTGGGTGTCCCTGGGCTGGTTGACAGGCCAGGGAAGAAGAAAATAATTGTGTTAAAATGGTGATGGCAGCAGCAGTAGTCCTGGTGGGGACGGCAGCAGACAACGCAGGGAGGTGACAGAGCAGTGGGAAAGGGGTTGGGGGGCAGACTGGGGGGTTGGGGCTCAGGTTTTTAAAAAACAACCCCAGGGGCTGTCTTAAAAAAAGAGAAGTGACAAACTGACAAACCAATTTGTGGTTCATTGGTTCAAGGTGAGGAATTTTGTGTCTTGTCAAGCTTATTTGTGACTTGTCAACCTTAATGAACCACAAACCAATACAAACCACCATTTTTGCAGTTCTTTGCCATCTCTAGTTTGTACCCATCATGTGTAGTAACCCCTGCCATGAATTAGTCCAGTCCCCCTTTAACACAGCCCATCAACCCTTGGATAAATTCATTCTTGGGCTACAACTCCTATAATTCCTTCACTATCTTTGCTCCTGGCTTCTGAGAGTTATGTTTTAAAAAAAACCCAGGAGAAAACAATGTGCAGGGGAACGGTAGTAACTTTTCCAGATTATCCATCCAGATGGCGATGGCAGCCATCAATGCATCTGTTGTGATCACATTCATGGTTTAGTTATGTGCTTTGTTTTCAAAGGCCATCATTCCTGGAGTCTGTGCAAGCATGTTAGACAATACAACAATAGTAGCAACAATCAAAGAGTGCCTTAGGGCGTTTATACACGACCCCTAAACTCCAGGGCAAATGGCTCCCAGCTCCAGAGCTTACAAATGTTTCCCCACCAGCTCCGGAGTTTACAGGAAATTAGGTGCGACCATGCCCACTTTAGCGCATCCCAGCGCACCTTTCAACTACCTGCTCTTTGGAGGTGAAAATTCCTTGATGCGGTGTAACAATAGTGAGTGCGGGGCTCTCCTCGCTTCTGTTTGTTGTTTTTTTGGCTCCCGCCCCTTTAAGAGCTACTTTACAGAGACTGGAATGTTGCCAGCAAGAGCAAGAGGCAGAACAGAGGTGAGCGGCATGCTTTTCTTTCTCTTTTTCTCCCTCCCCTCACGCAGCCAGCAGCCAGGAAGTGCGGAGGGGGTGGGGACACAGGAAGAGCGACGAACCCCTAAGATCTCTGGTCCGAATTTAAGTGGCCAGCGGATCTTAGGGGTCATGTGAAAAGGCCCATATTTGACCTTAAAAGACTTCCTACTACATTTTAATTAGAGCTTTTCTGGTTCATCTTTTTTCTCAAACACTGGAGTGAAAATTCATGACTCACATACTTATACATGACCCCATGGCCAGGTGACCTTACAGACAATGGGCAAAGTGACAATGCATTTTTTAAATTTGGAAATATATAGCAGTAGGTCCTTACAGTGCCACAATTTCTTTCTTTCTTTCTTTCATTCTTTCTTTCTTTCTCCCTCTGCTTTGTGTTCAGTGTCATGGGTGGCTATCAAACAAAAATTAAGGGATTCTGAAAAGAAATACACAATTGTACATTTTTATGTGTATAGCAGAGAAAATGAGCTTAGCAGCTGCAAAGTGTAGATAAGCAATAAGTGTTATTGGAACTTAGAGACAGAGAGACAAAGAAACATGACTTAGAATAAAACTCTTATACTGAATATATACAGTAGATATACAGATAAGCATAACAGCAGCATAACACCAAGCAATAACATATATACAAAGCAACAGAGGGTGCGGTACTGTTTCTCACCACAAACAGTCCCAGTTTTCCATTATACAAGCCAGTTCCTTTATACACATTTGGAACTCATCAGACACGATTTTAACCAATCACATTCTGACACACCATGATGTCATTAAACTATTCCACCTGTGCTAAATCACTTTAACCTCCTAGTGATTTCTAATTCCTTGCACTTGTGGCTAACATCATGACACTGCATTTTTTACTGACTCCATTTTACAAATTCTCTGTTCAGTCTGTTAAATATATATTACATACATTTTGTCAATTCTACATATTATGACAATGGCCCTAGATTCTACAATTATAAGAAATGAGAAACCTACATTATTTTCTATACATCATGCCTAATTGTGTGAGTCTACCATGTCTTCTATTACTTCGCCCTCTTTTTATTTTCTAAGAAGAGTAGCCCAAAATGTTGTTGTAACATTTTGTCATATACAGTATAGGAGTTGCTCCAATCATTGTGGGGTTTTTTTTTCCTGCTCTCAGTAGAATCCATAAAATAACTTCCCACGGGTGATGGCTTTAAGGCTTTCAGTACATTTGCTTGGCAAGCAGCATGCCATTATGTGAGATGTCTGGACCAAAGCTGAAAGCAGAGGAGCTGTCCATTCAGCAACAATTGCACCATCTTGCATGTGTTGCAAACAGAAAATAGAGAGAGACATACAGTGGACTTAAAGGTCAAGATAGGAATTCCCACCAGTAGCCCCTGCAGAGCAGGTATGAGAATGAAAAAAGGGAAAGATGTTTCTGAGGATGTTCAACTGGCAGTCATGGACACAAACTCCCAAACGGAGGGGTACATGGGCAGTAGAAACCCAATCCCTGACATTTCAGGTCCAAAGCTGGATGTCAGGAGAAGAGACATCAAACCTGAGAATTAGCAGCCCTTTGGCAAGTGATTGTTGATTCCCCAACGGTCATCTGTTGACCCTCATCTTGTTAGAATACTTAAAAGCGAACGTTTGTGGATTAATTTTTGAACTTGAATTTTAACGCACATTAAAACTATCATGTCCCTCTGTTGTTAGGGATGGCAATGGCAGCAATGTGGCAAGAGTTAGCAGTATTTGCAAATCTTGGTCAAAAGATACATGGGTGACAACTAGCAACCGGAGAAATGGTGATGGAGGCCTCATTCCAGAAGTATATTCCACCCAAAGCAGAACATGGAAGGAAGCTTTGATTCCTTCTTTCTTTCAACCACATGCAGATGCTAAAAGAAAAAAAAATAGGTTGGCATTTGATAATTTCCAGTTTTGATCCTCTTTGATGGCCTTTTAAGTCTCATAGCTCATGCTGGGCAGGTTTCAAGGGCAACAGCCTTCAGTAAGGTACATCTGAGCCTACTGCTCGGGGGGGGGGGGATATAGACATCTCTCAGAGGAATTGAACTTTCCCTTGCTGCAAATCCTCCTTGTAAATGGCATATCCAAAGGAAATACTGTACCCGAATAATGCTGTCCATTCACTGCAGATTTTCAATGTTTGTACAAGTTGTTGTTTTGTTGTTGTTGCTTAATTAAACTTGAGGCTGCTCACAGAAATGTGATCCTTTGCTTTCAGACTGAAATGGAGCAACCTGCCCTCCTATCTCAGCATGCGACTGCCGCATTCTGCTGCATGTGTAGATCAGGCCAGGGAATACAGAGGGTGTGCTCATTGTTTTAAATTAACAGCAACCACAAAGAAACCACTTCCTTGCTTGCCGTATAGTATAAGAGTGGAGAATACAAATGTTCTTCCAGCATATTTCAGAGGGCATTGGGATGCTGTCGATGACGTGCTACAATTTATTGCCTCACAGGTTCTGCAGCAGGAAACACAATTTTGCCATAAGCTGAACTCCAGGTGAGTTCCGTTTGTGAGAAACAGATCGTGTGCCTAGTGGGAGGCCGGGAAACAGGTGCCTACCCTCTGTTTTTATGTCACAATCATGCGGTGTTACTAAGAGAGCATGAAAACCACTTCTGCTGGATACCGGAGATGATTAGGAAGCACAATAACTTTACCACATGCCAGCCTAGGGTATGTGCTTGACACAATTAAAGCAGCAGAGGGTTTGATAGTTCCATAAGATGCATCAGCATCAACATTTCTTCCGAGCACTGTACCATTCTGTCCAGGGAACCAGAAACCCAACATCTTATATAAAACGTTAACTGAAATGAGAGAGGGAGTCTTACTTTGACACAACTCTAAAGGCTGTAAATGCCAGAAGTAGAAAATCAGAAGCTGAGAGAGCAGCCTTGTGATGCTTCATTACACAAAGGTTGTAACGGGAACAAATTTGGATATGAAGCGGGGGGGGGGAATGCATCTTTCTACTTGAGGGGACGCTAGAGGAGGTGTCCTCTCTTAGGAGGGCTGTCCGTTTAGCATTTAGCAGGGATCGTATTTGAAGGAGGCCAGACAAGGCAAGACTGTGCCTGGAATCTTCAAACCTGGAGAGGCTCATAAGAGAGAATATGGTCTTTCAAACATGATTCTTCGAATATGTTTCTGTACATCATATTCAGCACTTTGAAACAGGTCCAGATATAGCTCTGGAGCTGGAACGCTAGCATAGCAAAAAACGAGGGAAGACATAGCATCCTATCCCCAGAGGTGGGGGTTTAAAAAGCAAGACTACCACACTAATTAGAGATGGACTCAAACCACAGTTCAGCCGCTCAACTGAGATGGCACCATGTCCACAAAGGTGTTATGCAAATGCTGCACACTCTTTCTCACTCTCTCTCTTCTTCTTCTTCTTCTTCTTCTTCTTCTTCTTCTTCTTCTTCTTCTTCTTCTTCTTCTTCTTCTTCTTCTTCTTCTTCTTCTTCTTCTTCTTCTTCTTCTGTGTGCTGCCTTAGCCCAATTCCCTGGGTGATGCACTCTTCTTCCTCTACCTCCCCAATAGGAAGGACAGTGTGTGCTTCTCTCCTCTGACTCCTCCAATGTTGACCAACTCATAAGCAGTCCTGCCGGCTTCCCTGCCTCCAGTGCCCCTGCCTAGTCCTCTGAGTAGGCGACCGTTGGAGGAGGCAGTGGAGAAAGGCAGTCTGGGTGGGAAGGCAGGGAAGGAAGCACGTGCCACCATGGGAATGGGCAAGCATATGCAGAGGATGTGGGAGAGGGAAGTCCACAGTGCCTGCATAACAACTATGTGGGTGTGATGCTGAGCCAGCCTAACTTCTGAACTGCAGTTTGTCTCCATCTCTACTCCTTATCAAGAACATTTTGAAGAACATTTGGAACAGCTGGTGCCTGATGGTCAGTTGCCTCCCGAGGATTCCCCCATCTTCTCCTGGGAAGGCTAAATAGATAGTGGACTAAATCCAACTGGAAGGCCCACCTGGAGTCAACAACAATTACATAAACCCCATTGATTCTACAGGTCTGTTCAGATTGGGACTATCAACTGGGTAAGTCATTTGTTGTCCTGAAGAATCAAGTGCCTTCTTTTGAAGCTGAGTGTTTGTAGTTGGACATTTGTAGCGTTGATGCAATAAAACTCCAGCCTTTGCTACAAATGTAAATGCTAGACAATACTTTTGGCCTCAGAAAATGTTACTTGTTGACAGGCCACTTTGAAGAAAAGGAATTTGTCCTAAACTAGCCTGAAAAACACAGATACTTTACTCAGCCTGTTTTGCCTCCCTCACTAAATATATATTTATAAGTTCGTAAGAAAAGTGAATCCCGGAGGACAAGAACTGCCTTCAGTTCACTGAATATTTTTTTTCTTGAAGTCTTTTGAAGACAGATTCCCTTTCACAGATGTGAAGTCTTTGATGTCATGCTATTTAATTTTCCCATTAACATATAAGCACATAAATGTGCCAGAGTAGAGATGGGGGAAGGGCGATGAACTGCAACCACAAGAAACAGGTCAAAGGAATGTGTCAGAAAACCTTTTTTAAAAAAGTAACAGACTGCCTCTTTGAGAGACTGTTGCATGTACGACTCACACACTAGATAGATTATGTTTCTGATGGATGTTACATGGTGTTTACTCTGCTGCCTTAAGTCACTGCCTATGGAAAGATGATGGGGCAATAGAAAACAGCTAGTGGTTATTTTTGCTGCCTCGATGCCCTAAGCACATCCAATTTCACCTGATTTCGGAATCTAAGCAGGGTCAGCCCTGGTTAGTACTCGGATGGGAGACCACCAGGGAATACCAGGTGCTGTAGCCACCTGGAGTAGGAACTGGCAAGCCACTCCAGTATTCCTGCCAAGAAAACTCCATGGACACAGGGTCACGAAGAGTCGCTCATGACTTTAACACCACACCACACCACACCACACCACACCACACACACACACACACACACACAGAGAGAGAGAGAGAGAGAGAGAGAGAGAGAGAGAGAGAGAGAGAGAGAGAGAGAGAGAGAGAGAGAGAGAGTAGTCACTTTGCCTATTGACCCCATCAGGTCATCAGCTTCTTCCTGAGATTTCAGGCAAAAACCTAAAGATCACAGGGGGACCTCTTTATGCAAAATAATGTTTGTGGGTTTGTTGCTTATGCAATAAAAAAAGTAACTTGCAACAGTGGAATGCTACTCCATGCTTTAATCCAGGGGTTCCCAATTTTGAGTAACATGGATGTTATTGGACTGCCACTCCCAGAAGCCTTCTCCACAAGCTGTGCCAACTGTGGCATCTGGGAATTGCAGTCCAGGGACACCTGGATTACCCAAGATTGAAACCACTGCCTTAATCCAAATGGAACAAAGGGCCTTTTCACACGACCCCTAAGATCCGCTGGCCCCTTAAATTCGGACCAAAGATCTTAGGGGTTCATTGCTCTTCCTTCCTCCCCACCAGAGAAAGAGAGGAAAAAAATGCAGCTCACCTGGAGGAGCTTCCTGGAGCTCTGTTTCTCTTCTGCTTGCTTTTTTTCCTCCCACCTCTTCTCTTAAAGGGGCGGGAGGCAAAAAAAACACAAACAGAAGCCAGGAGAGCCCCGCACTGACCAGATTAAATCCGGACCTGGGGATTTTCACCCACCTCAAGCAGGTACAAGAAAGTGCAGCTGGGTTGCGCTTAGGTGGGCGGGGTCGCACTTAATTTCCTGCAAACTCCGGAGCTGGTGGGAAAACACTTGTAAGGTCCGGAGTTTGCAGCCATTTGCTGCGGAGTTTAGGGGTCGTGTATAAAGGCCCAAAGTGTGTGTAGCCATTGACAATTCCCCTAGCTTCTTCCTTGCCCTTTCCATAGCTCCCCCCCCGTGCCAATGTTATACAAATGTAAAATATACTGAAAAACCTTGGCATTGTGTAAGTGAACTACAACACAGCTATGAACTTCTGGGGATGGGAGCTAAAGATTTAGTGCAACCTCTGACACAAAATTGATGTTTTTATTGCATCCACTGGTCAGGATAGGGTCCTGATGGTTCTTTAACCCTCTATTCAGCTCTTGGAAGCATCTTGTTGATGTGTGAACTCAGAGGGATAACACAAGAAAGGCTGTTCCTCCCTTGGAAACTGTTGTTATTTTGTGGGATTTAGACATAATATTTCTTAGCACTTTAAATATACAAGCTCATGTTGGGTATCATCATCCAGTAGCCTTTTCCATTTGTTTCTGGAGAGGCTTTCAGTATGGGACCTAATGGGAATTCCTAATTCCCTTTCAAATCCTACAGAATTTAGCCTTGCCCAACTTTTTCACCTCTCTTTTTCATGGGATGAAAATGGCTGCTCGAATCTGAACTTGAACTACAAGGGACCTGTTATGACTTTTATTTTTTGAATGAAGCCCTAAGAAGTCTGGCTGGGGGAAAAAATCCTGTAAATAACTGGGGAGTGTAGTAGTCTGTGAATTTTACAAACAAATAAACCCACAGCTAAGAGAGCAATCTGGTGGCTACCAGCAAATACATCTTAGGCAGTTGACTTGGTAGGCTTGGCGGTGGACTAAAATTCTTTCGGCTGGAGATGCAGATTTGTTCCTGGATTTTTTTGGGAGAAATGAGCTATGGCCGGTACCCATGACTGCTTGCCCCAGGACATGTTGAGCTGTCCATAGTAAAGTGTCAAGTCACAACATATTGGAAGTAATGCAGTGTGTGTGATGAAACATCTTATGTAATTACACATGTGAAAAAAAGGACAGAGAACTGCACCACGAAGTGCTTCTTGGCAACATCACTTAAATTCGTAAGGATTTGCTCAATGCAACCATATCATTGCTTTTTCATATTCAGGCAGAGAACGAGGATTTATCTACACCTGACAATCCTGGCCTGTTTTGTCATCACTTAGCATGGATACATACGCATTTTTCTTCTTATCATTCATTCCCCAGCAGTATTATGTCTCTTGGTAGAGTGTGATTTTTTTTTGAGGGGGGAGGCTAGAAAAACTCTGTAGCTATACAGCAGATAGTGCAGGGACCTACAGAGCAGAATTAGGTTCAAGTCTTCCCAGAGTAGACCAGCCCTTATGGCCTAATTAACTGGCACTCGTGGGCTCAATAATCCAGAAAAGAGAATTCAAGAGAAAGAACAAAAGTAAAATTCAAGAGAAATAATAAAAAATAACTCACAGTTCTGAACAGACATTTAAAAAAAACATATTGTAGAAAATTACTGGTTAGAACAAGAAGTGTCAGCAGAGGTCTAGAAGAATCTGGCATACTATATTTGCATAACTACGCTAACTGCATAACTTGCCAGCAGACTACTACCTAACTAGCACTCACACATAGCTGATTGGAGAGGAATGGACATCAAATAGAAAAGGAAGAGAAAATACTCTAAGGCAGAAAGACATGGCTCTCTTTAAATTTAGAGGCAGAGAGGAGACAATTAGTCACTGCTGGATTGACTGGAACTCAACTGAGTTCAAAAAGGACCTTTTAAAGGCAACATATCAAAGCTGAAAATAATTCCAACAATTTTCCCAGCAGCAATCTTAAGTGTACAGTACTGGCAAGAGAATTGTTAAGTGGAGGCTTGAACATGGGTAAGAAGTTGGGGGAACTCATAGCATACTTCTCTCCATGAAAAGTTAAGGCTAAACATATTTTGAGACTATCTCCCCCGCACTCCACATCTAGTTAAAAAAAAAAAAGCATAGCATTAATGTCATAAATAAGTTTGAAGATGAATGCCTTTTCTTTTTTAGAACACCAAATTGCAACACAGGAAGCAAAGTGCTGATCCTCCAATCTGTGGCATTAGAGCCTCTGAAGAACTGTTAATAAGGTAGATTCAGCAATTAGAGTAACTAACTTTGCCTGGAAATGTGCTATTAGCAGGATTGTCAGACATGGCAACCGTGAAGGAAGGGGGAATGGTACAAATGAGGTCCCATGGGGCTTGTGGATTAATCAGAAGCTTCTTCAGCTGTTCTCATGAAAAGATTTCACGGCCTGCTGTGGCTGATCCTGGAAGTCCCCATGTTGCAGCAGGAAACAGGTACTGTATTCCCACGGGTAACATCTCTGCGTGAGTGTGTCACTGGTGAGAGGCTGCATCCCGTCACATACAGTGGTACCTCGACTTATGAATTTAATCCGTTCCAAATGCATGCTCTTAAATTGAACTACTCTTAAGTTGAGATACCTATCTAAAATATTTAAAAAAAAGTTTAAAAAAATGAAAAAATGAAAAAATATATTTGCAAGTCAAGCAGGCCATATCTAAAATTTGTAAGGCGGCAGTTAAAATTCCAACAGTTTTCTACTCTTAAGTTGAATTGCTCTTAAGTCAAGCTGCTCTTAAGTCGGGGTACCACTGTATTTTGCAAACAGAAGGTCTCGATTTTACTAAGCTCCAATATAAAGAATCTCAGGTGGAAAGGGCTTCACAGATTCTCCGGGGAGAGCAGACAAGATGACTCTGTTCTCTGAGTATCTGTGGCACATTAGGCAACATTGGTCTAAATGAACCAACGACACAACCTGCAATGAATGAACCAAATGTATTCTGATCATAGATGGACAGATCCCTTACACTAGAAAACCAGCATGTGTAATGGTTAGACCAGTGGTTCTCAACCTTTGGGTCCCCAGATGTTCCTGAACTGCAACTCCCAGAAACTCCTTCCAGCACAGCGAGTGGTGGAGGCTTCTGGGAGTTGCAGTCCAGGAACATCCAAGGACCCACAGGTTGAGAACCACTGGGTTAGACCATTGAGCTGGGAACTGGGACAGCCAGGTTTACTCCCTACTGAGCCATGAAGCTCACTGGGTGACCTTGGGCCTTAGACCACCTCACAGGGTTGTTACTAGGACAAAGTGGGAAAACAGCCATGTCTAGTGCCTTGAGATCAATGAAGAAAAGGAGGGAGGTACGTAAATGAAACAGTCCATCAGAAACAAAAACTTTGGCTTCTCTTGTTAATCCTGGCTGCTTTAAAATGTTTTTTTCCTTTATTTTATTTGTCTCTGAAAAAGCCCTTTCTAAGTGTGTGTGTGGGGGGGCTCTGATTTTTTTTAAATAAACTGCTGATCAGTACCAACCTTCCAGAAAATTAGAAACATTGTCCCAACTTGAGAGCATGGAGGGAGATCAGAACTTTTGACCCTAGCAGTCAGGATCAAATTAAAGGCCTCTCAGGAGGATCATTTTTAACTCCTTTCTGGTCATTAACAAGAGATTAAAGACATTAAAAAGACATTTAAAGGAGATTGTGTTTCTGGTGTAAAAATATCCCCAAATATATTTTAAAAATACAGAATAAATATTAAGATTACTCATTTTTGCTTTGTTGTTTGGGATTGTCTGCATCTTTATTAGCAGAGCTTTGGCTATTCCACCGATCCTGTCACTATACAATCATTTGGTCATTAAGGGAAAAAACCCCTATGGGTAATGACTTCCAAAATATCTAGTTATTCACTCGGCTCTGGTCTTGCAAACCAACATTTCTTGTTAGTTTGTTTGCTCTTCCTACTGCCACCACGTCCTTGAAATATTGTATTTTGCATTAAGTTCTGCTCAGATTTTAGAAAGGAACTTCTATAGTTTCTCTACTGTGTCAACCCATGTCTTTTCCTACTGCTCCACCCCAGTTTCCCCAGAAGTAAAGTCTATTCTGGATACTTTTGTATTTCCCTTATATGTGCATGGGAGAATAGGCTCAGTTTACTCATTTTTGCTTTTGTCATTGATCAGGTGAGATGGATGCTGACAAACTGGGGAAGAAGTTCAGAGGAGAGCAATCAAGATGAACTGGCAGGTGGGTTGGTGGTGGAAACCAAGCCTTATGAGGAAAGACTGAAAGAACTGGGCATCTTGAGCGTTGAGAAAAGAAATTTGATGGCACTTTTCAAATATTTGGAAAGGCAGAGCCGGGGCAGGATGAGTTCTTAATCATCCCTGAGGGTAGCATACACAACAACGGGCACAGGTGACAAGAAGCCAGATTTCAGTTATATATCAGAAAATCCTTCCTGACTGTTAGAATAGTAGGGCAATGGAACCGATTCCCTCAAAAGGTGGTGAGCGCTCCAACACTGCAGGCATTCAAGAGAAATTTAGACAACCAGCTGGCAGATACCCATTGCTCCTGCATGGATCAAGGCTTGATGGCCTTATAGGTCTCTTCTGACTTCATGATTCTACGATTCTATGATCCAGGCTTGACTGGATCAAACACCGAGTTCTTTTCTAGTTGTCTTCTGTATCTATACAGCATTCCTCTGACCTCGGATGTCAATTTTGGTCCCTATCTTTCTCCACTCTCTTTGTTTCATATAGTATGGATGATTTTGACCTTGATTTCTTGTGATAATCTTTGGGAAGACCAACTTCTTCCCTTGTTTAAAATGTCAAAAGTCAGACATATTTGGGAAAACATGCACACAACTTGTCCATAGAGCTTTTGGTGTCATATAGCTTGTCTGCCTCAATTTTGCATGATACATAAGAACATAAGAACACAAGAAGAGCCATGCTGGATCAGGCCAAAGGCCCATCGAATCCAGCTTCCTGTATCTCACAGTGGCCCCACCAAATGAGTCTGGGAGTGCACGAGACTAGATATCTGTCTCCTGATACCACTCCCCTGCATCTGGTCCTTGAGGTACCCCGATTTTAAGCCTGGAGATTACACATCTCCATCGTGGTTTGTAACCTGTGATGGACTTTTCCTCCAGGAATCTGTCCAATCCCCTTTTGAAGGCATCCAGGCCAGATGCCATCACCACATCCTGTGGCAGGGAGTTCCACAGACTAGACAAGGAAGGGGTTTGGAAACCGGAACATACTGTAGCTTTGTAGTGTGCGTTCTATGGATTGGGCATGGCTACATTAGTTTAACCAAGAGGTAAAAAGGTTTGTAGATTTCTCCGTTGTACATGCTGTACTGACCCACACTTGTTTCACCCCCTCATTAGTTGAAAACTAATTACTCAGGTCTTCAACATATTTTGGTTCAGAGGATAAGAGCCACACCCCAGCTCTTCTAGCTTTTGTCTTCTCCCAACACCCATAATACAGCTGATCTTTTGGAATCCTCTATCACGGGGTGGTTCTACATGAAAGAAGATTATGTTGGGATGTGTGTGCACTGTATGTGTATGTAAATATCTAGTTTTAAAAGCCAGCAAATTCAATTCTTAAAGAAACCCTCTGGTTTATTAATTAATGCAGGATATTGAGCTTCTGTACCAGGATTCAAATAACCTGGCCTGATATTGCTGTACATTATTGTGCCCCTGTTGCCAGCATGAGATAGCTTTAGATAGCAAAGCTATCTAAATGATGACAATACCAATGCCAGCAGTCAAGATGGTCTCTTGTACTCACTACCAGTCATAAAGTGACACCACACAAGGGGAAATTCCAGAAGCTGTATGTTTTCTTTCATCAGTTAACCACATTCTCACCCAAACACAAAACAATTGTCGGAGTTTGCTTCACATGTGAGTTTCAGTCTGTACAAATCAAAAGTTAGTCAAGAAAGGGAGCATATAAGGCGAAAAGATCTATATGACAGTGATTATGGCCATTCTGTCCAGTGCGAGGCAAACCATTTTGGGAGCATTGCTTAAGAAGGTAGAATGGTAAAGAAGCCCAGAATTAAAGAAACAAATAAATGAGTGTGTGGACACAACCAAGATTTTAGAGACAGGCCATTATTAGAAACAGAGACTGTTCTTCTGGTCACAAGCTCGAGATCCTTTAGAGATCAGATTTCACAACCTCAAAAACACTGCCTTAGTCATTTTCTGCAGCATTAACATATTTTCAGCCTTAAATTCTGGGTCCTCTCTTCTATGTGGCCTGAAAGCTATTTAAGGTAATTCACACTGTAGGATGGTAGAAGCCATTCTGATGTGCCACAGTCCCCAAAGTAGCTTTCTTTTTCTTTATATCCTCTTGTTATCTTCTCTTTCTCTAGATGTCACTGTCTCATAACCAAAAGAAAATAGCTCTCTTCTTGAAAGTGAGAAGTACATGGAAAGCAGGCTGTGAACTGAATTACTGGGCCACGGTTGTCATATCAACAATAAGGTTTCCCCAGCAACTAATGGAATAAATTATTTTAAAGATTTATTTGCATATCCTTTGCAAAAATGGACATTACATAAAGTGTATATTATTTCCTCTTTACAGTTATGGGAGTAATTAAAGGCAGATCCTCCAGCTGTTTTTATGTTAACACCAGTGACTGTAAATGAGTTTTGTTAAGATAATTGATGCCAATGGATTTAATGAAGATTTGGCACTTGATCTAAAGTGTTACCAGTTTTTTCCATCCCGACCATTTACATATTTCCAAAGTGTTAGCTTGATTACTGAGAGAGAGAGAGAGAGAGAGAGAGAGAGAGAGAGAGAGAGAGAGAGAGATAAATTATTACTCTAAGTTTATTTGACAAGATAAACCTCCAGCACCACACAGAGTAGATTATATATGCAAAATTCTGCTGTGAAAGAAATTTAATATATTTCTCACTCAAGGAGGCAAACAGTTCCTTCTGAGTTAAGAATAATATTCACACCACGATTCAGATGGGGAAGGCACTCTCTAAATATGGGGGCCTATTTCACCTACATGGGTATGTTGAGTTTTTATAAAATAAAAAACAAACATAAATTAAATATTGTGAATAAAGTTGACTTACCTGTTCCTTACTAGAAGGCACTACAGGAGTGTTTGGGGAGTGGCAATACAGGTGAGGAAATTAAGCTGAGGTTCTGTCCTGCCTTGGGTAGCTGTAGGCAATCTAGCAGCCAAAAGTGTATTTAAGGAAAGGCTCTGGTATTACACTTGACTGAATCTGGTTTAGATTCAGTCACACCAACTTGCTAGCTCTGCAAGAGCTGTTTGCTTGTTGTGTGTTATTCTGCCTACTCTTTATGCTGTATACTTACTTAAAGTTAAGGGCTCTACTTTACTAGTAGTATACATTTAAAGTTTAAGTTACAATTCTGGGTTCTTTCGTTGTGTTGTGAAAGGGATTGCTGAGTATAAGCAGGTATAGAGCTGTTTTAAGTTGTTTATATAGAGCTGAGTATCAAGCATTGTGAATTTCTGATTAATGTATACATTTTTTTGTCAAACAATACAAATACTCTATTTTACTACAGAATTGAGTTCATTGGCATCCTTCAGTCTCGAAAGACAATGGTATCATGCCTGGAGTAGAGATCCTAAAAACAACACCTAGTGTGACTAAATAGACCAATTCGGAAATGGCAGTCTCTACCGCACTAGGGGCAGATGTATTCTGTTTCTTGCCCAGTCCTCGAGTTTCGTACTTTCCATGCCTGCCTCTTTTCCTCTGCCTGTTGGACAAATGCCTCTTCAAATTTATGTAGACCATGCTGTATCTCTTGCCTCCAGACAGTGCGATCGGAGGTCAGGGTTTTCTAACTGTTGAGGTCCATTCCCAAGGCCTTCAGGTCTCTCTTACAGATATCCTTACACCGCAGCTGTGGTCTCCCTCTGGGGCGCTTTCCCTGCATTAGTTCTCCATATAGAAGATCTTTTGGGATCTGACCATCATCCATTCTCACAATGTATCCAAGCCAGCGTAGGTGTTGCTGTTTCAATAAAGTGTACATGCTAGGGATTCCAGCTCAATTCAGGACTATGCTATTTGGAACTTTGTCATGCCATGTAATGTTGAATATTTGCCTAAGACAGCGCATATGGAAGGTATTAAGCTTTCTTTCCTCTCGGGCATGGATGGTCCAAGACTCGCTGCAATACAAAAGTGTGCTCAGTATGCAAGCTTTATAGACCTGTATCTTTGTATGTTCTCTCAGCTTCTTATTGAGCCATACTCTCTTTGTTAGTCTGGAAAACATAGTTGCTGCTTTACCTATACGTTTATTCAGCTCAGACTCTAGTGAGAGTGTATCTGAGATAGTTGAGCCAAGATACACAAAGTCATGGACAACTTCCAGTTCTTTTTCAGAAATTGTAATGCGAGGAGGAGAGTCCACATTCTGGCCCATTATTTGTGTTTTTTTCAGGCTGATTTCTAGCCCAAAATCTTTGCAAGCTTTACTAAAATGGTTCATGAGTTGTTGGAGATCTTCGGAAGATTGAGCAGTAATGGCGGCATCTTCAGCAAAGAGGAGATCCCGCAAACACTTCATCTGTACCTTAAACTTTGCTCTCAATCTAGAGAGGTTGAAGAGTTTTCCATCTGATCTGGTCTGGAGATAGATACCCTATGTTGAAGTTCCAAAAGCATACTTCAGCATGATAGCAAAGAAGATCCCAAACAAGGTTGGCACAAGGACACAGCCCTGCTTCACTCCACTTCGGATGTGGAAGGGATCTGACACCAGGCCATCAAAAACTACATTGCCTTTCATATCCTCATGAAAAGAGCTAATGATGTTAAGGAGCTTGTGTGGGCATCCAACCCGGAGGAGTATTTTAAAGAGTCCATCCCTACTAACCATATCAAATGCCTTCGTAAGATCTATGAAGGCTACAAAAAGTGGCTGTCCTTGTTCCCTGCATTTCTCCTGCGACTGCCTGAGGGAAAATACCATATCAGTAGTGGACCTGTTGGTTCGAAAGCCACACTGTGATTCTGGGTAGACACTCTCTGCAAGTATCTGGAGCCTCTTCAGTATAACATGTGCAAACAGCTTCCCGACAACACTAAGAAGAGAGATACCACGATAGTTGTTACAGTCACTCCTGTCACCTTTGTTCTTATAAAGCGTAACAATATTAGCGTCCTTCATATTCTGTGGTACTCCTCCTTCCCTCCAGCAAAGGCAGAGGATTTCGTACAGTTCAGTGGCAATGATCTCTTTGCAGCACTTCAGAACTTCAGCAGGGATGTTATCTTTTCCAGATGCCTTGCCAGAGGCAATTGAATCTAGAACTACATTTAGTTCTTTTAGTGTTGGTTCATGGTCAAGCTCCTCCAAGACAGGCAAGCACTCAATATTATTTAAGACTTCTTTGGTTATTGTGTTTTCTCTGGAATATAGTTCAGAGTAGTGCTGCACCCAGCGTGCCATCTGCTGCTCATGATTCTGGATGATCTCACCTGAAACAGTCTTTAAGGGTGCAGCTTTCTTCTGTATTGGCCCTAAGGCCTGTTTAATTCCGTCATACATCCCCTTGATGTTACCTGTATCAGCTGCCATCTGAATCTGAGAACACAGTTGCAGCCAGTAATTGTTAGCACATTTCCTGGCAGTCTGCTGGACTTTGTTATGAACAGCTCACAGGGCCTGTAGGTTGTGCTCGTTGGGACAAGCTTTATATGCAGTCAAGGCTCTCCTCTTTTCCTCAATAGCTGGAATTGAGTGGGTCTATGTTATTTCATTATATTAGTTCTCTTTACATTGTTTATCTTTTTTCATGGGAGATGGCCATTTGCTGTGAGCTTTGTTGTTAAGTTTGGAGTTATTAATTTACCTATTCCAACAGGGTACACAAAAGTTCATCTGAACTCCTCAGGTGGCTATATATGTATTCTCCAGATCTCCCACTAGTTTTCTGACAGATTCTGCAAATTATTATCCCATGTATTCTCCAGATCTCCCACCCAGAAGCACTAGTTTTCTGACAGATTCTGAAAATTATTATCCCAAACCATCCAGTAACTTTTCCCAGTTGTTGAATTTCCTATGTCCACCAACCTGAATGACTTATGAACTGTAAATGTCAGCCCCACAACTACTTATGCAATATTCTGTTGAACACAACATCTATTTAATGTTACAAAGAAAAGGGGAACAAACACTGTGTTCACAATGTAGAGCCTTATCTCTACAAGGAGATGATACTAAATTTTATCATTGGGGTGCCTCCTCTGTGGAATGTCAGCCACAGGGGGAGTGCCGAGCTTGGTACCTTTCACCTGTTGTCTGTTCTGTTGGGATATATTAATGGATTGCTGGGAGATTGGTGTATTATTTGATATTATGTGCTGCAGTCTGATTAAAGGAGGAGTCGTAGACACAAAACATATATGAAAAATATACTTTATCTCTATATTCTAAAGGGAAAGGGTAGACGGGATGATCTATGAAAATAATAAAAGACTCATTGAATATCTGTACAGATAAATATACAAGATAGAAAATAGGGCAACAGCAGTTGTGTTAAAGCTCATTAAAAAAAGGAGATATAAGGAGCTATACACATATATACTGCCTTGCTTATTAAAAATACAAAAGAGTAAAATACAAGCTTACATAGCAATAAAACAGGAGTAATTCTCCAACTCTCTCTATGGCTCTGGAAACAAACGCCAACATCAGGCAGGTCAGGCCGAGGCCGAGGAGTGAGTTTGAGGCTAGAGCCATTACTTAAATAGTGAGTTCTTAAAGAGATATACAAACTGCTGACTCATACTGAGATTAGTTTTGCCATATGTTTGGATGTAGGCCTTGCTATGCCAACACCCCTTCTCAAGGTCTAACATACAAAACATTATGGCATCAAAATTCATCTATGGTCAATTCCATTTGAGTCCAGGTCCAACACATTTAACATATCTCGCAAGTACAAAAGTATCCATTTATTCCTTTCTAATGCAGGTAATTTACTGATTTCTTTAAAGTTTGCTGGTTCAGTTATGGTTTGAAGGTTTTCACAGAAACCATACCTCTCTGGAGGTTTGCCTTTGTTGCTCCTCTCAGATCGTCTCACAGTGGTTGTTACATCTGTTTCACATGGTCCAGTTCCTGTTTCCCCTTCTGTTCTGATAAATTCATTTGAAGGTGGACTTGCCATCTGACTGGCAGTCTCTACAGGTAACCAACTGACCATTTCTTGTGAAACATCCTCTCTATTTTGGGGATCAATGGCCACTGTACTCTGAGACATCTGTTTCTTTAAATTACTCTCATCTATATACACCACATTGGAACATTTTACTTCCAGTGTCTCTGGGTTAAAGATTTTATACCCTTTACCTCCAATAGGATACCCAATAACAACGCCAATTTCAGCGCGGGGATCCAGCTTTCCTCTCTTTTCCTTTGGGATATAGGAATACGCTTTGGCTCCAAAAGCCCATATATGTTTTAATCTAGGTTTCTTTCCAAACCATAGTTCAAAAGGTGTTTTACCTGTTACTCTGCTAGGGACTCTGTTATGCAAATAAGTTGCAGTAACAGCTGCTTCGGCCCACAAGGTGTTGGGCAATTCTGCTTGCATCAGCATAGATCTAATCATTTCTTGCAAAGTACGATTTAATTTTTCAGAACATCCATTCTGTTGTGGCGAATGGGATATAGTTACTTTATGCTCTATTCCTTCTTGTTCTAAGAATCTCTTAAACTCTACATTACAATACTCTCCTCCACCATCAGTACGTAATGTCAAAGGTGCCTGACCAAAACGGTTCTTAATTGCAGCTACATAAGTTTTAAATTTCTCAAGAGTCTCATCTTTACTTTTAAGAATATATATGTAACTATACTTGCTCTTGGATTCAGTAAAGGTAAGAAAATATCTATTTCTACCTGCGGATAAGGGCATAGGACCCACTAAGTCTGAATAAACCTCTTCTAAAAATTCTTTGTCCTGTAGACTAGCTTTTCCTGTATAACTAGGAGCAGTTCCCTTTGCTTTTATACAAATTTCACATCTCTCTTTCATCTTATCACATTTAGGAGCATTAATCCCACATTCTAATAACAGTTTTTCAATGCTTTGCATATTTCTGTGTCCCAATTTTACATGCCAGGAATAAATACAGTTTTTATGATCACAAGTGCCTTGCCTAGTTTGACATATAGGATTTCTTTGATGTGTTTCAGTATGCTCCTTATCACTAACATCAATGATATAATGAAATCCATCCTCTTCTTCAACCTTTAATATGAGGCCAGTCCTGTTGTTAATAATCTTTCCTGTATCACCTTTAAGTATAACTGTATAATCATTATTCACAATCCTTTTAGTACTTAGTAAATTATTTGATGCTTCAGGAACATAGGCTACATTTGTCAAGGTGAGTTTCACAACTTCATTTCTAGATGTAAGGACCTTTAAAGGTACTGTTCCTGTTCCAAGCACATTTAACCTCTGCTGGTTTGCTTGCAATATCTTTGGTCTATTCTCAGTGTCAAGCTCACTAAAGCTTTCTCTGTATTTGCAAACATGTATGAAACTACCACTATCAATGAGGAAATGTCTCTTATCATTTGCACTTTCATCATTAGATATCTGGAACAATTGATTACCTTTGTTTTGAGTACCTCTATTACCATTAAAACTTTGGTCACACCTTGCATTGAATTTACCATGAGATAGGTTACAATTTCTATGGTTGTTAAAATGTCCCTTCCTACTAGGTAACATTGTCACTTTGGGAGCATTTCTAGGTGTTTGAGCTTCCGTGCTCTTAAATCTACAATATTTGGCTACATGACCAGTTCTTGAACACAAATAGCATCTTATTTCCCTTGAATCAGGTCTCATAGTTAATACAGGCATTTCAGAATTGTTACTCACTGCCCTTTTAAGTCCAGAGTCTCTTAAATAAGCTATTGTGTATTCCACATCCACCTTTGCAGTGTACTCTAGCATAGCCTTTTGGTTTGCAAAAGATTGTGGTAGGCTTAGCAATATACAAGTATTAAACTCTGAATCAGATATTTCTGCACCTGCAGATTGAAGCTCAGATACAATTTTTAACATTTCATCTAAATGTGCATCAATACTAGCTCCTTCCTTCATTCTCATGCTATACAATTTCTCCTTTAAGAATATAACATTTTTACTTGACCTAGTGAAATATTTCTTCCTTAAAGCATCATAGAGTCCTTTAGCTGTTCTATACTTGGTAACCAAAGGTGTCTCATGATCTTCTATACAGGAGTACAGCAACATTAAAGCTTTGGCATCTCTCATTTTAAATTGAATCTGTCCTTGCTGGCTTTCAGGCATGTGTTCTTGTTCTATAGCAGCTAAGCAGTCTTGTACTTGGAGGGAAACTCTCAATCTAGCGTCCCACATTTGGAAATTCTGATAGCTCAGCTTGGGAATTGGGAACATGCCAGCACCGTTCATTACATGCAGCTGAGGTTGGCTTGAAGCATGCGGCTGGTCCGAAGCTGTGTCTTTGGGCGTAGTCATCTTAAAATGCTGCTAAATGCTGTCCTCAAGTAATGGCAAAAATTCCTTTTAGCTCTTCAGTAAAAACTCCAACTTGAATTAAATGAGAAGGCTTTATCAGGGAAAGTCTTACAGTCTCTTAGCCAACTCAAAACATTGACTCCCTTTTGTCCGTCAACCTTATCAGAGGCAAGCAATGCAAAAGCATTCTCCAGTTCAAAGAATGAAAAGAATGTCTGCAGAGAAAAAGGCTTCCGTCTTAAAAAAAAATCCAAAATCCAAAAACAATCTCGGCGTCTTCTCCAAAACAACTTATCAGTCTGCAGCCTACAAAAATAACACCAAACTTAAAAAATCCCAACCATCCTCAGCTACCATATTTTGTTGGGATATATTAATGGATTGCTGGGAGATTGGTGTATTATTTGATATTATGTGCTGCAGTCTGATTAAAGGAGGAGTCGTAGACACAAAACATATATGAAAAATATACTTTATCTCTATATTCTAAAGGGAAAGGGTAGACGGGATGATCTATGAAAATAATAAAAGACTCATTGAATATCTGTACAGATAAATATACAAGATAGAAAATAGGGTTGTTAAGTTTGTGTTAAAGCTCATTCCAAAGGGGAGATATAAACTCCTCTATACACATATATACTTCTCTTGATCTACTAAAAATACAAAAGAGTAAAATTCAAAATTATTATCCCAAACCATAAAACTTTTCCCAGTTGTAATTCTCCACCAACCTCTATGACTCTATGAAAAAAAGCCCCCAACATCAGGCAGGTCAGGCCGACAACATCTATTTAATGTTTGAAAGAAAAAGAACAAACACTGTAAATAGTGAGTTCTTCTAAAGAGATGATACAAACTTTATCATTGAGGTTAGTTTTGCCATATGTTTGGATGTAGGCCTTGCTATGCCAACATGTTCTTCCCAGCCTTTTAACTATTTTGAGTATTTCTGAGGAGTTTCCATCTTTTTCCTTTCTGGTGGCTACTGCTTGTTCCATGTTACCTACTTTAATATCCAGCACATACTGTCCTAGAATCAATGAAGAAAGGTGGCACACATTTTTAGGATGAGCGAGTAAAGAGTTCATAAAAACAGCAACAAGGGGAGCATGTGTTACTGCCTCAGAGGGTGCTAGTCTAAAATAAACAATCACAAACAGGAAGGCAAAGGAGGCTAATACTGAGTAAAAATTCCATTTCTGTTTTCCATTGAGTACAAGTCTAAAGAACCAGATTCATTCAATCGCTCATTCAGTCACTCATTTTGTAAGCGTGCAAGCACCTCTCACTATTAACTATTTTACGGTGTTGGCTGCCTTAAGCTACTGCATGGAAACACAAAGAAAACAAATTTCCTGGAAGGGTGCTTGAACACCAGGGTAGCCCACTTAGCAATTCTCTGACACTTCCTCTGGCATGTTGAGACTGGACTACTTTTGGAAGGAAGCCATGTGGCCATGTGGCCTTGGGTTCTACCTTGGGTTCTCCACATTCAGAGGCAATGTAACAACGTAAATGATGGATCCTGGCACCAACCAATAAAAAGGTGCCTACTGTGCAGTGCTTGGGAAGACCCTGGAAGCATCTGCCAGCAGGAACTGTTTGTCACACTGTCTGAGATATTCCAAGAGTTGCTGCCTAAAAATAGATATATAATTTCCCAACACTCATCCAGCTACTGCTGGAGACCGAGTGCTGGATTAGATTATGGTGCTTTGTTCAACTCCAGAAAAACAGGTTTATAAAGCTGGCTTTGAATTTGTCCATCCATCCATCTTCCTATGGATTGTATTATACTGGATGATAAGTGAATTAGAGATAAATCACACAGACAGACAGACAGACAGACAGACAGACAGACAGACAGACAGACAGACCATATAGCCTCTAGCAAGTGATGAAATTTTTTCCAGTTCCCAACAGACATCTCAATTTCAACAAAGATCTAGCTAGCATAAGCATTAATTTCCCTTTTGTCTATCTAACATGTACTATATTAGTCTCCTTGTGGTGCCTGAACTTAATTTAATCAGAGTTGCTATGGTGAGCACTAGAAGAAAATAGTTCATTACCTGATTTTTTCAAGTGTTGTTTGGGTGCTTTTTAATAGGCACAGGGTAGTTTCTAAAAGAGTCAACGAGTGTGTTTTTTAGAGGGAAGTTCTTCCTCTGCGGTGTCTCTTTTCTCTTGGAGTCCTAGCTGGATATGTTTGAGGCCTCTTCTCTTCTTTCTCTCTCTCTCTCTCTCAACACCTTGTCCCTGGGTGACATGATCAAATCCTATCATTTTCAGTGTCACCTCTACACAAATCCCACCTGAAATTTTAGTTATGAGCAGAATTTTCCCCTGTATCCATTTACCTTAAACTGCCTTTCTGATATTTCCATTTGGATGCTTCACTGTCTTCACAAAATCAGTTTGTCCAAACACTGAATTCTTCATATTTTCTTCCAATTCCTTCCTTTTATCCTTAAGAGGCACAATGCTTTGTCGTTACCTATAACTAACCGCTATTTTCACTGTTGCCCATATTCAGTCCATCATGAAGCAGCTGGGTCTTGTTTTACCAACTAGACAGATGGCTCTTTTCCTTAGTCCTCTCTGTTAGATTAAATTTTAGGTCCTGATCTTCAAGTGCTTGCTGCAATCCTCTCTCGGGTCTCTTAACCCGATTTCCCAAACTTGACCTGGAAATTTGATGGGTATCACACCTGAAATCGTTACACTCCTGGGATCCATCCCATGCTCCTGATTTGTGATGGCATGGCTCTCCATTGCTCTTTGCCACTTCTCTATGCTCTTACATACCAATACATCCCTGCTTGTGACCATCACTCTATCACCCCTACTGCCCTGAACCATCAGATGGCTTCATGCTATCTCATATAAGTTGGCCCTATGTATGTTCCAAACTGTTAGCCTGCAGCTTCTTCTAACACATCTTCCTTAACTGCCAGATAGCTCAGTTGTTTAGGCATCTGGCTGTGGAACCAGAGTTTGGGGGTTCGGTTTTCCACTGTGTCTTCTTGACAGGAGATTGGATTGATGTTCCTCAGCCCCCTCCCAGTTCTGGGGTTCTAACTTTATTTTGCTTGATTCTTCTTTGCTTGCTTGCCTCTGTACCCTTCTTAATAAATAAATAAATAAATAAATAAATAAATTTTTAAATGAAGCCTTTGAAATCATACCAGAATCCTAGGTTTGCCAGGTCTCATAGCTCCAGCTGAATTGCCATCCAGTACCACCAGTGATTCTCAGAGTCTACAAGTAAGAAAGCAAATCTTAGGTGAGCAGTGTTGGAGAGGAGGAAACTTTGATTTTATAATGTATGGCAGACTTAAAGGCTGGGAGGTCACAACTGTCACCAAGGCTCAGTGAATCAGCACCAAAATGCAGTGACGTAGCTAGAGTTTGGAGCACTTAGGGAGGAAGTCAGTTTTTGTGCCCTCCCCTCCCTCCCAACTGTGTCTCACCCACCCAGCAAGAGGCCCCAAATCATGGGAGAACAGTGGGGGAGGGAAATAAGTGTCTTTCCTTCTCTTGCCCTCTTTGTGGGTCTCCTTTCCAATTAAGGCTATCCTGTGCGAAATGCAGAGCGTGCAGATAGTGCCAAGCAGGCAATTCTCCCCCCCAGCATCACCTCCTTAGCACACTTCCCCCTTCTCCTTTTCCCCAGCTAAGGCTTGGTGATCATTAGCCCAGGGAAAGGAGGAGAGGGAAGCAGGCAATGGGATCCCCACCCCAAGCAGCACCTCTGCCACACCTTTTCCTCTCCTCCTTTCCCTGGGCTAACAATCGCCAAGCCTTAGTGGGGTTTAGGGTGGGGGGAAGGAAGAGGGGGAGCAATCTACAGAGGTGCTGTGTGGGTAAAAAAAATTGCCTGCTTCCCTTTCTTCCTTTCCCCCAACTAAGGATTACCAGGCCTTAGTGGGGCAGCAGGAGGACTGCTGGCAGAATGGCGCTTGGCTTCTTCCTCCTGCTCCCCCTCCAGGCACCCCCAGATTGCTGTGGGCCCCAGGGCAAATGCACTCTTCCGCCCCTCCCCAGTTACACCAGTGCCAAGGTGTTTGTATGTAAGTTGGGCACATCGTAGTAATTCATGTGTGTGTGTGTGTGTGTGTGTGTGTGTGTGTGTGTGTGTGTGTGTGTGTGTGTGTGTGTGTGTGTGTGTGTGTGTGTGTGTGCGCACGCAGAAATTCACATTGCCTGAGTTTTGTCCCTCTCTCTCACGCACCAAAGCATGCATATTCTTTTGCAGTTGTTGCACAACTGCCCCTTCTCCTGTGAGATCACTAGAAATGGGAATGCCTGGCATCTTATGGAGGCAGAACATGTCCTACTCCGCAGATATGGTGATGCAGTAAATTGGTACATGTCTCTATGACATGACCTCTCAGCATTTGGTGCACATCAGTATTCATGTGTGTATACTTGCAATCCTGGTAATTTCTGTGAATATCTCCTGGTTTTCCAGCATATGAATGACAAATATTGACAATCATGGAGAAGTAAGCATTCATAGTATTATGGAGTTGTATATCACTTGGTTAGACCCCACCCCCAATAACAAACTGAGAGCAAGAACAGCCCTAACCTATGCCTATCAGGCATCTGATTGAGTATGTCCAGTACATCACCCTTTGAAAAAACAATGATCTGTTTGTTTCCGATCTACAAACTGTTGGATAGCTCAGTGGCTTAGATATGCAGATATCTTCTTCTTTGTGAAGATGAAGTTGAGTCTTGGCAACTGGACTACTTTTCTTGAAAGACTGAAATGTTTTGCTGCTCATCCAAACAGGCTGACAAAGCAGTTTGGATGAGCAGCGAAACATTTCAATCTCAGAAAAAAAGTCTAGTTGCCATGACTCAACTTCCAGATCTTCTTCTTCTTCTTCTTCTTCTTCTTCTTCTTCTTCTTCTTCTTCTTCTTCTTCTTCTTCTTCTTCTTCTTCTTCTTCTTCTTCTTCTTCTTCTTCTTCTTCTTCTTCTTCCACCATGAAATACCACCGAATATTCAGCTGAAATCTACCCTCTTCTATCTTAAGCCTATGAGGTGTGTAACTCCCCTCTAGGGAGCTAAATGCAATTGTTACTCCTCCTCTGTTTTTACCTGTGTATCCTGGAGTGTTCAGAGATTTCAAACAGATCATTGTATGGAAACATTGGACACCATCGCATTTCAGATGTTTGCGAGAACTTGTATATTTTAACAGCCTCTTTTATATAAGAAATAGTGTATTAATGTCATACAGCAAAGAAGAGAAACTCGAAAATAGAAGAGCTATGGGATGAATAATTCATAGGAAAACACTTTTCTTTGACTCATTAGAATAGCCTGACAGTCACAGAAACTTTTACCATTTTCTTGCTCAAGATGAAACTAGAACACATGCAAATGATCATTGTCTTTTTTTTAAAAAAATCAAATGTAGCCCCCTTTTAAATATTTCTCTAAGTTACACTGAGAAGTAGCACAGGTTTAGAAGTTATTATCAAAGTCATTGACTTCATTCCTATTTAAGTTCCTAAAAGCAGAATATTGGACATTACAAAAATACGAAGAGAGCTCACCCCCTTTAATGAATGCATGTTTTCCCTTCATGTAGCAGCTGATAATGCTTAAATGGGAAGGTACGCTGAAGTCTCACGCTTCTTCATTTGTGCTTTAAATTCAAGGGTCATTTGGACTCAGATCTGGACAAGAAATGCCTAGTAGCACTGGTTCATGCATTGATAATCTCAAAAATAGACCACTGTAATGATCTCTATTTAGGGTTGCCCTTGAAAACAGCAGAGAAACTTCAGCAGGTCCAAAACATAATGGCCAGTAGAGATGGGCACGAAACGAGCAATTTTTTTTGTTTTTGTTTTTGTTTTTTCATTTCGTTATGTAACCAAACGAAAAACTAATTTTGTCTCCAAAATGAAACGAAATGAACCGAAACAACAGAAATTTTGTCGTGTGTTTTGTTTTCGTTGCGGCAAATACATTGAACTGTAATGAATGCTAATGAAACAGCAATTTTTCATGTTTGTTTTCATTTTTTCGTTTCGTTATGTAACAAAACGAAAACGAATTTTTTTGCAAAAAATTCATGAAAAATGAAAACGAACCGAAACGGACCCCCTAAATGACAAACGACAAACGAAACACCATTTTTTTGAGACATGCCCATCTCTAGTGGCCAGATTGATTTCAGGGACTAGTAAATTTGCACCTGCATTGGCTCCCTGCCAGTTTCCATGCTTAATTTGAGGTCTGGTTTTGACCTACTAAAGCCCTTTAGGACCTCAATACTTGTGGGAATCTCTCTCTCTCTCTCTCTCCCTCTCTCTCTCTCTCTCTCTCTCTCTCTCTCAAATAGCAACCCATTTCACCTGCTCCTCTCAGTCCATTGGCCACCCTGAAGAAAGCCAAAAAGGCAATAACAAAAAATCAAGGCTTCTTGGTAGAGGTCCCAAATCTGTGCAATAAGTTCCCAGCTGAGGTACACCAGACACTCACCCCCGCCCCCCACATTCAGGACTAAAAAGCTGCCTTCAGCAATTTATCACCCAGATGCTATTAATATTATTATCTCCTCTCTTCTTGGGCTTGTGTGTGTGTGTGTGTGTGTGTGTGTGTGTGTGTGTGTGTGTGTGTGTGTGTGTGTGTGTGTGTGTGTGTGTGTGTGTGTGTGTGTGTGTGTGTTGATTTTAGAATCTAGATTGTTGAACTGCTGTATTGAGGTATTATTATTGGGGTCATGTAGGTTTCTAAAGTTTTAATTTGTAAAATCTCCAGATTAATATGTCCACTAGAGAGATGGTATATATAAATCATTTCTTTTACCACTCCATTTACAACAAAAACCTATTTTTAAAAAATTAACCCTGAAGAATTTCAAGTCAAACTGGACATTACAAAGTACAGTAGGTATCTCATGAGCAGCCCATACGTAGGGCAGGGAACTGCCTCTTAAATGGGTATATGCAGGTCCATGGGCTACCACAGGGCTTTATTGGGTTTCAGGCAGCTTCCTTTAAGATCAAACTAGACAATATGGTTAGCATGTATTAAGAAGCTACACTCCCTCCAATAGTGAAAGGTATCTGTTTTTCATAGTAAATCCTGCCCCCATATCTTTGCATTTAGCAACAAAAAAAATTGTGACTAGTCACCGTATTTTAAATATAATGTCACACTTTAGGTCGGATTGCCAAGGAACCCAACTCTAAGAAAAGCTTGACACTTGCAGATCTATCTGTCTGTCCGTCTGTCTGTCTGTCTGTCTGTCTGTCTGTCTGTCTATCATCTTACAGTAGGTACACATTATTGTCTAGTTTGATCTTAAAGGAAGCTGCTGCCTTATACCCAATAAATGCTTTTATCCATCTACCCCACCGTTGCACACTTTGACTGGCAGCAACATCCAGGTTATCTGGACTGATGTTTCACCATGCCTGCTACCTGCTTCCTTTTAAACAGGATGTAACAGCAATTCAAACTGGGACATTGTGCACACCCAACTTGTGTTCTACCAGTGGTTTTCCTGGAACCTTCAGCTCCCCTTTAAGTCCCTAACTTGAATTGAAACCTATGCACATATGTCAGCATATGTCCCACAAGGCTCCTAGAAGACCAGATTCATATCAAAGCACCAGAATGTGAACACAATTAAATCTGGACCCATTCCTCTGTGTTTAATTCTAGCGGTTTTAAAAATTACATTGACCCAGTTAATACACATTAATTAATATGCTGTTGTTACATCCTTATGATCTAGGTAGTGTGCTAGTTTCTTCTTAATAGAGTAGGGCTTTTTCTGTTCTTGAATAGACAATATATTTGTGGCTCACATTAATGGCAGCTGTTATCCCAAGATAATGTGAAGTCATTAATCCCTTTGGCTGCTGTGGCCATTACTTCTCATGGAATCACACTATAGTTATTTTACTTACCCTTGTACATCCATCTTAAGTGATGCCATCCTTTCCCCCAATGCTTTTGAAAAGGTCATTCCTCTTGAAATTCCACTGACTTTTATCACTGCAAGTCCATATGGGATTGCACTCAACAATTAAACATTTTGTTGGTCAATAGATTTAGTAGTAGGGATGGGCACCATACGAAAAATGACATGTGGTTTCATTGTTTCGTTAGCTAACAAAACAAAATGAAATGAAACAAAATGGGGAAGCAGCATTTCGTTACAAATGAAATGAAACACAATTTTTTCCTCTGGAATGAAACAATTTGTTCTAGAGAAAATGGCAGGGGAGCTTCCTCAAGCTCTTCCCTGAAAGCCCCTGAAATTTGGAAAGATTTGGGGGTCAGGGAGCTGAGTTATGAAGCTCCAAATGGGGTGCCCCTAGGAAAAAAACCTTCTAATTCGAATTGGAAGATGATCAGGCCAGTGATAGTGCTGTCGCTGCTTACCATATGATTCCAATCAGAAGGTTTTTTTTCCTAGGGGCACCCCTTTGGATCTTCATAACTCAGCCCCCTTACCCCCAAAGATTTCCAAATTTCCAGGGATTCTCTAAAATTGCTTTCTGAAGGTACCCATGCTACTTTGGTGCTGCCAGGAACCTGCCTGCTGCAGGACCTGACCCTGAGGGGTAAATGGATGGAGAGCCGGCAGCGGAGCCACCAGACCCTTCTTACCAGTCAGCAGTTGTAAATAATGAGGCTGCGCCAGAAGTTTCACATCCCAAGAGGGTTGCAGAAAGAATCCTGTATCAGTGTAGAAACAGAGATAAGATTTATGAAGCCTGTAGGAACCTTCAGCCGAGTAGTCCTAACAGAATAGGTTCCCAGGTGTAAGGGTGGATCCCCTGTTCTAGGATAAAGCTGGTGAGGGGAGGGAGAAGGCTTTGTGGAAGCAATGATTCACCTTGGTCACACTCCTGTTTGTTCGTGTTCCTGTCCTTGAACTCTGCTTGCCTTACTCCTCGACCCTCGGACTGTTCCTTGACTATGACATGCATTCTGCTCAGCATCTGATTACTCCATGCACTCCTGTCTTGACTCCAGACTGGTAATAAGGACTCTGCTATTTCTCTGGCTCCTCTCTCTTGGCAAAGACTGATTCTGTTCCTTCTCCTGGCTTCTGAGCCTTGGCAAAATAAGGACTCTGTTTGCTTAGGCTTGTCATTTAAAAAATATTCACTTAAAATTATTTTAAAAAAATATGCAATCAACATTTACTTAACTTGGGGCTCCAAAGTCTGCCTGGCTGCTCCTTTCCTCCTTTCCTCCTCCTCCTAGCTGTGATTGAGCTCTCAAAATCAGCTGCGAGGAGACTTTTGAATCCCCCACCACACCAGCTAGAATGCTGGTGCCATGGGGGATTCATTTTGTTTTGTTTCATAAGTAATTTTTTTGAAAAGTTGTATTACTTATGATACAAAATGAAACTCAGGGGGACAAAATGGAACAAAATGAAACATTTTTTCTGTTTTGTGCCCATCCCTATTCAGTAGCCTTCTACTATCTACAAGCCAATTCTAGAGATGTTTCCACTAACCTAGAGATTTTTCACTAGCGTAGAGATTTTTCACTAACCTAGATACTACCCACTGAGTACTATGAAAAATGCTTTGATGGAATTGTTAGCGGTGTTTGTGATAAGCTCAATGACACAACCAGTGCAAGAACAGGCATGCAATAGTTGTTTTTAAAAAGACAAACTAAAGCATGCTGCTCAGATACCACCCCATAGCACCTTAAGCACTCTCTGGGTAGATAGCAGTTTAATTATGCAGACTACATTTCCCTCCTGCCAGCAAGATGGGTACTTAATTTACTGACATCAGAGGAATGGAATGCTGAATGAGTGAACCTCGATCCCGCTACCTGGGAGTGAACCCAGATGTTGAGCAGGGTTTCGGCTGCAGTAATGAAGTTTAACCACTGCACCACAGAGTATGTTAGAGAGGGATAACCTATGTGACATCTATGTGCTTTCCTTCCACTGTGCCCCATGGCACAGTGGTTAAATGCCTGTACTGCAGATAAAACTGTGCTCACAACCTGGGGTTTAATGCCAGGTAGCCGGCTCATGGTTGGCTCAGCCTTCCATCCTTCTGAGGTCAGTAAAATGAGTACCCAGCTTGCTGGGGTGGGGGGGATGTGTAGTCTGCATACTGTAGTTAAAAACTCTAAACTGCCTAGAGACTACTTGAAATGGTATGGGGCGGTATATAAGCAGAACACTTTTGTCAGAAACCTAGCGAGTCCTTGATATAGTTGAAAAGAGGCCTTATGCAGCAGGAAGAGCAATCCTAACCCAGAGATCTAGCATTCTAGAAGGGGTCAAGTCCCAGCACAGGCAGCATAAAGGTTCCCCAGACATAGTTGTGGTGAGGAGAGCTAGGATGCTTTGTTGTGTTGAGAAGCTCCATGCCAGAAAAGCTGCCGCTGGCCTTCCCCGATCATTAAAAAATTATTAATAAGTCTGGGATCCCCCACTTTGAGAGTGTGTCTCAGACAGCTACACCAGCCTATAGCCAATGTAGCTAATGTTCTCCTTCCTCACATTGTATACAGCAGGGGATTTGAAAAACAGGATTCTGCTGCATAGGCAGCCAGAGCTTTTGGAGACACAGAAATAATATATTCAAAGACTGAGAGCATTCTACTTCTCTGTGGATAAAAGGAATATTCATATTTCCAGCTACCAATGGAACATGAGGCTCAAACATCTCACAACCTTAGATTCATAAATATTACAAGAAGAAAAACACTAGCAAATACGCTTCCTATTCTTCAGAAACATCTTCTCCCTACCCCCTACCCCAGGTGCAGGATTTGTGATTGTACTACAAATGTGGGGAAACCAAGCGATGCCCCATTGTTTAGGGCGGCTGACAAATTTGTTGATCATGAACTGGCAGTTAATTTATTTACCACAACAGGGACACAAATCTATCTTCTAGTTTCAATTACTTTCCTTGAGGCATTGAGGGTACCCCATTGAATTGCAGAACCGCAAGCTCTCTTATGCAGCATGTTGAAGCCTAACAGCATTGTGAAATGGACAGATGAATGAGGAAAAAAATGTAACCTTACAGGGCTCAGTCCCTCTCACTGTATTTGCATCACAGGGCAGTTGGATTGGGAACAAAAATTCATTTAAGTCCACCTTCCACTTGAAAGACGAATCCAAAGTAAAACCTTGGACATGCCCTTGTGTTTGTCTATATCTTGTTCATTAAAAAAACAAGAAGGAAAGGAAACTCCATATCAATATAAAAGCTTTAGTCTGTCTCAAAATTGGTTCCAAACCTCTGTGTATAAGGGTTTTGCTCAACATTCCTTGGGCCGGTGGTGGAGAAAACCAAACTTTTGCACTGCATGGTGCCCACTAATATGGAGATATCCTGTAGATAGTGACCTGTAGATATTTGAGGGCAATGAAATTCTCAGCTGATTTGTGTTTTCCCTCCTAGTCCTCCTGTGAAGTTCTACCTCTACGTTTCCCACATCAAATTCAATTATGTATGTTTGTCATGTGTAAATAAGATGATGAAACACTACACACTGCATTGAAGATGGTATATTGCACCTAATTCCAAAGAAATGCAACTAACGGGTTGAATTTTGAGATAAATCACCAGTATGGCCCCTCTAATAAAGGGAACTATGTAACAACCTACTTATAAATCAGTAGAAAGAGAGAAAAATATGTAAAGACTAGTTTATTATACTTTTGCTTCAGTCCAGTACCTCCTCCTCCTCCTGAGTCCCTGAGTCATATCATTGAGTCTGGCCTTTAGAAGTTCAAGTGACACTGTGTTTCCCCATAATGGGACTAGATGAATGCATTTATGTTTTATTTTATTTCTTTTATTTATTTCTTTTGAATATTTTTACCCCACCTTTCTCCTTGGAAAAGGACCCAAGGTGGCTTACAATAATATGCACGCCAGATCGATAGCATATACTTTGCCACTGATAGGGATATCCATCCATCCATCCATCCATTCATTTACCATCACATTAGTGTAATTTATATGCCACCCCATTAGTTTATATGGGTTAACAGTATTAGTATGGTTAACAGTCAATAACACCAGACAATAACACCAGTATATAACACCATTATATACCAACCCATTAGTTTATTTGGGTTAACTTTCAATAACATTACTATGGTTAGCAGTCAATAACACGGGACAAACAAAGCAAAAACAATGAGAATCATGTGATGATTTGAGTTTGTATTTTTGTCTGCATCTTTAGCCATGCAGGTGACCTGTGGAGCAAATGATACAGGCCTACTTCTGGTTTGCTAGTTTTTGCTAGAGATGGACAGAAATTTTAAACAAAATGAATTGCAAAATTTAAAGCTATTAATTCATTGATTTGTACAAATCTATGTGCCCAATGAATACAAATTGACACATTTTAGCAATTTTTGATTTGTCAATGTGTTGAGCTATAAAATGCTCCCCAAAGCACCAAGAGATAATTTTGTTCCAGGAAAGCTTCTACTGACACTCCTCTACAATCGCTCCACATTTGGTGAAGACTGTCGTTTTGAACATTGAGTTCAAACCACAAAGAGCCAACCCCAGGAATCTTCTCCCCAGGGACCTATAAACACCAAACTGAAGAGAATCTTCCCCTGACTCTGTTCTATAATCCTTCCAAATTTGGTAAAGGTTGGCTTTCCTCAGGCCAGTTCTAAAGGACACTTTCCTATGGGATTCACTTTGTGGATAAATAACTCAGATGTCGGAAACCCAATCTTCACCAAATTTGGAGGGCTCATCATGGAGAGCTGGGAGAAGCTTCTTGGCAAGTTTGGTATCTCTAGATACTTGGGGGGGTCACTTTCTTGGGGGAGGGTTTTCTTTGAGGTTACATAACTCAGATATCCAGAATCCAAACTTTGCTAAACTTGCAGGACTTGTACAGGAGCATTAGGGGAAGCTTCTCTGTGATGTTGGTGTCTATAAACACATGGAAGGCAGTTTATAGGGTTTTAAAGACAAAGACAAATAAACAAATTGATTTGTCAACCTGTCAGAAAATTGTTAATCAAACTTGATTAATCACAAATCAAAACAATTCACCATTTTTCTGATTTGTGTCAATCTCTAGTCTTTGCTGTAAATTTTCCTTGACAATACTAAGGGAGCAGGAAGAAGAGACCCAACAGCTCTGAAGGAACAGTCAGGGAGAGGTAATCTTTTTAAGCTCTAATGGGTAGACTTTCTTTATCATTTGTGTGTATGTGAAAAAAATGAGCTTGATTTTAAGGAGAATTAAGCCATCCATAACTGAGCAGTGGTAGGATAAGGCTCTCGGTCCTGAAATATCATCCTATCACTTTTCAGTTTTGGTTAACTTAAGCATGCTCTTATTCACATTTATTCAAAGAACAATGAAACATAGCTAATAATGATAAACAAGCATGTAATATTAAAGCGAAGAAGGGATGGTTAAAAAGGTATACTTTTACAGATATTTGAGGAGAATGTATTAGTTATGTGGTGATTGAGTGGAAGGGAAGCACACTGTAGCAAAAGTAGTTACAGTAGTACCTTGTAAGACGAATGCCTCTTAATACGAAAAACTTGTAAGACAAATGAAATTTCTGGGAATAGGAAAACCTCGTAAGATATTTTTTTCCTATGGGTTGCCTCACAAAATGAATTCAATGCATTCCTATGGGAACTGTGTTAAACTGCATTTCGTAGGATGAATATTTTTGTAAAATGAATTGACCTATAGAACAAATTAAATTCGTCTTAAGGTAAAGATAAAGGTAAAGGTTCCCCCTGCACATGATTGCTAGTTGTGTCTGACTCTAGAGGCAGTGCTCATCTCTGTATTGAAGCCAAAGAGCCAGTATTGTGCAAGTCCATGGACACGTGTCCAGCATGGCAGCAAGGAAACACTGTTTTACCTTCCCACTTTTTACATGCTTTCGAACTGCTAGGTTGGCAGGAGACTGCTAGGTTATTTATCTTAAGAGGCACCACTGTACAATGCCAAAAGAGAAATGGGACACCATGAAGGGAAGAGAATTGGCTTTATCTCCAATAGTCCTGGCCAATGTCCCCTCTGTCCCCCACATGCATGCCTCCCCACTCTACAGGTTCCATTATGACTGGAACAAATACAGTGGATGCATGGGAAAGGAGGAGCCCTGCACAGAGGGGGCCAGAAGTGTGTGTGTGTGTGTGTGTGTGCACGTGCGCACGCACGTGTACCTTAGAGGGAAACATGGTCCTAGGAGAGGCACTTTTGATACAATTGTTTTGAAACTTGTGTGTTATTAAGTTGTTTTTTTGTGCATTATTATGTTTATTATGTCTTTTTATTTTAAGCTTTATGTTTGTTATTAATAATTAAAAAACAAAACAAAACAAAACAAAATTATACATTCACAGGGATGGGGATTCATCAGGCTGGCTGTCAAGTCAGACTTAAGTTGCACTGGTGACATCTCAGATTCCACTCAGGTTTGTGTTTTAATGACTCAGACTCAACTCACAACTCAGTCAGAACCCACCCACCTGTCCCATTTTCTCAGGAAAAAAAGTTTGCTTTAACAGGGACATGGACTTAGAGTTCAAAGTCAAAGACTTGCCAACACTACTGTGCTTTCATCTGGCAAGTGTTTTTCTATATTCATATTTTTTTAAAAATGTTACTCCATATTGTCAGGGGAAACATCCAAAAGTTGTGTTAACACTTCTCACATTTCACACCACCACTGTTTTAATGGAAGGGAACATTTTGTAACCGAAAATGCTACTATGTTTTGGCCTGATATACAGGTAATATACTGTATATACTCGAGTATAAGTCGACCCGAGTATAAGTCGAGGCCCCTAATTTAAACCCCCAAAACTGGGGAAACGTATTGACTCAAGTATAAGTCTAGGGTGGGAAATGCAGCAGGGCCTGGCAGCTCCTCCTTTGTGAGCTGGGGGAGTGGTGTGTGATGTTTAAAATGACTTTTAGCCACTGATGCAAGTGCTTGGGTCAGTAGCTAAAAGTCATTTTAAATATCCCCCACCGCTCTCCTGTGATGCAGAGTGGGGTCATGAGAAGCGGCACACAATGTTTAAAATGACTTTTAGCCACCGACCCAAGCACTTGCCTCAGTAGCTAAAAGTATTGACCTGCATCTAAGTCGAGGACCCCTTTTTTCAGACCAAAATTAGGGCTGAAAAACTAGGCTTATATTCTAGTATATACAGTAATTTTTCTTAATATGCAAGAAATGAAAAAAAAAAGCATGTTTCAACTTTTCTCACTACCATCTGGCTCAGTGGAGAACAAAGGAAGCATCAGAATTTCCCCAGTTGCAGCTATTTTGTGTATGTGTGCATGCACGCCTGTGTGCGATTTACCATGGAGGCTTCTCTGAAGTAAAGATAATAAAGAATGAAAACAAAGAAGAGGAGACATATTGTGAATCTGTCAACCTAACATATAACAGCAGCGGGCATATCTAATATAATATCTAATCTTAGATTTAGTAAAAATATAAGAAAAAAAGAGACAGATGGCAAATTTATGGCAAACCAAGTGAGAAGATTAATTATTCACCTGTAGCTTGAAAAAAATATATGCACATTATTCGGTCAACTTTTTTGTGGGGCGGGGATGATCTTTTCTGGGACAGTGGCTCCCAAGTTTGGCTAACCCAGATGTTCTTGGACTGCTACTCCCAGAACACACAGCCAGCACAACTGGTGGTGAGGGTTGGGAACCAGTGTTCTAGGAGAAGGGCTAGATTTCCAATATTTTCTTTCTATAACACTGACCACTCATTTGAAACATCATTAGGACCAGATTGTGTGATTTTCAGCTGATTCATGAGCTGATCAATTTTTCAGAAATTTGGATGGTCTTAAAAAGCTCTGGGAGGCTGGAGGATCCATACAGATGATTAGAGATGGGCACGAAACAGAAAAATGGTGTTTTGGTTTTTCATTTGTCGTTGAGAGGTCTGTTTCGGTTCGTTTCCGTTTGTCGGGAATTTTTTGAAAAATTTCGTTACCGTTTCATTTTTTTGTTTGTCATTTCTACCCACTTTTTGCGCAATTTTTAAAGCATTTCTGTGTGCAGGCATCCTCCAACGCCCTAGACCAGAGGGAAAACACTAAAAAAAATGGATGCTGGCAGAGACACAGTATAGACTAGGTATGCAGGGAGGTTGCAAAGGCAGCGGCGGGCGTTGCCCAGGATGCAAGGCAGCTGCAGAGTGACTGCACTGCGGGGCAGGGGAGGGTACTCACCGAGAGGTACACAGCACGCACGCACACAGGGAGGCTGCAGGACTGAAGCTAGAGTCGCAGAGACAGCAATCCCACCCTAACTCCCACCAGAGACTGCAAGGAGGACGGGGGCTGCCAGAGCTTTTTATGCCCTCTGTGGCTGCCAGACCTGCCCACCCAGTCTGCAACCTGGGCATGCTATTGGTTGAACATGATCCCATCATATGGCTTGCCTCCATTTTGTGGCTGGTGGTGAAATCCATTTTAAAGGGAAAAGAAAAATACATTGCGATGCGAGAAGACAAAAACAAACATTTTAAGGACCCCCCCCCCAGTAGGTATTATCAGACAATAAAAATAACTATTGCTGCGTTTTTACGGATGTCCAGGGCATTTTTTAACATTTAAAACAGCTCATTTCATTGTGTGTTGCCATTAACGGAAACAAAACGTAACGACCACAATTTTCGTGGTTCTGTTCGTTTCGTTGCATTTTCATCACAATTTTCATTTGTCGTTTTGTTACGTAACGGAAACGACAAACGGTAACGGAAACGAAAAAATGTTTGTTCCGTGCCCATCTCTACAGATGATGCATGTACTCAGATGCTACAGCAAACATTCTTGGGATGGAGGACTGGTCTCAGACCATGCGCTTCCACCAAGCATACATGATTGGGATCATTATTGGCAGGTGAATCTGCTTTCCCAGGGAACACATCAATGATTCAGACTTTTCTGTGTGTTCGTGTGTGTCTGTGGGGAGATGCCTAAAGTGCATCCTGAGGATAAACATGTTGCCTGTGATGGTGACTTCTAGCACTATTGCAGCCATGTGTCTTCATTCCCCCCACCCCACACTGCTGCCATACTGCTCTTCTTCCTCTCACAAAATACCAGAACTAGGGGATATCCACTCAAATTGAGGGTTGGGAGAGTGAGAACAGACAAAAGAAAATATCTTTTTTACCCATCGTGGTGTTAGTCTGTGGAACTCCCTGCCACAGGATGTGGTGATGGCATCTGGCCTGGATGCCTTCAAAAGGGGATTGGGCAGATTCCTGGAGGAAAAGTCCATCACAGGTTACAAACCAGGATGGAGATATGTCATCTCCAGGCTTAAAACCAGAGTACTTCAAGGGCCAGATGCAGGGGAGTGGTATCAGGAGACAGATATCTAGTCTCATGCGCTCCCAAACACATCTGGTGGGGCCACTGTGAGATACAGGAAGCTGGACTTGATGGGCCTTCGGCCTGATCCAGCATGGCTCTTCTTATGTTCTTATGTTCTTACCTTCAAAGGACTGGAAGAAGGGACTTTCCAATGAGCCTGGCTGTCTGATAGCATGGCTCAGTTAGTGAGTTGCTCTTACACAGCCATGAAGAGCTAGAATTCAGGGAATGTGGGTCTCCAAGGATACTTGCCGATGTACACTGGTGCACACTTGCTGTTGAATTATTTCCTCCTGCTGGCTGGAGCAATGCACAGCCAGATCGAGTGCCACTGGAAAATATTGTCAGAGAAGGTGAAAAGAGCATGGAGATAAGGATAAGTGTGTGAGAGGCCCTTATTCAGAAACTCTGCCAAATAGTAATCCATCACCTTAAGGCTTGTTAGTGTAATTAGGGAGGAAGTTGGGAACAAGCCAGATTTAGTTGGAGCTGGTTCCTTCTCCTGTTGGCTTTGGCTCTACAAACTGCATCATGGACTCGATGCACATTTGCTTAGAACAGTGGTTCTCAACCTGTGGGTCCTCAGATGTTCCTGGACTGCAATTCCCAGAAGCCTCCACCACTCGCTGTGTTGGAAAGGGTTTCTGGGAGTTGCAGTCCAGGAACATCTGGGGACCCACAGGTTGATAACCACTGGCTTAGAACATATGCAATGTTCTATCAGTGATAGTTGAATACCCATAGTTGAATGCCTGTACCCAGCCATTCAAAAGTGTATGAGACAACCACCATTCTCTTCCTTGACAAAATAGTTTTGCAGGTGGCTGCTGGTCTCATCAGTTCCATACTAGGGATGGAAATCTTTGCCTTGCTTATACTGAAATAATGAGTAACCACACAATAATTCACCTATCTGCAAGAGAGTAGGACTTGGGGAGGCATGCTTGCAGGGTGGGGAGGAGAACAGAATAAGAAGAACTATTTTGGGGTTGGGGACAAATAAAGCAAAATGAAGCAAATGCTTCAGTGCCAAGGGGCCCAAAGGTCGCTTTGTTGGTTGACTTTTTAAAAACTAAATGCATGGGAGTTCAAACAATCAGACAGTCATTCTGTGTTTGCTGTGTAAATGTGCTCAGGGCTTCTGAAAGCAAAAGGACACTACTTTATGCAGACAGAATTTGTGTGTATTATGTAATGGTGAATAGCAGTCCTTGTCACTCTTTCACCCCAGAGACCAGCTATCTGGGAAAACTTGAAAATTCCTCACTGAGATGTGTCACTGACCATCTAAACTGACAAGTCCAGACAGCTTAGCAATTATACCTTATATCCAATTCTTTCAAAAGCCCTCCAGTTTATGAATGTGGGATATTATGCTTCTGAACCCACATTTCAGAATGCCAGGAAATAGTCCGATGCAGCTCTTCTTCTCCCTCTCACAAAATACAAGAACTAGGGGACATCCACTCAAACTGAAGGCTGGGAGAGTGAGAACAGACAAAATAAAATATTTTTTCACCCAGTGCATTGTTAGTCTGTGGAATTCCCTGCCACAGGATGTGGTGATGGCATCTGGCCTGGATGCCTTCAAAAGGGGATTGGATGGATTCCTGGAGGAAAAGTCCATCATAGGTTACAAACCATGATGGAGATGTGTCATCTCCAGGCTTAAAACCAGGGTACTTCAAGGGCCAGATGCAGGAGAGTGGTTGCAGGAAACAGATATCTAGTCTCATGCACTCCCATAGGCATTTGGTGGGGCCATTGTAAGATACAGAAAGCTGGACTCGATGGGCCTTTGGCCTTATCCATCATGTCTCTTCTTATGTTCTTATCTTCTTACATAATATTGTCTGTATTACCAGCAGGAAAAAGGACACCAAGCTTTCCATAGCCAACGGCAGCCTGAATGTTGGCAACTAGACATGGGCACGACTTGGCGAAATTGTCGTTTCCGTTTTTGGATATCGTTTCCGTTACGTAACGGAAACGGTAACGACAATTAAGCTGTCAGAACTCGAACTCGAACCGAAAAAAGAAAAATTGGGTCTGATTTGTCATTGTCGTTCCTGGCATCACGCGGCGATTGCGCGATGCCAAGCGGCACAGAAAAAAAGTTTTAAAAATAAAAAAACCCGATTCCCGGCCAAAAAAGCAGGCAAAAATATGCCTGCCTGAGGGCACCTACCAGAGGGGGGGTTTCTGGGGGGGGGTCCCCAGCCTTCCCCCCTCCTGTCCTGGGCTGCTGGTACCGGGCTGGGAGGGGGCATCCACGGGGTCTCCATTTGCCATGCGGTGCGGGGGGATCCAAAATGGTGTCCACAATTTTTTTTTTTTGAAATAGTGGTCCAAAAAACCACCAAAGCACCACAGAAACATGCAAAAATTAGCTATTTTAAATGCTTGAATTTTTACAGTAGCAGCAGTGGGTTTTTATAGCAGTAAAAGGTCGCACTGATTTTATTTTATTTTATTTTTATTTTTATTTTTTTACACCTGCGCAATGATGGGCTGGCCATGGAATGGAACCATGCAAATTTTTGGACCCATTCTACCAATCGCATGGCCAGGTTTTGACTGTCATTTCTGGATGTGCAAGAGGGCATAAAAAGCCAAGGCACTCCCAGAAGAGTCGCAGTCCGGGCTTGGATATGGGTGGGAGAGGGCTGTGTGTAGCTGGCTGCTGTGCTAGACTAGTTTCGATTTCGCGGAGCCTTTAGATTTCAGTTAGGCAGGCAGGGAGGGAATTGATTCAATTGAATTTTTAGGAAATAATAATAATTCCTTTCATTCTCTGTCTGCTGTGGGGAATAGCAAGCCAAGGTCCTTTCATACCCTTCCTGCAGCTCTGCTGTGGGTGCACTGCCCACTTTGTTTGCAATAAAAATTGCAATTGCTTTATTCGATGCAGTCTTGTGCAGCAAGTCAGTTTAAAGTGTTTTCCGCCTGCTCTGGGTCATTGCGGGACCCGCGCCTGCTACCCGCCGCCCGCCCCTCCTCCCCCTTGCCGCTGCCGCCGCCCGCCCATGGCCCCACCACCACCCCGCCCGCCACCTAGGGTGCAAAAACACCTAGCGCCGGTGGGGCGCCACTCGCTGGGACGTCAAATCACGCGAAATCGCGGCGGCGGTAACAACAAACGACAAACGACACGACAAAATGATAATTTTTAAAAAAATTTCACGAAAAACGGAAACAAGCCGAAACGGACCCGTCCCGAAAAACGACAACTCGAAAAAAATTTTTTCTGGTCATGCCCATCTCTATTGACAACATAAATGGCAGCAGCCAAGATGATCTATGGGATACTGTTTAGTGTTCAGTAGTCACAAAATGACACCACACAAGGGAAAATCCTAGAAGCTGACTCCTTTTTTCCCATCAGTTAATCACTCCCTTCCCAAACACAAAGCAAACACACAATTTCTTTCTTCTTCTTTTTGGTCTGGGGCACTCCTGTTTTTTTGAGTTGCCTTGTTGAATGCTGAATTGGGTTGTTGCTCAATGTGTAATCCATGCAGCAGTAATCCATGCTCCAGATGTTCTTGGTGGAAGCTCATGGATTTTCCACCTGTATTTCAAGCAGGATTATGTGTTCCAGTTTGAGAAGTGAAATGGGATCTTAAGGGACAACCTGTGACAAGGGCATACACAACCCTGTTTATTGTCTCCAATCCTTCAGCAGCTTTTAGTAGCAATGGCTATTATGCTCTTATTTAGCAAGCTCAATGGACATTTCAGCTGCTGGAGGGAGGGCACAGACAGGAAGTTCCAGGTAATAGCTGTCAAGTTTTCCTTGGCCCCAGCTTGGACAGGAGTAGAGATGGGCACGACTAGGGAAAATGACGTTTTCGAGTTGTCGTGTGTCGGAGGCAGTCCGTTTTGGCTCGTTTCCGTTTTCCGTGAAATTTTGCAAAAATTAGTCGGTTTGTTTTTTGTTTTTTCGTTTTCGTTAGTACTGGTTTGGGGGAGGTAGCGGGCTCCTGGAGGGAGCTGCAGGAGTCAGCCAGAGCCACAAGTGACGGACTGGCAGACTCTTTGCACCCGCTGTGTCTCATGTTGAAAGCATCCTCACATATTGCATTACCGTTTGGTATGCTGGATTGACAGCTGCTGACAGGAAGACACTACAGAGGGTGGTAAGCACAGCTCAGTATATCATGGGCTGTCCCCTGAGTGCACTGGACGACATCGCTAGGGATCGTTGCCTCAGGAGGGTCGGAAAAATTCTTAAGGATGACTCACACCCCGGTCAGCACTTTTTTACCTTGTTACCATCAGGCAGAAGATATCGTAGTATAGCCTGCCGTACCAACAGACTGAAGAACAGTTTTTATCCATGGGCTGTCAGACTGCTGAATGGGAAATAATCCCAGGACAAGTATAGAAGAACTGACCTGTGGGCTGGCGCATTCTGTGTCAAGTACACAGGGTGCAATAAGACTGAGTGATTGCCAGTGAGATGGGGGCGGGATGGTGGTGGGGGTGGGCATGGGAGACTCAGCTAATTTCATTGTGCACATGTTGTACATTGACAATAAAGGTATTATTATTATTATTATTATTATTATTATTATTATTATTATTATTATTATTATTATTATTATTATTATTATTATTATTATTATTATTATTATTATGTACTTGCATGTAGTGCAATGCAAGTAGATCTGGCTTAGGGTTAAGACGGGTTAGCGCAAGGGCTAGGGTTAGGCTAGTTACGGGTGAGGTTAGGGTGAGTATTGGGGTGCACCTCTGGGTGCCTCTCTGACCCACTTAGAAGGACAGTGTACTGGCGTATGGGTTAGGCTTAGGCTTAGGGTTCGGGTTTGGGCTACGATTAGTGGGCTGTTTATGCCTGATTGGCACATCCCAGAAGTCTCTGTGGTCAACCTGGCCAAGTGGCCATGCGATTGGTGGAAAATTTGCATGGTCCACTCCCATGGGCGAGCCCATCATTGCAAATGTGCAAGTGTAAAAAAATAAAATAAAATAAAATAAAATAAAATAAAATAAAATAAAATCAACGGAGACTTTTTTTGCAAGAAAAACCCACTGCTGCTACTGTAAAAATTCAAGCATTTAAAATAGCTAATTTTGGCATGTTTCTGTGGTGCTTTGGTGGGGTTTTGGGCAACGATTTCAAAACAAATATTGCGGTCGCCATTTTGGATCCCCCACACTGCATGGCAAATGGATGCGCCCTCCCAGCCTGGTACAGTCAGCAAAACCTGGCCATGCGATTGGTGGAATGGCTCCAAAACTTTGCATGGTCCACTCCCATGGGCGAGCCCATCATTGCAAATGCGCAGGTGTAAAAAAATGAAATGAAATAAAATAAAATAAAATCAACAGAGACTTTTTTGCAAGAAAAACCCACTGCTGCTACTGTAAAAATTCAAGCATTTAAAATAGCTAATTTTCACATGTTTCTGTGGTGCTTTGGTGGGGTTTTGGGCAACGATTTCAAAAAAAATATTGCGGTCGCCATTTTGCATCCCCCGCACTGCATGGCAAATGGATGCGCCCTCCCAGCCTGGTACCAGCAGCGCAGCAGTAGCAATAGCCAAGGAGAGGGGGGCAGGGAAACCCCCCCCAAATAAAACACCCTTCTGGCCTGGTAGGTGCCCTCAGACAGTTTTCGCCTACTTTTAGGGCTGGGAATCGGTTTTTTTTAAACTTTTAAAATCTTTTTTTCTGTGCCGCTTGGCATTGCGCGATCGCCGCGATGCAAGTAACGAGCACGACAAATCAGACCAAATTGTTCGTTCGTTGGTTCGAGCTCGAATTCTGGCGGAGTAATTCCCATTTCCGTTTCCGTAGAGTAACGGATACGAGTAACGGAAACGGAAACGGGAATACCGCTAAGTCGTGCCCATCTCTAGACAGGAGGAGGGAGGTATAATGTGTACATGCAAGCAAAAACACATGTACAAAACCACAAAGTGCCCCTCCCTCTCCCCACCCCTTCCCCTCCAGCATGGGACTCCTGATAGCAAAAAAATTAAAATAAAATAACACAAGGCCACGTTTCAAATTTGAAAATAAGGGATTGTGGTCACAGTACCCTTGCCCCTACCAACTATTGAGCAGGCTCAATGCTTCAAGCATGCTCAATAGCTGCCCCCAACATGGTGGTGCCCATACAGCTACCCCTAACATGGCTGCCACAATTTGTCATGTGGTCGCAGTATCCCCACCCCTACCAACACTTGAGCATGCTCGATGCGCTGAGCATGCTCAATAGCTGCCCCCAACATGATGGCGCCCATGCAGCAACCACTAACATGGGCCACCACCAGCCATGCCATTCAGAGGATTTTTTAAAAATTATAAAATCCAGGAGAATACTATTATGGGATGATGGTGGAAAAGATGCCTAAAAACAAGATTTCCCAGCTAATACGGGGCTCTTGACAGGTTTGTTCCAGGTAGGAGGCAGGGCCTGCAAAAAGACTAGCCACAACTGGGTGAAGAAGAAGGATCGGGTCTTAACTTTTTTACAAAAAGAAGGCTGAGACAGGATAGGATAGCCAATGTTTAAATATTTGAAAGGCTATCATATTGAGGAGGGGACAGGTTTGTTTTCCATGGCTTCAGAGACTAGGACTCAGAGCAATTGTTTTAAACTACAGGAAAAGAGATTCATTTTAAATATTAGGAAGAACTTCATGATGGTTAGAGCTGTTCGGCAGTGGAATATACTGCCATGGAGGGTGGTGGGGCTTCCTTCATTGGAGGTTTTTAAGCAGAGGCTGGATGGCCGCCTGTCGGGAGTCCTTTGATGGGGGGTTCCTGCATGGCAGGGGGTTGGACTGGATGGCCCTTGAGGTCTCTTCCAACTCAATGATTCTATGATTCTATGAACTGACTAGAGGGTGCTTGAAATGCCATGCTAGAGAGGAACAAGTGAAAATGGGGGAAAGAGAGGAGATAATCTAAATCAAGGCCACTCATCTTTCCTCTGCACTGTTGCTGTAGCATTTTCTAAACACCAACATTGGCCACAAAGTCAGAACACTTTAGAAGAGTCAACATACACTTTGTGTAGGTTTTTGTAATCCTGTATTCTTCTCAGCACATCCCTTGAACTTTTAGCAGTAAGTTGCTTGGATGAACTTCCATGATCAACTTTTGAAGGGAGTGTTAAAAAATAGAAAGCAGATTTTTAATCAATGTGACTAGCTGGCATGGACAGATGAAAGACAATGCCATCTCTTGCCTTCCTTTCCCTGATCATATTCTTGAACTGTCATAACATGTATTCGTCTACAGCATGAGGGGAATGAATGATACTGATAAAAAAGAGGAGGTGGAGGTGATGAAGGACTCTTGGCCTCTGAAGGTAGGACAGAAAGTCACATGTAATTAGCTACACAAGCGTTTAAATCATGTTAGCTTCCTTGAAGGCAAAGGGACCAAACTAGGGAATAAAATAAATAGGAAAAAAAGACATTGAAACTATAGTTGATGACATGTATAAATATTTGCCATGTAAATCTCCTTCTCTTTTGTCTGGTGAAGTAGACTTGTCCATGAAAGCTCACATTAAAATATATGTATAAAACTTAGTCTTTAAGGTACCACTATACGTTTTGTCTTTTTTTACTATTTATTTTTGTTTTGTTTTCACTTATAGCACCTGCGCAGACTAACATGGCCACCTTTTCTGCAGCAGGCCGTGAGTGTATGCAACTCCCTTACAGGAAATCAGACAGCAGCCCATTGTAGACGATGACTGTCTCCTCTCATTAAATGTTGCACAAGGATCTTTCCATGAATGACTGCCGAAAACCCTTTCAACTGGAAAGTGACCTCTGAGAATTCTAGATTCCTTCACATGAACTTGCACAAAGGGAGACACATATAGGTCATGAGGTGGAAGGCAGACCTCTTGGCTCCTTCACCCAGATCAGGCGTAAGATCATGGCTGCTGTGCTGATGCCCTCCTCCTCCTCTTCTAAAAGACAAACTAATATATATATATATTAATTTCAAAGTGTTCTATTTTTAATTGTGCATGAATAACAGGATGACTCCAATTCTGTTTTAATGCTTGTAATTTGACTTGTTTAAATTTTCTATTGTTTTTGAAGTATTTTGGCCAGCTGTTTTGAGTCCTAATCCAGTGAAGGGAAGTAGCATACCAAGCAAGCATACAAGCAAACAATAGACAGGAAGCAAGCAAGCACCTAAGGGCGTTTATACACGACCCCTAAGCTCCGCTGCAAATGGCTGCAAGCTCTGGAGCTTAAAAATGTTTCCCCACCAGCTCCGGAGTTTGCAGACAATTAAGTGCCCACTTTAGCGCGACCCAGCGCACTTTTCTTGTACCTTCTCTTTGGAGGTGAAAAATCTTTGATGCGGTGCAACGATAGTGAGTGCGGGGCTCTCCTCACTTCTGTTTGCTGCTTTTTGGCTCCCGCCCCTTTAAGAGCTGCTTTTACAGAGATGAGAGGTCAGAACAAGGTGAGCGGCATGCTTTTCTTTCTCTTTTTCTCCCTCCCTCACATAGCCAGCAACCAGGAAGTGCGGAGGGGGGTGGGGACAGACCAGCGGAACTTAGGGGTCGTGTAAAAAGGCCCTAACTTACATACCACAGCTCAGTGTAATTTGGTTCTCCTGGGTTTCATTTAGCACCATTTGCAAAAGGAAGCTGTTACAGGCTGCTGGTAACTTTCCCCTATTCTTCTGTTGATTGATATTGCAATTCCAGGGAATGGCAGAGTTGAAGCCCAAGTACTGGGGGGAAAACAAACCCTAACCAAATACAGATACCTGGCAATGGAAACATCTTGCTTGTGGATACAACACAGTTCAGCACTCCTCATAGTCACGGGGGATTTGGCAATAATGTCAAGAAATTCCACACAGTATTGCAAACAGTTGCAGATCTCAGGAATAACACCATCTGAGCTACAATAGAAATAAAAAATAAATTTTTCAAATGGCATCATTAAGTAGTGCATACACACTCCTCTAATATTTAACAGAAACTTAGGTTTTTGGTTAAAAGTTGTATAATAATAATAATAATAATAATAATAATAATAATAATAATAATAATAATAATAATAATAATAATAATAATAATAATAATAAATTTTAATGCAATCAACAGATCAAACAAAACATATAGATCAGCAGGAAAAACCACACAAGAACAGAAAAACCAACAAACATAAGTATAACATGCATTGAGCGCATTGATGCTTTCATAATTTTGACTGACTGTGCCTAGTATTTTTGAACAACAACAACAACAACAACAACAACAACAACAACACATAGTGGAAGACATACAAATGGGAATGGCCAAGAAATTGAATAAATCAAACTGATAACAGGACAAAGAGCTGTCTAAATAACTAGATTTACACAAGACAAAGGTGATTGGATAGCAGGCACATGAAGCAGGCTGCCCAACAGAGTTGGAGGCATGTGTGTCCAGAACATAAGACTTAACATTGTATCTGAACAGGTTTGGTTGCATTCTCAAGCGGGGAAGCTGCAAGGTGGTACCGGTGCGGAGAACAAGGACAAAGATGAGGACAAGGCAGATAAATAATGAAAAAACGCAGAGACATAAAAGAAAAAAGAGGCAAAGAGACAAGGGATAGAAACGGAATTCAAAGTAAAAGAAGTTTCTCTCCCTTTGCCTTGAATAGTGAGTCACTCGAATGACACCACACCACCTAGGAAGCTGAACTAACAAGCCTAGAGTGAATAAAATGGGCCTGTGGTAGCCTGTCACAGTTATTTTTTCTTCCTTGAAAAAGAAGCAGAATAATAAGATATTATGGGCATTGCAAAATGGGATTACAGTGTAACCCAGTTTAACATTCAGAGCACCAGCCTGCAGATTCATGTGGCAAATGATAACACAGCATTTGTTTTATATAAAGAAATGCACATTTTTGCTCAATATTGGAAACCCGAGCTAGCCTCTGGCAGAGTTTGGCAATTTATTCTGCCAGCAGAAGCTAAGACTGAGGGAAACAAGATCCCCACCAAACCGTCAGAGTTTATTAAAAGCAGCTATATTTCCTATGTACAAATGTAAGAGAGTTTCATCATCACATCACAGAGTACATAGAGACAGCATATCAGCATAACATAGTACAGACACAAAGCATGGCAACATGAGTACCTTTTCACCAAAGGTCCAAAGGCTACTGATTTCTGGAGCTCTTTTATACTCATGAGTAGAGATGGGCATGACTTGAAAAAAATTTTTTTGAGTTGTCGTTAGTCGGGCCGGTTCCGTTTCGGCTCGTTTCCGTTTTTCGCGAAAATTCGCAAAAATTAGTTGGTTCATTTTTTCATTTTTTCGTTGTCGTTAGTACTGTTTTTTTTGGGGGGGAGCGGGCTCCTGGAGGCACCTCTGTGGTGGGTGCCTCCTCTGGCCCGCTATAAAGGGAAAGTGGGCTCCTGGAGGCACCCGTGGGTGCCTCCTATCCTCCCACTAGGAAGGGGAAGCAGGCTCCAAGAGACCCCTCTACATGGGGGTCTCCCCTCTTCACCTGCTGCTGCTGCAAAATGGTATGCAATAGCCATATGGATATTGCATACCAGTTGTGCAGACAGTGAGACCAGTGAGAGTGATAGCATCATGCCTTCCCTGCACAAGGCTCTCGCACCGCCATATCTCACACAGAAGGGAATTGTACTTGCTGCGTGTAGTGCAATGCAAGCAAGTAGATCTGGGTTAAGGTGGGTTAGTGCAAGGGCTAGGGTTAGGCTAGTGACGGGTAAGGTTACGGTGGGCTAGTGGGTTGCACCTCTGGGTGCCTCTCTGACCCACTAAGAAGACAGTCTGTGACGTATGGGTAAGGAAGGAGTCAAGGGTTAGGGTTAGGGTTTGGGGGCTAGGGCAGGTTTTAGGGGGCTTTTTGGCACATCCCAGAAGTCTCCGTGGCCAAGTGGCCATGCGATTGGTGGGATGGCTCCAAAAATTTGCATGGTCGTCCACTCCCACATGGCTGGCCACTCGGCCAGCCCATCATTGCGCAGGTGTAAAAAAAATAAAAATAAAATAAAATAAATGGAGGACAGAGGAGGAGAGGAGAGACATTTTGTTGCAAGAAAAAACCCACCGCTACTGTGAAAAATCTGGCAGTTTATAAATTTTCGCGTGTTTCTTTCTGTTGTGCTTGTGTGTTTTTGGACCACAATTTCAAAAACAATATTGCATTCGCCGCCCCATTTTGGATCCCCCGCCCGCACCGCATGGCATGGCGACTTGAGTCCGGCTGCCCAGGACGGAGGGGAGGCGGGACCCCCCTCCAGAAACCACCCCTCCGGTAGGTGCCCTGCGCCCTTAGTCAAGCAGGCATTTTCCCACCTGCTTTTTTGGCCCGGGAATGGGTGGGGGGAGAGTTTAAAAGTTTTTTCCTGTGCCATCCGTGCCACTTGCTTGCGCTTTAATTGCGGCGGCCGGCGGCGAGACTGGGCTTTTTGCTGGCTGCGAGCCTGCGGCGAGTCCCACCAGAGCAGCCCAGGATGGGGGATGGGGGGGAGGCCGGGGACCTCCAGAAACATCCCCTCTGGTAGGTGCCCTGAGTCACGGCAGGCATTTTTCCGCCTGCTTTTTGGCCAGGAACCGGGTTTTTTTTAACTTTTAAAACTTTTTTTCTGTGCCGCGTGGCATCACGCAATCGCGCGATGCAAGGAACGAGCACAACAAATCAGACCAAAATTGTTCGTTCGTCGGTTCGAGCTCGAAGTCTGGCGGAGTAATTCCCGTTACCGTTTCCGTAGAGTAACGGAACCGAGTAACGGAAACGGAAACGGGAATACCGCTAAGTCGTGCCCATCTCTACTCATGAGAACCAATCAGAAAACTGGTTACATCATGCAACTGCATCTACCTTGCATCAGCTTCTCTTATTATGTCTATTCTGTACACCCGGGTTAATGACTCAGTATTACATACTGTACTCCATTTTACAAATCAATTCAATATACATATGAAACACCTGTAGACAAACCTATTCTGTCTAATACAACCTTCGCCTTTACCCCTCACCCCTCACTTACACCTGATAGCCTCGGGCACCAGCAATTCCTCTTGGATGGAAGGGTTGAGGAATGGTAGTCAAATACTTAGTGGGGGGGGAGAGGGTCCTTAAGTAAAGCAGGAGAAGAAAAAACCCATCCAAATAAAATTGCGGGTTCTGTACCATAAATAGTTGAAGAATCTGGAAAGATTCAAAGGAGGAAGTGGTTGGTCATGGGACTAGGATGTTTTGGGCAAGAAGGCTCATAGGCCCACCTCAACGATGCATATCAATTTTAGGTTCTATGAGCCTTTTTGCATCCTTAGACATCTATTGATGAACCTCACAAACAAAATTTTTTAAAAAAGCGAGCCTTTTCTTAGTTATAATTACATAACAGATTAGTAAGAGTGATTATAGTAACAACAGAAGATGCTTGTAGAATGGCAAAGTTGAAGTCTCCCTGTGAAGTCATATTCAGATAAAAATCCAAGACATTTCCTCAGCTGAATTTGGTGTCCATATTGATTTGATTATATGCTATTCATGATTGTACTATGCGGATTCACCTCTCCGACACAAACATGTAGGAATTATATCTAGACCAAGTTGGCAAAGGCCTTATCAGTCTGAGGGAAAATGACAGCTCAGGCCTCTTCACTTATTCTGATTTCTCCGATTCAAGTCTCTTAGTCACAGCCCTGCTCTTTCTTAGCTCCAACATTATTTTCATAGGGGCTACAAATACACAATGAAATGACATTTGTCTTTGATACCTGTAAGTTGCCATCAATGTTATCTGTCTGTCTATCTTTGTTTATATCCCAGTCCTAAAAATAGGACAATAATAATGTTAAGAGGCATTCACTCATAAAGGTTTCTCAGAAACGAAATTAACACAGTGAGTGGGATCCAACAGAGGCATTATACATTATACCAGTAGTGGACGGAATGGGGGGGGGGCTTTCCCCTGCCCCTGCAACTTGCTATTTTTGCAGGGTGCTGAAGTTTGGAGACGGAATCACCCCTGTTCTTTGTCCCTTCCCCTTTGTACTATGTGCTCTTACATTGTGTAGGGTTTAGGTTAAAAAGTTGGATAGGTCCAAATGGATGTACAATAAACAAAATAAAATGTAATCAAATTAAAAGAATAAAATTGCCCTGTATGTATGATTAAATCTCCAACAGCCATCTTACCCAATTTTTGAAGAATCAGTAATCTCAACGCAAACAGAATCTTAACAAAAAGGGTTTGACTTGGGAGAGGAAGACATTCTTCCTATAATGGAGTGTGGACTGGAACCACAATTTATGTGTGTGAGCTAAACTAGTTCCTGCGTAGACAGAAGCCCTGGCCACTAACACCACAAAGGTCCCACTGCTTTCTCATGTGTGCTGTCTCATTTCCAGAAACAAAGGAGAGGGCTTTTCTGCTGCTGCTCCCAGGCTTTGTAACTCCCTCCCACAGGAGGCCAGCCTGGCCCCATCTCTATTGCCCTTCCACAAGCAGGCAAAGACCTTTCTCATCAAGAAGGCTTTCTCTGAGTGACTGGCTACCCAAGTGGAGTTTTAAAATGGATCAATGGATTGTTGTGCCTTTCTGCTTTGCACCTCTCTTTGATGTTCCTTCTGCCTACCATTTTTTAAAATTTTAGTGTGGTATTTGTTTGATGCTTTGTAGCATTTGTATGCTTACTGTTTATAGCTCTAAATATTGTCTTTTAGTGCTGTAAGTTGCCTTGGGTCATTCTTAAGGACAAAGGGGTAAAAATAGTTTAAATAAATAAAAAATAAAAATTGTCCTAAGGACGGCATGATTCTGCATTCATAGGTCACATCCACACTATCCCTTACTTGGAAGTGTTTTATGGCATTTGATCGGTGGTCATGACTTGTTTAAGTCTGGATCAGTGAAAGTTCAGAGTGCAGCTCAGCACCTTGCAGCATGAGGTCCTTAACAGTTCAATGAAACAGAGAGATGAAATTAAGCAATATCAAAAGGTAAGACTTTATTTCTAAATACCATTAAAATTAAATACGACCCTGTTCCGAGGAAAACAATGGAATATGCATTGCAGAGGAAAGATAAAGCCAGCCTTAGTACTAAATTCTGGGACTCACTATTTTATGCCATCATTTTCTACTTATTATATTTTATTTGCACCTTATTTAATATAACAAGCTAAATCTTAGAAGGAACATATACAGAGATACCGAGAGAGAGAGAGAGAGAGAGAGAGAGAGAGAGAGAGAGAGAGAGAGAGAGAGAGAGAGAGAGAGAATATACCCATACCATTCTGCAAACATGGTTAATAGACTCTTTTCTCTTATTTGAAGCCTGCCATTATTTTTTCAGGAAATGTGAAAAGGACTAAAGATTTTACAGTTTACTTTCTTAATACATATATTTGTCTCTTTTTATGGATGGAGCTTTCGGCTTTCTATCAAGAAGGTAACAGAAAGTACAGTAACCCCCCGCCTATCGCGGGGGTTAGGGACCCACCCGACCCGCAATACATGAAAATCCGTGGTATGTGGAAGCGGGTCGGGTGGGGCGAGGGTGATCAGAGGGGTGGGGATGGGGGCGGGGAGCAATTGCATCACTCCCCGCCGCCCCCCAGGTACTGCGATCCCGCAATATAGTGGGACCGCAGTACCTGAACCTCAAAATGGCGGGGGGGGGTGTGTGTGTGACTGTATACAGCAGTTTGGTTAAGAACTCCTTGTAGAGTTCTTCCCCACCCCATAGTGGAGAGCACGTGTTTTTGCATTAACCTCCTACTTCAGTTCTAACCCATCTCTGGACAACCAGGAGCTCTGTGCTTCAAAGAGCCAATAGAGATACGATGGTTGTAAGCAAGAGGGAAGTGCCCATACCATGCAGCCCTTTGTTTGAATTGGCCTGTAAAGTTCAGCCCCATTGGACTATTGCTGCTCTCTGCCTTCCAAGAAGAAGCCTGGCGTCCATCTTGCCAAGTGAACTTTTAAGAGCTCTCTCCTGGCAAATTACATCCTTTGCCATCTTTGGACTTTTATACCTGCTTTGAAAAAGAGGGCTTGTGCTCTCGAAAGCTCAGCAACTTTTTTATTTTTTTCTACTAGCAGCCTATGAAGGTATCACCCATAGTCTAGTTTTGATTTTGTTTGTTTTAATGGCTGCATGGCTCCAAACCATTTTTTTCTTTTAGAGCAAGTATCTGTTCACAGTATTTCATTGATGTCTGTACCTCCACATCCACCCACACATGTATACACATTGACAAACATATCAGTACATTTTGCTTTGTACCTGAAAAAATAACATCTCAGCTTGGATTCCACAGTTGAACAGGGGATGTTTTCAAAAGGCTGTTCTCATAGCTGTATGGGATAATAAAGCATTTGTGTTCCTTCTTCTGTTATTATAATTTTTTTTGCAAACACTTTCAGGCAAAATAAATAAAATATAAATCTTTATGCTATTGGTGGTGATGGTGATGTCTGTGTCCTGTTCTACAGAGCTGGCACCTTGAGGAGATTCGGCATTGCAAGGCTAAAGTAGTTAACACAGTTGGTTCTAAATCCTGTTAAAATTACTCCCACTGCTAAGTAATGGAAAGGTGGGATCTTAGTTGTTCTCTCACTTCTGTTCAGCCAACTGTTGATCTTCCAGTTTTCCTGGTTTTAGTTATATATCAGCCATTGTTGTTTTGCAATGTCAAGTTGGAGTTTGGAGTGGAATTAATATCCAAAGAGAAATTCTTTGAGTTTCAGGAAGATGGAGAGGGGGGAATGAGGGAGTCACATCAGCTGCCTGGCATTTGTTTTAAGAAATGGGTGATACATTTCAAAATACTAGCTGGAGGAGAGTGGGTTGAAACCGCACCCTCCCCTACCACGGGCAATTTGCGGTAACCGTTTCCAGCTAGGATGCTAACCTGGCCTAACCTGTGTGACTTTGAGCCTCTAATAACAGCATTTAGTTTTGGAATTGTCCAGAAGAACCTAGAGCACAACCTTGAAGAAGTTGATTTATTGTCAAAAGTGCCCTGTTTTTTTGTTTGTTTGTTTTGGTTTGGTTTTTTGTGATCTAATAAGGGTCTCACCTATTCCTGCATTTGTACTGTTTTGAAGACTACATGGCCTTTTCCTGATTATTCCTAATAGAATGACATACTCAAGGGGTGGTTTTACAGTCCCACCCCCTCTCCAGTGATTTTTCCATGTCCAGTTGGGGAGCTCAACTCAAGGGTCTTGACTCCTAAACCAGCACTCTTTCTATTAAAAAGTTGAAACTACACCACACTTGCTTGACACATATATCTCGACACATACACATTTGTTTGAAAATATTTGTCTGGTGACTCTGCAATCTCTAGGAGCATAAATCCCCCATAAAGAGGCACACCTGGAAGGTAGCATCAGGGTTAAGGTATCTCTGAGTCTGCTTCAGAGATGCTGTGGTGTTAATATAATTTTACAGACTCAATGGAGGCTGCTGACTCTGTATTTTTTTTCTGGGTGTGGGATGGACTAAAACCTAGAACAAATTCAGTCTCCAGCCCATCCCACACTCAGAAAAAAATACAGAGTCAGCAGCCTCCATTGAGTCTGTAAAATTATATTAACACCACAGCATCTCTGAAGCAGACTCAGAGATACCTTAACCCTGATGCTACCTTCCAGGTGTGCCTCTTTATGGGGGATTTATGCTCCTAGAGATTGCAGAGTCAGTCTTAAGATGAATTGGCCGCCACTCTGCCACAAGGAGTCTTACTCATGGAGTCCAAAGTTATTCGGTTTGACTCCAGATTCCTCTGTCCTGATGACACTAAACTATTTCTTACAAGGGAGTGCAATGTCTATCGGGTCTGTCGTACTTTTCTTTCAAGGAACTTGGCAGCAGTTCCAATACTTGTCTTATGTATATAATAAAGAGAGCCATATGAGAAAAAAATAGGCTTTGCTTGAGGGAGCCTTTGGGGTGAATTTATCACCAATTTACTCTTGCAGAGCAAACATAAAGCGAACCTATAAAAGTAACTCAAGAAAAGCCTGCTGCTGTAAAGAGGTTGGGTTGGAGGGGGCACATGCCAGAGCAGCAGACACATGATGATTGTCCTGACTACTGATAACTCAAGAGTGTGTCTGCTTCAGCAGCAAGGAATTGTAAATCCATCCGTCCTCCTTTTTCGTTCTCCTTTTTCGCTGTCTCTCTGATTTAAAGAGGAAAAGGTTGAGAAACAGCTGACACTGGCACAAACGTTGCAGTGTGGAATGTCCCTGTTTTCCAGCCCCTTTCTACTGCATCCCAACTCTGAGCGTTCCTTAGCTTAGAATCCCCTGGATTTGTTGGGAACAAGGCTGAAAATTGGGAATGCATCAGGTATTATTATTATTTTTTAAAGTGAAGATTGGTGTAAACTTTGCTTTCATTTATTTTATTTACCGATATTTGTTTGACTTTGATACCACCCATCTAGCACTAGGGGTACTCTAGGTGGTTTACAACATAGAATTTCAACATAGTAATGGTTGCTATCTGGTGTTTTATGCTTACCATTCATTTGTTGAAGAGCTGGTCTAAATCCAATTTCATGTCAATATAGTGACACCAATTTGGTCCATATCCGTAGTTTGGTTTTCTCACACGCAAATTGACATAACACATGATTTCTTGAAGGAGTTGTTTTTGTCCCCATGGTATCAAGTAATGTTTGTTGTTTTCAGGAAGATTAGTAACATTAGCCATCTCAATGGGACCATGAAGTTCTTCTATCTACAGTCTTTTTTGGCTCTTAATTTTCCAAGATGTGTTCCTGCATGAAAGAAGTTTGGAAGTTGGGTAAGGATGACTCTGTAGCTGCCCATGACTCCTTGGATGGCTCGGCGGTATGTTTCAAATTCGCCCTCTTTGTCATGATTGCTGGCCTGGCTTAACGTTTGCACTGCCCTTAGACACTGTCTTCTGATCTCTCCAATTTCACTCCATTTGTTAGACTTCTGCCAATTGCTCCAAATGCCTAAGCCTGCAAAGTCACTGCTGCTGGTCTTACCTTGGAAGCAGGACTGATACCCCCCTACTGTTGACTCCAGTTTTGCCACTGTTTGAGTCCAAACTTTCTAAACAGCTGAACCTATTTTGGGAGTTGGATTCAAGCAATCCACACAGCTCCCATGAAGTCTGGATAAAAAAACACTCCACTTCCTTTCAACTAATGCTAGTATTTGCAAAGTCTCGGGGTTCCACCTGAGATTCCAGGAATCACTGATTCCTTGGGTCTCCAGGCAAGAAAACATAACTCAAGCCAAGCAATACTAGAGAAGAAAGTTCTTGTATGTAACGTGGTTTTAAAACCTGGGATAGAATGATGCAACCACAGCAGTTGGGGACCTACATTCCCAGATGTTTCTTCTTCTTGGTTCTGGATTGCCATAGTACCTCTTAAGCCAGGTTTTGCTCCCTTTGGAGACCTATTTTCCTATTCTTCCCTCAAAACCTTTCCCACAATTAGATGGTCCTCACCCCACCTCTGCCTCTCCCTGGAAAACCATAAGGGCTGACCAGTGGTCTCAGGCTTTAGCTTAAAATTTCAAGGAATAGGATATTGCTGATCTGAAACCCAGTCTTGTACAGAAAGTAGTAGATGGACTCTCATTTCAACACTTTTTATGGGCCAGTAATCCACATCACATCTTGAGGACAGGAAGCTAGTTGAATCATTGCAAGCTGCAAGGTACAGACATCTGTCTTCCAATAAGGATGTACAGTCACAGGATTCAGGATAAATGATGTGTGTGATGCAGCTCTAATGCCTGAAGGCACCTTCTTTGTTTTGTCTCATGGTAGGACCCTAGACTTGTAAAATATTCATTTTGGGGGTTTGTTCATTCATTTGTTCCCATTTTCGTTCTTTTGCCGTGTTGTGCTCATTGTCTTAATGCTGTTTTCTTTTTCAAAATCCAAATTCTAACTTTTTTTTATTTACTTCATATGATGGGTCAGCTCCTCTCTGCTTTCCTGCTTATCACAAAAGTCCTACTATCATTCTCAAGTAGTAAGAAGTACCTGAGTAATTATCAAGCTAAAGTAACAGGAGGGCATCAGGAAATAAAAGAAATGAACAAAGCAACCGTACTCACCATAATCAATTATTCTCAGATTGCAGAGTGGAATCAGAAGTGACTGATGATGATGATGATGATGATGATGATGATGATGATGATGATGATGATGATGATGATGGCATGTGTCCTTAGATAATCCCTTCCTCATAAGGAAGAAATGATTGTACCTAGCAGGAGACTGGATATGGAAGAGAGAAATAGGCAGGACAAGATGGTTTTTGAAAAAGAAGACAAAATGACAAGTGTATGTGCCTCAAGCAGAGAAGGGAGATGACAGTATTTTTGAGTGTGAGATGTGGGATGGCAAGCAATGAAGAGTGCCTAATTCAATGTCAAGGCATCAAAGAGAAGATTGAGAAAATGCCAGCATGAAGGTGAGAATTGGGGGTGGGAGGGAGAATAAGTTAAAGCTGAGGTAAGGACGGAAACTACTTGTTGCACCGTAGAGTGGTTCAAAAGTATGGACTGAAGTTAACTATGGCTTGTCATCCTTCATCTTTCCTTAGCAGCATAAGAAACACCTCACTGGGCCAAAAAGGCTTTATCTAATCCACAGATGTTCACACCAAATTTTACATGATTCCAAATCACATCAGTCCCAGCTGCCTAGGTCTGTAGGATAAGTCTGTGGAACTCTTATGGTGATGGCATCTAGCCTGGATGCCTTCAAAAGGGGATTGGACAGATTCCTGGAGGAAAAGTCCATCACAGGTTACAAACCATGATGGAGATGCGTAATCTCCAGGTTTAAAACCGGGATACTTCAAGGGCCAGATGCAGGGGAGTGGTATCAGGAGACAGATATCTTGTCTCAAGCACTCCCAGAAGCATTTGGTGGTGCCACTGTGAGATACAGGAAGATGGACTAGATGGGCCTATGGCCTGATCCAGCATGGCTCTTCTTATGTTTTTAAGTTCTTATGATCATGTGTCGCACCCTGATAATATCCATTAGGTTACAAAATTGACACCTAGTTGAATGTTCTGAATTCAATACCAAAGTACAGGGACTCCTCACTTGGCCCTCCTCACTTAATGACAGAGTTCCATTCCTACAACTAGGTCATTAAGTGGACTGGTTATTAACTGAGGAACGTAAGACAGGTGTCTTATGGTGTGTTGAGCATGACCTCCTTGCAGGCAGGGCAGGGCAGGGAAGCTCGCTGGGAGGCCACAGAGAAGCAGAACAAAAAAAGGGGGGAAATAGAGAGGGAGGTGGCTGATGCTCCACCCTGCTTGGGTCATTCTCTTTCTTCCGGCAGAGGCATTGTGATGCCTTGGAACCAGAGGAGGAGGAAGAAGGTGGTGGTAGGGATGCTGTAACCTTGTGTCCTCCCCTCTGAGATGCTGAAAAGGTAGGTGCAGGCAAGCAGGAGCAGGCTGGATGTTTTGGCCCAGGCCCGGTGGGCTGGAACAGAAGGTTCTTCTAGAAGCAGCAATTAGGCAGTGGTGGCTTTGGCTGCCGCTGCTGGTTGTAAGTTTGAGCAGTCATTAAGCAGGTAGGTGGTTAAGTGAGGAGTGGCTGTATCTGAATACTTCTGGGAAGCTCAAAAGCAAGGATGAAGGCAACATTCATTCCCTTCTTTCCATCACTTTCAAAGCCAAATATCTTGTGGTATTTATCATTTATAGTAATGATCAGGCACTATTCCATCCAAGGTATTGAAAACTCAAGGTATTGAATTTTATATAAAAGCTAAAAATGTGTGTGTGTGTGTGTGTGTGTGTGTGTGTGTGTGTGTGTGTGTGTGTCCCAGTGTGCAGCTGACAAAGCTGATCACAAGTTTTATTTTAAAGCAACCAGGTCTGATATTTTTTTTTGATGGTGTAAAAGAAGAATGAAAAGTTTGGATTAGGAAAGTTTAAGTCTCAGTTAAAGTTGAGAACAAATTGAACAAATGCCAGACCTATATGCATTTTGAGGTTCAGGCCTTGACTTTTAGTTTGGAGACTAAACCCAAATAGTATGCCCTAGAGCACACCCACTGAATTAATTGAGCTTATATATGCATTCGATTCTGTAGAATATTAAAAAGGCAAAAATCGTGACTAGATAGAAACTGCATTATTTTAGCCGACAGTCAAGACATTGCTGCAGATTTTCTACACCTTGAGTCAATCGTCAATCCAATCCAATGACGAGACAATCATCAATCCAATTGGCAATGGAAGCCATGAAACCAGAAGACGACTGAGATACTTGGAAGGACATGTCACTAGAGACCAAGGCCAAGAGTGTTTGTTGCATTATTTTGGTTGGCCCCTTGGTCAGGATCTACTGACTTCCAGAGTGAAGACCTCTTTTGGCCAGAGTTTCCTTGTTGGCATGCAAGACATGTCCATAATATTGCAGTGGAGTTTCACACATAGAGATGGACATGAAATGAATAATGAACTGCCCCCTCTAAGAAAAACAAAACAAAACAGAATGGAAATTTCCATTTCATTTCAGTTCATTCTTCTGGAGTCTCCTACCTGGGGTGGTCTTGGTCCGGTCCTCCAGTCTGACTCCTGGCTGTAGCGGGTGGCAGGAGGAAAAAAAATGCTGACCGGCCCGTGAGCACTGGACCCCACCCGTGGGATGCTGAACTGGCCAGAAAAGCAAAAAAATGCCGACCGGCCTGCACTACAGCTGGTAGGCGGGCCACGTGGCAGGGAGGAAAACAAATAAAGAAAAATTAAATTAAATTTTAAAAATACCTGATCTGTTAAAATAATAATAATAATAATTAAAAAAATAAATCAACCCCGACCGTTTGGGTTCAAAAAAGAAAAAAAAAAAGAAAAAAAAGAAAACAAACCCAAACCAAAATGAATTATGTAACAATTTTTTTCGTATTTTTCCAGATTCTACTAGGAATGCAGAAGCATCCACAGAATGCATCTCTGTCCAAAATGTGTCTAGAATGTGTGGATGGCAACCAATGTAAGTACAGTGTATATACTATGCTCCTTCATATGAAGGAGACAATGACCATACCATTGAATACTTCTGCTTCTGTCTTGAGCCACACGTCTGTATTATTGATTTCTTTTGTCCAACTCCATTGCAAACTTTAGAGGAAGTAAAACTTTGAAAAATATTGGAATGGCACACAGAGCCAAAGTCGAAATGTTTGAAGTCAGACATAAATATGTGAGAGATGTGAGCTACCCAGTGAAGGGAAGTTTATGGCTTAGCTCAGAACCATCCATCTCATCAAAAGCCAGTCTTGGTGTATAGTTTCATATTTCAGTTAGACAGCATGGCTGTTTGATGACAGCCGTGAGCCTCAGGAGAACAGAAATGTGTCTTTGACTCTAATTATGCAGAATGCATGGAAATGCTCCATTCTAATGGGCAGAGAAAATGGGTTGAAACCCACGAGACCTGCCTCAAACTGGGGGCACTCTGACTTCCCAGGGAACTGGTTCATACATGAATCAGCACGCTTGGTTTTCTGGCATTAGCAACTGTGAAGCCATTTACTTCTGCAGAGTTCACAAGTACTCAAGCTTTCACATTTCTGCCTGTTCACGCTCTGTCACCAGTTTATCTGTTGGTAGGAGGTGCAGGTGGGTCAGTGGTCACCAGAACTTCTTAGAGGCCATACTGGCTTGAGGATTCTGAGATTCAAAGTGGGGTGGTGGAGGAAAGTTTCTAAGGTGTGGAAGCCTCCAGTCATTTCTAATTTCCAGTGATTTTGAGATCCAGTGTAACATTGCTCGGGGGAAAGTAGAAATGGCAGCTTAATTAAGATTGTATAAGTCACATGACAACCTCATAAGGTGGTGTGTGAAGAACTGTTTCCATCCTGTGGCCCCTTTCAAATGTGGCTGCCCCCAGCTCAGGGGGCCACACACCTCCCCACTGGAAATGGCTGATTGCCCTTATCTCATCTTGACAAGGAATTTTCAAGCCCTGCAAGATTCCTTATTCCAAAAAATAATGAGAAAGGGCACCCCAGTTTTCCCCTGAGGCTTGGTATAATTTGTGTAAGCTGTCTCTTCAAAAAATTAATGTCCTTTTTGTTGAGAGTAGAGTGTGTACTCACAACAGGTACTGCCTCATTGTATCAAAAGATAAGGTGATCTTGTGTTTCTCATCCTTGGACATTTATGTAGGAAAGAGTGAGCCATTCTATCTTATCAACAACTGCCATTCTTGCAAATTGGCTTAATGTGCACCACACATGGTTGCCACTCGGTTTTCGTATTGTGAGCATCACCATACACCTTGCTTTCTCATGGGGCCAAGATAATAACATTCTGCAGTTTCTCAACCTCATCTATAAAGACAGGACAAGAAAGGATTTAGGGTTCTTGTTTTCACCTGTGTAGTAAATAACATTTATTTATTTATTTATTTATTTATTTATTTATTTATTTATTTATTTATTTATTTTATTGCATTTATATCCCGCCTATCTTCAAATTTGAACTCTAGGCGGCTAACAAAGAGGCGACATGCACCACATTAGACAACATGGGCAAGGAATTCAAAATATACTATAGGAATGCAACTATTGCATTGTGACTCTTATGTCTGATTCAGTTAACACCTTCCAGAAAAGCTTACATTAAAATACAGCAGCTAGTCTTTAAGGTGCCACAATGCTTTCTTCCTTCCTTCCTTCCCTTCCTTCCTTCCTTCCTTCCTTCCTTCCTTCCTTCCTTCCTTTGCTTTTGTTTTGATTTCTGTTTATTGTTGAAATATTATTGGGGAATAACTATTTATAAAATTATTTTTAACTAACCCCCTTTCCCTTTAGCAAAAGGATAGTTTAATTACTTGAATTAACTTAGTGAGGGAGAAAGTCACTCCTCTTCCAATGTAGTGGTGAATTTGAAGTACTCTTAGAATTGCTTTTTTCTAGAAGTGGGATAGTACGTGGTTACCATTTGATTTACAATAGAATCCTTTTATCTGCTGATTCACTTATCCATGGTCTGAAAATATTAAAAATGTTAAAAGAAAAATCCCAACCTCTCTATATAGAGATAGACCAGCAATCCAGAGACCATACCAGGTACGGTACTTGCTAGTTTGACACTGTTCACTATCATCTACATTTTTCAGCATCTACGGTGATGGTGGCTATGGTGTTATTTGGAATGGATCCCTACATATTCAGGGATCATGTTATATTTTCCTCCCACGATAGGAGAATACTGCTCCAAGAATGTCTTTTATGTCACATCTCCTCCTTCCTTAACCTTGCAGTTAGGATTTTAGCCATTAGATTCACTTTTGCCTTAGAAATATGGAAATGGAACTGGAGAAAGCCTCTTCCAAGGAGTGTTTTGTGTTATTCTGTAGATATTCCCTGTTATCACTGTCAATCGTTTCTCAAAAGTATTGTTCAGAGTCTTGATATTGTAACAATAATAGCATCTTTTTAAACTCTGAGTTTCTTCTTTTTGTTATATTCTTCCACATGAGGACATAATGTGCTAAGTCCATGTACTTGCTCGAAAATTAGCATTTTCCCTTTCCTTTCCTTCCCTTCCCTTCTCTCTCCTCCTCCTTTTTTTGAATTTGTCAGAGTTATCTTGAAAGCTGACCTTAACTAGAAGATTTACAAAAAGCCACCTTCTGGAGGATTCTTGTGGAACTGAATCTGAAACGCCAACTTTTATTTATTTATTTTATTTACAAGATGTTTTAGCTGCCCCACTACCAAGAGGTCTCTGGGCGTCATACAAAATTTAAGACAAAAGACATTCTCCTTTGAAAAATAACATATTTTAAGCAGCTTAACAAACATTTCCAAACTGTGTCTGCTTCGTATTGGGGGGGGGGCAATACTCTGGTTTTGTATGCAGGGGTTCTTCTGGGTTTCATTGGCAGCAGTGGTGACTCTCTGTTGGCACCTCTAAAAATAATTTGAATGTGCAGTTATATTAAATGGAGCTTTCGCATCAGCTTCTGTTGAACTTAATAACTAGTTCAGCCTTTCTCTTATATAAAATGACAATGATGCATCTGTTACTTAAGTATATTAAATTACTATGGAGTGATAATAAATATTTCTTTAGAGAAATTCCAATGCAAACAACATGAGAACAATGCTACTAACTACTTTTAACAGAGAATTAATAAAATCCTACAGAACAGAAAAGTAGATTGCGCAAAATGTTTATTATGCAGTATTGTGTAGATTACAACCCTAACACCATGGTATTAATCATAGCACATCTTAAATTAACACTCCTCCACAGCATATATTTTCTTATTTATGAATTGCTTCTAACCCAAGATTTGGAGGAAAACACACACACAGTTTTTAGAATCTTACCTATCATAAACCAAAACCTGGCTTTAAATTTCAGGAGACATTATCAGAAGTTCTTTATTATTTGACTGAGAATGTTATTATAGAATTAATGTTTGGAACATCAGCATAAAATGACTAGATACAATGCTTTGCATAAGGGGGAAACTTTAATGATAAGGACTTTTCAGCTGCCAGAGGCATAGAGAGCTATACCCCACTTTTAAAAAGCAGCCTGGTTACATTCGTATTTACCAAGACAAACCTAAAAGTTGAAAGCCTGGAATAGTCCACATATAATCTTTTCAAATCTGCTTTGCAGTTCTACACAAACTGCACAGTGGTGTGAGCAGAACTTGGGTGGGCAGCTTGTGCAGAGTTATTTATGAATTGCTGAATCCCTTTAGTTAAGGTCGGGGATGGGGAATCGAGTAGTGAGTTTTGAATCGCAAGTTGGATTTCAAGTTGGATGAATCACACTGGTGACCCACTCACCTCCGTTTTTTTCATTGAAAAAGAAATGTTATTTTCAATAGGGACTTGGACTTTGGGGCTGGGACTCAGGACATTGTTCCAAGAGAGTTGGAGTCAGACATGAGATCTGGTACCAACGACTCAGACTGAAACTTCAGACTTTAACTCAAAGACTTGCTAACTTCCTTGGTTAAGGTGGGGTGCAAAAAATCCCCAAATGTTGCACAATTTATTTATGTATTTATTTATTTATTTTTGCATTTCTATACCGCTCCCATTTCCCGATGGGAACTCTGGGCGGTTCACACAAAAAGTTAAAAACAAGAACATCAGTAAAATATATATATAGGAAGTATTAGGCAAGAGGCATAAAACTTGACAATAAAAAGAAGAAAGAAGGAAGGAAACACCTTGGTACAATCCTAGCAATCGCCAAAGGCATCCCTGAACAGCCAGTTTTTAAGGGCTTTCTTGAAAGCTGCCAGTGAGGGAGCCTGGCGTATCTCCCTGGGAAGTTTGTTCCACAACTCTGGGCCGGCCACAGAGAAGGCCCGTTTACGGGTTACTACCTTACAGGCGGGCCTCTCTAGGTGTGGCCACCTGAAGCGAGAGAGCCATGGAGGATCAGGTTGGTCGGGCCAACTCTGAATGTATGGAGATATGCTCTGCCAGATAATCAGGGCCCAGGGCACATTGCGAGTCTTAACATTCTAGCGCTCATGGAAACCACCCCTCTAAACCTGCTAATGAGCAATTGGGTATCCTTTATCTTTTTGATGACTTCTACAAAAGGGTGAAAATTCAAACTGACCCCCTAAATATTGCCAGGGCTGCAGCTGGTTGAAAAGTGCTCAAAAAATTGACCATTGGTTCATTTTTTCTCCAGTGTGTTGTTGAGCGAATGGGAGCCTTGTGGCTCAGTGATTAAATTGCTTTAAAATGAGTACCCAGATCATTTGGGTGGGTGGAGGGTGGGTGGAATGTGTAGCCTGCATAAATAAATTGTAAACCTCCCAGAGAGTGCTTTAAGCACTATGGGGCAATTTATTTATTTATTTATTTCCAAAAAAAATTAGTTGCCCCACTACCAAGTGGTCTCTATATAAGCAGAACACTTTGCACTTTGTTTTGCTTTGCTTTCTTACATTCCTCAACTTCAAATGCAACTCAGGTACAACCTAGTACTACCCAAAATATCAGCATCATGATGAAGTAGGGCCTTTACACAGCCCTCCTTGCTGTGCAAGCGTCAAAAAGGCATGGGTGAGCTCACAAGAGCAGTGCTCTAGCAGCAAGGCTCAGATACTTCTTGAATCAGCCAGGACAGACAAATATGCTGGTGGAAGCATAGCAAGCTGCTGAGAGGTCCACATTTTATGGACCTCTGATGGACATGCCAGATCCTTTTATTCAAAATTTGGAAGTGATGAACTACCTACTTCTAATTTTGAAAAAAAAAGGGATAAGTTGTTTTGTTACTTTACATCTTCCTTTGAAAAAATAGGAGGCTTCTGGAGGCATAATTGACCATTTTCCAGCTTTTGGGGGTTTGCAATAAAGGTGCCATGTGCATTTATATTTTGCTGCCACCATTTAACTTGATTATTAGAGATGGGCACGACCAGGAAAAATTACGTTTTGAGTTGTCGTGTGTCGGAGCCGGCCCGTTTCGGCTTGTTTCCGTTTTTCGGGAAATTTTCCAAAAATTTGTCATTTCGTTTGTTGGTTTTTCATCTGTCGTTAATACTGGTTTTTTTGGGGGGGGCTCCTGGAGGCACCTCTCTGGGGTGGGTGCCTCCTCTGGCCCGCCATGAAGGGAAAGCGGGCTCCTGGAGGCACCTCTCTGGGGTGGGTGCCTCCTCTGGCCCGCAACAAAATGGCATGCATAGCCAATTGGATATGCATACCATTAAGTTGCAGCAGTAGCAGGCAGAGGCACCTCTCTTTCGGGTGCCTCTGTGACTCACTGCCTGCCTGCATATGGTGCACTTGAGCTGGGGAACGAAGTGAGAGAGGACCCCTACGGGCACCCTGTGACTCACTAAGAAGGGAAGTGTACTTGCTGTAGTGCAATGCGAGTACACATCTGGCTTATTGGTTAGGGGTTAGCGCAAGGGCTAGGCTTAGGGTTACGGGTAAGGTTAGGGTGAGTTACTGGGGTGCACCTCTGGGTGCCTCTCTGACCCACTAAGAAGGACAGTGTACTGGCGTATGGGTTAGGGTTAGGGTTAGGGTTAGGGTTCGGGCTAGGGTTAGTGGCTTTTTATGCCCGACTGGCACATCCCAGAAGTCTCGGTCAAAACCTGGCCAAGTGGCCATGCAATTGGTGGAATGGCTCCAAAAATTTGCATGGTCCACTCCCATGGCCAGCCCGTCATTGCGCAGGTGTAAAAAAATAAAAATAAAAATAAAATAAAATAAAATCAATGGAGACGTTTTGTTGCAAGGAAAACCCACTGCGGTCGCCCCATTTTGGATCCCCCGCCCGCACCGCATGGCATGGCGACTTGGCGAGATGACGAGGATGCCCCCCACCAGAACAGCCCAGGAGGGATTTGATTTGAGTATACAAAATAGCACTTGTACAAGTAGAAGAGGCCATGAACAAGCCAAACATGCCTTTCATGGCAACTCTATAATGAACTGAAGCCCTTCCACATTTTTAAAAGGCCACTAGATATTCAATTCATTGGATCAGACACCACCTTGGTCATACTTAAGAGCAGAATCCCTGAGATCAACAGGAATTAAGTTAATCATGAGTAACTTAAGTTCCGTTAATTTCAGCATATTGTATGTTGTTTTGCTACTGTTTTGGGTTGCTGTTTATGCTGAGATAGTCTAATGTTTATATTGACTTTTGTCAGAGTTTTGTGCTATTTGATCAGCCAGCAGAAGCAATACTTATTGAATAAATAGTTAGCCAGAGACAGAGTTTTCTTAAAACCAAACAGCTGTATTACAAACTGTATAAAAATATATCACAGCATCACAGAACTTATACAAAGATCAACAGCATAACAGCATAACAGCATAACATCATTATGGCAGAGAAACAAAGTGAGTGCCTTACTCACAGAAGGCCCAATGAACAATGATTTACAGAACATTTTTATACATGTGTCTGTCCAATCATAAATGACATAGCTATTGCAACCCCTTGTATCAGCCAAAATTCATTATGTTAATTCTTAACATCTGCACTCCATTAGAAAAAACTATACATTGAGTCACTGTGACTTTGCACTTTTGCAGCCTCCATCTTTAAATCAATTAAATACATATCAGATATAAGGTATATAGAACATCCTGTCTAATACATGTATTTCACTAGCTAATATCTGACAATTTTATAATTCATGTTGATTTTGTTGGTGTTGTACACCACCCAGAGTAGCAATTTGCTAAGGTGAAGTATAAATTGAATAAATACATTCAGTGAATCTGATGTAAGTTTGACCAAGGCTGAATCTAGTTCATAATTAACTCAAGTTCCATTGATTTCAGTGGATCTAACATAAATTTGACCAATACTGCATCTAGCTCATTATCTTCTACTATATTGAATCACATAATTATCTTACAGGAAACATGTAAATGTTTCTGCGGAAGGCACTCCTTATCTACTTCTATTATTTATAAATCATAGAACTTATTCTGCAGCTAGTTGGCACCACATTAAAGTAATCAAGGATTCTGGGGCAGCCAGGGCTGTGGCACAAAGATGGGGAAAGAAAAAGTAAGTGTTGCTACTTTTTTTGAGAGAGGGAGGGAATAGGAGAACTCAATGTCGGGATGCTGCTTTCATTGGCAGGTCCGTGCTTTGCATAATATGCAGTTCTGCCCGAATGACTGCTTTCTGCGCTGACCTTTTCTGTTTTTCTTCTGCTGCTTTGGCTATATTAATGCCTGGAAGCACTCCATGGTGGACTGTCTGACAGAGAAAATGTTGGATAAAGGTGTTGCAGGATGTGGCATTTCAGTAGGGTATCATATGGAGAGTTGGGCTCCCAAATGGGTGCCTCCTGTGAATTCTTCAATTGGCTAGAGCTTTCCTCATGTAACTTTTGTTAGTTACTCCTGGAGCTGGCTTATGTTAAACACTCTACAGGATAGCTGTGGTGAAAGAATAAAGCAGTGGTTCCCAAACTTTGGGGGACTACAGCTCCCTTGATTTATTGACCATTGGCAGTGGCTCCCCTTGCTCTGAGTAGCCACCAGGGGCCTTGCTGCCACCAGGGGCAGGATTTTGAGAACCCACCATCCCATCTCCTCCCATGAATATCCCCAAGGGCTTACCTCCTTCCAGGTCCTGATGCAGGAAACCCTTGAGGACACCCAGTAAATGCCAGCACCACTGATCCTCTTTACCTGATCTCCCTCACAAGGCAGTTGTAGAATTAAGGAGGAAAGCCGTGTGGTGCCTCCCTGAGCTCGCTAGAAGAAATGTGGGAAATAAATGTAATAAATATAAAAATGTAATAAATATAAATATAATAAATATAAACATTTATGTATTTATTTTAGAGTATTTTTACCCTACCTTCTCCTTGGAAAAGAACCCAAGGTGGCTTAGAGTAATGAGGGATAATATACAGTCCAGTACAATTAAGACAGGTTCAAGTATTTGAGAACAAGAATTGAGGGGCATCTTACAGCATTAATAGACAACATTACATTAAAGCTACAGGGTAAAAATACACATGGTAGCCTATCATTCAGGAAAAGCTTCCCTGAAGAGAAATGTCTTTGCCTGTTTCCAGAAGGACAACAGAGATGAGTCAGAGCCTCCAGTGGGAGGGAGTTCCTGAGTCTGGGTGCAGCAGCCGAAAAGGCCATTTCATGGGTTTGCATGAGACGTACCTGTGAGGGTGGTGAGATGGAGAGATGGGGCTCTTTTGATGACCTTAACACCCGGGTCAGTTCATACTGTGAGATTTGATCTTTGAGGTAGCTAGGACCCAGGTTGTACAGTGCTTTGTAGATCAAGGCCAGCATATATTATCCCCATTTTGAGGCATAAGGGCAAGTAATGAACAGCCCTCCTTTCCTCTTGGAAAAAATGTTTCCTTCCCAGTAGACATGGGCACGACTCGGCGAAATCCTCGTTTCCATTTCCATTCCTCGTTTCCGTTACGTAACGAAATGAAGAACGACAGTTACTCCGCCAGAACTTCGAACCGAGACAAATTGGGTCTGATTTGTCGTGGTCGTTCCTGGCGGCATCGCAGCACAGGAAAAAGTTTTAAAAATAAAAAAAACCCGATTCCTGACCAAAAGCAAAAATATGCCTGCCTGAGCCAAAAAGGTTTCTGGTCTGCCTGAGTGAGGGCACCTAACCAGAAAAACCGATTCCCGGCCAAAATAGCAGTTTCCTGAGGGGCACCTACCAGAAGGGTGGTTTCTGGGGGTGTCTCCGGCCTCCTCCCTCCTCCTGGGCTCCTGGGCTCACCAAGCGGCGCAAAAAAGTTTTAAAAATAAAAAACCCCGATTCCTGACCAAAAAAGCAGGCAAAAATATGCCTGCCTGAGTGAGGGCACCTACCAGAAGGGTGGTTTCTGGGGGTGTCCCCGGCCTCCTCCCTCTCCTCTCCTGGGCTGCGCATTCTCGCGGGACTCGCAGGCGGGGGCGGGGATCCAAAATGGGGTGGCCGCAAGCAATATTTATTTATTTTGAAATCGTGGTGGTCCAAAAACACACCAAAGCACCACAGAAACATGCGAAAATAGCTATTTTAAAACTGCCTGCATTTTTACAGTAGCAGCAGTGGGTTTTTCTTGCAACAAAACGTTTCCATTTATTTTATTTTATTTTATTTTTATTTTTATTTTTTTACACCTGCGCAATGATGGGCTGGCCATGGGAGTGGACCATGCAAATTTTTGGAGCCATTCCACCAATTGCATGGCCACTTGGCCAGGTTTTGACCGAGACTTCTGGGATGTGCCAGTCGGGCATAAAAAGCCCACTAACCCTAGCCCGAACCCAAACCCAAACCCTAACCCTAACCCACACACCAGTACACTATCCTTCTTAGTGGGTCAGAAAGGCACCCAGAGGTGCACCCCACGAACTCACCCTAACCTTACCCGTAACAACCCTAAGCCTAGCCCTTGCGCTACCTAACCCTAAGCCAAATCTGTACTCGCATTGCACTACACACGCAAGTACAGTTCCCTTCTTAGTGGACCACAGAGTGCCCAGACTGAGGAGGAGCCGCACTGTGACACTGCAGTGTGCGCACTGTGACACTGCAGTTAGCAGTGGGCCTGTGGTAAACAGAGAGAGGCACCCAAAAAAGAGGTGCCTCTCTGCTCAACTTGGTATGCATATCCAATTGGCTATACATGCCATTTTGTAGTGGGCCAGAGGAGGCACCCACCCCAGAGAGGTGCCTCCAGGAGCCCGCTTTCCCTTCATAGCAGGCCAGAGGAGGCACCCACCCCAGAGAGGTGCCTCCAGGAGCCCGCTCCCCCAAACCAGTACTAACGACAGACGAAAAAACGACAAACGAAATGACAAATTTTTGGAAAATTTCGCAAAAAATTGAAACGAGCCGAAACGAGCCAGCTCCGACACACGACAACTCGAAAACGTCATTTTCCCTGGTCGTGCCCATCTCTACTTCCCAGCCTTCTGTTTTAAATAAACCTTTAGAATGTTCAACCCTGAAGTCATGCTGTAACACAGGTATTTTCCTCCTTAAAAAACTTCTGTCTGCTGACATTCATGTCAATAGAAATATTATGGAAACCTGGTGGCATGTGGTATTTTCAAAGGAAATACCAAACAGGGGAACTATTCAAATATTACTTCTCTTGTAAATATCATGAGGAGATTTGCTGCTAAGAACAAAACAGGAATGGGGAGGCTGGCTTGGAAGAAAGGTTGTGACCAAAATGGAGTCGGAGCAGAGAAGTGTTCTCTCCCTTATGGCAGATTGCATATAGCATCCCATTTTTTAAAAGAAGGAAGGGGTTGATTTATTGTGCTGTGTTTGGGGATGTAGATCAATGGAGGTTGAAATGGCCCTTTCATGTAAGAAGCAAATACTGAAAGTCCAAGGAGTCCAAGGAACCTGGCTGTTGTAATGATGGATTTGCATTTCAAAGGGTAATGGGGTGAAAAGGCCAAAATCATGTGGGTGCTTCAGCGCATGAGACCAGTTCCTTGACCCCTTTATGGAAATAACCTTTATGCTAAAGTTGAAGCATGATGAACCTTCACTGGGGGAAGGGCAGGATATCACTGGTGTGTTTTAAATGATGATTGGTGTAAATTTATCTAAATGAAGCTGGTCAAACAGGGATGGATGTACCAGCCGTTCCCCTAATTCGGGTCTATTTCAAATGTTTTCAGTCATAAGTCAGTTTTGTCCTGTTTCCTCTGATTTAAAAACCAAACACATTTGTTTTTGTAGCACTTTTGTGCCTACGTGTAGGTACAGTCAACCGCTCAGAAACCTTCTTCTCCTGACCTGCTCCTTTTTTTACATGCTTCAGCTTCAGTAGAGAAGGCATTACTCCCAAACTCCAATATCCTTTGTATGCTGATGTGCTGCTTCTTCATGTGTGGCCGTTTTGTGGCTCAATGGTGCCATTTGTGGCTCAAATATCTGCCACCAGATTTCTTCTCCGGATCCTTTCTAGGGATGGAAAGACATCATGGGACTAGAAAAGCATGTCGGTTGAATGGAGAATCTGCTTATAAGGGAACCGATGTCATCCATGGCTCCCCTTGCTTTTGCAGGGGGTGAGACATATTTTCCTGTGTGGTCCATGGGTTGCTGCTACACATAGAACTCCTGTGTAGGCATCCGCAATGGCCCATTACTCTGCACCACTAGGCAAGTGTATTGTTCCAGCTTGCTACTTTAAACAAAACAACTAATGTGAGGTTGTGTTTGGAACAGAGCTGGGACGCATGGCCTGCAAGATTCATACACTTACCGCAAAATCAATCTGTCTATCAATATGTTGATCTATTCATCCTTCTAGCTATTTGCATGCAAACTGTTTAATAGGAGAACTCCAAACAATTCACATTAAAACTGATATATAACATGGTGTAAGTTCAACAAATATAAAAGGATATAAATTTGTCTGGTTGGTACCATTACCTGAGAACCCACCCCAGCACCTGAACCTTATGGCCAAAACCTAAAACCTGTGAACCCTAGAAAGAGAAAAGACAACATTCAAAGAGAGGTGTAAAAATACAAATTCAGCATCAGCATGTTTAGCAAACAATCATGAAATACAAAAGTAAATCAATAGTAAGAAACCCTTAATAAAGTCCTACTGATTAACAAGGATAGCTTTCAGAACTTTTCTTTGCATGAAAGCTCAAGTACCCAACTTTCTCAGGAAAGACTCTTGTTGTAACTAAATAATCAGCTTTCCACAGTATTTAAATGCTTTATGCTTTTGCACTAGACATTGTCATGGGGTTGAATACACCACTTTGTTATAAAATAAATTGTCATGCACAATTGCATTCAAATCTTGCGGTAAGCAGAAAATGAATTGGCACTAACTCTGCTGTGCAACTCTGGGAAATGTTATTGTTAGAGAAGAGCTGTAAGGTTCAAAAGCATTCCTGTGCCGGTGGTGGGCAAACTTCGGCCCTCCAGCTGTTTTGGACCACAACTCCCAGAATTCCAAGCCTGTATTGCCAATGACAAAGGACTGTGGGAGTTGTGGTCCAAAACATCTGGAGGGCCGAAGTTTGGCCACCACTCCTGTATACTATCCGGGTAACTAAGATTTTATGAAAGTCCTGAATACTATGGATAAGTTCTAAATTGCATATTAAGCATCATTTATTTTGTTCTGGATTTCCTAATATCTTTGGCTGATTTTCTACCATCTTTGGCTGATCATACCCATTGTAGATGACCATTTTGCTATTCTATTAAAATGTATAAGCATATTCTGAATAAATACAGGTATCATATTTGTTCACTTATGTATCAAGTACTCAATTGTTGCTAAAAGATCAAGTGTTTTGGATTGTTATTTTGTTTCTTTTAGAATTGAAAAAGCTCATTAACATATTATATCTGGGCTCCAGGCAACTATTTCTAAGGGAAACAATGATTCACACTTTCTTGATCACTCTCAGGTCTCGTGGGATATCATGCAAGATTCTGCAGCCATTATGAAAATCGTGTTTGTTCTGTGTTATGTAAATGTTGTGAAATGAACATCTCTAGGTGATTCAAGACAGGACATTAAAGTTAAAGAAGAAACAAGCTGGCTGTTAATTCTGAGCTAGTCAATAAAAATACATTTCTGTCTGTATTTATCTAATTTCAGGGACTAATTTTGGAAGTGTAGTACTAAATTTTATCTGGTCATTAGCATTACTGTGTTTATTTGGCCTGAGAATTCTTGGAACTGAGTTACAAAAGAGAAATATTTGCATGTTGTTGTCTATGTGAGTCCTAGTAGGTCTGCTCAGTTTAGAAGAGTATGAATAAGATTTATCACTGTGTGAAGAAGGTAGATTAAGTTGAAATAGCAGTCAGAGTAAATCTATGAGAATGCCGGATCACCCAAAATTACACAAGGTCAGTGCTTCAAAACAATTATTTCTGTACAGTGACAAGTTATTTGTAATTCATGCTTTTTTATTTTGCAATAACAAACACAACTAATTTACATCTAATTGTGACCTGATGATGGATAACCACATTTGTTTAGAATGTGTCTAATGAATGCTTTTAGTTATCTTTATAATTATAGAGAATGTAGGGCTTGACTACATGAATGTACTTTATACCCTGTGTCATCAGTGTGTAGCATTTCAATGTTTTATTTAACACATGGTGAAAAGGGCAGTTCTTTGAGTTACTTTTCAACAATGAAGAAGTGCTTCTAAAACTGTAACTAGAGATGGGCACAATTAAAAAATATATAAAATTGATTCAGAAATGTCTAATTCATCCGTTTGCATTTATATAAATTCTCCATAAAAACACAAATGGATGAAATTTAGTGATTTTTGGAATATAGAAATACCAAAATATTGCCTTGCTGACAGTCTTTTAGGCTAGACACTATTTGTTGTTCAGTCGTTCAGTCATGTCTGACTCTTCGTGACCCCATGGACCAGAGCTCGCCAGGCCTTCCTATCTTCCACTGCCTCCTGGAGTTTGGTCAAATCCATATTGGTTGCATCAATGACACTGTCCAACCATCTCATTCTCTGCCGTCCTCTTTCCCCTTTTCCTTCAATCTTTCCCAACATCAGGGACTTTTCCAAGGACTCCTCTCTCCTCTCCTCTCTAGACACTATAACAACACCTAAAACTCAGAACATATTTTGATATGTTGACTGCATATATGAACCTATCATTTAAGGCTTTTAGACATCATCATTTTGTCCCCAAATCTTGGTTTTTAGCACTTTTAGCAACGGAAATCAAGAAGACAATGTGTGTATGACTGATGCTGGTCTGAAGAACAGGTTGAAAGTGTAATATGTTTTCAAAGACCTTGCAAGGTCAACTTATATTTGCTGGTTTCACTTATAGTAGATGCTTCATGAACAGACAGAGTGAATGTTTGATGAGTTCAAGGAGAGTGAAGACTGGAACAGAGTGTTGGTAAAATAACAAAGTCTTACAGATCACATTGGATGTCCATTAATTAAAATAAACTCTACTAAAGATTGTAGGCTATCCAGAATCAATGGATGTCTTTGATATGAAGTGTAGAATGCATGTAGAATGTAGAGGGTAAAATGTACATCAGTGAAAGTCCTTGATATGAATTATGAAGTGTAGAATGTAAGTCAGTGATGGTAATATTCTAGTTATCTAACCCAGGCTCTTTAGGGAAGACTTGTTTTTCTGTTGTGTCAATATAAACCAAAAGCTGAAGAACTTTTAAATTTCTAAAGTAACATAAAGAGTCAAGTGGTGAACTTAAAATCCTTATTAGCTTTCAGTCTGCCAGGCCTTCCAATGAGACAAAGGGTCTGTGTCAAAGTCTTCTCCTCAGGATTCCTTGGATACGATCAAATAGTTATTGCTTAAGTTTAATTTTCTTCTTCTAGTTGCCTAGTCAATTCTGGCTCACCTTTTGCCTCCACTCATTTTTCTCAGGTCTTTGAATTAATTAATTATTGTTACAGTAATCCCCTGCCTATTGCAGGGGTTAGGAACCTGACTTGACCTGCAATAATTGAAAATTCACGATATGTGGATGCTGGGTTGGGTCAGGACTGGGGGGGGGCTATCCAGGGGCTCCTACACTTACCTGAGCCCTGGCGCTGCCCCAAACGGGCCTCTGACAGGTTTCCCAGGCCTGTCAGAGGCCCCAGAAGTGGTTTTCCAGAAACCACTTCTGGAGCCTCCAACAGGCCTGGAAAGCCCTTCAGAGGCCTGTTTGGGGCAGTGCCAGGCCTGGAGTAAGTGCAGGAAGCCTCAAACAGACCCAAGCATTTTACCTTTCATGTACTGTGGTCCCACAATGTACCAGGACCGCAGTATATGAACCACAAAAGGGGGGGGTGTATTTATTTATTTATTTATTTATTTATTTATTTATTTATTTATTTATTTATTTATTTCCCACTCCCATTAGTGACCTGGGCAGTCATATTTAAGGTCTGTTTTTTAATTGATGTGCTGCTCACTTTTCTTTGCAAATGAGATCAAGTATGCAGAACTGCACAATATTGTTTTCTACTTTAATTTTTTCAAAAAAACAGCAACAGCCCAGGTTTCATGAAATGCCATCTTCAGGCTATAATCCAAGCACATTTTCAATATAGACATCCTATATGGATAAACAGTGTGAAAAGAAATGTCAGAGTTCATTCTGAATGTACTGAGAAGACAAGGAGATTTTTAATAAGAGCTGGTCTTTAAGCAGATGTTTTTCTCTGGTAGATCTACTGCATATGTGCCAGCCCTGAAAGCTAATCAGCAGCCACAAACATCCTGAAAAATGACAGTGTAATTTTATTCCAGTATTCCCTTCTCCATTTTTTAACCTGCAGACTTTAATCAACTGTTCATCCAAGTCATAAGATAAAAAGCTCTTCTAACTGTGTTGTTTGGAGCACAACAAATGATGTTTGAGGAAGACGGACAGGTAGTTATTATGCATCAGCCCATGCAGAACTGTGGTTATTCCTTCCATTATATCTAATTTTACTGAGTAACAGTAAAATTGTGATGGCCATCAAAAACCAATTTGGTGATGGAAACCCCAGGAATCATTGCCATGAGGTCATGAAGAGTCGGACATGACTTAACAACTGAACAACAATAACAACTCTAGTCGTGACTTACTGTGTTAAGCTTCAAGAATCCAGCCAGTGTCTCACTTCCAATTCAGTACCAGAAGCTTCCATAATAGGTTGTGGCCAACTGTGGGAATGCACCTCCTTTGTTCTCTGTACTATTATGGACTTTCCTTTTACAAATAAGGGCAAAACCAAACAAAGAATAATGGGAGGATGATTTCCTGACTTCCAAGGCCTATATCCAATTGATTATTAGTGCATACCCATTTAAACAACTGCTGAAGAGGTATGCCAACACTTTTGTAAACACCTTTGATTCAGTAGGTCTGTTCTAAATGGAGCTCTCCAAAGAGCTTGAAAAGCTAGATGCAGCAAAAAGAGCAAAAATGAATTCTGAAAACTGTTACTTTGCCCAGCCAGTTGCTAGAACACATTGCACCACATTCTTAAGAACATAAAAACATAAGAAGAGCCATGCTGGATCAGGCCAAAGGCACATCAAGTCCAGCTTCCTGTATCTCACAGTGGCCCCACCACATGCATCTGGGAGTGCATGAGACTAGATATCTGTCTCCTGATACCACTCCCCTCCATCTGGTCCTTGAAGTACCCCGGTTTTAGGCCTGGAGATTACACATCTCCATCATGGTTTGTAACCTGTGATGGACTTTTCCTCCAGGAATCTGTCCAATCCCCTTTTGAAGGCATCCAGGCCACATGCTATCACCACATCCTGTGTTGAAGCTTCCCAGCAGATGAAAAGGAATGCCCCCTCGTTGCAGCTCCATCCTTTCAAAGACAGCAACAGCCCAGTGTGAAGGTCCGATTCAAACTGAACTGGAATGAACGTTACTCTCAGGCACTTGCGGTACATCTCTTGGAACAGTTACATTAAATTCATGAAACAAAGGTTCTTCTAACAATAAATGATATGGCGTGTTTTCTTTAGAAGGGAGATTTAAACGTATGGGCGATGGTGCGTTCCTCGTCCCACACACTGCGTCCCACAGCAAGGGTGTCTGGCCCATTGAGCCGCAGGGTTCTCATGCTTGCCCTTGTTCCATCCTGCTCCAAACCTATCCCATTCCCCAGGCCACTTCACTGGTCTTACTTGGACGGACCAAGTAAATTCATCAGTTTCCTTCACTTTAAAATGATCACCCTCATATCTTCTCTCCCTCTCCTCCGTCTGTGTGCTAACCTCCTTCAACGGACCCTTCCAGCTGTCAGTTTCCTTATCTAGCTCCGCCCAACCTGCCACCAGTTCATCACGCGCCACCCAAACCTCTTCATCCTCCTCTGCCACTCACAATGCCTCGTGTTCTTTTCCCCTCGCTACCGATCCCGACTCTTTATTTGACTCCCCATTTACTTTCAACACTTCTAATTTCTCTATGCTTGTGGCTAAATCTTTTATCATCTCCCTTCTCAATCTTCTCTTGTTGTTCCTTTCAATCCAGACAGCTAACTCTTAGTCTTGCCTTCACACCCAGCCATAACGCTTTAGCTCAGAAGGCTTGGGATTGGAAGCATCCCTTCAAGAAGGTTGCATTAGAGAGAGACATGTTGAGGCACAGGGCCATGCCACCATACCTGCTCAAAACGATGGCTCTTCCAGGCTCTTCCTCCATTTGGCATCTCCAGCAGTCATTTCAGAAGGCAGCTGCCCTGGGAGTGAAGATTGGGAAACCTGGTCATTCCACTTGCCTTCTTGAATGGATGTTCCATCAGGAAAGGATATCCCATCACTTCTAGTGGAGAATTGCTTACTTTATTCTCCTTACTTTCCTCCATTTTCTTATTGGTGAAATCTTCTCCAGAGCTTAAGGAAGTTACTTTTTTTTTTGCACTTTTCCTCATAGGAGGAAGAATCAGAAGCAAAAACAATAATGGGCCTTTTCACACGACCCCTAAGATCCACTGGTCCCTTAAATGCGGACCAGAGATCTTGGGGGTTCGTTTCTGTTCCCGCATCCCCACCCCCAGCACTTCCTGTTCCTGTCGGTCGTGAGGGGAGGGAGGGGAAAAAAGGACAAAAGAAGCCTTTACTAACCTGCCGGTGCTGGTCGAAGTTGCCACGAGCCCCGTTACTTCCTGGTTCCTTCTCAAGGGGCTCTTAAAGGGGCGGGAGGCAAAAAAACAACAGACAAGCCAGGAGAGTGTCTGGCACTCTTATCCGCATCAAATATTTTTCACCCCCAGAGAGAAGGTACAAGAAAAGTGCGATGGGTCGCACTAAAGTGGGCGGGGTCGCACTTAATTGTCTGCAAACTCCGGAGCTGGTGGGGAAACATTTTAAATCTCCGGAGCTTGCAGCCATTTGCGGCGGAGCTTAGGGGTCGTGTATAAACACCCAATAACAGTTTGTTGCTCTGTGAGACTTGGATGGGGCTCCCTCCATTATTTTCAGAAGGCACTGAAATCATTTTTATTCCAACAGGCTTTTAGTGTTTCATATCAAATTTTAACATAGCTATTTGCTCTGTGCTTGCTGCCAATATATTATTTCTAATGTGTTTTTAAATGCATTTATATTTCACAATTTAGAGCTTTACACAAGTTTGTATCTGATGATTTTAATAATTCCTTGGTTAATAATGTTTAATTGTTGTTTAAATTATGTTTTAAAATCTTGGCTTTTCTAGCTATCTTTGAGCTACCTTGAGTCCCACTGCCAGAGAGAGGTGGTATAAAAATGCAACAAATAGAATAAAACAACACAAATGACACAAAACACAGCCCAAACTGGATTCTACAAGAAAAACCAACAAAGCATGAGTTCTATCCAAGTGGAAAAATAGAACAGAAAATGATCCCACCCCCATCCATGCAACATCTTTCAAATCCAAAAATATGTGGAATCAGAGCTCAAGCCAGCCGTCTTTTAAAATCTTCTACTAGTACCAAGATCCTGTCTTCAGCAAATGTAGTTTTGGCAACACTTGTTGGGATAGCTAGTCTGTTTTTGTCTTTATATGAGACTCATGGCCCAGTGGTTAAACTGCTGTATAGCAGTCAAAACTCTGCTCATGACCTGGGGTTCAATCCCAAATTGCCTGTTCAAGGTTCACACAACCTTCCATCCTTCTGAGGTCAGTAAAATGAGTACCTATCTCTCTGGGAGGTGGAGGGGAGGATGCAACATACAGCCTGCAATGTAAATTGCTCTGAAAGTGTCTGGAAGTTGAGTCATGCCTACTGGACTTCTTTTTCTTGTGAGATAGAAACGTTTGAGCTGCTCATCCAAACAGCTTCATCTGAGAGTGCTTTAAGTGCTATAAGGAGAGAGATATGCAGCACACTTTGCTTTATCCCTTTTTTAAACATGTCTCACCCATAATTCAGTTCTATTCTGTTTTACCATTACTATGTGCTGGCGGCAGAGAACTTCTCAAAAGACATATCCATGTATTTATTTCATCTGGAAGTTTTCTGTAGGATTAACATTGTTATGCTTCTTTGCCAAAAACTGTGTCACAAGTTTCTGAGCCTCTCCTTATTCTGAGAGAATAGACTCATTAGACTGGTACCAGAGCTCAGCGTTATTTTTATTTTATTTTATTTTATTTTATTTTATTGCAACACTGGCATGATTGCTGGGGGATTATGGGCATTGCCATCCCCCCCCCCAAAAGTCACTATCCCAAACTCTGGGCAACATATGCAGAAGTTGCTAAAGCCAATTATCTTTGTCCACTAATAAAGAGCCCTTGCTACAACAGTCAACTCTATTTGCCAACACTTTTCATGTACTTCATAAAATGTGGTTCATGCCAGAGCTTGCCTGATTCAGCCTGGAATGTGGTAGCGGTGAAGAAGGCCAATTCCATGCTAGGCATGATCAAAAAGGGGATTAAAAATAAAACAGCCAACATTATAATGCCATTATACAAAACAATAGTAAGGCCGCACCTGGAGTATTGTGTACAACTCTGGTCACCGCATCTCAAGAAAGACATAGTGGAACTGGAAAAGGTGCAAAAGAGAGTGACTAAAATGATTACTGGGCTGGGACACCTCCCTTATGAGGAAAGGCTAAAACATTTGGGGCTCTTTAGTCTGGAAAAAGGTGCCTGAGGGGAGATATGATTGAGACGTACAAAATAATGCAGGGCATGAGCAAAGTGGATAGAGGGAAGCTCTTCTCCCTCTCACAAAATACCAGAATTAGGGGACATACACTCAAACTGAGGGCTGGGAGAGTAAGAACAGACAAAAGAAAATATTTTTTTTTTGCCCAGCGTGTTGTTAGTCTGTGGAACTCCCTGCCACAGGATGTGGTGATTGCATCTGGCCTGGATGCCTTCAAAAGGGGATTGGACAGATTCCTGGAGGAAAAGTCCACCACAGATTACAAACCACGATGGAGATGTGTAATCTCCAGGCTTAAAACCAGGGTACTTCAAGGGGCAGATGTAGGGGAGTGGTATCTGGAGACAGATATCTAATCTCATGCACTCCCAAACGCATCTGGTGGGGCCGCTGTGAGATACAGGAAGCTGGACTAGATGGGCCTTTGGCCTGATCCAGCATGGCTCTTCTTATGTTCTTATGTTCTAGTTTCAAGTGACTGTTGTGAAACATAATCATTCAGCTGGAAATAAAGAACCAAGTGGTGCAGGTGTCCATAGCTGCAGATAAAGCTCTCTAGTCATCATTGCTAACTAATGAAGGTCTGATCTTGTATAGATCAAGACTTCCTTGTAAAAGGAAAGGATGATGCAGAGCAACTGCACATTTTCCAGAAATCAGTTGAGAAGTCTTCTCTGTGCATTTGTTAAAGCAAACGGATGCAGCATTTGCATCCCCTTGCTTGCAAAAAGATCCAGTCAAAGTTAAAGGCACACAAGGCACACATTAATACATAATAATTATGACGACGAAGTGTAGCGTTGCAACCGGATTTTCTTATCAACCGCATTCCAGATGCAGTAACTGTCAGTTAGGCCATGCCAAGCGCTGGTTCCACGCCAAGCTAATAAAAAAGTTGGTTTCATTTTTCATGCCTTCTCTTTCCCAGCTGGCCTCAAGAGTAACAGACATATTGGAATTATCAGTCTAATCTTTTAAGATGCATCATGGTTTGCTTTTAAGCTGCACTTGTCCCAGTGCCATCTTATGTGAGTGTATAAATCTAATGAAATCCCAATGAGATAAAAAACAACAACATATGAATATCTTGGCATTGCATCTGAAGTTTTGCTTTCCAGAGAAATACATTTGGGGCTGTGTTGTTTTTTTTTTTGGGGGGGGCGGAGTGGAGTATTGAGAGAAGAGTTAAAAGTGCAGAGAGGATAAAAGGATGCTACACTGAGCTTCTGTTGGTAACTGCTACAAAGTTATTAATAAGCCATGAGTGTTTGCATTGCTTAAGAGTGAAAGCTGCCCATCACAAGGCAGAACTCTGGGCAACTTTGTATTCCATGTTTCTTTGGATCTTTTGTCCCAGGGAAAGCCCATTTTCAATACAAATCATAGATTAGTGAAATTGGAAGGGGCCTATCAGGTCTAATCCCTGCTCCATGTGGGAATACAAATAAAATACTATCTGCCAGGTGGTTTTCCAAACTTCTTTTGGCTGCCTCCAGTGCTGGAGCATTCACCATCTCTTCAGGTAATTGGTTCCACTTCCGTACTTCTCTAAATGCCTGTTTTTTCCCCTTTTTGTGTAGGAGGATGAAGGGGGGGAATCTTTTTTGCTTGCCTCCATGAAGCCAAACCACTGCCTATCCTCTCAACATGTTTTCCCATTTACAAGAATGATTTTGCATAGAATAATGCAATTTCCCACAAAACCACAATGACTGTTGCTCTGTTTCCTGGGAGAAGACGCATTAGGACAGCTGCGTTCCTTTGGAGAATAGCCTAGTTTGGGAGTATGTCTGTGAAGATTCTCAGCCATCCAGGTGAGTTCATCTGGAAATTGAGTCATGGCAACTGGACTTCTTCTTGAGAGACTGAAACGTTTCACTGCTCATCCAAGTAGCTTCATCAGTCTGAAGAAAGCTAGTTGTGAGCCCTCCACCTTACAGTCTGCTTTGACCTCTTGTGGACCTGGATCTCAGTGGTGTCTGGCCGTGGGAGGTACGCTCTGGACGGAGGGATCGGTCGGGTAAGAAGAACTAGGGTCCGGCATTTAAGGCCGGTCCCCCGTTCTGATCCCCTCGTCCACCGCCATCTACCTGGGTGTCATCCCGCCAGCGCCTCCGATCTGACCTGCCTGCTGATTAACGCCAGGTCGGTGCATAATAAGACCCCGCTCATCCTCGATTCTATCTTGGATGAGCACGCCGACCTGGCGTGTATCACCGAGACCTGGGTGGGCGCGGAGGGCGGGGCCTCCCTCTCTCTCCTGTGCCCACCTGGGTTTCAGGTTCAGTGGGCAGGCAGATCGGAGGGTAGGGGGGGTGGGGTGGCCATCGTTTTCAGGGAATCCCTTTGCGTTAGCAGGTCCGCGACGATGGTGTGTTCTGGGGTGGAATGCCTCCATCTATCTGTGGGTCAGCGAGATAAGTTTGGCATTGTACTGGTGTACCGTGCTCCCCGCAACCCAGCGCAATCCCTGCCAGAGATCGCTGAGTTCATCTCGGCTGCCTTGTTGGGTTCCCCCCGCCTTCTGGTGGTTGGGGACCTCAACTTGCACACTGATGGTGAACTCTCTGGGTCGGCTCTGGAATTCATGGAATCCATGACGTCCATGAACTTATCTCAGCATGTTTTATGCCCCACCCATAGAGCTGGCCACACCCTGGACCTGGTCTTTTCTCCACGTCGCCGGATTCGTGTCTGGGGGTTGGGGTATTTTGCCCCTGCCCGTGTCATGGTCGGACCACTACCTGCTAAAATTTTCCCTGTCGATCGCCCCCCACCCCGCGGGGAGCGCCCTTCTTACATCTGGGCTTAGGTTTATGGAAGCCTTCGGGGGCTCTCTCTGGCGGTCTGGCAGACGATCCGGTTGACGCCCTGGTGGAAAGGTGGTATGTGGGTTCCGCCGGCGATAGACCGGGTCGCCCCTAAGCGTCTCCTACGATGCCGAGGCCACTCCTCCCGTGGTTCACGGCGGAGTTGCGGTCGATGAAGCAAGAACGAGGGAGACTGGAGGTCATATGGAGGGCAAACCGGACGGAAGTAAACAGGGCTGCCCTTAAACAGCTGACTGGCCGCTATCTTCGCGCGATCAGGGACGCCAGAAGATCTTATGCCTCCTGAGAATTGGCGAGGCCTTGAACCGCCAGGCGGAATTATTCCGGGTGGTTCGGGACCTCTCCAATCCCAGTCAGCTGCGGCCTCCTCCTAGTGATTTCACTAGCGAGCAATTCGCAGCCCATTTTAGATCTAAAATTGAGGCCATCCGTTCCGACTTGCCCCCCCAGTTGTTCTAGTCCATCCCTTGGGTCCTCCGGTGCCTCACCCCTCCGTTCTCCCCTCCTGGATGAGTTCGGGCCGGTTTCTTCTGCGGAGGCCTCCAGAGTTATGGCTCGGTGCCGGCCGGCGGCCACTCCCTTTGACCCTTGCCCAGCTTGGCTCATCAAATCTGCCGAAGGGAACATGCCAGAGTGGGTTTCGTCCATCGCCACGGCCTCCTTTCGGGAGGGTTGTTTCCCTTCCCGGCTTAAGGAGACCGTGGTAAAGCCCACTCTCAAGAAACCTGGCTTGGCGACGGACGATCTTTCCAACTTTCGTCCGATCGCCATTGTTCCCTTCCTGGGCAAGGTTGTCGAGGGGGTGGCTGCTGTCCGGCTCCAGTCATACCTGGAGACAAACCATATCCTGGATCCCTTCCAGTCTGGATTCAGGCCTCTTAGCGGGACCGAGACCGCCCTGGTCGCTCTGCAGGATGACCTCCTCAGGGAGGCCGACAGGGGGTGTTCCTCCCTGCTCGTCCTCCTTGATCTCTCAGCAGCCTTTGATACCGTCGACCACGGTAACCTTCTGGCCCGGCTCGCTGAGGCGGGAATTGGTGGTCAGGCCCTGGCCTGGCTCCGTTCCTTCCTCCGCGGCCGGACTCAGCGGGTTCAGCTGGGGGATGTTTTGTCGGCTCCTTGGACTCTCCCTTGTGGGGTGCCCCAGGGGTCGGCAATCTCCCCTGTGCTGTTCAATGTTTATATGAGGCCGCTGGGGGAGGTCATCAGGAGATATGGAGTTCGCTGTCATCAGTACGCTGATGACACGCAGCTCTATATCTCCTTTTCTACGTCTGCAGAGGAGGCAGTTCGCTCCCTCGATCTGTGCCTGGAGGCCGTCCAGAGATAACCGGCTCAAGCTTAACCCGGAGAAGACGGAGGTTCTGTTCTTCGGGGCACCCTCGTCTCGGTACAATGGCCCCCTCCCTAGTCTGGGGGGTATTTCCCTCCAGCCTACAGACAGGGCCAGGAATCTGGGCGTGGTCCTGGATTCGGCCCTCTCCTGGAAGCCCAGGTGATGGCCGTCTCCAGGGCCGCTTTTTCCATCTCCGCAGGATCGCCCAGATCCGTCAGTACCTTGATGAGTCTTCCCTGAGGACAGTTGTGCAGGCCTTGGTGGTCTCGAGGATCGACTACTGCAATGCCCTCTACGTGGGGTTGCCCTTGACCCTGGTCCGGAGGTTACAGCGGGTGCAAAATGCGGCGGCCAGGCTGGTGGTGGGTGCTCGTAGATACGAGCACATCACCCCAGTCCTGGTCCGCCTGCATTGGCTCCCCGTTGTCTTCCGGATCAGGTTCAAGGTCCTGGTCTTGGTTTTCAAGGCCCTCCACGGCCTGGGACCAGGTTACCTGGCGGAGCGCATCTCCCTAAGAGCATCCGGATCCAGACCCACGAGATCGTCGCAGGCGCGCTCATTGCGAGTGGCAACACCCAGAGAGGCGCGGAGAACGCGTACGCGGAACCGCGCCTTCTCTGTGGTGGGGCCCTCGCTTTGGAACCATCTCCCTCCTGAGCTGCGCCTGCTGGAGTCCCTGCCTGTCTTTAAGAGGGCTTTGAAGACCTTCCTCTTTAAAGAAGCGTATGGTGACCTTATTAGTTAGTTTTTCTTTTCCCATTTCCCTGATCCTTTTGTTTGCCGCCATCTTGCTTTTTGCCGCCCTTGTTTGGGGGCTTTGCTATTTTTGCTTTTAAGCCTTTTTATGTTTTTTACGTTGTTAGCCGCCCAGAGTTCCCGTTGGGAAGATGGTGCGGGATATAAGTACTTAAATAAATAAATAAATAAATAAATTGTCACCCTGCTCAAGCAAGTTGCAGTTACAGTAGGCCAGTAGTGGTGAACTTTCGGCACCCCAGATGTTTTGGACCACAACTCCCACAGTCCTTTGTCATTGGCAATACAGGCTTGGAATTCTGGGAGTTGAGATCCAAAGCCACCACTGCAATAGGACCATTTGAATCAGTGAAACTTATGTAGGAGCTGACTCACAAAAGCCACATTGATTCAGTGAGGTTCTGTAATGTGGTTTACTATGCTAAGCCACGGGATTTCAGTCATAATACTCTAAATGCAGATCAGGCAGGCACAAACTAAGATACACAAAATGTTCACATCTACGTCTTTATGTGATCATAATATTAAGTATCTAAAAATGTAACTGTTTCCCAATGGTGGATATTGAATATGAGAATATTTTACCAATATATTCACAACATACAGAAAGAAGGAATAATGCAATAATAAAAGATGTCAAGGAAATGAACCATGTTAGATAGCCATATATTGCCATATATAGGTAATATATGGTGACTATCAATTATCTATTCATCATGATTAATGGATACATCAAAATAGTTATCAAGCATGTAAGAAATCTGTCACTCTTAGGATGAGAACCTTTGTATCTTTACACAAAAGTAATCCCACTGTGTTGAACATCAATGATATATAGTAGGCCTGCCCAACAGGTAGACCGCGGGCTACTGGTAGTCCTCTAAGGGTTCCAAGGTAGCCCGCCGGCCATCAATAAAAAAAGTGAGGGGATAAGTTCTCCACCCCTCCTTCACCCATCCCAAGGACCACCACTGCCCCAGCAGAATTATGGGTCTGCCAGCCCACTGTCTCAGCCAAGCGGGGCAGTTCAAGGGCCATAGCGCATTGAAATTGGTTCCCTCCCGAACAGATTAATCGGTTTTCAATGCATTCCTATGGGAAACCGCTGCTCTACTTACAAAAGTATTTACTTATGAGCATGTGCTCGGAACGGATAAAATTTGTAAGTAGAGGTTTTAGTGTAGTAGCCCTCAGGCACTTTGGGCCAGAAAAAGTAGACCTCAGCCTGTTCAAAGTTGGACCACTCTGATATATAGCACTGGGACAGGAAAAAGATCAGACTATCAGTCTTTCCTGTATTAGTGCAGTAAGACTGCAGCCATGTCTCCACTTTCTCAAAGGTAGCCTGAATTTTATTCAAGTTAGGCAATGGACACATCACTCAATGAAATGGGAGCCACAGAGGATGAGAAATGTCCCATTTAATTGCAATAATGTGGCTACATAAAATCCAATTATCTAATAAAAGCCTGAGTGAATGAAAGTCAAAGCTGGTCTTAAAACAACACTTACTGATGAAGATATAAAAGTAAACCACTCTTTCCCGTTCTCAATACCATATCTGATTGTGTGCTATCGTTATAAACTCACAGGAGATTGTATCCTTCTTTAGTGACCTAAATACTGTATCTGGAACTATGTCACATGTTATATGTTGCTGAAAAGGTCTAGTCAGATTTCTCATTAAGTTCTGTAGAAGTGGGTTGATTTACCACTGAAGCTGAGGCATAGATTGCAAGGGTATTAGTAATTGTTTAAATTTGGGGTGGGGGAGAAGAGATAGGGCTCAAATACCCTATTTTTCCTCCCAGTGAGTATTTTGGGGTCACGGATGATGACATATAGAATCTGGCAGACAATCTTGGTACAGTGGTACCTTGTATAAAGGAATTAATTTGTTCCAAATGAAATTATGTTAAGCAAATTTTCCTTTTATACAAATTTCCCATAGGAATGCATTGAAAACAGAGTAATCCCATTTTATGTTGTACAGATTCACCCCCATAGGCGATTATGTTAAGCAAATTTCCCATATCGCCGGAATTGTTTATGTTGTATAAATTTTATGTTATACAAACCGTTTGTTATACAAGGGTCCATGGTACTTCTCCTTCTGCCTATGGGAGATCTTATGCTGGTGCATGAATCAGACCTGAAAGGGTAAAGCAGGGGTCTCCAAACTTTTTGCAAGGAGGGCCAGATTTGGTGAGGTGAAAATGCATGGGGGGAGACCATTCAGCCACATTTTGTCCCCGAGCCAGACATTGGACAAGTCTGTATAGCATGAAAGAGGTAGGGAGGACGCTGCAGCAATGGAGCTGGGGGCGGGTAGGCTGGGAAGGTGGCTGGGTGGTGGTGGAGGGAAGCAGGGAGGGCAGGCAAAACATAAAACTGCAAGCTGATGCCTCCATCTGGTATGGGGAAGGGCCAGCTGTTGGGGATGCCTGACAGGCTGAGCTGGCAGGGAGAAGAGGCCGTGGGCCACTCGAAATTTGTAAAAGGGCTGCATTTGGCCCCTGGGCCTTACTTTGGACATGCCTGGGGTAAAGGGAAAGGAGCTCAGTTCTCCAAACAGTTCTCCAGTCTGAAATAATTTGTAGTCAGTTCCCACGCAAGCAGTTAGTTAGTTACTCATAGTCCTACGAAACAGTTCTAAATATCATGATCTGCTGCCCTGCCATGCAAAACATACTCTCCTCTTGTCCACTTTGTTGTCACTTCAACAATCCCAAGGGACATGATTCAGCACATACTGGCATGACTGGAAGAGGCATCAAAGGTTGCAGTTGTACTGCAAAAGGTATGATGGTAGTCTCTGTATGCTGCAGTTAGGATCCTAGCTTTGTTGCCATCATTATGAAGGGGAGACACATTAATTGCAAGTTAGCCATTTATTTGTAATTGTAACTATTTCCTTCCAAATCCTGCTGTCTAACCCTGCATCTATCCATCACTTCCAAAACCAAGCCATAAGGAGAGATCTTGTCGAGAGCGGGGCTTGTTTGCTCTCTCTCTTGTCTGTTCAGCTGTTTATAATTTTCCATGTGCTGCCGTCAGTTCTTGGACTGTTGACAAGGTTGGTCAAAGGGGAAGGCAGAAACATGGGCCAATGAGACACGAGCAGAATGTAATGAGCCTGGACTGCAGTGTCCATTCCTGGGTGCATCTCCAAAGAGCCTCTCTGTGCCTGTTTCTCTTGCATTGAAATACCTGCGCAATACAGCAGGTGTTGCAGAAGCCTTTCGAACCAGCTAGGATGCGGGGGCAGCCGAGGCTTGCCTCTCTGCACAGATGCCAAGGTGTCCTGGATTGCAAGCATGATTGTCAGATTCTCCGGGCACTCTGCCAGACTCAGTTCACTAAGACAGGTAAACAACTAATTGAGCTGGGCATGATGTTAAACAATGCCCACCACAACCTTATTTTGTGCAATGCGAATGGTGTTCTGTGTCCCCTTTTTGTGCTGGCTCGCCAGATCTCCCTCCCTACTCCCCCCACCCCCACCCCCGCCTCTCGCTGGCCCTGCAAAACACAGCCTCACTCATTGTATCACTGAAGCTAATTAATTGAGCACCAGTCACTTTCCAGACAATGCATACCACCAAGGCTAATGGAGATGTAATGTTGTCCTTTTCCTATCTATATTTAAACATGTAATTTGACTGCTAGTGTGAAAATATGACAGAGCACATCTTTGTGACAAAGACCCAGGTTCAATCAGCAGCAGCTCCAGAAAAGTGTTAGGGAAGAATGCAGCCTGAACTGCTGTTTTAAGTCTCAGGATGTGGAGTCAGAGGTTGGGAGTTTGATTCCCTACTGTGCCTCCTTCACAGGACTGGACTCAGTCATCCCAAGGGCCTCAGCAGTTCCAAGATAGTGGTGGTGGTGGTGGTGGTGATGATACTCCAGAGAACCAGCACTAACAATGGTGATACTGTACTATCTAATGCTGATACTTCACGTCCATCTCATCGCTGTTTATGGCCCCACTTGGGACCGGTACGAAGTAAACTAACCGCACGGGACGAGGGGAGTTCGTCCCGACCATGTCCCCTGAACTGGATCTCTGGCCTCGGGAATCTGCTCATCATGCTTCTCATTCCGAGACAAGTGGCCGTGAGGTAAGGCTCATCACGCAACGTGCCATTCTCCATCTAGTGGCAGGAGTGCAAAGTGCCATTCACCAGTACATTCCCTATGGAGTCAGCAACACAGTGCAGAGACATTAAAAGACAAATGCCTCAAACTTAGCTCCATAACGCATTGAAGGCAAGGCTTCGGAGAATCAAAACATCGAAAAACAGAAGGTCGGGGTGGGAAAAAATGGAGAACAAAGGCATGGAATTTCAAATCTCATCACAGAATGAGGATGTGCGGTAACAGTCATGCCGGTATCATCCATCATGCCTGTGCAACAGGGACAGAACCGGAAGAAGACCATGTGACCGCAACTGATCATCCATCATTCCTCCCGTGGACATGAAGTAACCTGTCAAAGAAGGGCCAACAGGGATCAGAACTGGCTGATTCAGAAGACCATGTGGTACCTTGTATAAAGGAATTAATTCATTCCAAATGAAATTATGTTAAGCAAATTTTCCTTTATAGAAAGTCTGTATGGCAGCTGCCAGCTGTATGGTGCTGAGCCCAGTGTCACTTCTGCAGCAGCAGTCATTGTGTTGTTGGAAAATGGAGGAATGCGTTACAGAAAGCCCACGGGGCTACCAGTAATAGTGTGAGATTATTAAGGTGATCTCCCCTTCTTGCTCATCTGCCCCATGACTATTTTAGGCATGGCTGGCCTGTAGATTAACCACTGTCTAGGTGAGGAATGCCATTGGTGTTCACCAAGATCAGCTCTAGTGGATTTATAGGGCTATAAATCCAGGTGTGATCTTTGAACTGGAAGAGACCCCGAAACCCATCAACCCCCAATTTAACAAAGCAGTAAATCTGTAACAGTCCATCCATCCCATTGTTGTGCAGTGATTGTTGACTCCACTGCTACTCCTGACAAGAACTCACACCCATGTTTACAAATGTGAAGGCATTATGCCAGCTATAGTACTTAAGAATTCTCACCTGCAGTTGTTTCTTGCCATAGGGATCAAGCAGAATGGTAATTCACTTATGAACTGACATGTGCTTAATTTTACTTACATGGAGATAAAAAGAATGAGACCTCCTCCAAATTCCCAATTTTTGCTTATCGAGTTTCCTTCTGATTTCTGTGGTGCAGTATCACAAGCCTTCTGTTTCTGAGCTGCTTTTAGCCTTCTCCACCATTCTTTCTAGAAGGACTCCTTCCTTTACCCCTGGTCTCACAGCACTCCTATGATGTCCTCAGGGCGGCACATCCATTAAGGCAAACTAGGCAGTTGCCTAGGGCGCCAAAATGGAGAGGGGGCGCTGGCCAGCCTTCTGCCCCCCTGCCGCCCCCACTGCTGGCCACCACTGTCCGTCCACCCGCCACCACCCGCCGCCCCCTGCGCCCATCACCATCCCCCCACACCCGTTGCCATCCCCTGCCATCTGCCACCCCCTGCCACCCCACCCCTACCGCCCTGCCCTGCCTGGCGCCGCCCACCTGCCCACTGCCTGCCACTGCCCCACCCCACCCCACCCCTCACCTAGGGCGCAAAAAAACCGAGCACTGGCCCTGGATGTCCTCCCCAGTGACATCTTACTTTGAAACTTTTAGCTGAGGGTGGTCACTGACTCACTTCTTAAACTCTTTAAAGATCCATGTGGCACAGTGGTTAAACTGCAGCACTGCAGTCAAGAAGACTTGGCTCAAAGTTTAAGCTCAGCCCCAATGGGCTGAAGTAGCTGGCTCAAGGTTGACTTGGTCTTCCATCCTTCTCGGGAGGGAGCAATGTGTAGCTTGCATAATTAAAATTGTCAACTGCCCAGAGTGTGGTTTATGTGCTATGGGTCAGTATATATCCAGCACACTTTGATTTGCTTTTTCCCTTGAGCAGCCGCTTTTTACTTAGCATTGCCTTATCTCCTCCCATGGTCACGTGGTTGCTACGGTGGTTTGGCAGTCTGCACTTCAGCGGTTGCTTAACAATTGGCTTCCTGTTCACACTTGTCTGAACTGTTTTTGGTCGTTGACCATAAATAAAATTTCAATTCAACTTGGCTGAACCGCTGTAAACAATGACAGGGAAATGGCAGAAACGGGGGGAAACCAAAAAAAGGTGGCATAGTATGTCTGCAAATACAACCAAATCACTTTAAATGGGGGTGCAGGAGCCAATTTAAAAAAAACACTGTTAGGGTAAAACAGTATAGTAACTAACAATTGTAAGTAAGTTGCTTAAGAGTTTGTAACTGTAGTAGGCCAGTCAGGGATCAGCTGACTGTAATGTGTAATCAACAGAGTATATAGTGGTTAGAAAGTGTGGTTAACACTTGATCACTTCATCCCAATCTCCTGATGATGATCCATGCTGCTACTCGTCTCTGCTGAAGAACTCTGTGACAACAAGAAGGAATGCTGAAGAAAGCTGCTTATGTTATATTGTTATTTTGCCAAGTTATTCTTTGTAAATAAAACTCTGCTAAAAAACCATAACAGTGGTTATGGGCCCAGCCGCCGACCTGCGCCACAGCCGCTGACGTGAGTAATAAAGAGGTTTGAGCTGCTGAGCGTCTGAGCTGGAAAGGAGTTGCCTGTGGCAGGTGAGAGAGGCTCCGAGAGGATGGCAGAATCAACAGCGGTGAGCATTCCTGTCCCAGTGTTAAAAGAAGGAGGCTATTTATTGTGGGCTTATCATATTGAACTTTGTTTAAAGAAAGAAAGCTTGTGGGAAATTGTTAAGAATCCACCTGCTCAGCCCACAGAAGCACAGAAACAGAAGAATGATAAGGCACTGGCAATAATAGGACTGAGTATAGCTGATGACCAGCTGTGTATAATCAGAGGAATTACCTCAGCTGCCGTGCTGGGAAACTTTATGTGCTGTACACATAAGGACCTCTGCAAGTTCTAAAGTTCATTTGTCTAGGAGACTGTATAGAACTGTCTTGCAAGAGGGAGGAGACATGAAAAGTCATTTGCAAACATTACAGGACATTTTCCAAGAGCTTGAGCAGTTGGAATGTCCGTTTACTGAGGAACAAAGGAGTTATTTGATACTAAGCAGCCTTCCTCCTTCGTATGAAAACCTTGTGACATCCTTTGAAACATTTCCAGCAGCTGACCTGACGACCCATTATCTGGTGGGATGGCTGACTGAGGAGGCCAGACAGAGAGCAGAGAGAGCAGCAACAGGTGTTTTCACCCAGGGAGCAGAGACTAAACAGAATAGCAGCCAAGAGAGTAGTAAAAACAAACAAACAACAGGAACTTTGAACATTGCCAAACGTTGCCACTACTGCCGTTCCTGCAAGCATTTAAACAAAGACTGTGAATCAAGAAGAAAATTGTCCTGCAGCTGTGATGTTGCCCAGTCACAGCCAAACAGGAGGGGAAGAGGAAAACTCTCAGTAATTAACTCCTGCAAACAGAGGGACAAATCAGTTTGGGTCCTGGACTCTGGTGCAACAGCAAATGTTTCTTGCAAAAACCCTACTAACTTTGTTTCATTTCACAGGTCTGAAGAAGAGACAGTGTGTCTTGCTGATGGTAAAACTTTAAAAGTGGCTGCTAGAGGGGATTTATATGTAGATTGTTTGGTTATAACATGCAAAGACATATTATGTATCCCTAGTCTATCATACAATCTTTTGTCTGTTTCTAGTTTAGACAGACAAAATTATAAAGTACAATTTGAGAAAGGCACATGTAAAGTAATTAAAAATGGAAAGATACATGCAGAAGGTAGACTGAGAAATGGGCTCTATGAAATGTTCCCAAAAGAAAGGCCAGAAGAGGTGGGGGGAAAGCAAACAGTAAATTCAGTTAACAAACAGCCTCATTTAAATTGCATTCATGACTGGCACAAAAGAATGGGACATTTAAATTATAAAACTCTGTTTAAAATGAAAATGCATGTAGAAGGTATTAACATGAAACAGTGTAAAGCATATGTACCTTGTGAAGTGTGTAACACTGCAAAAGCTAAAGCAAAGCCAATTCCTAAGGCAAATGATAGGATTTCAAATTCACCTTTTCAGGTAGTGTTTGCTGATATAGCAGGGCCATTTAAACAATCTCATGGTTCAGCTAAGTATTTTCTGCTTGTTGTAGATGACTATAGTAGATACAGTTTTCTATTTCCAATGAAGAGAAAGTCTGAAGTGTTTGCCATATTTACATCTTGGGTAAAGTTTATAGAAAGAAAATTTCCAGATAAAGTCTCAGAAGTAAGGACTGATAATGCAAAAGAGTTTACTTCTGAACAGTTTGAGAGCTGGTTAAAGAAAAGAGGAATATTTCACAAAAGGTCATGTGTTTATTCACCTTGGCAGTGTGGTGTAGTGGAAAGACATATTCAGACAGTAAATAACATGAAAAATTGCATGCTTCAGGATGCCAAATTACCTCAGACATTTTGGGCAGAAGCTGCATTGACAAGTGTATATATTTTGAACAGGACATTGCATAGCACAACAGGTGAAACACCATTTACACTGTTATATGGCAGAAAACCACACCTAACACATTTAAGAAAATTTGGTGCCTCTGCATTTGTAAGAATTCCCAAGGAGAGGAGAAGGAAAGGACAACCTAAGCCAAAAAGTGCAGATTTTTGGGCTATGACTCTAGTGCAAGAGCCTGGAGGTTTGTTGATAAAGACAAAAATGTTGTAATATCTAGAGATGCCACATTCATAGATGAACCAAGGGAATTAGAGCCAGATAGAGAGTCAACTGACCAGGTGGAACAGTCAGAAGAGCAAGGTAGCTTTAAGAAAAGTGCTTCTGACAGTGAGTATGAGGCAGACTTTGAATTAGTTCCTGCAGGTGTTACAAAGCAAGAAGAGTCAAGTAGTGAAGAGTTGGAAGAATTACCTCACAGGTCTCATAGAGAAAGGAGAAAACCAGATAGATATCAACCTGTAAATATTTGTTTAGTAAAGCAGGAACCCTCATGTTATGAGGACATTCTATCTTTGCCAGAAAATGAAAAGAAAGAATGGCTAGAGTCAATGCAGTCAGAGTTACAATCTTTCAAACTGCTAAAGGTATATAAGAAAGTGCAACTAGAACCAGGTCAGAAAACAATAGGTTGCAGATGGATATTCAAGAGAAAACCACTGTCAGATGGTAATTATAAGTGCAAAGCTTGTTTGGTTGCAAAAGGGTATTTACAGCAGAAAAATATAAACTATGATGAAACTTTTGCTCCCACTATACATGCTGATAGCATTAGAATTTGACTTGCAGTGGCAGCTCAGAGAAAATGTGTGGTAACTGACTGTGATATAAAAACAGCCTACTTAAACTCAGAGTTGTCTGAAACCATTTACATTGATATTCCACCTGGAGTGAAAAGTAAAATAGAAATACAGTTTGTAATATGTAGGCATTAACATAGAGCATTTACCAGGAAGGGGATTTGCATAACAAAATAGCTGCATTATTAAAATCCCAAAACATGAGTGAATGTAACTCTGTGAGATCTCCAATGGTACAAGATTATTTTGTAAAAGAAGAAGAAAGTCTTCCTTTTGACACAGAGAGGTATCAGTCTGTAATGGGGTCACTACAATACATAGCTCTAACCACTAGACCTGAAATAATGTTAACATGGTGACATGGCGAGCAGGTATTGCTCTAAACCAACCAGAATGCATTGGAATGCAGTAAAACATATTTTATGTATGTATAATGTATAATATGTCCAATTGTTAGTTAAGGAGGGGACCGTTAGGGTATAACAGTATAGTAAATAACAATTATAAGTAAGTTGCTTAAGAGTTTGTAACTGTAGTAGGCCAGTCAGGGATCAGCTGACTGTAATGTGTAATCAACAGAGTATATAGTGGTTAGCAAGTGTGGTTAACACTTGATCACTTCATCCCAATCTCCTGATGATGATCCATGCTGCTACTTGTCTCTGCTGAAGAACTCTGTGACTGCAAGAAGGAATGCTGAAGAAAGCTGTTTATGTTATATTGGTATTTTGGCAAGTTATTCTTTGTAAATAAAACTCTGCTAAAAACCATAACAAACACCACCCCCAGTGGTCATCGCAAGAAAAACTGACACAGCAGTCAAAAATGGGCGTGGCCAAGGAAGCTCTTCAGAAAAAGCGATTTGAAAAGCAGACAGTGATTTTTAAGGAGATTTGTCTTTAAGGAAAAGGCATTTCAAATCTAAAGTGTGGTAGCAGTCTTAGGTTTCTTCCCACAATAGGAAAAGGCCACATCCTCTGTCACAGAATCTGCCCTCCCCTGCTTCTTACAGCAAACTGTGTAAACAGAACTATTGGTTGTGGCTCAATTGAAAGCCTGCTGGGCCCATTCTATCTTTATTCAAAATAGAAAGATCTATTTGAATTTCCCTACATAATATCTACTGAGAAATCTAGTGAGCAGTGTGGTAAGGGCAAGAAAGGGACACATATGAACTGAGGCGTGAGGGGTTGGGGTATTGTTTTGTGGAGCCTGTTGTTACACTCTTATACTCCACAAGCTATACTACTCCAGTGAATGAAAAAGAATGTAGAACAAATTTCTCCATTTGCTTGGTTGCTGTTGTATAGGTTGTGGAAAATAAGAATGTAGTGAGCTATTATCAGGATTGTGTTGCAGTTTTGTATTTGTGGTTAAATTCCTTCAGATGCATAGCAGAAGTACATTGACACACGGAGAAGAATATTTTCAAGTTCCTCATAGAGTCCACCTATTTCTCATTAACTGACACTTAACATTTACCATAACTGAGACATTTGTAGGGGGAAGAATAACATTGTTTCATTATTTACAGTTGTGAACAGATCAACAGAAAAATAAGAATCAGAATCTGATTCCAACGAACTAAAGAGAAGGAAAATGAAAAAGAGAGACATGGGGCTGTCTTTTAATTCAGAGGTGTGAAAGAACAATGAGTTAGTGTTGGATAAATTGACAGTCACCCAAGCCCAGGAAAGTCCCTCTCAGCCATACAAACCTCAGCTCTCATGGGAGGTTGTATAAGGCTGTTCTACAACCCTAAGCACATCCGATCTCACCTGATTTCAGAAGCTAAGCAGTGTCAGCTCTAGTTAGTGCTTGAATGGGAGACCATCAGGGAATACCAGCGGCTGTAGGCACCTGGAGTAGGAACTGGCAAACCACTCCAGTATTCCTGCCAAGAAAACTCCATGGACATGGGGTCATGAAGAGTCGGTCACAACTGTAACAACCCACCAACCTGCCTCCCCATGGGCCAGCTGGTCAATGGGAAGTAAAAACAAAAACAAAAAAAAACCCACCGACTGGCCTGCCTGCGGGCCAGCTGGTTGGCGGGAAATGAAATGAAATGAAAATGGCGACTGGCCTCTCTGCAGGCCAGCTGGTTGGCGTGAAGTTTTTAAAAAATGCCAACCAGCTGGCCATCCCCAACAGTGTAAAAAATGAAAATGAAAATGAAAAATGAAACAAAACAAAATACAAAACAATTTTTTTAAAAAAATATCATTTAATAATGAAACGAAACAGGGAAAAAGAAACAAAAATTGAAATGAAATGCCACTTTGGCATTTTGTGCCCATCTCTACTTTGTTGCAGTCAACGGCATCTGCAAAGATCTCCTCCGGCACTGCATTTCAAATGCATCCAATATACAATATACAGAACCCAATATACAAACAAATCCCCTACACAGATCCCAAAATGCCTTGTCTGCCTTAGAAACCTTCCAGCCTATTCCCACAGAGTAAGGAAGCATTCATATTTGAAGGCACATGAGAGGATTCATCAGACAGATGTCTTCCAATGGTACCCTCAACCCTGAAACCGAACCTGCCAAAGCTTCTTGATTTGGCTTTTACTTGATGCTGCCATTTTAGGATGCCTGCTTTCTTTTTCTGTGTAGCCAACTCATTGGAGACGTTGACTGGGTCAGCCAAGAAACATGGGAGTAAGGAATATGTTTGTGCCTTTGTGTCTCAGGGGCTCCGCATGGGTGTAAGGCATACTTGTTCCTTACCTTCCTTCCTGCCTGCCTGCCTGCCTGCCTGCCCCTCCTGGTTTTTCTGACACTGCCGGTGTTTGATCTGAAGTATCACATCATTGGTTTCCGTTACCTTCAACAAAGCATATTATTTTTTCATGTGATGATCCTCCTATACAAAATTAATTCTAATCGACTCATGTAACCTCCATTTAGTGCACTCCACAGAGATTAATAGAAATACAATGGCACAGGTCCTTCCTGATAAAGCACACTGTCTGCAATTATTCATTATTAAATATGTACGTGCAAATTTCAGTCCCATCAGGAATGATGCTTCAGCTTAATTAACTTTGATTTATGAACTAGCAGGCAACAACTATAAGAGTGGGCAGATTAGTCAGTGAGATAATGCTCTCCCACATTGCCTGGGAAGAGGCAGTGGTAAAATATTTTGTACCTCAATCATGTCGCTTTCTTAATAAACCTACAAAAATGAGACAAGTAATTTTGAGTCTCTGAATCAACCCATTAAACAGACGTGCTGCATCTATGCACATTAAAGTCAGTGCAGTGCTTTAAATAGTAAAATTGTGATCAACCCCTGATGATCTATGGTACCTTGTGGAACACGAGAACATGGGTGCATATAACTGTGAAGAGTCTCAGTCATCCAGGTGAGGGTATCTGGAAGCAGAGTCATGGCAACTGAGTCAACCTCCAGATGTGTGCATGTGTAGAACTTCATGATGCGGTGCAGTCCCAGCTAGGGTTGAGTTGGTTTTCCCCATTCTGTTCTCTGGTTCATTTGGTCCATTGCTTTCCAGTGAACACTTTGGGTGAATGCAAGATTTGAAAGTGTCAGAATTACTCAACAACCACCTTAAGGTCTTCTTGATCTAACAACAAAACCATCCCTTTATTTTGGGCAGAAAGGATTGTGTATAAGTTGGACCTCAGTGCAATTATTTCAGTATTGTTTTTGTGAAGGGTACTATCTGCCAAGCTCTCTACTGTACTAAGCTCTTTCTCAACCCTTACCACCTGAGCTTATTTTGGATGGATACATCTTCAAAAATTAGAGCCCAGATGTTAATCCTTATTTGTCTCACTCTTTTGGATGTGAATGAGAATCTGCACTTTTTTTTTCTGTTGACCTGAGAGATAACAAAAACACTCTTTGCTGTTATTTATAAGCAACTGGCACAAAGTGTGGAAATTTTGTGGCCTGCAAAACTATATTGCTGCAATAGTTTCCATCTTGTTGCTCAGCTTTTTTAAAATTAAAAGCATCGGATGCACTCTTTGTATCATTTTGATGCATCATTCTTTCCGGGGTCAATGTTGTTCTCTTTGCTTCACCAAGGGAGGAAACGCTGGTCTTTTGAAGAAGTATAGGACTCTCAATGGGAAAAAGGACTTCTTGCCACAGTTTAGCCATGGAGTCCAGGAATATTTATGTATGTATGTATGTATTTATTTATTTGTTAACCACCCAATTTCCCGAAGGAACTCAGGGCGGTGTACAATATGTTGCAAGAACAACTTGCTCAAACAAATGACAAACATACATCAGCAAATCAAATACAATATTATAAAATTTAAAAAAGTCACAGTATAATAAAATAACAAAAGTAATAAGATGTAATAAGATGTGCAAGCTGCATCAGCAGCCAAACTATGGAAACAAACACGTCAAAAATCAGCAGACAAATGAGCTAAGAACAAGCCACTGGAACCCTGAAGACTACCCAAAACAGTCCCTAAAGAGCAAGGTCTTCAATGCCCTTCTAAAAGCTGGCAGCGAGTCCAACTGCCTGATCTCAGGGAATCCCATGGGAACCAGCCATTTCTCAAGAAAATGCTTTAGTTAGTGTATAGCGACAGTTTGTGCTACAGAGAATCAGCAATTCAGCAATAATTTAGCACATCCCTACTAAGAACCTATAGCAGACCTATGGCACTGTGTTGTGCATCAGTCACTGCAAAAGAACCAGCCAGCTTTTGCCTAGTCCGGAATGAAGATCACTTGTCAATAACATTGCCTTGCAAAATAATTTCACATGACAGTTGAACTTGTTTATGAGTAAAAAAAAAAAGCAAAGCAGAGAGAGAGAGAGAGAGAGAGAGAGAGAGAGAGAGAGAGAGAGAGAGAGAGAATTGACAGTGTATTGAAAATTATTGATTTGCCAGGTGCAAAAAGCATTAACATGACTGCTATATAGTAGGTGGCATGATGAGATCCAGTGGCTTCCTCTGTCTTATTTTACTAGATCCAGTAATTTACACAGCCTTTATTTTACAACCAGCGTAATCCACAGCCTGAGCAAATGTTCATCAACATAATACTATAATGCATATAATCACAGTGTCTGCTTTCCAGATTCTGATTCCTGGAGTTATATTGTATAGCACTTGTAAAAGCATTACCACTGTCTATCATAAATGTTTTCATTGTGAATCAAGTCCAGTAAAAGTCTGTTGTTTATACCTGAGAGACTTTGGGGCATCAGATTTTCTGACATGACAAAGAAACACTGTGATATTTAAAGGGACCTGTCTTGTTTTCGGTGAATGAAAAATTAATATCTCCTTCCAACTGTGGCTTTAACTCGCAGCGTTATTATGTAGCAGAAATCTTGTGTTTTCTTCATTCCAGCTTCTGCTGTGAAATTTAACTGATTTGCCTGTAGATGGCATAAGAACACTTCCAAGCACCATTAGATATGGGAGGGCTTGAATTATTTCATATTTTGTGAAACGCCCAGATCAGTAACCTGGTAATCTTGTTCGGGAGAGATGTTGCCAGTTTGACTACTTGCTTAGATACACTGTTTTAGTGAAAAGCTAACCCTGGTGCTAATAATACTAATCAAGTAAGCCTTTTAGGTGAGGACCTAAAATGGTTATATTGTTTTTTGATACAGTTAAAAAATTAAATCAGAAAACTCAAGGTAGGCCATAATACATAAACAGTTTCAAAGCACTGGAGAAAACAAACAACCCTCCTCTGTTCATTTAAAGCAATGATCAAATTTAAACATAACTGAATTTCATTACTAGTAATCAGTGCAGTGTTGACAAGTTCATCCCTATTCCCAACGTTATAAGAACATAAGAACAGCCTTGCTGGAATAGGCCACAGCCCATCTAGTCCAGCATTCTGTCTCACACAGTGGCTCACCATTTGCTTCAGGGTATTCCCAAACAGATGTCTTCACCTGCTTAAGATTCCATGCAAATGGCATTGAGAGACATCCTGCCTATGTCTCCAACCCAGAGGTTGTCCTTAGGCATCCATAATGATACCCATTGATACCCTTGTTCTCCATGAACTTGTCCAATCCTTTCTTAAAGCTGTCAAGGCTGACAACTGTCACCACTTCTTCTGGCAGGGAGTTCCACAGACCAGTGATCCTCTGGGTGAAAAGGTACTTTCTCTTATTTGTTTGAGATCTAGCAACCGAAGGTTTCATGGAGTGCCCCGTAGTTCTAGAAACAGCTTTTCCTTATCTACTTTGTCCACACGGTGTATGATTTTATAAACTTCAATCAGGTCACCTCTTAAGTGCTGTCGTTCAAGAGTGAAGAGGCCCAGCCATTGCAGCCTCAGATGGCAAGGAAGGTGTTCAAGTCCTCTAATCATTCTGGTTGTACTCCTCTGCACTTTTTCCATTTCCATAAATGCCTTCTGGAGGTATGGTGACCAGAGCTGTACACAATATTCCAGATGGGTCCTCACCATAGATTTATAAAGATGCAAAATGACACTTGCTGATTTATTTTCTATACCCTTCCTAATGATTCCTAGCATTGAGTTTCCTTTTTTGACTGCTGTGCCACACTGGGTTGACACCTTCATTGAGCTGTCCACCAGGACACCAAGGTCCCTTTCCTGGTTTGTTGCGGAGAGTTCAGACCCCATCTGTTTATGAATGTAATTGGATTTTTTTGCCCCAACGTGCATCACTCTGCACTTGCTAATGTTGAAGCTCATTTGCCACTGGTTTGCCCACTCCCCCAGTGTTAAGAGTTCCCTCCGAAGCTGCTCACAATCTCTCTGCATAATATAGAGTCATTGGCAAATGTGGCTACCTCACTATTTACTCCTACTTCTAGAATATTTATGAATCTGGGAGTGGTCCTGGACCCGGCGCTGACCATGGAGGCTCAGGTGGCATCGGTGACCAGGGCCGCCTATTACCATCTTCGTCAGATCGCCCAGATCCGCCCATACCTGGATGTTGACTCTTTGAGAACAGTGGTCCAAGCACTGGTGATCTCAAGATTGGACTACTGCAACGCCCTCTACATGGGGTTGCCCTTGACTCTTCTCCGGCACCTGCAGCGGGTACAGAACGCGGCGGCCAGGCTGGTGGTGGGTGCACATCAATATCACCGCATCACCCCTGTCCTGGTCCGCTTGCACTGGTTGCCCGTTGCAGCCCGGATTAGATTCAAGGTCCTGGTTTTAGTTTATAAAACCCTCCATGGCTTGGGACCGAACTACCTGACAGAGTGCATCGTCCAGCGATCCACCTCGGCTTGTCCTGTTCGGCAGGTGCGAGCGCACTCGCTGCGGGTTGCCACCCCACGAGAGGCCCGGAAGACGATTACTCAGAACCGGGCCTTCTCAGTGGCAGCCCCTTCCTTATGGAATTCCATCCCCAGCGAAGTGCGCTCTGCAGAGTCCCTGCAGGCCTTTCGGAAAGCTTTGAAAACTTATTTATTCCGGGAGGCCTTTGGCGAGTTTTAGATTAATGGTCCCCCCCCCCCCGCCATCACTATTGATCGTCACTGATTGATTTTATTAAAATTTTCGACTGTCAATTTTGGTTAAGATTTGCTTCTCCGGCAGGCTGGGATGCAGGAGGATTTTATATGTCATGTCTGTCCTATTATGGCATGTTGATCTTGTATTATTATATTTGGCTGTATTTGATTGTTTGTTGGTTGGCACCGACTGCCCTTGTTAGCCGCTTAGAGTTGTACATGTAGAAGATAAGCGGGATATAAATACAACAATAAATAAATAAATAAATAAAAATGAAGAGGTTGAAAAGCGGGGGTCCCAGTACTGAACTTTGGGGGACCCTACTCTTTGCCTCCCTCAACTTGGAGAAGTGTCCATTTAGTACTACCCTCTGTTTCCTGTCCCTTAGCCAGTTGCTGATCCAGGACAAGACCTGTCCCTTGATTCCATGACTGCCAAATATATTCAAAAGCCTTTGATATGGGACCTTGTCAAAAGCCTTCTGAAAGTCCAGATAAACAATGTAAACTGACTCTCCCTTATCCACAAGCTTGTTGACACTCTCAAAGACTTCCAACAGATTAGTGGGGCATGATTTCCCCTTTCAGAAGCCATGTTGGTTCTCCTTCATCAGCACTTTCTCTTCTATGTGCCTATTAATTTTATCTTTTAGGTTGGCTTCCATCACTTTACCTGGAACACATGTCAAACTGACCGGTCGGTAATTTCCTGGATCACCTCTGGATCCATTTTTGAAGATTGGTATTACATTTGCTACCTTCCAGTCATCAGGCACAACACCTGATTTGACGGAAATATTATATGTTTTGGCTAGGACCTCAGCAATTTCATTTTAAAGTTCCTTGAGAACTCATGGATGGATGCCATCTGGTCCTGGTGATTTGGTAGTGTTTAGTTTAATAAGACATGCAAGGACCTCTTCCCTGGTTATTTCTAACTGGCTTAATTCTTTGGTTTCCCTCCCTATGAAGATAGCCTCTGTTTGGGGCATGTGGTCTCTGTCTTCTTCAGTGAATACTAAAGCAAAGAATTCATTGAGTCTTTCTGCAATATCTGTTTCCTCTTTAATTATCCCTTGCCTTCCATTTTCATCTAATGGTCCAATGGCCTTCCTAGTTTGGTTCTTACTTCTAATGTACTTAAAGAACACCTTGTATTACTTTGATTGTTTTAATCTATACACTCCTCCAAGTCTTGCTTTGCATTCCTGACTGTTGCCTTGCATTTGCTCTGCCAGAATTTATGTTTCTGCCCATTGTCCTCCTTTGGACAAGCCTTCCATGTTCTAAATGAGCTTTTCTTGTTTTTGATCACTTCACAAACAGCTCCTGTAAGCCACATTGGAGTCCTCTTGGACTTAGCATTGTCTTTTTTCCTTTTGGGTATGCATTCCCATTGGGCCTTTGTTATTTTTTTTGAACAGCCTCCGTGCCTCTTGGAGTGTTTGGGTTCTCTCAGTTTTCCCTTTCAGCTTCTTTTTTACTAGTCTCCTCATCTTTGGGAAATTTCTTTTTTGAAAATTTCAGATCTCTGTGTTAGATTTTATCAGTGATTGGCAGTCTATGATTAAGTTAAAAGTAATTGTGTTATAGTCACTGTTCCCTACTGGATCAGTCACATTAAAATTTTATTTATTTATTTATTTATTTATTTATTTATTTATTATATTTATATTCCACTTATCTCCAACATAGGACTCTAAGCGGCTGACAACAAATATCACGATACAGCAAAACACAAATCACAAGTATAGCAGGTTAAAACAAAGCAAATATAATATCCTCCTAAGATCCTAAAATCCTAAAATCGTAAAATCCTAAGACCTCCAAGTGCGTCCCAGCATGTCAAAGACGTAAGTCCTAACAAATAAAATTGGAGGCACCAATGGTCGTAATAATAGTAATAATAGCGATGGCAGAAAAGAAAACAAAAAATAAATAAATAAAACTTGCCAAAGGCCTCTCGAAATAAAAAGGTCTTTAAGGATTTTCGAAAGGCCTGCAGGGACTCTGCAGAGCGTACTTCGCTAGGGATGGCATTCCATATGGATGGGGCTGCCACAGAGAAGGCCCGGTTGCGGGTAACCGTCTTCCGGGCCTCTCGGGGGGTGGCAACCTGAAGCGAGTGCGCTCGCACCTGCCGAACTGGGCGGACCGAGGTGGATCACTGGGCGATACGCTCTGACAGGTATTCCGGTCCCAAGCCATGGAGGGTTTTATAAACTAAAACCAAGACCTTGAATCTAATCCGGGCTGCAACGGGCAAGCAATGCAGGCGAGCCAGTACTGGGGTGATATGGTCATAACGACGCACACCAGCCACCAGCCTGGCTGCCGCATTCTGTACCCGCTGCAGACGCTGGAGAAGAGTCAAGGGCAGCCCCATGCAGAGCGCGTTACAGTAGTCCAGCCTCGAGATCACCAGTGCTTGGACCACTGTTCTCAGAGAGTCAACATTCAGGTATGGGCGGATCTGGGCGATCTGGCAAAGATGGAAATAAGCGGCCCTGGTCACCGACGCCACCTGAGCCTCCATGGTCAGCGCTGGATCCAGGACCACGCCCAGATTCCGCACCCTCTCCACAGGCTGGAGGGAGACCCCCCCCAGCTGCGGAAGAGGGCCTCCTTACCCAGATGGTGAGCTCCCAAAGAACATAACCTTCGTCTTCTCGGGGTTGAGCTTAAGCCTGTTCGCCCCGGTCCAGGCCAGGACCGCGTCCAGGCACTCATCAAGGATCCTCACAGCTTCCACTGTAGAGGTGGAAAAGGAGAGATAGAGCTGCGTGTCATCAGCGTACTGATGACAGCAGACTACAAATCTCCTAACGACCCCAGCCAGCGGCCTTACGTAGATGTTGAACAGCATAGGGGACAGCGACGACCCCTGTGGAACCCCACAAGGGAGTATCCAAGGAGCCGACAACTCCCCCCCCCATGCAGAACGTACTGCGGACAGTCCTCCAGGAAGGATCGGAGCCAACTGCGAGCAGTGCCTCTGATACCAACCTCAGAGAGCCGATCCAACCACCGTCGTGGTTGACGGTATCAAAGGCCGCTGACAAATCCAGGAGAACCAACAGGGTAGAGCAACCCCTTTCAGCCGCCCGGATTAGGTCATCTTGCAGCGCGACCAAAGCTGTTTCGGTCCCCCGACGAGGCCTGAACCCGGACTGGCAAGGATCGAGGCACTGCCGATCCTCCAGGTATGACTGCAACTGAACCGCCGCCACCCTCTCGATCACCTTGCCCATAAACGGGACGTTGGCAATTGGACGATAGTTGGTTAGATCGTCCGAGGGGAGGCCAGATTTTTTAAGAATGGGCTTTACCACCGTCTCCTTCAGACGGGAGAGAAAAAACCCCTCACTGAAGGAGGCGGTAGCAATAGCCGAAGCCCACTCAGCCATAGTCCCGCTGGCAGATTTAATAAGCCAGGCTGGGCAGGGATCGAAAGGAGTGAACGCCGGTCGACAGTGAGCCATAGCCTTAGAGGCCTCGACAGCAGAAACAGGCCCAAGCACATCCAACCAAGGTGACGAAGGCGGCCCAGCAACTGGAGATGCCGGGGCAGTGCTACTGCAATCGGAGTCGAAGCCGGCCTCGATGGCCTCAATTTTAGAACAAAAAAAGGCTGCGAAATTCTCACTACTGAACTCAGTAGGAGGAGGCCTGGCCAGACTAGGATTGGTGAGGTCCCGAACCACACGGAAGAGCTCCGCTTGACGGTTCGAGGCCTCACCAATTCTCAGGGAGACAAAAGATCTTTGGGCCTCCCTGATCGCATTGGAATAGCGCCTAGTCTGGGATACAACAGCAGCCTTGCTAATAATCGTCCGGGTTCTTCTCCAGCTGCGCTCTAGTCTTCTCCTCACCTGCTTCATCACTCGGAGCTCAGTCGTAAACCACGGCGAGGACCCAGCTCGGCACCAGAGAAGACGCTTAGGGGCGATCCGGTCGATGGTCTGGGCAGCTGTATCAAACCAATGGTTGGCCACAACCTCGGCCGGCGCGCCAGTCAGTTCTCCAGGAAATGCCCCAAAGACTTCCTGGAACCGATAAGGGTCCATGAGTCTTTGGGGATGGGCCAAAACAGGAGGCCGATGGTCCCTGCGAGGAGGGGCCGGAATCGCCAAAGGGAAAGTAAGCAGGTGGTGGTGTGACCATGACACAGGAAGGGGGACAATGCCCCCAACCTCCAGACTCAAAGTCCCCGACATGGGGATACACCAGATCCTGTGTATTACTCAGGATCAAGTCAAGGATTCTTGTACCTCTAGTTGGGTCCTCAACCATCTGTTCCAGGGAACAAGCATTTAGCATATCTAGGAACTTTATATATTTATCATGTGCTGAACAACAGTTCACCCAGTCTATGTGAGGGTAATTGAAGTCCCCAATTATAACCAGACTTCCCTTCTTGGATGCGTCTTTTACAACATTCTCCAACTGCCCATCACCCTCAGGGGCATGGGTCGGGGGCCAATAGCACACACCTATAGTTAGACCATCCTTATGGCCTGATACTCTTACCCACAGAGTTTCTAATGGTGACTCCAATTCACCTGGATATTTCGATTCATATGGTTTTATCACTTATTTGACATACAAGGCTACACCACCTCTCGTTTGCCCCTTCCTGTCCTTACTGTACAGTTTATAGCATGGGATAACTGTATCCCATTGGTTATAATCCGTCCACCAGGTTTCAGTGATCCCAGTAATATCAATATTTTATCTATTGCTAAGTATTCCAGTTGCTCTATTTTGTTCTGGAGGCTTCTGGCATTTGCATACAAGCATTTATAGATGCTTTTCTGATGCAGTCTTTTGAATCCAGTTGCATCATTGCATCCTTCTGCTGTAGTGCTTGTGACTAGCTCCTCACTCTGCTCAGTAATTATTGCATCCTTCTCACTACTCAAGTAGACACTTTCCCGAACCAGATGCTGCCCAGCTCTTGTCAGCTTTCCCCCAGTTATCAATTTAAAAGCTGCTCTGCAGCCTTTTTGATATTGAGTGCCAGCAATTTGGTCCCATCATGGTTCAAGTGCAATCCATCCCTCCTGAACAGGTTTGGCTTGTCCCAAAATGTTCTCCAGTTCCTGACAAATCTGAAGTCCTCCTCTCAACACTGTCACCTCATCCACACATTGAGGCTTCTGAGCTCTGCCTGCCTGCTGGGTCCTGCACGAGATACAGGCAGCACTTCTGAAAATGCTACCTCAAAAGTCCGGGATTTCAATCTTCTTAACAACCTGAATTTGGCTCCAGGACTGACCGCTTTGTCTTCCTGACATCATTGGTACCAACGTGTAACCAGTTCTCTCTAACAAACTATCTAGATTTCTCGTGATGTCTGCAACCTTTGCACCTGGCAGGCAAGTAGAGATGGGCACGAATTTAAAAATAAATGGTGTTTTGGTTTTTTGTTTTTCATTGAGAGGTCTGTTTCAGTTCGTTTCTGTTTTTCGTGAATTTTTGGAAAAATTTCATTTTCGTTTTTCATTTTTTCGTTTTTCGTTTCTACCCGCTTTTGCACGATTTTTAAAGCATTTCCGTGCGTGGGCGTCCCCCAACGCCCCAGACCAGAGGGAAAACACTAAAAAAAATTGATGCTGGCTGAGACACAGTATAGACTAGGTATGCAGGGAGGCTGCAAAGGCAGCGGTGTGCGTTGTCCAGGGTGCAAGGCAGTCACAGAGTGACTGCACTGCGGGGCAGGGGAGGGTACTCACCGAGAGGTATGCACACACGCACACAGGGAGGCTGCAGGGCTGAAGCTAGAGTTGCAGAGACAGCAATCCCACCCTAACTCCCACCGGAGACTGCCAGGAGGACGGGGGTGCCAGAGCTTTTTATGCCCTCTGTGGCTGCCAGACTTGCCGAGTCTGCAACCTGGGCATGCTATTGGTTGAACATGATCCCATCATATGGCTTGCCTCCATTTTGTGGATGGAAACATGCATTTTGTCATCCTTAAAGGGAAAAGATAAATACATCATGATGGGAGAAGACAAAAACAAATGTTTTAAGGACCTCAACCCCCTGGTAGGTAATAATTTCAAATAATTATCACATTATCGCTGCATTTTTACGGATGTCCAGGGCGTTTTAATACCCAAGAAATGAATATTAGGCATCTGGGAGCCATTTTGGGTCGATGTCCCCTAACTCTTCTTAAAGGAAAAAAATACAGCGCTCTGAGAAAAGACATAAATGCATGTTTTAAGGACCCCAACTCCCCCTGGTAGGTATTATCAGACAGTATAAATAATTATCGCTGCGTTTTTATGGATGTCCAGGGTGTTTTTTAACATTTAAAACAGCTCATTTCATTGTGTGTCGCCATTAATGAAAACAAAACGTAACAAACCAAATTTTCATGGTTCTGTTAGTTTTGTTCCATTTTCGTTAGTCATTTCATTACGTAACGGAACGAATAACAAATAACGGAAACAAAAAAAGTTCATTTCGTGCCCATCTCTACAGGCAAGTCACCATACTGTTATTGTTCACATCACAAATCCATCCCTCTGTATTTCTAATAACTGAATTACCAAGTACAAGGAGCCTCTCTCCTGCAGCCTGTTCATCTCCACACACCTCACCAACTATATTAAGGGAGATGTCTTCTTTTTGTTCCTATTGTTTGTCTTCCTGTATCTGATAAAGTGTGATGAGGGAGTGATCTTCAGGTGGAACCAGTTGTTCCTCTGTGCATTCCTCATGAGGTGTGATGAGGGAAACAGTCTCAAATTGATTCTGTAATTTCAGACTCTCAGAGTGATCCCTTGCCCTTTTACTTCTTTGAATCACATTCTTCCATGCACCTACCTCCTGAGTTGGTGGAGTGACTTCTTCCTCAGAACTGTGCCCTGTCTCCTCTTTGTCCAGGATAGTCTGCTCTGCTCTGTCCAAGCAGAGCTCAAGCTCCTTGATTTGTTGCTGGTGAAATATGCGGGCCTCCAACTGCTGGGCCTTCTCTTCTAGTAGTGCAACCAGCTTGCACTTGCTGCAAGTGTAGTTCTCCATGTACTTTGGCAGGATGTCAAACATGGCACTAGTGTTGCAGGTAACTACAGGTGATCCTTCAGACTCCATTTTAACAACTGTAGTAGTCTGGGCCTCAAAAAATTAAACTTTTACTACCTTTCTATCTAGTAAGAATACTTCCTTTGTTGTTGTTCTTATGAAATCTGTTCCAACTGCAAATACCCCAGAAACTTACCAGCACACAATTATTTCTGTTTGTCTCTCTCAGCAGCAGCTCTGTTTGGGAACACACCCAGGCTCAAAATGGCTGAGGCCCAACTTCATCAGGGGAAAAGAATTAGTGTATCTCCACCCCCCTGCTCAGAAAAAAGGATTAGTCTGGCTCCAGCCCCTGCTTCCTATGTTTGAGGAAGTTTCCAGCTGCTTCCTTTGTTTGAATAAACATGGCTCTTTGTAGTTTAAATTAGCAGAGGCCTCTAAAGCAGCTCTACTCCAACTGCAAACTCCCCAGAAACTTAACCAGCGCTCACTTCTTTCTTTCTTTTTGTTTGTCTCTCTCAGCAGCAGCTCTGCTTGGGAACACAACTAGGCTCAAAATGTTTCTTGGAACAGCCCAGTTTTTGTCTAAAAGTGATTTCATATTGAAGTTTAATTCTTGAGATGTGCAGGAATTGCTGGTTCAGTGCTTCATGTCAGCTCATTTATTATCTGAACTGGTTTTTGATGCTCCAATGAGGCACCCACTCGGAGGAAACACCCTGGCTTACCTAGAGTAGGCCTATTGAATCAATGGTAGAAGGGTTGATTTACCAAAGTCCCATTTGTTATGTGGGTTTACTCTAGATGTCTGTTAAGATTCTCAGTCATCCATGTGGGATTATCTGGAAGTTGAGTCATGTCAACTAGATTTCTTTTCTTGAGAGATCAAAATGTTTTGCTGCTCATCCAAGCCGCTTTGTCAGTCTAAATACAGCTAGTGGTGCAGCCTCCAATTTTATAGTTCACTTTCATTTGACATCACACTGGTCAGGCCACTGTCCACCTAATGAGCCTATTCAGATCAGGGTGATGTAAAATCAAGATGAACTGAAGTCATCATCATCAGAGGCTGATTTCTGTGTACTTAAAAACATCCTACTTCTGTCCTGTAGCTTTTGAGACTCCTAAGTAATCATTTCATTGCACAGGGAGAGAGAAATATTTTTTTAATTTTGGAAACTCTGCTTGCCAGTGGCAACTCCTTTTAATTAAATACCTCTTCCTCCCATCCTGTGACTTCTATGCCATGCAAAATGATTACATACTAACTGGGCAAACCATGGAACAGAGATAGGAAGTTTTTAATTACCTAAAACCTCCTCCATTGATGCTTTTATCACCTTTACACAGTCATAACTTACACATCAAAGTTTCAGATAATAGAACAGTAAAGTACTACAAAAATCAAGCTGGTGCCAAAGGTAGAAATATCAATGAATTGTTGAAAGTTAGTAGACTGATTGTGATAGATGAGAGGAATTCTAAGGATAGAATGAGCCCGCCAGTGGAAAAATGAGAACCAGAATGAGATCAAGATTGACAGATTTATACATTTCTGTTACATATGTTTCAATGGAACTTTTAAGCATTATACATTATTTAACTTCACTTCTGCTGAGTTTCTTTTTTTCCCAACCAGAAATTGCAACATGAGGTTCATTTGGTCTTGTTACTGTTTCATTTTAAAACATAATGCAGAAGTTCTCATGAAGCATATTTAATGCATATTTTCCTATGAATTTTTGCATGCACTTTTGCCAGTTCCTGCATTCTTGTGCAAGTGATTTTCTATAACATAATATATTTTTGCATGTCCATGTCCCATCATAGATTTTTTGTGAATGCAAGCACTTCCTAATGATACATACTTTTGTAAATATTCTTTATTTTTCAGAATGTTATCACTAGAGATGGGCATGACTTGAATTTTTTTTTGAGTTGTCGTTAGTCGGGCCGGTTCCGTTTTGGGTCGTTTCCGTTTTTCGTGAAAATTCGCAAAAATTAGTCAGTTTGTTTTTTCGTTTTTTCGTTTTTGTTAGTACTGGCTTTTTTTGGGGGGGGGGTAGCGGGCTCCTGGAGGCACCTCTGTGTGGTGGGTGCCTCCTCTGGCCCGCTATAAAGGGAAAGCGGGCTCCTGGAGGCACCCGTGGGTGCCTCCTATCCTCACCCACTAGGAAGGGGAAGCAGGCTCCAAGAGACCCCTCAACATGGGGGTCTCCCCTCCTCACCTGCTGCTGCAAAATGGCATGCATAGCCATATGGATATGCATACCAGTTGCAGACAGTGAGACCAGTGAACCCGCCAGAGCCATAGGGTGATGCCTAAGGCTCTCGCACCGCCATGTCTCACAAAGAAGGGAATTGTACTTGTGTGTAGTGCAATGCAAGTAGATCTGGCTTAGGGTTAAAGTGGGTTAGTGCAAGGGCTAGGGTTAGGCTAGTGACAGGTAAGGTTAGGGTGGGCTAGTGGGTTGCACCTCTGGGTGCCTCTCTGACCCACTAAGACAGTCTGTGACGTATGGGTAAGGACTGGAGTCAAGGATTAGGGTTAGGGTTAGGGGGCTAGGGCAGGTTTTAGGGGGCTTTTTGGCACATCCCAGAAGTCTCCATGGCCAAGTGGCCATGCGATTGGCGGGATGGCTCCAAAAATTTGCATGGTCATCCACTCCCACATGGCTGGCCACTCGGCCAGCCCATCATTGCGCAGGTGTAAATAAAATAAAATAAAATAAAATCAATGGAGGACAGAGGAGGAGAGGAGAGACATTTTGTTGCAAGAAAAAACCCACTGCTACTGGGAAAAATTTGGCAGTTTATAAATTTTTGCGTGTTTCTGTTGTGCTTGTGTGTTTTTTGACCACGATTTCAAAAACAATATTGCATTCGCCGCCCCATTTTGGATCCCCCGCCTGCACCGCATGACATGGCGAGTCCAGCTGCCCAGGACGGGGGGGGAGGCGGGACCCCCCTCCAGAAACCACCCCTCCGGTAGGTGCCCTGCGCCCTTAGTCAAGCAGGCATTTTTCCGCCTGCTTTTTTGGCCCAGGAATTGGTGGGGGGAGAGTTTAAAAGTTTTTTCCTGTGCCGTCCATGCCGCTTGCTTGCACTTTAATTGCGGCGGCCGGCGGCGAGACTGGGCTTTTTGCTGGCTGCGAGCCTGCGGCGAGTCCCACCAGAGTAGCCCAGGATGGGGGATTGGGGGGGAGGCCGGAGACCTCCAGAAACAACCCCTCTGGTAGGTGCCCTGAGGCACGGCAGGCATTTTTCCACCTGCTTTTTGGCCGGGAATCGGGTTTTTTTTACTTTTAAAAACTTTTTTTCTGTGCCGCGTGGCATCGCGCGATTGCGCGATGCAAAGGAACAGACAAATCAGACCAAAATTGTTCGCTTCATCGGTTCGAGCTCGAAGTCTGGCAGAGTAATTCCCGTTACCGTTTCCGTAGAGTAACAGAACCGAGTAACGGAAACGGAAACGGGAATACCGCTAAGTCGTGCCCATCTCTAGTTATCACAAAATTTCAAAATGTGTAATATTGCTTTACATCTATTTTGTGTGTAGACTTAGTGTGGTGTTAGCCAAAGAAATGTCTTAACTAGACTTGCCTGCAACAAATCTGTTTAGATATAACAATGCAGCATAATTCTTTGAATGTTTAATGAGGAATAAATATAAGCATGACACAGACCACAACGCAACCCCCCCCGCCATCAGACCATTTCATGGTTTGTTTGGGGGAAACGTATCTGTCCAGGATGAAATGAAATGCTGAACTATTATGTAAATTTGCAATTCGTAAAATTTGTGGTTCCTCCAGTTTGGGATTTCAGGAGCTCTTTAGCCAGCTGCAAATTTGCACCTTCATGCTTTGAGGGGTTATAACGTGAACATCTGAAATCAAATTGCTACCAAACACGGTATGCATGGGGAAGAAAGTCAGCGCAAGGCTTTGCCCGAATTTGGCATCCCTAACTTACACAGGGGGCATTCTACCCCTCCCAGCTCTCAGATTGTACGAATCATCAAATAGTTAATTTCGTCAGAAAGCTTGTGACACTACAAACCATCACAAATTGCTGTTTTCCTGATTCCTGCCCATCTCTAGTCAGGACCTACTGCCATGTGAGGGTTGCCACTGGACTCTCTTTCAGTCCTATAGGTTATATACCTCTCAGCAGCCAAAATTGCATTTGTTCCCTGCCTTATAAATGCTGCGTCCCAGTGAGAAAATAAGAAAAACTGGCAATTTAACTGCCTTCTAGTCTTTATTTATATATATAAACATCTCACGGATTCCTTATGGTTTATTGCCCAGCAACATTCATCCAAGAGTAACAACAACGCCTGCAAAACGTGGACATACTGTTCCATTATGCAGTGTTGGAACAGATAACAAATATAAATAAAATATGATTTTATGCAATTACACTTTTATAGTTATTACAATATGCTTCCTTGGTAGGAGAAAAAAACATGGTTATCTCATAATGCAATTTCCTTGACTTGAGAGTAAATTTTTATTTTCTGTTTTCTTATTCTGTATGACTAGGTGACCACTATCAATAATGCCTTCCCTCCCAAAGAGTGGGATAAATTAACAAAGTGGGAATAACACAAGTGGGGGTGGGGGTGGGAATGACCATTCTCTGTGATCTTGTTACGTAAAGATACAAACAGGCAACACTCCTGCTAGGGTTGTACTCAAGAACCAGAAAGAGGCAAGGGAGTAATTATCTATGGATGCCAACAGATATCCTAATTAGAATTGAGCCATCTATCTATCTATCTATCTATCTATCTATCTATCTATCTATCTATCTATCTATCTATCTATCTATCTATCTATCTATCTATCTATCTATCATCTATCTATCTATCTATCCAGGGTGCTGGATAGATCGTCCATCTTCCTGATGCTGATGGACTTGAATGTGCATCAGTCTTAGACAGAAGAACAGGCAGTGAAGCATCCTGGTATGAGAAGGACAGGGTCATGTCCCCTGTCAGTGTGCTACCACGCTCCAACTGGGGACCTGAGAACCCACCCAGATGTATACCCAGATGACATTACCTACCTCACTGGTGACAGGAGGTTTTCAGGGCACCAGGACCTTAGTGCCTAGCCCAGGCATGTTCAAACTTCAGCCCTCCTGATGTTTTGGACCACAACTCCCAGAATTCTAAGCTTAGATTGCCAATGGCAAAGGGCTGTGGGGGTTGAGGTCCAAAACATCTGGAGGGCTGAAATTTGGACATGCCTGGCCTAGCCTTTCCTAAGAAGCCACAGTGAACTCTTTCAGTCCTGGAAGATGGGAGTCAGTTCCTAGTCTACCTTTGGAGTCAGAGGGATAGCAAAGTGGGTTTATTGCCCAAATAGACAGAAACATGGGAAGAGATTGAATGAGAAGGAGATGACTGTCAGGGAGCAGAGGAGCCAGCTCCAAAGGAGAGGGAGCCAGTCACCTCAGCAGGGAGGGAGGGAGGGAGGGAGGGAGGGAGAGAAGCCTCTGCACCAAAGGCAGAGACAGAAGTCTCTACACCAGATAGGCACCCCTGCTTCTGATAGAGAGCTAAATACCTCTACACCAGAAAAGGGCACAGCTTTACCATTGAAGGAAGTTACAAAGGGAATAACTATTCTTTTGGGAAGGTGAAAGCCAAACCCAGGAGGCTCAGAGCAGAAGGACCAGAAAGAGAATGGCATTTGGGTTTTAAGACTCAGGGAATGCTCAGGGAAGGTGATTGGGAAACTGCTGGGCTGAGGAGTTCCCTGAAGAAGTAGTCCTGGGTGAGTACTATAAAGAGAATTCCAGGTGAGAGGTCTGGGTCCAGTTTTGGGTGTCCAAGGGACAAGCCTCTAAATATCAAGTTCAAGTTCAGGAATTTGGTGACAAAGCTTGCAATGGGAAGGGCAGGAAAGAAGAACATGAGAGGTTGAGTCAAGTTCCAGTAGGCAGTGTTTACATAGTTTGTTCTCAAATGGTACGTTGTGGTATCTATCTGATGAGATGGCCGAAGGAAAGGTATTCAATTTGGCAAACATGAATGCCCTGCACTGGTGAGGACTGGCGAGATTTTTCAGATAATTTGCTCCTAGCCCTGGAGAGGGCATCAGGCCATAAAAGTGAGGGGAACTGTCAAGTTAATACCTGCATCAATGGTCTGGCTCTTGAGTGATATCTAAATATGATATAAGCCACCCACTTGACACTCGCACTGGAGAGAAAGGGAGAAGAAAGAAGAGAGTGTGTGGAGGAAGGAGAGAGTGGAGGAAGCAAAGTGGTTCTAATTCCTCTCTGTACAGACACTGGTGGAAAAGGAAGCTTTACGGCCCATAGCACTGAGAGACAAGGAAACCTGAAACACTGGAGAAGGAAGCCCCAGCATGCCCCATCCTTGGTGTAAGGATATCTTTTCACTCTGGGAACACCTTTGCAACACTCTGGGGAATACCCTTGCAAGAGAAAAAGTAACTTATCGAACTGGGGGCTCAGTGAAAGGAAGTGAGTCACCCTTAAAGAATTCATCCCGTTCAGTGAATAAAATCAGGGAGTGGCAGATCCATGAAGAGGACGTGGGACTAGTAAAAGAAGTGGCGACTACACAATTTACATTTAATTGTTAACTTGCTCCTGGACCCAAGTTCCAATAAACTTTTCTTCATTGCCGGCTGATTGTGTGAATCCACGGATGGATGTCAGGAACCTGGCAAAGGCTTCTGGAGCTGGTGGGAAGGATAGCCCAGCAACCTGTGGGGACCCACGGTGGACCACCATCATGAATAAGCAGATTTTAGTCAATGAAATTTAAGAAAACTAGGTAGTGGATTTAGATATTTCTTACTACAAAATGGGGTGGGAAGAGGAAAGAATGTAATTGTATTACTTTTGGTAGGTGTTTTGAAAGCAATTGTCTTTGCTTTCAAAAATCTATTTTTTGCAAGTGAAAGCTATAATTACAAATACAATACTTGATTTCCATATCTATAGTATTTAGCTCCCAGAGGAAAGGCATGATATTATGTCAATTTTTAAACATGCCATTTAGAATGCTTGTTTGGCAAAAATATAACATAACTTAGTCATAAACAGTGTTTAAAACACTTTTTTTTTAAAAAAATTCCCATCTTACTTCTGTAATTGTCACTGGTACAATAAGTGGTAGATTCTTGAGTGGTAGAGTTTTCCTTGGAAGACAGTCGTTCTATTTTGTGTTTTTCTCCTGCCATCCTTGAATCTCAAATTCTATATAACAGCTTTCTAGATCAAGTGGTTTTCCATGCATCTTGGACAGTAAGGGTCATAAATTCCAAACATTGGTCACAGTGAAATCCTGTTGCACATTTAATTCCCCAAAATTGCAATCAGCACTCCCAACTATAAGGTGAGATGCCTCAGCCCTTCCTAAGAGTCCTGTATAACTTGAGAGACTTCTGGGTTAAAAAAAATCAGAAGCCTGTATTCATCACAATTTATCCCCAAAAAGAGTCAGCTTCAGAATGAAACATAACAGTCATTGACAATCATATCAAAATCCATCTGAGTATCAAAGCACAAGTCTTTTCACTGTTCCAGGGTACATCAGCTTGTCTTATTTCTACATGGTGTCTATGTCCAGTAAACACAAAATGGCTAAGTAAGGATTTGAACCCTGGTCTCTGGAGTCTTTTCACGTCACCTAAAAGCCACTTTTTTCATCAACCAAAGGCACCTTTTTAAAGTGTGGCCTCATGGGCAGCCAGCTTTTCTGGAAAAAATCTTGGGCCATGGCCCCTGAAGCGCAGTTTCCTGGAACCCGCTCTGGGGCTTCTCTTTTTCTGTGACAGTTAGGAAGGCGCTTTTTAAAACGAAGCAGGGAAGGTAGGAACTTGGAAAGCCGCTTCTTCTCTATGAATGGAGTCAGGCCGAGAGTAAACAAGCAAACGGGAGGGAGTGTAATGTGCCTGCTTTCGAAAGGAAATCGCATTGAGCTTCTGCTGAGAGGCTTCTGATCTGATACAGCAGTTGAGGGTGGAATTTGGAAAAAAAAACCAGAAGAAACACAAGAAGGAATGGGCAGAAATTTTGGCAGATGATGATGATGATGATGATGATGATGATGATGATGATGATGTGTGTGTGTGTGTGTGTGTGTGTGTGTGTGTGTGTGTGTGTGTGTGTGTTTGAGAGAGAGAGAGAGAGAGAGAGAGAGCGGAGTTGCTTGGGCATCCCGTCCGGAGCCGCAGAGGCTGCTGCTGCAGCGGCTGTTTTTCCAGCAATTCTCCCTGCCCGAATGGCGTCCCACCTTTATCTTCTTCCCTTTTCCCTTCCTCCCTTTCCCTCCCCCTCACTCTTTGCCACCATCCCCTTTTGAGAGCCCGACAGTGCCACCCAAGCCCCAAGAAACCAGGCCATGTCACTGGAAAAGAGAGAGAGAGAGAGAGAGAGAGAGAGAGAGAGAGAGACTTGCATGGGCGCACAGCTCTGTTCTCTGGTTGTGAGGACTTCAAAATGTCAGGCAGAAAGGCACTTTTTTAAAAAACCCTGCATCGTCTGGCTCATGGGATAGACATCTTATTAGTGGTGGCTCAGTCGACTAAGTCTTCCAAAAACTGTCGGCTGCATAGTCAACAGTTCAGTTGTTCGAATTCTGGGTGCCACACAGTGGAATGAGCTTCCACTGTTAACCCCAGATCCTGCCAAGTTTGAAAGCATTTAAAGGCAAGTAGATAAATAGGCACCACTGTAAAAAGAAGGGAAGGTAAAACAGTGTTTCCTTGCAGCCATGCTGGCCACATGGCCACAGACTTGCACAAGACTGGCTCTTCAGCTTGAATATGGAGATGAGCACTGCCCCTAGAGTCCGACATGACTAGCACGCATGTGCAGGGGGAACCTTTCCATTTCCCTTTCCAAAGCACTGGGTACCGAAGTTTTAAAACAGAGAGCATGGCCTTTGCTTTCTTTGTTTGGAGAACTGGGTTGTTACACTCATTCTGCAGCTGCCTAAGCTGTAACCCTTAAAAAGCAACCAGACTCCTGACTTCCATCTAAGAGACAAACCTGCCTGGTAAAGCACATCATGCCAATAACTGCTGGATTTAACATCTAAGAGCAACTTGTCTGGCAATCTCCATCTTGTCATTTACATTTGACTTGGAGTTTTGGACATGAAGTTCTTCACACTGGTACAAACCTGATGTTTAATCCATGAAAGCTTGTACGGCCTCATTTTCTATGGTCTTTAAAGGTATCACATATTTTTGCATTTTTATTTTATTTTGTCTCAATGACCACATGGTTACCCTTTACTTCAATACGTCTGCAGTAGGCCTCCGCATAGTGAAGGCTATAGTGCACAAACAGGCTGTTAAACTCTGGCTGAAATTTAAAAAGGGGGATAGGATCGAATCTAGTCCTGGCTACCTTTGAAGTGATGCCAAATTTTAATGACATGAAATTTTAGCTTGGAACCAGGAAATCTTACAACTTAGTGATATGCATGGTCTTTCAAATGATTTTCTAAATGCCTCTAATTTTGAAACGCCAACACGATATTTGAAGTCCCAAAATACAAATTCTGACTTTCGAGCAGACTGTATTTCTGCATGTCTGTCAAAATGCGCACCCTGGTACATCAAGCTACCTAATCAAATATTTCGCCCACAGCATTTAACCAATATATCCAATTTTAAATGGAGAAATGTTTTTACAGCCTGACATTGCCATTCTATGAGTTCTGCAGTGGTTATCAATGGATTCCCATGGAGGAAAGACTTTGCCCATGAGGAAGTAATGTAGTTGAAGACCTAACCCACTATTTATATGACTGTTCAATCAATGAAGAGCTGAGAGGAGCCTTGCTCCAAGAGCTAGGTCCTCCATCTGGTAGATCTAGTACATACTGGATACAAATTTTACTGGCAAATAAGATACAGTGGTCCCCCACCCTTTCATGGTTCATAGACTGCGGACCTGCTATATTGTGGGACCACAGTACAGTGGTACCCCGAAAGGGCTTGAGGGAGGGGAAAACATGTTTTAAAATCCCGGACTTTTAAAACCTCCCCCTTCCCCAAGCCCCAGGCTCCAGCTGATTGGCCCTGGGGTGGGGAAACAAAAGGTTTTTCTCTCCCACCCGAGTGCCAATCAGTTGGAGCCCAGGGCTTGGGGAAGGGGGAAGGTTTTAAAAGCCCAGGCTTTTAAAACCCTTCCTCCCCTCCCACAAGTCGTTTTGAGGTACCACTGTACTGTGGTCCCACAATATAGCGGGGCTGCAGTATATGAACTGTGAAAGGGCAGGGGACCACTGTACTTTATCTGCCGTTAAAAAAATTATCTGGTATGTACTAGATCTACCAGATGGAGGACCTAGCTCACCCCCACAGAGTCCTGTCCGAGGCCATGATGGAGACATCGATAACAGGAAACCACATGCATCAGTCCAGCTGATGTGCCTGCTCCGTCCATCAATTGTATGAACACCTAAGGTGAGGAAATGATAGCACAAGTACAGCATCTATTCTGTAGTTCTACAAGAGCAGCCCGCCACTAGCACAGCACCCAGACCAGCTTGGTAAGGGAGTACTTGTTCATGGAAGTTGAAGGGCAAGGTTTATGTTGGTTACTGATAATTGGCATGTTAATCAAAAGGCACCAGGTTGGAGAAGATTTGCATAGACTTTCTGAGAAAATCTTCCCCCATTTCGCATGTAAAGGAGCATACACTGACTGGGATAGGAAGGAGGCAAAGTGTAGATTTCATTCAGGGTACTATAGTTTGTTCCTATCCTCATAATCCATAGAATTATTATTACTATTATTATTATTTGCAGAAAATTGCTTCTTGCTACTTATTTGAAAAGTTTGCATGTTATATTATCTAAACAATGATTTCTTATCTAAAAATACTGTCCTCACAATTATTAAATCAGTTTCTCGTGGATAGACAAGGCAGATCTGATGCAAAGGGATGATCGGCAGTGCTGGGGCATGCATTGTGTGCTGTGGACTAGCATCTTGGTTTTACCAGCAAAACTGCTGGATTCTGAGTAGCTATAGAAAACCATGATTTGCTTGTCCATGCAAACAAATATAAATAAATCAATGCAAGGCTCAGATTGTCTCTCTGCTTGCACAGGAATCACGATATACAGCATTCTTGGGTGCTGCAGAGCAACAGAACAATTTTCTTTGCCTGGGAGAAGTCAAGCGCTACAGATTTATGGGCTTCTTTACTCACCGCACTACCTGTCAGTTCCAGAACAGATGTACAGCCTCCAGGTTCGATTCTATAGCCAGAAATGGGTATCCAGCTGGGAACCGGGGGAGGATTTACAGAACTGAGCAGGTTACCTAATAACAGCTTAGTGAAAACAAGACAGCATATTTCACAAGGGGGGCTAACCTTGGTCTTTGAGGCATTTGTCTTTTAATCTCTCTGCACTGCGTTGCTGACCCCATAGGGAATGTACTGGTGAATGGCACTTCACACTCCTGCCACTAGATGGAGAATGGCACATTGTGTGACAAGCCTTACCTCATGGTCACTCGTCTCGGAACAAGAAGCGTGATGAGCAGATTCCTGAGGCCAGGGAGGGGAATCTCTCATCCCGCTTAAATCGCAGTTCAGGGGGCATGGTCGGGACGAACTCTCCTCATCCTGCAATGGATGTGCGGTTAGATTACTTTGTACTGGTCCCAAGCAGGGCCGCGAACAGTGATGAGATGGATGTGAAGTATCAGCCTATATCCTATTGCTCGGTTTTTCCTGGTATTCATCCTGAAACTGGCTTCCCTTGCAGCCACTGCTGCGTCTCCTGCATTTGGGGGTGATCAAGAGCAGATCCTGCCCCTCTGTAGGACTACCATTAAAGTATTTGCAAAGTGCTGCTATATATCCCTTCAGTCTTCTTTTCTCAAGACTCACCATGCAAAAGTATACACAGGGAAATATATTTTAAAAAGTAAAACAGATGGAAGGGCATTAAATCAATCATAGAAACATTTCATTTCATACATTCTCTCCGACCATTTTTACTCTCCCGGCCTTAAACGGTTTCTCCAAACAATTACGGTGCTGGGCATTTCACCTGATCAACTGGGGGCACTACCTTTCATGCAGGCTTATAGGCTGTTAAAGCTTAGACTGCTAGACATTGAAAGGCAAGACCTTTTTGCAGCAGCCTCTAAAGCATGTTCTCCTCTCAGTCTACAACTCCCACTACCTGTTGGCAAGCCGGCCAGCTACCTACATCTTTTAGAGAATTCACAGGAACGACATGCTTTCACTCTAGCTAGATGTAATGTGCTCCCTTCTAATGTCCTATATGGGAGATTCGGCTCTCTACCACTAGAGACTCGGTTATGCCCATGTAATTCAGGGACCATCGAGTCTCTGGCGCATATGATCCTATATTGTCCTCTATATAAGGACATCCGCGCTTCCCACCTAGAGCCACATCTTGTTAGATTCCCTGGTCACCAGGACGAGATCATTTTGCATAATCTTCTCTCAGGCTTAGACAAAACCCACACTAGACAGATTGCCACATTTATCAATCTGTTAATCCAGCGACGCAGGCCACAGTTACTTAACGGGCCTTTTGTTCAACACCCCCAAATATAGTGCGTTCATTCTGGATGGTCTGCAGTCAATTTTGGCTGGACAAATATAAGGATACATGGGAACACCCTCTTGCTCTCGTTCTATTACAATACTCCTATATTCCCTCCATCCTTCCCTGTCTTTAATTGATACTGGTTCGGGTATGTACACTTTCCCAATTGTGTATTTTATTCTCTATTGTTCATTGTCTATTTTATTTATTTATTTATTTATTTATTTATTTATTTATGCCAATAAAGGTGTCTGACTGACTGACTGACTGACATTCACATCAACAGATCATGTCAAGGTTTTACAGTGACATCTATGTTCAGTCAATCCCACTACATTTCTCCAAAGGTTTGCATGAGGAAATAGAGGAGGCAAATTATAGCATGTATAATCAATATAAGCTATCCCCTATAATGTAAGTGATGCCTGTATAATGTGATTCTTGATGTTCACCCTTTCCACTGGCAGAAGGACATGTACAGTTCAATTTCTCATCTTATTTAAGACTTGTAATTCTATAGTTTAAAATAATGCAAAGCCTACCACCTTAGTGGGAAACTAACCCAAGATGACCAACTCTGACTGGCAGCTGATTGTTTCCTATAACAGCTTGGACGCTTGTGATATTGTCCCATCTAGGTTCTCACTAGACAGCACTGCTTAGCTTCTGAAATAAGAGAAGTGTGCATTGGTTTTCAGGTTAATATGATGGTATCATTCTCTGTAAAATGGACTTTGTCTGGACATAACTGAGGAACAGAGATGGCTTCTAAAGGGAGCAGTGCAGGACATGGGTTCATTATGATAATCCATGATTGCTTGCTGCTATTTTTATCAATTACAGTGGTACCTTGTATAAAGGAATTAATTTGTTCCAAATGAAATTATGTTAAGCAAATTTTCCTTTATACAAATTCCCATAGGAATGCATTGAAAACGGAGTGATCCTATTTTTATGTTGTACAGAGTCTCCCCATAGGCGATTCTGTTAAGCAAATTTCCCCTATCTCCGGAATTTTTTATGTTGTACAAATTTTATGTTATACAAGCTGTTTGTTATACAAGGGTCCACTGTATAGGTAAAAGCAAAGAAAAGCATTCTGCTTATATACCACCTCATACCACTTCAAGTAGTCTCTGGGCGGCTTACAATTTAATTACAGTATGCAGGCTATACATTGCCCCCAGCAAGCTGGGTACTCAGGCACTTTGGGAGCCTTGTCGTCTGGACAGTGTCTTTAATAGATTACATAGATATTTCTAAATGATTTAAAAATCAGCTACCTCTATTGGACCATTTCCAACACACACACACACACACACACACACACACACACACACACACACACACACACACACACACACACACACACACACACACACACACAGGCAATTGAGCCTGTTTGCCCTGGAGAGTGGTATTTTTCAGATTTTGACAATGTGACCGTTTGTAAAATATATATTTGTATCTCGACTTTTGCTGGCTCTAGCATCATGAGTGAAATCAGAACAGGTGATATGCAGGCAACAGAAATTAATGTTCACCTAACATCCTTTTAGAAAATGGTGAGCAGAGAAGGAGCCTAATCCGCAACACTGGACATTGTTTGTGAATTTTGCTGTCCTACATCATGGCCACGCAAAATAAATGATTCTTATGTCTTTTCTTTCTCCCAATCAGCCAGTTATTGTGCCCGCAAGGAGAATGTAAGGGGAATAGATTGGCAATGTGTTATCATTCTCCTCCAAGTGTGCTTTGGCTGATTAAGGCTGATACTTCACATCCCTCTCACTGCAGTTCGCGGCCCCGCTGGAGCCCGTTTGAAGGATCGTAACCTCATGTCCTTGTGGGGTCAATCCGAGTTCAAAGGAACGGAACCTCATGTCCTTTTGGGGTCAATCCAAGTTCACCCCGACCACACCCCCTGAACTGTGCTCCAAGCGGGGTGAAAGATTCCCATCCTGGAGCTCGGGAATCTTTTCAATCCACTTCTCGATCCGTGTTGAAAACCGATTTCAACACAGAGGCAAGTTCACCTCGGCTCGAGGAAGGACGTGAAGTAACCACCTAAGACAGCCTATGCTTTAGCCATTAAGATGGAAAGGAGGAAATGATCAACAGGAACAGAGCTAGCCTTTTATATACAGTGGACCCTTGTATAACAGCTTGTATAACATAAAATTTGTACAACATAAAAAATTCCGGAGATTGGGGAAATTTGCTTAACATAATTGCCTATGGGGAGAATCTGTAAAACATAAAAATGGGATTACTTCATTTTCAATGCATTCCTATGGGAATTTGTATAAAGGAAAATTTGCTTAATATAATTACATTTAGAATGAATTAATTCCTTTATACAATGTACCACTGTATATGTATATTCATTGAGCCTTTTGGCATAGGGGTTAAACCACTGTACTACAACCAAAAATCCGCTCATGGCCCAGGATTCAGTCCAGCTGGTTGACTCAGCCTTCTTCTGTCCTTGGTAAAATGAATACCCAGCTCTTGCAGGGGGGGGGGTAATAGCTTGCATAATTAACATCCAAACTGCCCAAAGAGAGCTCTTTAAGCCCCATAAGGCAGCATATAAGCAGCACATTTGCTGATGATGATGACAACAACAACAACAACAAAGACTGGTACATCAATAATATTAACTGTGGGGGCAGAAATCGTCCACACCATGGTACTTTTAGGGGAATAACTATTCCTCCTCTTGTTAGAGGTATTCCTGATGAAGTGATGGGGAAACCTTTCCCCAACCTCCATTTGTGATTTTTTCAAAAAGTAAGAGAAACAAAATTACACACATGAATCTCTCAAAACTAATTGTTTAAAATTTCCAATTGGGTCCTTTTCTTGAGGATGGGAATTATGTCTTTCTAAGAAAGTCAAGTTGGCCTGATTATTGACTAAGGGTAGCTAAGAGGCAACTTGTTGGGGATCAGAAATCAAGGAGGCATAATATAAACTCCACCAATCCTGGGCCAATGAGTTGGCCCTCCTCTACTCCTAGATCCATGGGGTTGGCAACAGACATGGTAAATGAAGTTCATAAAAACTGAGTAGGGACTCCAATGCATAACGTGTCCCATCCAGTTTGCTTCTGTGTTCCTTTTCATCACCAGCCTTTCCTCAGCCTCTGTCTAGTCTTCCCACCTCCAAGTTAACTGCACTGGATGAAGGAATTCCTCCTGATTGTTCACATAGGAGCTTCTGCAGACACGTTTCAGTTGTGTTGACAATGGTTTTTTTGGGAGGGCTGGTTTCCCCATCATCCTAGTGTCTGGCCTTACTAGCCAGCTCTCATTTTAATACTATGGTTGTGGAAAGGATAGAGACACTGCTGCTTCTCCCCTGCCTTCCCCCAGGCACTCTCAAATGAACTAGCTCCCTGGTCCAAGAGTCTTTCTTTACTACATAGCCCCATTCCTAAGGGGGGTGGGTGGGGCTGAGTGGGGTTTCTTTCTCCTCCTCCTCTGTCTGCAAGGCCTTCTCCAACTACTCTTGGACATTACCTCATGACTTATTCCTTATCCCTGGAGAAAGTCTTTGTCAAGGTCCCATCATCATCTCCCTCCTTTCCTTTCCAGGCCCCCTTTTCTATCATTCATGTCTCACCTAGCCACAAGCTCCTTCTTCTCCTCTTTCCTAAGTTTGTGTGTTGTGTGTGTGCTATTAGGGTTTCCTGCTAGTGTCCTGGTAGGTAAAGCCTCCATTTGCTTTTCCCTGTCACAATGACCACTGGTTTACACTAGGTCCTAGTTAGGGGCAACAATTCCATTTGGGTGGCACGCTCCCTAGCTCAGTGCTGCATTCTCTGTGTTTCCCATGACTACAGGTTCACCACTCAGTTGAGTACCTGGACCAGGGTAGCATCCTTGCTGCTGTCCTCCTCACCCATACTAGGGTCTGGGAAATATCAGCTTAGTGAGGGAACAAGGTTTGCAGAAGATCCGGCAATCACCTGTGAAGTGAAATTCCAAGGTAACTGCAGCAAGAAACTGTTTAAATTCCATTTTGATATATTGCTCTATGGTGAATATTAGAGCTGATTTGGAAATTATATTTTGGCATTGTGAAGTCAGTGGGGGGAAATTACCATGTCAATTTCATCTGATGAATACACATTTGAATCTGTGCTCATGGGAAGGGCCTGTGTCAAAGAGAGACATTTTAAAGTACTGTAATTCTGCCCTGTGTCAAGACTTCTGCTTGCTGTACAAGGATCCATCTTCTGCCTAAAATGTTGACCCCAAAGTGCCTTTTTAGACAATAAAAGCAAATAATTGCTGGTTACCTCAAAATCTATGGCTAGTAGTCTACTGCCTAAGCACAAGGAAGACAAGGAACTGTAGAAGTGTCTCCTTCCTTTTTGAATGCCTCCATTGCATGACCAGTTGAGTGACCGATGTTGGAACCAGGGAAAAGCGGCAGCTGAAGTCAGAGGAGGGATATTTACACAATTTCTCTGCCATTCTGTCCTTAGTCAAATGGCTGCCCCCCCCCTAAAAGGTTTAAATTGGCATACCCTTTCATGGGATGAAGCCTAATCTGTCTTCAGATGCAAGTAGGCTGAAATCTATGAATTCTTATGTTGAACACACTTCTTAGGGCAGAATACTATTTGTATACACACAGTGCCATGGTGGTGGGGGTGGGATGGTCCTCCTCCTCCTCCTCCTCCTCCTCCTCCTCCTCCTCCTCCTCCTCCTCCTCCTCCTCCTCCTCCTCCTCCTCCTCCTCCTCCTCCGCTTGTGTTTGCACCAGCCGGTTTTCACTAACACATTGTGGAACAGCAACCTCTACCCTGGGTAACTACCAGCTGGAGACTGGACAGCATCCATGGCGCAGAATTATATTATCCTCCAAGGATAATATTCTGCTCTAAGTCTTTAAGGGCAGTTTGCTGTCATTTCTGTTTCCTGCTTTTTCATGTGGCATTTCTTTGATTCCATTGAGTATTGGCATACTTACTGCTCTAAATATGGCATTTTAATGACATAAGCGACCTTGGGTCCTTTGTAAGAAAAAAAGGGCAGAGAGGTGGATAGGGTGCAACTTTTCAGGAAAGAGAGGATAAAAGAACAGGTTTTTGAGTTTCCCATGGCCACAGTGAGGGTGCTCTGGCTGTGGGAAATTCAGCAGCCTGCTCTTCAATCCTCACTTTCCTGAAGTGTAGCACCCCATGATACCCTTCAGGAAACCAAGGATGGAAGGGCAGGGTGCTAATCTTTGGGAAAGCAAGGATCGAAGAGCAAGGTTTTGAATTTTCTGAGGCCACAGTGAGGGTGCTGTGGCCACAGGAAATTAAAAAACCTGCTCTTTGATCCTCACTTTCCCAAAGGCTGCTACCCTTCAGGAAAATTCAAAAAAATATTTTACAAACTATCTTAATTAATCTTGAGCTAAAACCAGAGATTTTTTTTTATTATCTATCATTAGACATGGGCATGACTCGGCGAAATTGTTGTTTCCGTTTTCGGTTATCGTTTCCGTTACGTAACGGAAACGGTAATGATAATTAAGCCGTCAGAACTCGAACTCGAACCGAAAAAAGAAAAATTTGGTCGGGTTTTTCATTTCCGTTTGTGGCATCGTGGCGATCGCGCAATGCGAAGCACAGAAAAAGTTTTTAAAAGTTTGTTTAAAAACCCCCGACTCCCGGCCAAAAAAGCAGGTGAAAATATGCCTGCCTGAGGCTTTGCCACCTCCCAGAGGGGTGGTTTCTGGGAGGGCCCCCGGTCTTCCCCACCTCTTCTCCTCTCCTGGGCTGCTTGCACCAGGCTGGGGGGGAGGTCATCCTCGTCGTCTCACCATGCCATGCGGTGGGGGGGGGAATCCAAAATGGCGACTGCAATTTTTCTTTTGAAATCCTGGTAAAAAAACACACCAAATCACCACAGAAACATGTGAAATTTATTTATTTTAAATGCCTGAATTTTAATAGTAGCAGCAGTGGTTTTTTTATAGCAATAAAACATCGTATTGATTTTATTTTATTTTATTTTTTATTTTTTTAGACCTGCCCATTTGGGCTGGGCATGGGATGGGACCATGCAAATTGTTTGAACCATTCCACCAATGGCATCACCAGGTTTTTGACTGACACTTCTGGATGTCTCGGAGGGCATAAAAATCCGAGGCACCTTCCAGAAATCGCAGTCGGGTGTATGGATGTGGTTGAGGGAGGAGGGCTGGCTGCTGGTGCTGGTGTGATCTGATCGAGATTGAGGAGGGAGTCTGGAGGCTTTAGGATTTAAGTTAGGCAGGCAGGGAGGGAACTGAATTTAGAAAATAATTTCTTTGATTCCCTGCAGCTTTGTCTGCTGAAGGGAATAGCAGTTTATTCTTTATTTCTTCTCTGGCAGTTTGTGAGGATTTTTTTCTGATATTGGATAAAGGGGGAGGTTCGACTGGGAGTGGGGTGTGTGGATTTATTTTTAAAATATATTATATACTGCCATTTATTTTCTCTTTTCCCAACTTCAATTTGCTTGCACACACACACATTTGGGGTGCAAGCCAAGAACAGAACCTCTATCCTAAGTGATATCCTAACTGCCCACTCGCCTGCCTGCCTGCGCCGCCACCCGACTGCGACCCATGCCGCTGCCTGCCCACTCACCCGCCCATGGCCGCCACCTGCCCATGGCCCCCCCACCACCGCCGGCCTGCACCTCCCCCCATCACCCGCCCACCCCGCCCTGCCCTGCCACCTTGGGCGCAAAAACACCTAGTGCCAGCCCTGATTGCGGGACGCCCCATGCTCTGGGAAGTCAAATCACGCTAAATAGCTGTGGAAATGACAAACGACAAATGACAAACGGAAACGACAAATTTTTGAAAAAAAATTGTGACAAACGGAAACAAACCGAAATGGACCCGTTCCGACAAGCGAAAACTCGAAACGTCATTTTTTCTGGTCGTGCCCATGTCTATCTATGATACAACAAAATACAGGTGATAGCAAAAAAAATGTAATTATCCATATTATCACAGCAGCTCGAATGTTGTATGCACAACTATGGAAGACAAGAAGATTCCGGACAAAAACCAGTTAATTATGAAGGTGTTAAACTGCGCAGAAATGGATAAGATCACAGCATTAATGAAACCAGATGGATACTATGAAGACTTTGAAGAAAGATGGTATGATTTCTACAAATTTTTAGATCAATATTATAAGACAATTAAGTTTCCTGTTTAATTTATGAATAATTGAGATAGTTAAAGATCATATATTGTTATGATGAGATGCAAATTTTGTTTGAGAAGATTAGAATCTCTCCAATGTTTTTTTTGATTGACAACTTTTTGTTTGAAAACCATAAATAAATTGCAAAAAAAAAAGGAAAGTGAGAATCAAAGAGCAGGTTTTTGAATTTTCTGCGGCCATAGCAAGGGTGCTGTTGCTGCGGGAAATTCAGATGTCTGCTCTTTGATCCTCTCTTTCACGAAGGGTAGCACCTGAAGCATTTGTAACCCAGGCTACCACTGTATTCAGGTTAAATTGCTGTATTGGCACTTTGTGAAAAATAAGTGTGTTTTGGATTGCAGTTTGGACACTCAATCTCTAAAAGGTTTGCCATCACTGGTCTAGTTGATTCCCAAATAGCTCTTGTTGCTGCAAAATTCTTCTTAATGTGTAACACTAGGCACAGATACAATATTTCCAGACTACAAAGAATCATGCCACCGTTTATGTCTAAAATGCAGCCTCTAAAGAAGAAATTCCCATGAAGAGGCAGGGAGAGTGAGACTAAGGGAGTGAGAAGTGGTAATCCCAATTCAGTATCAGAAATATGGGTCAATACACATGAATGCAAAACTAGACTTCTGAACTTAGAGCTCCATGCCTGGATGAGTACGTCTGTTAGTTTTACTTCCTACCACATTCACATATTTTATGCTTCATGTGCTTTCCTGTATATTTTTGGGAGAAATGTATACATTGTACAACGTTCTTACTAAAGAAATGGAGTGAATAACATTCTCATCCATCCTACTTCAAAATCATATTTAGACCTGTATTTTGCATTTTTCAGCGATGACCAACTTAAACATTTTTTTAAAAAATACATAATTTTCTTCTTAATATTATTAAACTGTTTCTCAACAGAAAGCTTAAAATTGTGCTCACTGAAGACACAGTCCTAAATTTGACTGTCATGTAGGATGGTTAGGAATGACACTGGCTTCATCTCTTTGAGGATAACTTTATACAATGTACACACTTCTTCTGAAACTGGACTTGAGAAGTTCAAGATACGAATGTGGTAGGAAGTAAACTTGCCAAGTATATGTACAGTAATACCTCAGATAACGAATGCCTCTGTTAACAAATAATTCACATAGTGAATTGAAATTTCCAGGAATAGGTATGTTTCGGATAACAAATCTTTCCTATGGGCTATCTCAGATCATGAAAAACCACCCAGGGTGTATTGTTACCCCACTCCCTGGTAGTTTGTGGAGGGATGGGAGGAGTTGGAGCATTTTTTCATTGTGTTTTGGAGCCATTCTGGACTTTTTTGCTGAGGGATTTGGACCTTTAGAACTTGGAAAGATAGAGAGCTGAGGTTTCCTTGCTTTCTTTTGCTTTTTTGCATTGGTTTTGATTGCACTTTCAACAGGAATGACCTGGCATTTGTTTTGGAGCTAGCTTTTATTCATATTTGCACTGCTTTTCATTGCACTTGGGTGGGAACAGGCTGGGATTATTCTTGCTGCTTTCTTTTGTCCATGTTTACAATCTTTTCCATTGCTTTGCAGGCAAGAACTGGCTGGGTTTCTCTTGCTGCTTGTGTTTGTCGATGTTTCCATTTTTCCCCATTGCATTTTTGGTGGGAATAGGCTGGAGTAGTCTTGCTGCTTTCTTTTCTCCATGTTTCCACTGCACTGCAGAGGGGTGTTCCGGGGTGTGTGTCATTCTAGCACCGTACATTCATTTAAAGTGCACTTTATAAAGAGGTTTGAAAAAACCCCAGCTGTTTGCCTTTTTTGGGACCTCCAGAACAGATTAATCAGTTTCTCATTCATTGCAATGGGAAACTGTGTTTCAGATAACAAAATTTTCAGTTAGCAAATTCACTTGCAGAACAAATTAAATGTATTTTGTAACTTTTGAGTCTGAGACTACACAGATCTTCTCTACTATGAGTGCATTGATCAGATAGCCTATAAACTGTAACTGTAGTATATCCTGTAAGTCAAGATATACTACACTGCCTTTCTATTTTAGAAATATACATTTTGCTCAATGCCAAGGTTAAGCAATACAATGATCTGATGCTTTCCCTATTGGTAAATGCAAAGCTAGCCTTTTGAACTCAGGCTTAGACACCAGCTTTTGTGCTTTTTGAAAGTGTAATGCCTGAAGCCATGAGTAAGAATGCACAATTCATTCAAAACAAAGTTTTATGATGTGTGTGTGTGTGTGTGTGTGTGTGTGTGTGTGTGTGTGTGTGTGTGTGTGTGTGCACGTGTATGCACACACACACACACACACACACACACACACACACACACACACACACACACACACACACACACACACACAGGAAAAGTTTTGTGACCCTTTCTAACCTCATAACTATTTTGTCTGCTGCATGTATTTCTGATGTTGACAAAAGAGAAATCAGCTCTGTGATTAAGGCTGCAACAATACACATAGTGGACGTTCAGTGGTGACTCCAGCAGCTCTTAATTCCAAGTAGGATTGTTTTGGATATTGCTAGACTGTGAGCAGAATGTGATAATTTGATATTGCAATAGCAAATGATGCACTGTTAATGGTTGTGTTGCAATCCCAACAAATTAGATCAGGGTGGGGAAATTTTAGTCTTCCAGATTGTTTCAGCTCTTATGAAGCTCCGATTGTTATGAATAATGGGAAGAAATTATGGAGATTATAACCTGAAACAGGTAGAAGACCTAATTCAAAATAGCACTGAGTTAGATAATTGTTATTATACCATCACATATGATGCCCTGGTATGCTAGCATCATAAGGTCTTATAGGCCACTGCTCTGTGCAAGGAATGGATGGATGGATGGAGTTAAGTAGAATATCCAACAGAAAAGTAGAATATCCTCCAGACTCTGCTTGAAAATCTCCAAGAATCTTTTGGATTATAAATCTTTTATACATTATTCTTACCACAAACATAGTTCTTCTAGTATTCAGCCCTCTCATCCTTAACCCAATTACTTCCAGTCAAGAGACAGGTGAGAATTTGCCTCCATTATAGTGTATCTTCAGGTATTTGAAAAGTACTATTATCGCCCTTCTTTTTTCTCTGAAACTCATTCAGCCTCTAGCACAGAATGCGACTCCCCCCTTGATTCATCCTTACAACAATGAGGATGAAATTCACAAGTGACATTGAATAACCCCTACATTCTTCTTCTTCCCAACAGGTCAGACAAAACAAATTGTGGACACTTTCAGTGTTCTTACATTGGCAAGAACAATGGTTTTTGCAAATTGCCCAACGTTTTATGCAAGCGTGTGTCTTTACGTTAATTATGCATTTCACATACCTTAAATCGATGGAAGCTCTGTTTCATGGACAATTATATATCTGAAGCATCAATTAGGTTGTTTGCATCTTTCTTATCAGTAACTACAACTGTGCTTGCTGCGTATGTATTTGCTTTGCTTAGATGACAAAATACGAGTGGGAGATGGAGTCTCAGGAGGTTTAAAAATAGAAAATGATCTGTATTCCCTGTTAAATCATTTTAAAAAAGATCTGGCTCGACACATTTCGGCGGGGCCTTCTTTAGGAGCTGAGCAAAAAGCAAAATCAATCACATATTAGATACCTTTCTATAAAAGGGATACATGGCTTAGGATTTCTAAACTTGCTGCAATACATATACCGAGCACAGTAGACATGCCAAAATACAGTTCAGAAAATAACATAAAAAGAGAAGCATACTGAGCTTCTTTTGTTCTTTGGTCTGTAGCAGCTCCATACTGATTAAGAATGCAGGCACTGATTAATAAAGAGAGGAAATCTATCTCTTCATTTAATCCATGAAGCACTAGGGTGTTTAATTTCAGGATCCAGTCAATCTCTCTTCTTAACAGAGACCTCTCAGAGTTCCCAGGAAGTATATCTACATCCCAGAACACCAGATCTTTAACTGTATGGTTAAGTTCCATAAAATGATTAACCAATGGACTGCCCATTCATTTGTTTCTTAAATTACTCAGGTGTGGACCAATTTGTACTTTCAGGGGTCTGGAGATCTGTCCTATATATTAGAGATCGGCACAACTCAAAAAAATGGTGTTTCGTTTGTCGTTTGTCGTTTAGGGGGTCCATTTCGGTTCGTTTTCATTTTTTGTGAATTTTTTGCAAAACATTTCATTTTCATTTCATTACGTAACGAAACAAAGAAATGAAAATGAAAATGAAAAATTGCTGTTTCGTTAGCATTCATTACAGTTCAATGTATTTGCCGCAACGAAAACGAAACGCACGACAAAATTTCTGTTTTGTTTCATTTCATTTCATTTTGGAGACAAAATTTGTTTTTCGTTTCGTTATGTGATGAAATGAAAAAACGAAAACAAAAACAAAAAATTGCTCGTTTCGTGCCCATCTCTACTATATATACTTTTTTCATTTTGCGCCATGGTGAGGCCCCATCTGGTCACCATACCCCCAGAAGGATATTATGGAAATGAAAAAAGTGCAGAGGAGGGCAACCAGAATGATTAGGGGACTGGAACACCTTCCTTACCATCTGAGGCTGCAACAGCTGGGCCTCTTCACTCCTGAATAATGGCGCCTAAGAGGTGACCTGATTGAAGTTTATAAAATCATACACGTTGTGGACAAAGTAGGCAAGGAAAAATTGTATTCCCTATCACACCACGGATCACTCCATGAAACTTTGCGGTGCTAGATCCCGAACAAATAAGAGAAAGTATATTTTACTCAGTGGGTCACTGGTCTGTGGAACTCCCTGCCAGAAGAAGTGGTGACAGCTGTCAGCCTTGAAAGCTTTAAAAAAGGATTGGACAATTTCATGGAGAACAAGGGTATCAGTGGCTATCATTATGGATGCCTAAGGACAACCTCTGGGTTGGAGAGATAGGCAGGATATCTCTCAATGCCATTTGCAGGGTATCATAAGCAGGTGCTTGGGAATACCCTGAAGCAAATGGTGAGCCACTGTGTGAGATAGAATGCTGGACTGGATGGGCTGTGGCCTGTTCCAGCAAGGCTGTTCTTATGTTATGTTCTTAATCAATGAAATGCCACATGTTCTTAAATGGATACCTTATAGATCACCCCCTTGGTATTACAGTTAGTAAAATTCCTCAGGGTATACACCTTATCATTCTGTGGGTCTGCAAATTCTGACATATGTCATGTATTACTTCAGTAGATCTGGAAGTTGAGTCATGGCAACTTGACTTTTTCTTTTGCTGCTCATCCAAACAGCTTCATCAGTCTGATGAAGCTGTTTGGATGAGCAGTGAAACGTTTCTATCCCTCAAGAAAAAGAAGTCTAGTTGCTATGACTCAACTTCCAGATAAACTCATGTGGATGACTGAGAATCTTCACAGACATATTATTACAGTAGACACAATGTCCACATGGATGGTGTCTTCTTGGGGTGGGGGTTAGAATACTGGGAACTAATGATGTTCTCTCCTTAAACTCACTTCTAACCATTATGTCTTTCATATTCCTTGTCCTTTTAAAGGATGTCTATATTCCATCTTTGAAATCTTCTAAAATGTGCCAATGTCCTTTTATGCATTTTGTCAGTTGATTTGTTACATGATGATATTTCAGTGCACAGTTTATATAATTAATGGGTTGTCTTGCCTTTTTATTAAGGAGATGACTATATCTGGTCCTGGTAGCTTTAACTAGACTGTTTTTACAACATCATATTTGAGGTCATAGAAAATAGATATTTGCTGAATATCTTTTGTGGAAATTACAGGGATGTTATTGACCAAAAATGACGAATCTCATGAAACTTTCAAATTCCTCCTTCAGATGTCTGATCAAATGCATTTATGAAACTGATTTTTATGCATTTCCTGAAAATGATCATCTTTGGAAATTTTAATCACTACTGTCTCCTTGTATGAAATAGCAAATGTTCAAGCATTGAGTGGGGTGTTTGTGTCATTTTGATCAATCAGCCTGCTCTTTTCTTCTCTTTTCTGGTGTTTAGCTGTTTACTTATGAAAGAGCCACTAGTGTTGCACTGCCAGATTTCATACTAACTGTGGGAAATGCAAAGAGAACTCTTGTCGCCTCATTCTTGTGTCAGAACTGAAAATTTTGTCAGTGGTTAAAGACTTTTTGACAGGCTGTCTTCAGGTGTAAAGATGCTCCATCTTAATGAGAAATTAGGGACTGATAAGATATCTTCACATCTCTCTCTCTCTCTCTCTCTCTCTCTCTCTCTCTCTCTCTCTCTCTGTGTGTGTGTGTGCGCGCGCATGCGTGTTGTGTCATTACAGTTGTGACCAACTCTTCATGACCCCATGTCCATGGAGTTTTCTTAGCAGGAATAGTGGAGTGGTTTGCCATTTCCTACTCCAGGCGACTACAGCACCTGGTATTCCCTGGTGGTCTCCCATCCAAATACTTACTAGGGCCAACTCTGCTTAGTTTCCGAAATCAGGCAAGTTATTTCTCTAATCTCTCTCTCTCTCTCTCCCCACCCCCGCCATATGTGTGCATGTATAATATTTCTGAGTATGAAAAACTATATTAAAGATTTAGATAAATTGCACCAGCTACGACCACTGGTGTCCCCTACAGAGATCTAAAAAAGGCCATTTAGAATAAAAACAAGGAGCAGATGTTATTTTACAGGGACTGTTAAAGCCAAGCGCCATTCACCGCTTCCTCCCAGTGCCCTTTTAACTCTACATAGAGATTATGTCTTCCGTGTTTATGGTCTCCAGGAATTGATGGACGGTACAGCAGTGGATAATAATTTGGCTTCCAATAATGCTTGGTAATAGCACCAGGGGAAGAGATTGGCTTCTCAGAGATGTGATTAGCTTAAATGTAAAAGATGCAGAGAAATGACTTGCAGATGGGATCCGTGTAGCATGAACTCACATCCTTATTAATAGGCCGAGGTGACAGTGAAGCCATTTCTGGGAGTCTTCAACAACTAGCTCTGTCTTCTGAGCTGCCTTTCCCTGACAGGAACGAAGAGAGAATTTTAAATAAATGACTGTGCCAAAATTGGCAGAGTTGCTAACAACACTGTCGATAACTATCAAAAATTACCTTGGCTTCAAATGGGGCATCCTGCCTATGGGATATCACCATGGTGACATATTTGATTGAGCACCTTCCAAAAGAATTCCAAGCTCTTGGTATCTAAAGCATGCATCAGAAACGTTCCTCTGTTTCCCACATCTCAACTGGTTTGTCTCTGGCTTTGTCAGGTGAGTTATTTTTCTTTTCTTTTCTTTTGGAAAACCAGAAGTATAATTCTATTGTTCCAGCCTTTTGCGTGCATTGGGTGCACATTTTAAAATTGTATTCATTGCTTGCTCAATACCAGAGATGGAAAAGTTGCTAGAAAATTGTTAGTTTAATTAACTGGTAACAAGTTCAACCTCTGAGCAAGAAGTGGCTAAGAGTTAACTGATAGTTTTCTACTACTTCCAGAAGTGTGTTTAAACAGTATTTTCTGTGTGCAATTATCAAATGTGCAGCTTTTCTGGATAAACCCACTGCTATCCTTTGGGGTGAGAAATCATGGAGTGATCTAGAAAATTGGAAGTTGAGCAAGCTAGCTGAACCCCAGATTGAAATCGGATTCTTCATGCATCTCCATTGCATCTTCTCAACAGGAAGAGCTGTTGAATCTCCCTCTTTGAGTGGCTGTGGTGTTTCATGGTCCCTTCCCATTCTGACTCTTGGCTTGTTTTCTGGCTTCATCTCACTACAACGAGGGAGTGTAGAAAAATTGTCCACATTCTGAGATTAGTCCTGGAAGTCTGGCTTGTGTGCCTGGGTGTAGGAAAAGTTTGGCTCTTACACAGGAGGGCAGGGCTATCTCATTCGTTCTCTCCTCTCTGTCTGTGGAAGTCAGGCTCCCTAATTACTAGCCTCCTTAAGTAGGAATCCATTTACTGTTTGTTTATAAATGGATGGGAATGGTTCTGGGGTCTTGTGTGTAGGCTGCTGGCTGGCTTTTAAAAGCTAATTTTGATTGTAGCATTGTTTCTATTATTACTTTGTGTCAAAATAATTTGTAATTTGTTCTGCCAATGGAAGCAAATACTTATTGAACAATTATATAGACAGAAACAGAAGCAGACAAAGTCAGAGCTTACTTAAAACAAAACAGCTATATTACATATATACACAAATAAGTGACATGGGACAAATCAACAGCATAACATCATTTCATCATACATGTCATACATAATTAGCACATAACATAGAGAGACAAAAATGGGTGCCTTACTCACAAGAGGCCCATTGAACACTGATTAACAGAGCACTTATATACATTTGTCTGTCCAATCAGGTAACACATTGCATCATGGCTATTGCAGCCCCTTGCATCAGCCAAACCCATCGAAACCCATTCTTTTCACCTGCAGTCTAATAGAAAAAGCCTTTAGACTGAATCACTGTGAGTTTGCACATTTGCAGACTCCAACTTAAAAATCAATTAAATACATACAGACCATTTATTTATACACCTGCCTAATACATAGTTTTTCACTAACTAATATCTGACACTTTGTTGTTGGGTACTTGTATGGTGCATTGGGAAGCATTGCCTATTAATGCTGTAAAATGTCCCTCAATCCCCTGTTCTCAATACCTGAATATGTCTTAAATGTACTGGACTGTATGTTATCCCTCATGCTGCCAGCCACCTTGGATCCTTTTTCCAATTCTTTAATTACCACTCATCTCACTCTATTGATAACATTCTCCTTCATGCAGTTATAATTCATTAAGCAGATTGTGGCCCATTGGTTTTCAGATAGGCCAGTGTATTCTTAAGTGTCTTATAGTGATGCCTTATTACAATTGGAGAGACAAATATTTTCAGCTTATTCAGCTCTATTAGAATGACTTTCACATTCCCTAGTTGAATATACAATTGGAAAAGAACAGACAACAATACAAATGAAGCTGCAAATATATGGAAAAGACCACCCTTTTAACTGAGATGGTAAAATTACAGCAAACCATAAGTTATAGACTATGCCAAAGATATCCCTACTTGTTTTTGGAACATCTTGTGTTTACAGTATCATCTTTATGATGCTATAATTAAGGATTCATTGCCACTTCCATTGTAAACCTACTTGGGCATGAGTTCATAACTCAACTGTCTTAATTTGTATCATGCTGAAACTTGGCATATGTACTAACCCTAGGAATACAAATTAATGTAAAAGAATGGCTTCTGAGCTTTATCCTTGTTTTTGAAGAAAAATACACAGCGGCAAAAATGCCTGAAGTGGCTGAAATCCAATCACATAAGGCTACTCTCTGTGTAATCCTACATATCCTGGTAGCCACCCATCCAAGTCTGAAGAAGTGGACTTGTTCGTGAAAGCTGACCTTAAAATACAGCAGTTCATTTTTCAAGCTGCCTCAATGTTTTTGACCCCTTAATTTTTTCTTTTTGGTCTGTATCAAAAGGAAAAAAAATCAAAGTGTGCTGCTTATATATTGCTTCATAGCACTATCTGAGTAGTTCACATGTTAATTATGCATGCTACGTATTGCATGTTTGCATCTCCTTTCAGCTGGACACTGAATTTACTGACCTCCGAGGAATGAAAGGCTGGGAGAACCCTAAGGCTGCTAACCTGTGATTGAACCCCAGTTCACAGTTTAAGCTGCAGCATAGCAGATTAACCAAAGCAATTTAACTGTCTAATGATGTCACTATTCTTGATTGTCCTTGGGTTTCCTATGGAAAGAAGGATGGCAAACAACCAAACAACCAAACAAACAGGGCTGTGGGACTCTTTAATGTCTGAGAAAATAACTGGTGCTGTCTCAGAAGCCACAGCAGTGATTTCCTGACATTTAAGATAAAACACAGACAATTATCTGTGATCGGCATGAATCCCCAGTTCAGCAGCAGTCTGTGCTCATTTTTAAGGGTCAAACACATATTCAGCACTTCAGAGCCCCACCTCTTCCTGCAGGTGTCCATTCAGAAGCAGAGGTCCACCTCTTGGTGCCCACCGGAGGAGGCATAGCTTTAAAGCGCCACACACCTCATGGCCAGTAAACAAACTGGCACCCACCGCTGAACTGACAATTCATGCCCATCTCTAGTTGTTAATCCTTTATATTATGAAAACCAAATCACATCCATTAAACATACACATTCGTTGTGTCAACTATAAATGCTTCAATCCACATTTCCCCTTCTGATGGGGTTGTTCCAATAGCAGCCTTGCAATTAGAGATAACTGACACAATACATTTTAAAGTATGGCACAGCCTTGGCAAACTGTGCTTTGGATTACTGAATTGTTTTTTTTTTTACCACTTTGTGATCGGTTTGATGGTCTGACCAAACAGATTCAGTACCACACAGCAGTTTTAAGGTAATATATTATTTTCTTGATTTCACCCTATTTTACGTGCAACACCATTCCATCGTTAGGCACAGCTGAACAGGTAATGGCTGCTGTGAATCAGGTACATTACAAAGAACAAATGCTCCGTTACAACGAACCCTGAATTAGATTTGTTGTTGACCAAGTGTGGGAATTATATGAGCTTGCAGATGGTGGTCCACTACATCTTTCATCAAACATTCATGGAGTGATAGAATAATTCAGTGCTGAGAATTCCCTTTGCTATTTGATCGAGTCCCCATTGCATGGATTACCACTATGCCAGAACATACCTAACTCATTGAATTGAACACTGCTGAAATTTACCGCATAGTTCTTGCTTAAAATGAGATCAAAATACTGTTCAACGTGCATTTTAAAATCAATCAATCAGTCAATTCCATCCATCCATCCATCCATCCACCCATCCATCCATCCATCCATCCATCCATCCATCCATCCATCCATCCATCCATCCATCCATCCATCCACCCACCCATCCATCCACCCACCCATCCATCCATCCATCCATCCATCCATCCATCCATCCATCCATCCATCCATCCATCCACCCACCCACCCATCCATCCATCCATCCACCCACCCATCCATCCATCCATCCATCCATCCATCCACCCACCCATCCATCCATCCATCCATCCATCCATCCACCCACCCACCCACCCATCCATCCATCCATCCATCCATCCACCCACCCACCCACCCATCCATCCATCCATTCATCCATCCATCCATACATCCATCCATCTAGATTTTTAAGGGCTACTTAAAACACCCCTTTGTTTCTCATGCTAAGGGTTCTTTCATCTTCCAAAGATATTGGATTGAATACTTCAATTTGGCTTCCTTTGTTAAACAGGGGGGTTGGACTCAACCCCCAACTCCATTATTCTATGACCCTCTGATACAGGGCCTATGAAAAGAGTTGATTTACATGCATTTATCCACCTTCTTAAATCTAATCTTAACTCGAATCTTAGAGTGATGGGTGTGATCAGATAGGGACTGTTTGAGGCATGATCTGATATGAGCTACTTCCTGACGATCACACAATTGTCCATGGGATTGTGAACTGGCTGAATTCTGATCCATGTTCTTGACCTTTTTGGTCCAACAGTAGGGCTATTCCTTTTTGGGCTGTACTGGAGCAATTTTTCCACATCCTGAAAAGACATTTTAAGAATGATAGTTACATGGAAAGTGGCCCTTTCTAGTGGGCCCAGAGGGACCCTTTCTGGGTGTCTGATTGAATCATGAGTTTATAATGTGTATCTCCAGAGCCACAAGCAGATATTTTAAGTAGTATCAAGTGACTAAATGACTGACAATGCAAAGCCAAATAAGGTTTATGTCCACTATTCTACTGCCAGTGCTATCTAGTAGACATGGGCATGACTTGGCGAAATTGTCGTTTCCGTTTTTGGATATCGTTTCCATTACATAACGGAAACGGTAATGGCAATTAAGCTGTCAGAACTCGAACTCGAACCAAAAAAGAAAAATTGGGTCTGATTTGTCATTGTCGTTCCTGGCATCGCGCGGCGATCGTGCGATGCCAAGCGGCACAGAAAAAATGTTTTAAAAATAAAAAAAATCCGATTCCTGGCCAAAAAAGCAGGTGAAAATATGCCTGCCTGAGGGCACCTACCAGAGGGGTGGTTTCTGGGGGGGGTCCCCAGCCTTCCCCCCTCCTGTCCTGGGCTGCTGGTACCGGGCTGGGAGGGGGCATCCTCGGTGTCTCCATTTGCCATGCAGTGCGGGGGGATCCAAAATGGCGTCTGCAATATTTTTTTTGAAATCGTGGTCCAAAAAACCACCAAAGCACCACAGAAACATGCAAAAATTAGCTATTTTAAATGCTTGAATTTTTACAGTAGCAGCAGTGGGTTTTTTATAGCAGTAAAAGGTCGCACTGATTTTATTTTATTTTTATTTTTATTTTTATTTTTTTACACCTGCACAATGATGGGCTGGCCATGGGATGGGACCATGCAAATTTTTGGACCCATTCTGCCAATCGCATGGCCAGGTTTTGACTGACACTTCTGGATGTGCAAGAGGGCATAAAAAGCCGAGGCACTCCCAGAAGAGTCGCAGTCCGGGCTTGGATGTGGGTGGGAGAGGGCTGTGTGTAGCTGGCTGCTGTGCTAGACTAGTTTCGATTTCGCGGAGCCTTTATATTTCAGTTAGGCAGGCAGGGAGGGAATTGATTCAATTGAATTTTTAGGAAATAATAATAATTCCTTTCATTCTCTGTCTGCTGTGGGGAATAGCAATGCAGTTTATTCTTTTTTATTCTCCTGCAGTTTGTTAGGATTTCTTTTCTGATAGTGCTTCAAAGGGGGGGGAGGTTTGAGTGGGAGGGGAGGTGTGGATTTCTTTTAAAAATTTCATTTGCTTGGTGGCAAGCCAAGGTCCTTTCATACCCTGCCTGCAGCTCTGCTGAGGGTGCACTGCCCACTTTGTTTGCAAAAATTGCAATTGCTTTATTCAATGCAGTCTTGTGCAGCAAGTCAGTTTAAAGTGTTTTCCGCCTGCTTTGGGTCATTGCGGGACCCGCACCCGCCGCCCGCGCACCCACCCCTCCCCCTGCCACTGCTGCTGCCCGCCCACCCCTCCCCCTGCCACTGCTGCCGCCCGCCCATGGCCCCCCTGCTACCCCACCCGCCGCCTAGGGCGCAAAAACACCTAGCGCCGGCGGGACACCACTCACTGGGGCGGGTAACAACAAACGACAAACAACATGACGAAAGGACAAATTTTTAAAAAATTTCACGAAAAATGGAAACGACCCGAAACGGACCCGTCCCGAAAAACAACAACTCAAAAAAATTTTTTTCTGGTCGTGCCCATCTCTACTACCTAGCAACAGAGACACCAGACTGACTCAATGAGATTTACATAAACGGTTGACATCGCATCCACCAATTACTTCAATGGGTCTGCTCTCAGCTAGGATTAATGGTAGGATGCTGGCTTGTATAACAACGTGTCACCATGGTAACATAGTATCAGCCCTTATTAAAATTTCTTCCCTTTCACTTCCTGTTTCCTGTGTTTTCAAACGATCAGTGCAATCCTCTGGAAGCTTACTCAGAAATGATTATCGCTTCTAAGAATCTGACTGCTTTGCATGAATGTCTGCTCCAGCGTATTAAACACTGCTTATTTAGAATGTAAAATCCCAATTCACTTGGCACATAATTTGGATGCTCTATACATATTGACATGGGTTGCTACATACACTCTAGCCTTTCTCCTCCCTGACCCAAATAGGTTCCTTCAACGTGCAACCTTCTGTGTTTTTTTTACCCCTGGCAAACTTAGCCTTGTAAATGCTGGTGTGTTTGAAAACTATGCTGCTGTAGTTAATGGATATGACCTCAAAGATATCAGAAGTCAAGCTTGCTGATACACTGCCTGGGTAGATACTGGAGGCTATGGTATGTTTTATAACACTTTCTCTTCCTGATAAGCGGTGGTGGTTTCAGCTTATCAGGTAAGAGCAAATATGGCAGGAAGCATAAATATCATCACTGTACAACAGGAAGCAGGTGACTCTACTAACCTGATACTCATATGTTCCAGTACAATAATATGTCAAAGCTGATTAATCTAGCCTAGTCTACTAGGAGGAAAGCAGCTGTACAGTACAGATGGGGATGGTTAATTCCAGCCAGGCTCAAATTCCTCAAAAGCTGGCAATTTAAAATAAGGCTAAACTCAATCTTTTATCACAAAGATTGAAAGTATATTGCTCAGGTTGCTAGGGATGGTTTTGAAAAATAGTTCCCTATAGCTGAAATGTCTCAAATGGTGGTTCCCCAGGTTTCTGCAGACAGGAAACCCATTTCAAGGAACCTTTTCATCATCAGTGTGTCTGCTGTGAATGTGCCTGCACCAGATTACGGGTGCTGAGCCCAACCAAGAAATTTTGGTCCTTGAAGGCAAGGACCAGTTGGCTTCTCTTTCCTCATTCCATGTACAAGACATGAGTGGACTGCTAGGGGAATAGTACTTTAATGTCAACCACAGGAGAGCTTTCTTCATAGCACCAGAGGGGAGCAGGCCATCTTAGGAACTAATGGGTTATGTGACACAGATTTATTTATTTATTTATTTTATAAAAAGGAATAGGGTAAGATCTTAGGAGGAATGGTCACCCAGGGCAGTTGTGTCATTATTCCTAATTACAAGGCTGGTGTTTTACAAACAATAACCCCACTTGCTATAGAGGATTGCAGAAAATGCCCTATATAGGAGGTGCATTCAGTCTCTTCTAGGCATAGACCAGATCTAGCAATTAATGCTCATCCACTGTACAGGCACCTAGAATATGCCCAAGAAATGGATTTTGAGTGAAGGGTTGTGATGGACATGCAGTCTTTCTGTTAAGATGGTCTTCCATTAGTGAGCTTCTTCCTGATGAACTTGTGATAACATTCCAGGGAAACCCTTCTGAACAGTGGTGGAAAGCCATAGTTACGAACAGTGATTGTTGGGTGACAAATGTTAACATAGGATGGAGCCAAATTGTAGTGATATGATTTCTCAGACACAAGCATCTAAGGAAAAGAAGTGAATCGTGCATGCTTTTAAAGAAAAGTTGCTTTAATTCATTTATAATAATCATCATGTGCTGTCAAGTCAGTTCTGATTTATGGTGACTTTTCAGTGTTTACCAGCTAGAGAATACTAAAAAATGGCTTACCAGTTTCTTCTTCTGGGATAACCCTGGAGCTGTGCAGCCTACCCAAGACCACTCAAGCTAGCTGCATTCAGAGGAGGCCCCATGGGGAATTGAACTTTCAGACTTTGGCTCTGTAGCAAGATACCCAAACCACTTTCATATATTCAGCCAAGTCTTGTTGTTGTTGTTGTTGTTGTTCAGTCATTCAGTCGTGTCCGTCTCTTCGTGACCCCATGGACCAGAGCTCGCCAGGCCTTCCTATCTTCCACTGCCTCCCAGAGTTTTGTTAAATCCATATTGGTTGCATCAATGACACCATCCAAGTCTACGATTCCATAAATCCCTCCAGCAACCTGTCTACTCCACTGTTATCTGTCAAATGAAATCCACTGAACAACTTGCTCAGCTTCTAGACTGAAGAAAGATTAGTTTTTAGGCTATGACTCCCAGACTCACCAACCAACATGGAGCATCTAGCATTCTTCTGGCTGGGGAGTTCTACAATCTATGGTTCAAGGTACCTACAATTCTAGATTCTTTTGGGAGCTACAGTCCAAACAGATAATGTTTCAAAGTTCTTTCAGACTTGACACATTTATCCTCGGGTTGGGGGGGGCAATTATAAAGTCAAGAAAATGTTTCATGAGATTAGGGGCATGTAACTCCTGGGTTTTGAATCTAGGCCTCGGAATCCTTTGGAAACAAATCTGCAGAGCTCATCTGCTTATTTGTGAAGTATTTTTACATTCCCACAAATAAGGGCAAAAATTTAATAATCTTTGCAGCCCCATTGGCTGGAAAGGGCAAACGAGGGCTTTACTATTCCTTGGGATTGCATTGCTCATTCTAGTCAGTCAAGTTGTCTTAGCAAACACTGTACAATATATTGTTGAGAGCCACATATTAGAGATGGGCACGAAATGAGCAATTTTTCATTTTCATTTTCATTTTCATTTTTTGTTTCATTACGCAGCTAAAATGAAACAATTTTTTTAAAACAAAATGAAAATGAAAACAAAAACGACCAAATTTGCCGTGTTTTTCGTTTTCGTTGCAGCAGATGCATTGAACTAAAAAGAACGACAACGAAACAGCAATTTTTTGTTTTTGTTTTTGTTTTTTGTTTAGTTACCTAACGAAATGAAAATGAAATTTTTTTGCAAAAAACATCACGAAAACAAAAACGATCCAAAACGGACCCCTAAACGACGAAACGACAAACGAAACACCATTTTTTTGAGTTGTGCCCATCTCTACCACATATATATATAGTCAAACAACATGCCATCTTGTGGACAAGTTGTGTATTTGAATGAAATTTAAAGTCAGCTGGTCTTTACAATAGCTCAGGGTTGGTTTTCATTTCTTTGCCTTCCAACGGATTTCTAAAAGAGCTGCAATGGTTCTAAATTAAGCACAATCACAAAGAGTCTCAGGGCATCTTCGAAGGCTTCTTCTGTTGTTAGCTATCAGGTCTGCCTAATTAGATACATTAATTGCATATACCTTAGGTGGTATATTTTAGGCCACACATATGGATGATGTGTGGGGTCAAATGGCCATCAAAGACAATGAAGGATCACCTACATGAAGGTAGGTCTTGGCAGCCATTGTGATTAACACCATAAACCTAGCGAGTTTGGAAAGAAAAAGCTATGATAATCTGCCTCAGCATATCAAAAACATTATATTTAGCCAAACAAGCAGACATTAAAAAGAAGTGTGTGCAAGGCAACTGACAAAATAGTGGGGTATTTTAAAGACTAACATATCTAAAAATAGAGTCATGGCAACTGGACTTCTTTTCTTGTGAGATCGAAACGTTTCACTTCTCATCCAAGCAGCTTCATTAGTCTGAGGAAAATTAAAGGCAAGGCCTTCAATTTATAGTTCATCTTGGTTTCAGCCCCCCTGGTCTGAATAGGCACATTAGGTGGACAGAGTTCTGACAGACCTCTTGGTATTTATTTATATTTTTATATTTTTATTTATTTTGGCACTTATATACTGCCTGTCTTCTGGATGGAACTCCAGGTGGTTTACAACAGAAAGAAACAAACAATAAACAAGATTAAATATAACATTGTAAAATATAAACAATTTAATAGGAAACAACAATATAACAAGATGGCAGGGTAGAACTGGCGGGAAAGGAGGGGAAGGAGAAAAAAAAATTAGAATTAAATTAACAGTCACCAAATGCCTCCTGATACAGCATGCTCTTTAAGGCCTTTTTGAAGGCTGACAGGGACTGTGCAAGGCGCAACTCACTCAGGACATGATTCTATAGCATGGGACCAGCTACAGAGAAGGCTTGGTTACGGGTGACCGCTTTTCGAGCTTCCCTGGGCGTGGCCACCTGAAGTGAGTGCACCCGTGACATTCTAGTTGGTCGGGCCGAGGTTGATTGCTGTGAGATTTGCTCTGCCAGGTATTCATGTCCCAGGCCATGGAAGGTTTTATGAATTAAAACCAAGACCTTGAATATTATTCGGGACGCAATGGGTAACCAATGCAGGTGGGCCAGTACTGGGGTGATGTGGTCATATCGACGCACACCCACCACCAGTCTGGCCGCCACGTTTGTACCCACTGGAGTCGCTGAACAAGAGTCAAGGGCAACCCCATGTAGAGGGCGTTGCAGTAGTCTATTCTTGAGATCACCAGTGCTTGCACAACAGTTCTCAAGGAGTCCCCATCCAGCTATGGATGAATCTGGGCAATCTGGTAGTGGGGCAGGTAATTTTTTTGTAAATGAAATATAAATAAATAAATAGACTGACATACTTTTTTCAGTGTAAATTGAAATCCACTCATTGGCCAAAATTCTGTGTTTTAGTGTAAGCCAATTTTAGTCAGTTCCCCCTAGTAAATAAAATATTCCCACCACACCACAGAAGAGCGACTCAACGTTAAAGCTGACAATGAAGAAAGCGAAACAGAGATTTTGTAGAACTTGTTTGGTCATCCCTCCGAATGGAAACTGAAGCCAAACATTGAAAGAAGAATCAGAAGGGCAGCATGGAGGGATGAGAAAAGATCATCAACTACAAGGATGTGTCACTAGAAATCATACACACTCCTGTATTCCTGATGATTATATGTGGGCATGAGAGCTGGATGGCAAAGAAAGGTGACAAGAAAAAAATCAATTAATTTGAAATATGATCCTGGAGAGCTTTGCAGATACCCGGGGCTACCAGAAAGATGAACAAGTGGCTCCTAGAACAAATAAAGTTTGAATATCTCTGGAGGCAAATATGTTGAAACTGTGGCTGTCCTCCTTTGGACACATCATGAGAACACAAGACTCTGAGCCCCCACCCCACCTCTGATAATGCTGAGAAAGGTAAGAGGTAGGAGGAAAATAGGAAGACCAAATATGAGAAGGATTGGGTCGTAAGGAAGCAACAAGCCTGGGATAGCAAGGACATTTTGGAGATCACTAATTCATGGGCTCAACACAAGACAGCACACCACCATGATTCTCAGGGAATTCACCAACCAATTCACCCATATGTGTGCATCTCCCCCCCAAATCTATAGCAAATGGGGTTTTGTATTGAGGGGCTTTACAGATGTCTTTAAAGAGACTGTTGAAAAGGGATTCACTTCCCTCCTGTGGTTTTGGTTGGTAGTTTGTATTTAAATGCAGTAGAGGTGCCCCTAAGTACGTAACTGTATGAATCCATAAAAAAAGCTGCAGGGAACAGAGCTATGATGAATGAGCAACAGTTTCAGGTATTTTTAAAATTTGTATTTGTTTTATTTTCTGCCCTGTAAGCAACACCAGTAGTGGTGTGGTGGCTCAGCACATTAAGGCTTCCGAAAACTATCGGCTGCAAAGTTGGCAGCTCAGCGGTTTGAATCTTCTGTGCCACACAGCGGAGCGAGCTCCCACTGATAACCACAGCTCCTGCCAACCTAGCAGTTCAAAAGCACATAAACGCAAGTCAATAAATAGGTACCACCGTAAAAAGGTAGAACAGTGTTTCCTTGCAGCCATGCTGGCCAGCCACATAGCCATGGACTTACACAACACTGGCTCTTCAGCTTGAAAACAGAGATGAGCACCACCCCTAGAGTTGGACATGACTAGCACGCATGTGCGGTAGGGGGGGACCTTTACCTTTTTTAAAAAAAGCATCACCAACTTCATGAAAACTTCAAAGTTCTTTATTCATGATGGGACTTGTTTTCTAGGAATCTGGGTTGTGTGGAGAGTGGAGACCCTCCATGTATACAATACTATCTTAAGGTATGCTTAAGGCAGCAATATATGAAAGTGTACCATGCAGACCTTTTTAACACTATGTTTTTATAAAAATAATGCTTCTGTGCCATCAAATCAATTTTGACCTATGGTTACCCTTTTCAGGATTTTCTTGGTAGGGAATAATCAGAAGTGTTTCACCATTCCTTTCTTCCCGGGACACACTGCAACTCTGGTGGTTGCTTCACATCCTTCTTTGTTCTGTGACTAGTTTTGTACTGTGACAGTGTTGGTCGCAATCACGTGGTTTTGTCCCTGTTTCAGTGTTCCCATGGCTGTGATAACTTGTCTCGTGACAAGTGTTACCTCACGGTTTTGTACCGTGACAAACACTGAATTTGTCTAGCTTCCTTTTTTCCTTTTTTTTGGGGGGGGGCTTAAAAATTCTTTTTCGATATTTTGCTTCTGCAAAGGCAAAATATTTGCAGGCAGGGCAGGAGTCTGCAGCTTGTCTGGCTAGCTTTCACTTTCTCCACAAAACGCCTCCGGGCATTCTTTGTTCTTTATTCCTTTTGCTTGCTAATTAATTGTCTGTCTGGTGTCCCTCTTGCCTGGCTTTAAAGTTTGGTTTGTTTATTGGTATTTAATGGAGGAGGGCAAGGGGATGGTGATCATCTGGGGTGGGTGGGCACTTTGAATGTAACACCCAACCCAGTAACTTGGGCACAGTTTTCTGAGAAAAACCAATGCTTTGTTGTGTGACAGTTGTTACCTCACGGTGTCTTGTCTCAGAAAAAAAACCAGGAACAAACCGTGACAAGGAAATACCCTACCCCAGCACCAGGTCTCTCTTAGCACCCATTCCGGTGGCGTGGTCGAGACAAATTTCAGCTGTTGCGCGATGGATGTAAAGTAAGATTTTTTTGTACCGCTCCAAAGCGCAACACTTAGGGCGCTTTTACACGACCCCTAAGATCCGCTGGTCACTGAAATTTGGACCAGAGATCTTATGGGTTTGTCGCTCTTCGTGCATCCCCACCCCTCCGCACTTCCTGGCTGCTGGCTGCGTGAGGGGAGGGAGAAAAAAAGGGGACAAAAGAATGCAGGCTTACCTCCGGTGCCGGTGGATGCCGCCCCGTCGTTGTGATTCCTTCTCTTAAAGGGGCGGGCAGCAAAAAACAACAGCAAAAAGAAGCAAGGAGAGCCCGGCACATCCACATCAAGATTTTTCACCTTGGAGAGCAGGTACATAAAAGGGCGCTGGGACGTGCTTAGGTGGGCATGGTCGCACTTAATTTTCAGTAAACTCCGGAGCTGGTGGGTAAACAATTTTAAGATCCGGAGATGGGAGCCATTTGCGGCGGAGTTTAGGGATTGTGTAAAAAGGCTCTTAGAGAGACAAAATGGATGTGAAGTAACCACCTATGTAGCTTGCCCAAGACCCCACAGGTTGGCTCCACTCACAGGAGTTGGAATTTCCTGCCTCTGGTTCTGCAGCCAGATGCCAACAGCAATGAGCTGTGCAGCCACCAACATGCTTACGCATGCACATGCACATGCACATGCACGTGCACGTGCACGCACGCACGCACGCACACACGCACACACACACACACACACACACACACACACACACACACACACACACACACACACACACACACACACACACACACACACACACACACCTATAGCTGTGAGTTTTCCCTCACAGCTATGATGGTGGGTGATCTCAGAGCCAGCCCTACATTTAGGCCAACTGAGGTATTTTCCTGCTGACAGTCAGAAGGTGGTGGCAAGATTCTGAAGGGCAGAGTGGTGTACATTGCTCAGATTGTCTGTACATTTATATCCCTTACATTAGTTTGCCCTCCTCAGTATTGTGAACAATAATATCACTTCATAAGTACTGAGGCAAAATTCAGGCAACAGTCTGATGAACTATGAACATGGAATAGGTGTCATTCTATCCTTTACTACAGACAGTTAAACATTTTAGGGCAGAATGGTTCATTGTTTCAATATGAAAGTAATCACCAATTTTAGCACTGTCATGTTATCTTGCACACTACCCTACAGATTCACATCAATTTCTTTTTAATGAAAATTAATCATGATCCAAAACGTATGTAGACTAGAGCCCAGTTCAGGTGTTTGATATAAGGATTTACAGCAAACATACAAAAAGATGGAATATCCTAGCCTTGCCTTTGTCATAGGGGGGAAAAACTGTCTGCAGTGTAGATCTTCTTGTATACCTGGAAGGTCTTCACAAGCACCCAGAATCCTAGAAAAAAACATTTAGAATCCTATGGAAAACATTCATGCTAACAGGAATCAAGGTGGAGTGAACACACTTCATTCTTCCCACGTTTTGTTCACTTGCATTTAGAGTATGTGAGCAGGGCTCATGTCTTGACAATTTCTACTTCTTGCTCCCTTTTGTGGCAAACATTCTTACAGCTCAACAAATATTTTGTGGCATAATTTTTCTTACGAACTTATCAAAGGGATTAGCCAAATGATGGCCCATTTTCAAATTACTTTCTACATGAGCCATTGCAGAGCAGAATGGAAAGGTGAGCAATGTAGTGCTCCATGACTGTGATAAGAAGAAGAGACTCTACCAAAGCAGGTGAAAATGTCCTCTTTCAACAGCTGACATAATGTTGAATTGGGCAATCATCAAGAACGTAGTGTTCTCCTTTCATTGCTCCAAAGGGGGAGAGGTCTCGTTGGCCTTTATGAAGAGCTCAGTAGTTTTGCAAGTGATGGGTGAAACACTTATAATGAGAATTCAAACTGTAAAGGAGAAAGACTAGAACACTGTCACATATGACCTTCACCACAACTTAAGCTTTGCCAGTGAACTGCAAATCTATGAAAAAAGATTTTTATATGCACTTATATTACCTTCTATTGTTGAGAATAATGTCTAAGGTATACCAGTGGTATTATCTTTTATAGGAGCTACTTCGTTCAGTGATAAAAATATGCAGGGTTTTGAGTTGCACTGAGACTTCAATTGGGCAGAATAAAAACTTTTCTGAGAGCTTTTTCAGCTAAACACTGAGGAAGAAGCCTCTGCTGTCATCTTTCCTTTTACCTGGTGCTGGCCAATCAGGAGCTGTGCAGGGAAATGCATCATCCCATCTTCCTGTCTGATTGGCCAGTGCCAGGGAGAAGGAAATATGACATTGGAGGCTTCTTCCTCATTAGAGTTTAGCCCCATGTGAGCCCAGAGCAAGGTAAGGGATTGGTTGGTTTCATTCCTTCAGTTGTGAATGACACCTGGGCTCCCATGTTCCGTTTCAGAGGCTGACTACTTCCGAAACAAAAAGCCCATCTCTACTACGTGAATGTCAAGTAGGCTTAAATGTAGATGATTCATGCCAGCTCTTTGTAATACAGTTATCAGTGAATTTCAAGGCAAAGTCTTCAAAGCAGATTAACTGAGCAAAAGGTCTGTTGCAACTTGGCCGAATAAAATAATCTGTGTGCAGATAGTGGTGGAGACAGGGTCATATTCTGCCAAATTTTCATCAGGTTTGTGGTTGCTTTTGATTCACAAACCTTAAAGGGAAAGAGAGAATAATCTCCATAGTTGCTAACTGTGGAGGCACCTTCCAAGTTAAGGTTAAAAATTCCAACTAGAGAGGGGCACAAATTTAAAAACAAATTGCAAATTTCATTCAAAAGTTGCTAACTTGTCAGCTCCTATTCATACAAATCAAATCAATGTTTTTAAAGCAATTTTTAAAACTGACCAGGCTATAAAATGGCACCAAGAGACACCAGAATTGCACAGAAGCTTCCCAAGTCTGGTGAAGACTGGGTTACCCTTGTTGTGTATTGATCTGTATTCCTATTGGTTTCTGTTCCTGTTCCAAAGGGAACAGGCCTATTGGTTTATTCAAGTTGCTGCATTTGGATCCTCAATCCTATTGGTCTCTGCCAAAAGGCAGCTTTGTGATTGGTTGTAATTGTTCCCTCCAAAATGTATCTTTTCCTAGCCAGTCCTGGCTCCTATAAAAGTAGCTCCCTCTCCCCAGTCCCCAGTCTTGTTCTCTCCCTGAATAAAGAGCTGTTACACTAGAAGCTGTCTCCAGCCTTCTATGTCTAAGAGCTGAAATCACTGCTGAAATCACTAAAACCCACGCTACTACAACCCTACGCCAGTTTCTAAAGAGGAGCCACTTTGTAGGTACAAAACTTGGATGTCTAAAACCCAGGCTTCACCAGATTTGGAGGTATTGTAGAGGAAGCATCTCTGCAAACTTGGTGTTTCCAGGAGCCAGGAAGGCACTTTCCTGGGGTGCACTTCTTTGTGGGTGTATAACCAGCATGTCTGAAATCCAAACTTAACTGAATATGCAGGGCTTGTAGAGCAGAGTCAGGGGAATTGTTACTGTAATTCAGAGTCTCTAAGTGCTTTGTAAAAATGAATTTGCATATCGGTTCATTGATTCATCAGGAAAACCATTGTGAATTTATTATTTGCAATGCATCACCCTTGAAGAATAAATCAAAATGAATCACCATTTTTTTCTGATTTCTGCCCATCTCTGATAAAGAACATTCATAAGACAAAATCTCTGCATGTTGCTTTGCTCTTATAACTGCTGGCTAAAGTATGCAAGTATAATCTCACCATTTCTACTTAGTTTTAAACAGTAATGCCTAGATTAAGTGGGGGATGTCCCTACATGCTTTCCGAGAACATCTCTATTTCCTTTCAAAGCTCATTGATTAATTCATTCAGGACTTGCTTCAAACTGTTGGTTAAGCCTCTATTGATTAAGCCTATATTTTGTATCTCAGCTCTCTTGTCTCCCATGTAACCCATTCACCCTGGCTTATATCTTCATCTCTGCCCTGAGTTCAGCTCCCCACTGTGGCTCCCGGTCAGGGGCTGGACTCTTATGATTCATAGGGTGTCTTCCAGCTCTGCAGTTCTGTGAAGGATGATGAGGAGGAGGAGGAGGAGGAGGAGGATATCTGAGACAATCAATTATCTCTTGCAGCTACAACATGTCTTTAATAGACATGGGCACGACTTGGCGAAATTCTCATTTTCGTTTCCGTTTCTTGTTTCCGTTACATAACGGAAACGGTAACGACAATTACTCCGCCAGAACTCGAACTCGAACCGACTAAAGAAAAATTGGGTCTGATTTGTCATTGTCGTTCCTGGCATCGCAGCGATCACGCGATGCCAAGCGGCAAAGGAAAAAAGTTTTAAAAATAAAAAAAACCGATTCCCAGCCAAAAATGAGGTGAAAATATGCCTGCCTGAGGGCACCTACCAGAGGGGTGGTTTCTGGGGGGGGGTGTCCCCGGCCTCCCCCCTCTCCTCTCCTGGGTTGCGCAAAGTGCGCATCCTCGTCGAGTCGCAACTCGCCAAGCGGCGCGGCAGAGAAAAAAGTTTTAAAATTAAAAAAAACCCCGATTCCCGGCCAAAAAAAGCAGGTGAAAATATGCCTGCCTCAGTGAGGGCACCTACAAGAGGGGTGGTTTCTGGGGGGGTCCCCAGCCTCCCCCTCCTCTCCTGGGCTGCGCAAAGTGCGCATCCTCGTCGAGTTGCCACGCCAACTCGCCAAGCGGCGCGGCACAGAAAAAAGTTTTAAAAATACCCCCCCCCGATTTCCGGCCAAAAAAGCAGGCAAAAATATGCCTGCCTCAGTGAGGGCACCCACCAGAAGGGTGGTTTCTGGGGGGGTCCCCGGCCTCCCCCCTCTCCTCTCCTGGGCTGCGCATCCTCGTCGTCTCGCCAACTCACCATGCCATGCGGTGCGGGCGGGGGATCCAAAATGGGGCGACCGCAATATTTATTTTGAAATCGCGTGGTCCAAAAACACACCAAAGCACCACAGAAACATGCAAAAATAGCTATTTTAAAACTGCCTGAATTTTTACAGTAGCAGCAGTGGGTTTTTCTTGCAACAAAACATCTCCATTGATTTTATTTTATTTTATTTTTATTTTTATTTTTTTACACCTGCGCAATAATGGGCTGGCCATGGGAGTGGACCATGCAAATTTTTGGAGCCATTCCACCAATTGCATGGCCACTTGGCCAGGTTTTGACCGAGACTTCTGGGATGTGCCAGTTGGGCATAAAAATCCACTAACCCTAGCCCGAACCCGAACCTGAACCCGAACCCGAACCCATACGCCAGTACACTGTCCTTCTTAGTGGGTCAGAGAGGCACCCAGAGGTGCACCCCAGTAACTCACCCTAACCTTACCAGTAACCCTAAGCCTAGCCCTTGCGCTAACCCCTAACCCCAAGCCAGATCTGTGTACTTGCATTGCACTACAGCAAGTACACTTCCCTTCTTAGTGAGTCACAGCGGGCGCCCGTAGGGGTCCTCTCTCACTTCGTTCCCCAGCCCAAGTGCAGGCAGTGAGTCACAGAGGCACCCGAAAGAGAGGTGCCTCTGCCTGCTGTAACTGCAACTTAATGGTATGCATATCCATTTGGCTATGCATGCCATTTTGTAGCGGGCCAGAGGAGGCACCCACCCCAGAGAGGTGCCTCCAGGAGCCCGCTTTCCCTTCATGGCGGGCCAGAGGAGGCACCCACCCCAGAGAGGTGCCTCCAGGACCCCCCCAAAACCAGTACTAACGACAGATGAAAAACCGACAAACGAAACAACAAATTTTTGGAAAATTTCGCGAAAAACGGAAACGAGCCGAAACGGGCCGGCTCCGACACATGACAACTCGAAACGTAATTTTTCCTGGTCGTGCCCATCTCTAGTCTTTAAAGGTTCAGCTAACCAGCAATACTCAGTTACGAACATATTTGCCATCTGTCCAACTAGCATGCCCTTAAAATCGTAGAATTTGAAAGCGTTTATAAGGCCATTGAGTACAACCCGCTAGGTGGCAACATTGATTACATTTTGACACCAGGTAAAAACCTTCCTGTTCCAGAAGTTTTTAAATTAATACAATATAGACTGTGGGTCCTCTGATGACAATTTTAGTGTAATGATTTTAGTGTAATGTTTTTATTATTGCTTTGCTTATTTATGGATATTTTATTTTAAACTATTTTAAACTGTTTTAATTCTTTTGATTGTAAGCTACCCAGAGACCTTTGGGTAGTGGGTGGCATATAAGTTGAATAAATAAACAAACAAACAAACAAACAAATAAATAAATAAATAAATAAATAAATAAACAAACCCTCTGTTCCATTCAGGAGTCCAAACCAAAACTGATCTGAGAGATGATTGTACAATTATTGTCATGCCTTTGTAGGACGGTAGAAAATCTGAATGCACCAGAGATGAACCCCTACAAATGCTTCTTGTACGTTGACCTCTCTCTCTCTCTCTCTCTTTTTTTTCTGTCATCAGGATTAATAGTCAGAAAGACATAAATGTTCAAGACTTTCTGGTCCAGGGAAGTCGAAATATATGAAAACAGGCTTCCCCCCTCCTTGGTGAAAATTTTGGAGAATTTTCTTTTTCTTACTTCTGAAAATGAGGCTCTTCATGGCTGCAGGGCTAATCCAGCTTGCAGCTCCTCCCTCTGAAAATACTGTATTAGATGAAACTGTCCACATTCCACTGTAGCACTCATGAAAAAGGGATTTTTGGAATGCCACTTTCATTTAATTTCCTCACATTTATTTTGTACAACAGTGGTTCACTGAGGTGATCTTGTGCAAGGAGATTATTCTCAACTATCACAGCCTGTTTAGCGTGGAGAGTGAGATGAGCAAAGAACTACTTCATGTCAGAGCACACTGTATGCCAGGAAAGAGACAGAAGCCTTAAATCAAAGTGTCCAACTGCCCTCTTCTACTTTCTGACCTGGTTTGAAGGCCTTTGAAGGGAAGATTAGGTGCAGAGCCCCAGGGGAAGAGTTTTCAGTTCTGATCACTGCCTCTGTTTGCTTGCACCTTGAGTTTCTAGACAGACTTTTGAAGCAACAGGTCTCCTTAGCATATATTCCTGTATTTGCATAATCACCTTTAACATTCTAGTCTTCATGAAAAAGCACAATCACTTTGCATCTCTGAGTATATAATTATACCTATCTTTATCATTCCTTAGTATGCTACATATGAACTGGCTAATGTATACAATGTATGCTTATAGCATCGCTAAGCAACCATCTTAAGAGTGAGATATGTTTGAGACTGAGAGGGTGAATTTTAATGCTTATCTAGAAGACTTCCAACTTTGGGGACTCTGAGATATCCCAGGCCCTGCTAGTCTTGTGGAGAAATAGTAGGAGTGACAGAAGAACAATTTTTTTGCTCTCTTTCCTCTTCGTGCCTAACCATTTCCTTCTTATTCAGACCAATGGGCTGAAATTAATCTATATCTAAGGTGAGGTTATTTGGACGTTGAGTCATGGCAACTTGAGAAATTGAAATGTTTTGCTCTCTCAAGGAAAGACATCCAGTTGCCATGACTCAACTTCCAGATCAGCTCCAAGGCTGTCACAGATTATTAGCCAACTTGGATGGTTGGGGGATGGCAGTCCTCTTACCATGAGACCTGGAAGTTGAGTCCTGGCAACTGGACTTCTTTTCTTGACAGCCTAGATGCAACTAGGGCAGTGGTTCTCAACTTTCCTAATGCCATGACCCTTTAATACAGTTCCTCATGTTGTAGTGACCCCTTTACCTGCTTGGGAGAGGCCATAAGCCCCCCTTGGCAGGCCACTGCCACAGGTGCCATAGAAAACTTCCCTCTTCGGGTACCCTCAGCCAATTGCAGACTCTGGTGCCACTGACTGACACCCCCTCCAACCTATCAAGCTGTAACTCACTCTTTCCCCTCTTCCTACCCCTACTCCTCCAGACCCAAGCTGTTTGTGCCTTTTTCTTCACTGGCTCATGGTGACCCCTGTGAAATGGTCGTTCAATCCCCAAAGGGGTCCCAACCCCCAGGTTGGTAACCAATGAACTAGGACTCGCAAATAACTTTCCTCAGACTGACAAAGCTATTTAGATGAGCAGCGAAACATTTCAATCTCTCAAGAAAAGAAGTCTAGTTGCCATGATTCAACTTCCAGAAAAACTCACCTGGATGACTGAGAAATGAATCTTCACAGACAGTCTTACCATGAAAGATGAATGGAACATGGTGGTCTGTAATGAACCATCCCAGTACTGAGCCCATAGCACTTGGTTGCTCCTTGGCATGTACCATGTTGGGTAGTGGTTGGAGTATTGACTACGAGTCAAGAGGCCTCTGTTAAATACTTCACTAGGCCACTAGGCTCACTGGGAGTTCTTGAGCCACTCACTGTTTCTCAAACTGATCTACCTCACTAGGACATTGTGAAACTAAAGCAAGTATGAAGGGAGCCATGTAAGTAGACATTTATTTCCTTCTACAGCGCTATGTGATAAACCAGTTTGGTCATGGGACATAGGACTATGCACAGGTTTCCTGATTTGCTTCAATATCAATTCAGCACATTGTGGTGGACTTATTTAGTTATTTATTTAGAATATTTTTACCCTACCTTTCTCCTTGGAAAAGGTCCCAAGATGTCTTACAATAATGAGGGACAATAGACAGCCCAGAACATTTAAGACATAATTTAAGTTATGAACAGGGAATTAGAAGAGGCATCTTAGAACATTAAAAGGCAACATTAAAGCTACAAAGAACATGCAAAAATAAACAAAATCCATTATGAGGTATGGGGACTAACATGGAAAACACTGGTGTTCTTATGAAATCAGTCAATGCAGTCATGCATGGTAATCCATATAAAAGTCGCATAGTAGGTAGTCTATCATTCAGGGAAAATGAACCTGAAAAGGAATGTTTTGCTTGTTTCCAGAATGACAGCAGAGATGGGGCAGTCCTGGCCGCTAGTGGGAGGGAGTTCCAGAGTCTGAGTGCAGCAGTTGAGAAAGCCCTTTCATGTATTTCCACAACACATACCTGTGAGGGATGGAGAGAAAGGCCTCTTCTGATGACCTTAGCACCCTAGCTGGTTCATAGGGTGAGATTCGATCTTTGAGATAGCTTGCACCCAGGCCATTTCGTGCTTTGTAGGTTAAGGTCAGCACTTTGGATTGTGCCTGATAGCTGATTGGCAGCCAGTGGAGCTGCTTTAATGGGGGGTGATCCCATCCAGTACAGGTTGCATCCATATCATCTCCTTTTCAACTGTCTTGTCTGGTTTCAGTTTCAGTTTGTTCCTTCTCATCCAGTTCATCAGTACTGAAGCTAAGCACTGATATAAAGGCAAAATAGCTTCCTTGGAATCTGGAGGTTATGAAAAGTAAAGTTGAGTGTCATCGGCATACAGGGTTCTGTTTTCTTTCCTATATTATTTAACATTTATATGAAACCACTGGGGGAAACTATCCAGAGTGTTGGGGTTAAGTGTCACCATGGTGTTGGACATGAGTCCCCTAACACCACTTTCTGCAGCTCTCCTGCAGGAAGTCCCATTTCTGTTTGGTTTCTGTTGACTGGGGTCCCATATGACTAGAATGTGTCCTGCATATCTGGATCAATGTGCAGACTCAGATCACAACCAATCCCATTGTCTTGTGCTGGAAAAACAAAATGTCCATCACTGTTTTTGCTTTTGCCCTGAGGTGCATGGATTTTAATGACTGATCACGTAGAAGGGAGAAAAGCTACAGTATTTCAGATGTCCTATATTAGAGGGCTGCATGATGGATGCCTTTAAAAACTGCTTCCAGCAAGCCCCGTAGGTTCAGATTCTGGCCCCAGAAGCAAAGTCCAGCTCTCCTCTTTCTTGCTTGAACACATAACCCTTTCTCATAATCTGGCATGCCTTGCCAATTGTAGATGCTGAAATAACGGAATTAGTGTGAACATTCTGCTATGGTACAGGACTCATGCAACTCATCCTGGATCAGGCTGATTTGATTTGGGAGTCTGGATTCAGATGAAGCTAATGTACAACCCTCAGAAGTTGTCTAATGCCAGATACAATGAAAAACAAATGCAAAAAGAGCATCCTTGAAGAAGGTATTCTTCCATATACATAGGAGATTAGAGGTTAATCTGTTTATAGATGCAATTGGCAGCGCTACCACCTTGTGTTTTACAGCCAAATGCAGTGGAAGCTGGTGAGTCTAAATTTGGAGGTGCCCTGAATTCATTTCAGGTTTTAGTTTCTTCCTCACATGACCTATCAAAGGCACCGTACCCTATCCTCAGTATGGGGTTCAGACAGAGCCTTAGTTGGCATCTGTTAAAAACCCAGACTGGTGTCACAGCACCATCAGAACTGGGAGTTGAGTCATGGCTACTGGACTTCTTTTTGGAGAGATAGAAATGTTTCGCTGTTCATCCAAACAGCTTCATCGGTCTGAAGCTGTTTGGATGAACAGCGAAACGTTTCTATCTCTCAAAAAAGAAGTCCAGTAGCCATGACTCAACTCCCAGTTAAACGAACCTGGAGGACTGAGAATCTTCACAGACGCACCATCAGAACTGGACTCATCAGCTTCTACTGACCAGATGAGTTCCAAAACTTCAAAGAAGTACTGTTTTATTAAGAAATAGAAGTATCTTAGTTTGCAGTGCCATCTACCTGGTAGCCATCCGGATGACCTTCATTCAATATCATGTTTTTAACGAAGCATAACAAAGAGACATATAACAATTAGATCTCAGACTTAATGAGACACAAGGGAAGCTGAAATTCAGCCCTGAGACAAAGGGGCGTCACTTCACTGGCAGGTATCCCAGGTTTAAATCAACCTGGTCGCTCTCGCATGAAAAGCTCCCAACTGAAACACTGTTACAAGGGAACTTTGAAAAGGAACAGGTTGGAGGCACAGAATTCATCATTAAATGATCAGGACAGGAGTCATGTTGCTGGAGAGCTTTCCAGAGCAATTAAGACCTCCTTTCAGCATGTCTTTGATGATTTCGTACCAGTTGGATATATTTGTATTCCACTTTTTCTATCGTTAGGGGAAATCAGTGTGAACGATTATCCTTCTAACTTTATCCTCATGCAGCTGCACAGGATAGTTCCAGGGGCAGATATGATAGCACTTTTAATACGCTTGAGAGTCTGCCATACAGAGGGAGGGTAAGATCTGTTCTCTATGCCCCACCATAGGTACAAAAGAAAATACTGTACAGCAAATGGTCGAGGTAATGCTATTCGGGCGGCCTGCTTCTGGTCAAAAAGAGTCTTAATTATTTAAACATTTTCATTTGTTTTTCTTTTTACTTATAGTTCATATGCAGTCATAAGTTTGAATTGTTCAGTGCTCCGATAATAGAAAAAAATCTAAAAAAAACCTCCTAAATACAAAGATGCCTGCTTCATTTATTTCTACCCTACGAGAAGGCCCCAGTGAGCTTGCTTCTCAGACAACCTGATGAGGCTGATCCTCTGACATTTTAAAAGTCTGCTGAAGATGTAGGTTTGCTGCTCATGGTTAGAACTCACTTGGTTTCCCTGACGTTTCAAAAATTCTTACTGAATTTACGCTCGAATTCAAATTTGCTCTGCAAAGGAGTGAAGACAGGAGGTGAATACAGAGGTAGTTTCTTTTTCTGGGTTCTTTGTGTTAAATTAGCCTGTCTGTTGCTGGGAATAATAGAGTCGTGACTCGTTGAGTGCTTTTGGCATTAATCTTTGTTGTTTCCTTCTTATCACAGCATTGAACTAAAGTCTGTAAAAAAAAAAAACTCCAGCCAGTCCATATACAATATAGGGCTTGATAATGAGTTGGCAGATTCCCTAGGTAATTAGACGACAGCGCTGAAGCCTTGTCAGAGTGTGGAAGGGAATTTGAGAGAAACACATATTTGAATCCCCTTCCTCACTCTACAACCCATCAAAGAGAGACTGGCAGGCTAACTGTATTGCTGCTGGCAGTCTACTGACAGGACCTACCAACTATGGTAGCAGGTGGGAAGGGAACAATGCATCTAAATGGAATATTTCAGGCTCTTCTCTGAATTTCGCAAAAATGTCATGGATCTTTGCTGGTTTATATAGCAAAGGGTGAAGAAGAGAAGCCGGGTGGTGAGAAGTGTGTGGATTTTCTAGTTTAAGTTGTTGAACGTCCTCCATTATAATCTGCAGGTGGTTGCTGGATCAGGCCAAAGGTTGATATTATTAGACTCCATCAGTGCCAGTCTGCATGGCCACTAACATACCTTTGTACAAACATACCAAGTGCTCACACTTGCAATTTGTGTACAGTTATGATCAAAAGAGATTTGGTAGTGCCTGAAAAAGTGCAGAAAATAGCAAATCAATTTGGCTAAGGACTGTGTTGATACAAACACTAGAAAGATGAAATGCCTTCCAACAGAAATGCAAAAAACCTGATCCAGTCAGGAGTGTTTTTCCAATTCCAGGTGACTATGATGCACAGCAAAGACTATGTGAAAACTATAAGTTCCATCACCTATAGAGCACCTGCCATTTGAAGTTATTCTTTAAAAAACTTTTTAACAAAGATACCCTGCAAAAACTAGACACTCCAAGCTGCCATACCAAAGGAGAAGACAAGGGACAGCTGAACCACTCACTTCAAACATTGAGACAATCAGAAAAACTCAGCCACTGGGTGGTATATATTCTTACAGTCATTCCACCAGCCATTTCACATAGGTGAACAGTGAACTAAAAGACTTGTGTTGTATTTCTTAGCTAGATTTTACATTGAATCATAGATCATTGAGCTTTGGTTCTTCTCTGACTTGTGCTGCTTTCAAATGACCCCTAAAATCCACTGCAAAACACTTGCAGATCCAGAGCATAAAATTGTTTTCCCACCAACAGCGGACTTTTAAAAAAAAAAAAGTACGCCCACACCCACTTAAGCGCACCCCAGCACACTTTACAAGTACCTGGTCTCCGGAGGTAAAAAAAAATTCTGATCCAGATTGTAAAGCTGTGGATGCTGGGCTCTCCTCCACCATCTGTTTGTTTTTGTTGTCCCCTGCACCTTTAACAGACTGAAATCCCTACAGGGCTGCTCAGACAGCAGACAGAGGTGAGCGGAGGTGAGCCTGCATTTTTCTCTTCCTTTTTTTCTCCCTCCCCTCACTGCAGACAGGAGCAACAGGGTGCAGAAGGATGGGAACACAAGAAGAGGAACAAAACCCACATGATATCTGGCTGGGGGAACCCAAATTTAAGTTGCCAGCGGACTTTAGGGGTCATTTGAAAGCAGCCTTGGTTAGATTACAAAGCAGCTTCTCACAACCCTTGTGTTCAGCAGCAGCAGATGACTTTGAGATTTTCAGAAGAGGTGAAAGTTTGAGTTGCTACCCTGGTTAGTATTTGTACATCTAATGGGAGAAACCGGACCATCCTCCTGTTTGCATAAACCAGTGAAATGTCTTGGACCAGCCTTGATCCCTGGATTGTTATCACTGCACTGACCCAAGCCATTTCTCACTTCAAGTTTTTACGCTGAGTACATTTGCTTGTTGAGAATAAATTTCACAAAGTGTTCATTACACACATATGTTGTTATGTGCCATCAAGTCAGAACTTATTTTTAGCAAGCCCAATAGGCGTTCAAGGTAAGTGACGCATTTAGGGTGTCGTTTCTCCCATGGCTGAGTGGAGATTCTTGAATCCTAGTCCATCATTCTAAGCACTACATAACAATGGGCATCATACATATCTACATTTGGTAGTTTATTGCTTTTTAAAAGGAGGGAAACAGCAATTTGGAAACCACATGGGATGTAGGAAGTGAGAGCAGTCCTTAATAACCGTGACCTAATTGACTAGATGGATAGTCTGGAAATAAACCGGAATGCCTTTGTCTTAGGCTATACATTAGCCTTGCCGAGTCTGCCCCTGGAGCCTTGTCTGGAGGTCTTCCAAGATTTAGCTACCAAACCTTACCTTTGTACTGCCAATGTTCCAGCACAGCATGCATCGCTGGAAAACATTGCACAGTACTCCATTGCTTGAGGTCTTATTCTAGAATGGAAGGTAAATTTAGATCAACCCCAAGAAGCAAAGGCTTCACAGCTTTTAAGAACCTATGCCTCCTTCTGAAAAACACCAAGTGGAAACTGTCCTCCCCCTTCCCATGCAATTCCATCAGACCCCTCTCTAGCTGCTTCACCACATTACCCTGTTTATCCCAAGGTTGGAGAACCCAGGAAAGTCATTTGCCATGAGGACTGTGGAACCAACACCCCCGTCTTCCCAAACTTGGAAGTGCTTCCAGAAAATCAAAGAATCCATAATACTAGGCATTAACTTGCATGATAGATTGCCCCTAAACCCACATAATAACAAAGTCAATAGAGGGATGCTCTTCTCCCTCTCCCAAAATACCAGAACTAGGAGACTTAGGGCCTTTTTACACGACCCCTAAGATCCGCTGGCCACTTAAATTCGGACCAGAGATCTTAGGGGTTCGTCGCTCTTCCTCTGTCTTCCTCTATCCCCACCCCCCTCCACACTTCCTGGTTGCTGGCTGCCTGAGGGAGGGAGAAAAAAGAAAGAAAAGACTGCCGGTTTACCTCCGTTTTGTTCCCGGCAGCATTCAGATCTCTTAAAGGGGCGGGGCGCAAAAAAAGAACAAACGGAAGCCAGGAGAGCCCCGCACTCACTATCCTTACACCGGATCAAATATTTGTCACCATCAAAGAAAAGGTACAAGAAAACTGCTGTTTGGTCGCGTTAAAGTGGGCGGGGTCGCACTTAATTGTCTGCAAAGTCCGGAGCTGGTGGGTAAACATTTTTAAGGTCCGGACCTTGCAGCCATTTGCGGCGGAGCTTAGGGGTCGTGTAAAAAGGCCCATGCACTCAAAATGAGAGGTGGAAGACTGAGAACAGACAAAAAGAAAATATTTTTATCCAGCGTGTCGTTAGTCTGTTGAACTCCCTGCCACAGGATGTGGTGATAGCATCTGGCCTAGATACCTTCCAAAGGGGATTGGACGGATTCCTGGAGGAAAAGTCCATCACAGGTTACAAACCTTGATGGAGATGTGTAATCTCCAGGCTTAAAACCAGGGTTCTCAAGGGCCAGATGCAGGGGAGTGGGATCAGGAGACAAATATCTAGTCTTGTGCACTCCCGGACACATTTGGTGGGTCCACTGTGAGGTACAGGAAACTGGACTAGATGGGCCTTTGGCCTGATTCAGCATGGCTCTTCTTATGTTCCTATGTTTTTATGTTCTTATGTAAACATTCCTGGTAGCTGGTCAAGGCAAAATCTCATTTTAGTACCATAACCACTTTGAGCCAAAAAACCAGATAACTGGTTGGACAGATTTTTATATTTTATGGAAGACAATAAAAAGGTTTCAAAAAGCAAGTGAAGCAAAGATACAACTGAAACAAAGCTAAGCCAATCAAGAGAACACAACAGAAAATGACTAAGCTAAATGAATCTACAGTATTTAATACTAACACATTAGTGTAGCATCAGCTTAGTTCTGAAACAAACACTGAGAGCGCTTTTACACGACCCCTAAGATCTGTTGGCAACTTAAATTCGTACCAGAGATCTTGGGAATTTGCTCCTCTTGCTGTGTTCCCACCCCTCCGGACTCCCTTGCTCCTGTCTGCGTGAGGGGAGGGAGGAAAAAAGGGAGAAAAGAATGCAGGCTCACCTCCACTCTGCCCAGGAAGCATTTTGTAGGGGGGGGGGACACAAACAAACAGAAGGCGAGGACAGAAGGTGGCACTCACTGCTTTGTAATCCGCATCAGAAATTTTTCACCTTTGGAGACCAGGTACTTGGAAACGCGCGCTGTGATGTGCTTAGGTGGGTGTGGTCATACTTAATTTTTTTAACAGTCCGGAGCTGGTGGGAAAAAAATTTTAAGTTTTGCATTTGGGAGCCCTTTGCCTCAGATTTTAGCGGTCATGTAAAAGCGCCCAGAGTGCCTCTTTCGAGACAAAGCAGAGAAAGATGACAGATAAGCACAGCACTTCCCAAGAGGTACACTAAACCAACTAAAGTAACTTCTGAAACCTTTTACATAGATTAAACATCCTATTCCAGATCCTTCCAGTCAGGATCTATGCTGAAACTTGTCAATTAGGTTCAAACTTCTTAGAATGCTCAAGAAGACCAGAGTACTTTCCTGCCCCTCCCTTCACACAGCTGAAATCACCTTTCAGTTAGTGCAGTACCAGGGAACCAGTCAACTAGGCCTTGAAGGCCTCTGTCACAAAAGATAAGCTGAAAGTAGAGATGGGCACGAATAAAAAAATGATGTTTCATTTGTCATTTGTCGTTTGGAGGGTCCGTTTCGGTTCATTTCCGTTTTTCGTGAATTTTTGAAAAAACCATTTTCGTTTTTGTGCATTTTGTTGCCATTTCATTACCATTTATTTCAATTTTTGTGATTTTTTTAGCATCTAAAGCAGTTCACTGTATTGCAGTAACGGAAACGAAACACACGACAAAATTTCCGGTGTTTCTGTTCATTTTGTTTCATTTTGGAGATAAAATTCATTTGTTGTTTCATTGCATAACAAAACAAAAAAACGGAAACGGAAACGAAAAATTGTTCATTTCGTGCCCATCTCTAGCTGAAGGTGTTTCCCCACTCCCTGTTACCAAGCAGACACTGACGATCATGTCCTCAGCCTGCTTTTCCAAGGAACTCACAAAGAAGCCTTTAAAAAAAAAAGATGGATTATCATTATATGTTCCATGCCTCCATTTCTTCATAATATCTTCATATTATGTTTAGCAGACTCAGTACTACCACAATTGGGTTACTTCAGCTGATCTGGAATGTTATGAAAATATAACAATTTGTTAACTGTTGCTCATAAGCATGTAATTTAGAGAAGGAGAGAGGTACAGTGGTACCTCTATTTATGAACGGCTCGACTTAACAGCAAAAAACTGTTGGCATTTTAAAACTGCTGCCTTACAAATTTTAGATGCGGTCTGCTCTACTTACATTTTGTTTTAGTTTTTCTATTTTTTTAAAAAAAAATATTTATTTATTTATTTATTTATTTATTTATTTATTTATTTATTTATTTATTTATTGTAGATAGGCTTCTCTAGTTAAGAGTTGCTCAATTTAAGAGCATGCATTTGGAACCGATTAAACTTGTAAGTAGAGGTACCACTGTACTTATATTACCCCCAATCTCAGAACCCCATATAACTCGATTTACCTTGGATTCTGTACAACTTGTGGGCAGAGGGGGTGTTTTGTTCACTATCTCTGATGTTCATGGAGCCATTGTTCATGGAGCACCTTATCTAAGTGGAACAGGAGTATGAGACAGAGATGTTCCCTCAGTTTGGGCTGCTGAAAATATGCTAAGGCCTAGAATATCAACAACACTTGGGTAAATGAAGAATGACATGGGAAGCCAGATAACTCTTAAACTTCCTCACTTATCATAGAATTGTATGACTAAAAGCACCACTCATTCCTTGCACCATGCTGATGAATTTTAATCTCAGCCAGAGTCAACCCACTGAATTGGCTGCTGACCAATGAGCCCACAATTGTATAAATTCCTTTCATTCAATGTGTCTACTTTAGGTGGAAATTGCACATGGAATCAGGTCCCTGAATTTGTCCTTGGCCCCTTTAGACTTCTCTAGTTTTAGTTATGCTATTAGGGTATACAGACAGGACATTCAATATCTCACTCTTTGTATGATCATAAATCTTCCACTCACTTCATTCCCCTCTGTATTGGGAGAGCACTAGTCTTCTTTGTCTGTTCCCATTTGTGCAATGAACTCACATAGGTGAACCTTGCCTCACACTTTGATTATCTATTCTGTTGGAAGTCATGCTGAAAATTGTGGTTTTTATCATATTTTGAGATGCTCGCCAAGTGATTACATTCATTGCCCCCCCCACGGCGAAAAACCACGCGAGACCATTTCTTGGGTTGAACTAGGGCCACACTTTATTCAACATTTCAATCAAACATCATAACACCAACATAAACCTTTGAGGGGCCTGCAGAAGCGCAGGTTAGAGTCGGCGCCAGAGGGTCTCCCCGGACCCTTCCGACTCAAGAGCATTGGGCGAGTCAAACCCCCTGCAGATCTGCTACCTCAGCAGATCTGCAGGGCCGGCAAATTCCCACCCCCTGCCTGGGTCCCCAGGGAGCTTTACCTGCTCCCCACGGCCCAAGCAAGGCCTGTTAGAAGGATCCATGCCCCACGCTGTGACCTCTCAATCCGCAGCGATTAGAGCAGGATGCTCCACAGGGGATCTTAGAATTTAACTCACCGGCTCTAACCCCCCAGCGCTACCGCCACAGTCAGGGGCCTAGCTTGCTATGACCCCTGACTCCCCCCACACCCACAAGCTGTAAGTGGATGCAGGCCCCTCATTATGTCATCCAAAAACAGTTCCATGCCAAGCTCCGAGAGGTGGACCCCATCAGATCGATAAAGCTCCGGTCTTGCCAAAGTAATCCTGGGGTGCCCGATAACCACCCCCCCTGCTGCAATAACAGCCCTGCACACTTCCCGATTCACCTTTCTTCTCGAGGTATTGATACTCTGAGGAGGACAATCAGCTCTCCAACGAAATCTAGGTATAATAGTTGACCACACCACCCGAGACTCAGGAAAATTATCCCTCCACTTGGCTAAGTCTGCCAAAATATCAGCAATTAAAGACTTGCCAGACTGCATGGTCAAATCGTTCCCCCCCAGGTGAATCAGCAAAATGTCAGGAGGTCCACCAGCTGCAGCGGACGAGGCAGCATGCAAAAACTGGTGCCACTGCATGCCCCTCGCCCCCCTCCATTCAATCGTGGCCCTAGCTCCCAAGCCCAGGTTGATCCCCCAGGCTGTTCGGCTGGCATGCTTCCTGGCCCAGAACACATAACTATGCCCAACGAACAGGATCCTACACCTGGAAACATCAGGCTTAGGCCCTGCAAAGAAACAAAAAACATGTTAATTGGTGCTTAGCGTTCGAACATACCCTGCATACCTTCTAGAAGACCATCTTCCAATAGCCTTAATGGCTTGCGGGCCATAACCCAAGGCAGCAGCCGTTGATGCCGCCCCAATTCGAAAAGAATGAGTTCCAAATCGCAGATGAGCGAGTCCCACCCCCTCCAAAGCCAGGCTGGTGAGCCTCCAAAACTGATATTTGGTCAAGGGACTACCATCCCTGTGGCGAAGCAAAGAGCCCTCTCCCTTCCCCCTAAGAACCAAATATGCATCTAATGCCTGAACCGGACAAATATCAGAATCCAAACAAGGCCCCAAGGTGACCCCCTGACCTCTGCCCCACTGATCCGTTTTAGACCTTCGCACCCTCACATAGATCCCATCCCCCCGTCTGGTGACGTCACTCATCTGCAGCTCCCACCGGGAGCGGTCAGTCTTAGAAGCTGCCACGAGCTCACTGACCCTAAAAGCCCCGAAAAAGGCCAACAGGGACGCTACATGGAACAATGCCGCCTCGTACTCATCAGCACACAATATCGGCCACTGGGCCGCAATCTTAACAAGCATGGCCGGTGTTATAGGGGCTCTATCGTCCGGTGCACGCCTAACTTCCTTAGCCCAACCCTCCAACATTTTACGCAGTCTAAAGTCGTTCGTCACATCCTGGTAGCCACCCGCCTTTGCTTGAAAAGCGAGCGCCGCCAGCTTGCCCTGCATGGAGCCCGGGGCCAGGCCCTTTCTATGAAGATATACCAAAAATTGCCTCAGATGATCCAGGGGAATCGGCCATACAAGATGAAGGCCATACTCAGACCTAAAGCCCTCAAATTCCTTCACGGCCGCCTCATAGCCCCTCCTAGTCCTGGGCGCCAGAGCCAAGCCTAGGGCCCGGTCAGCCTCTTCCCGCCAATCAGCCATACCTCCTCGGGCAGGGTCTCCGGCAGGTCGCACGCTCCTGGGGCCAAAGCCCTGAAACGGTCGACCTGTTGGCGTGAAAGAGCATCAGCCAAGGTGTTAGAAAGACCCGGAACATGACGGGCATGCAGAACGATGTTATACTGTAAGGCACGCAGTGTTAAGGCCCGAACCAGACCCATAACCCTTTCCGACTTGGAAGATTGGTTATTAATGGTGTGGACCACAGCCATGTTGTCGCACCAAAAACGTACGACTGAATTAGACCAGGCCTCAGACCACAACCAAAGAGCCCCCACAATCGGAAAGAGTTCTAAAAAGGTCAAGTCCCTCGTTATTCCACTCTCCACCCACTCAGACGGCCAAGAGCCATAACACCACCTGCCCTTCCAGTAAATTCCGTAACCCAAAGATCCAGCCGCATCGGTCTGGACCTGGAAATCGGGGCCCATGCGCATCTCAGACCGCCAAAATGAGATCCCATTGAAATCCAGCAGAAACTGCAGCCAAACTCGAAGGTCTGCGCGCATGCCCTCCGAAACCCTGACCCGATGATGCGGCTTTCTCAGGCCCCGCATAGCTGCACAAAAACGGCGTAAAAAAGGCCTTCCTGGGGCAACCACCCTACATGCGAAGTTCAAATGCCCCACAAGTTCCTGAAGTTCCTTCAAAGTAACCTTGCGACGTCCCATCAGGGTGACCAGTCGTTCTCTCAGTACGGCCAATTTATCCCCAGGCAATCTACACGCCTGCTCCCAAGTGTCGATGTCAATACCCAAGAAGGTCAAAACGTGTGCTGGGCCCTCCGTCTTATCCTCTGCCAAGGGCAGGCCGAGCTCTTCCGCTAGCCCTTGAAACGTACGCAGAAGAAAGAGGCAGTTCCCAGTCCCCCTCTGCCCACAGAAAAGAAAATCATCCAGGTAATGCGCAACCCCCGGCAGTCCCGTGTAATCTCTCACCTTCCACCCAAGGAAAGTGCTAAACGTTTCAAAAGTGGCACAAGACACGGAACAACCGAAGGGGAGCGCCCTATCCATATAGAATTTTCCTTGAAACTGGAACCCCAACAGCTCAAAGTCATCGGGATGAACCGGCAAGAGTCTAAACGCTGACTTAATATCGCACTTTGCCAGCTCAGCCCCGAGACCGCAGGCCCTGATCTTCCTAATGGCCTCATCAAAGGATGTATACCGCACCGAGCAAACTTCCTGCGGTATACCATCATTCACCGACATACCTTCCGGATACGATAAATGATGAATAAGCCTGAACTCGCCTGCCGCCTTTTTAGGTACCAGACCCAAAGGAGAAACCCTAAAGTTCTGTGTAGGGGGGAAATCAAACGGGCCCAGCACCCTGCCCTCCAATCTTTCTTTCTCAATCTTTTCAAAGGCTACATGCTCCATTCCCCTCAAAGATTTAAGATTCTGTGCAGAAGTCGGAACGCGTGCACCCTCAAACTGAATCCTAAAACCAAACCGAAAACCCTCCAACAAAAACTGTGCCGCCGTCCTATTAGGATAGCGCCGCAACCAGTCACTGAGAGGACCCAGCTTAATTGGGCTGGGGCCCCTTGGCCAACGTTGAACCACCTGGTGGCTTCCTGGAAGCACCCCCATCCCGTCCCCCAGACTGCTGCCCCTTTGCCCTACTACAGTTAATGGAAGGGTGCTGCGCGCCACAAACGGAACATTCGTGGCGAAAACGACAGGGTTTGCGGTTGCAAACGCCCTGCCCATTGTAATCCCAGCAAACCAGCCTCGGTTGCACTTGCTGGCTCCCCACTGGTCGAGCAGCCACTCCCGCAGCCTGCTTTCTAATAATATGACCGCTATCAAAGCGTTCCCCCAAAGCCGGCCTTACTGGTGTCATGAGTTGCAACCACAAATACGAAAGGGGCTCATCCCACCGTAAGTGTGGCTGCGTGGCCGCTTTCATTCTAAACTTCTCGTCATAGGTCAACCAAGCAAAACCCGGGAAATCGACATATGCTTTATAAATCATATCCTGATACTTGATCATCGACTGCATACGCCACGGGTGTGCTTGGAGAACCGTCGACATATAAATACAATATGCTGGCAGCCAATTGGCCCAGCACCTATCCGGCTTCCTTCTGAGGCGCCGCTCCCGGTCCTTCGGGTCTTCCTTATCAATTTCCTTCTGATCAAGCTCTCTATTCAGCAGGCTAAAAATGTCTATATAATCCCCCCTCCATATCTTTTCCCTAGTGCTTTGTGCAAGGTGATCACCAAGTGGGGTAGCGTAATCGGCATATGGCATCGCCGTGTAGGGTACTCCAGCATATACTGCCCCCGAGCCCCAATGAGCCCCGAGCTGCCCTGCCGGCCAACCCAACGCCGGTTGTGATGGGATCTGGTTCCATCCCCCAGGAACAGGCCCTTGCGCCTGACCGGCAATACCCAGCTGCCCAGGAGGCTGTGTTGCTGGGAAACCACCCGCAACCCCGGCCGGCCACTGCATGCCGTGAGAACCTCCCTGCCAGGCCGTAGAGCCAGGCCATGGGCCCACAGCACCACCCGCCACTGCAGTAGACTCTGAGCCCGTGGCCGCACCCCAAGCTCCACCCCGCCAAGTAGGCTGCGCCTGCCCGGAGCTCGTCCCAGGACCTCCCGACTGTGTCTGAAACCCCAAACAGGGAACAGTCTCTGGTGCCACTGCCAACTCACGATTGAGCGATTCTGCCGAAGATGAGGCCCCACCATCACTTCGCACGAAACCATCCGGACTCCGCTGGGGACCACCACCCTGCAAAAGCTGGACATCAGGCTGAGTCAGCTCCGCAGACCTTTCTCCCATCTCCATACGATCCTCATGGGCCTCCAACGCAGCTGCACGAGACAACAAATCAGCGGCCATATCCCTCAGACGTGCCTTCTTCCTTGCCTTTGTAGGGCGGGAAAAAGTCCTCTGAGGCCCATCCCCCTGCACCCCAGCCTCAACCTGACACCCACTAGGTGGCACCACACCCTTAGCCCTCTCTAAGGCCTCCAGCTTGGCCCGGAGCTGCTCCCAAACCGGCCACTCTTCTTCCTCTGCCGACGACCCAGGTGGAGAAACCTGAGTTGGCGCCTTGCGCGCTGGCTGCTTACCCTTTTTATTAGTTTTTGCCTTAGAAGGTGCCATACCGTCCTTCGGGCCTCGCAGCTCTAAACAAATCAGCCACCCAACTAACAACAGATCTCAAAATATGGACAACTGTAAATAAATTAACCACACACACTTGCGAACCCACCCCCACCCAAAGGCCAGACTAAATGAGCTGCTCCCACAGCCGTCAAATATAATGGCCACAAGATGATATCTACCTCCCAAAATGGCGCCCACCACCTACACTACCTAAAGACAGCCGGCAATGCAGTCCGTATACACAGCCTCCCACCCAACTAAGGCAATACAAACCCTGGGGCTGGGAAAGGGCCCACGTGACGGCCTCGCACCGTCCAAAAAAGGACCCACCCGCGGCCCACCCAGCACCCCTAACCCAAACCAGAATAAAAGAAAATGGCGGTCGAACCACAAGATGGCGACCGCTGTTAACCCGACCCCCCCCCGACCAAGTGACGGGTGATAGAGCCGCCCGCTGCCACCCACACGAGCCGGCCCACCTCCCGCCCAACCCGCCAGAACCAGATGAGGACCCCGCGACCAGCCGCGATCCACCTTCAAAGAAGGCTAACCGCGGCAAGCCCAGCGCCCCACCCCACCCCGGCGAGCACAAACACCGGCTGCGCCACCAAATGGCGCCCGGCAATCGCCCGCCGCTCAGCTGAGCGTCGGGCGATCGGAACACTGATAAGCCGGTCCTGAGCGCGGCAGCCGCTCGTCAAACAGCAGCCGAAGACTTCAGCCGCTGCCGCGCGCAAGCCAGGACCAGACCGGCAACCGGTAAGCCCGCTCCCTCGCCGCTTCTTCTGAGCGTCCTCGAACGCTCAATGACGAAAGAGGCTTCGGCCTGGGCGGGCGCAGCATTTATAGGGCTGCCCCGCCCAGGCCCTGAAGCCCCGCTGCCTCCCTCTCGCGAGGCTTCGCACGGGGGGGGCAAGGAAGCTCCGCAAGCCGACAAGCGGCTGCGGAGCGAACATTATCTATTCATTGGGGGTTGATCTACATAAAATACTGATTTGTTGCAGGTAGTTTGCAGCATGTAAGAGCATCACTAATCCTTCTGTAACAGCAAAATGTGACAACTCCCTTCACTGGAGAAAAACAAAAAGGGGGGATAATGTTTATTCTGTTCTCCTGGAAGCAATAAACAAAATGACAATAGGTTTGTGTCTTTCTTTTTCACTGGGTGCAACAGGTAAAGTATCTGAATAGCCAGAAATGTCTCAGTAATATTAGTATGTTTCATTAATGAGAAGGAAATGATTGCTGAAGGCCAGGAGCAAGAACTCTGTTTAATGCCACTTGAGCTTTATGGTCTTAATTTGCTTTTATCTTTTATCTTCTATTAAATTAAGAGCAAAGGTAGTTGCCCGGTGACTTATGTAAAAGGTTGGGGAAAGCCCCATTGTAAGAGTGTTCATTGAAGTTACAGATTATAGAGTTTCAGATGAATGTAATTTTTATACACTGATGTTACTTCTGGTGAGATATGAATAGTGGAAGTCCACAAGTCATGCTCTTTGTGACATTCAGGTGATGGTGTCTATTTCAAGACAACTATGCTAGCTGCTAAACATCGCACCAGAGAAAACGTGAACAGCTGCCAAGTTGGAAAACCATACGAACAGAAACGAGTGTCCTGAATGCAGACTTGATAGCACATTCAGAAGGTAAATGAGATGTTGAGCTGTCTGGCTTTGAAAACAGAGGAAGAATTAGACTATCAAGGGGGTTAGCAAATGAAATGCCTGAGAAAAAGAATGGCCTGGAGTTCTGATAGATGGGTTTGCCAGTGTGGCAAAGAGAGCGCTGAGCATTCATGGAGCACTGAAATGACTTTTTGTTTTGGCTCCAGTGCTTTGGTTTGTGTGTATGTGTGTGTGTTTTTAATGCCGAATGTTTGGATATGTCAGGTTTCATATGAGCAGATCAGACAGTTTTGCCATCTGTATTGAATTAAAAACAAGGAGTGAGGAAGCACAAGTAAAGACCTACCATGTCAACTCATGGAATCAACAACTTGATGGACGTTATAAACAACTATGGTTTAAGTGTCCCTTTATGGACCTAAACCATATTGAACTCCATCTCCAATCACTTCCATGCCTTTTCTTATTAGTCTAAGCCCTGTTCTCCAGCTATGATTTTTTTAAAAAAAGTAACAATGGGGGTCTGTACTGCACATCTACCATGCAGCTCCACTCTTGGTATGAGAATCATATATTAAATGGTCAGAAAGTTCGACCATCTCATGTTAATCTCTTAGGTCAGGCATGTATAAACTTTGGCCCTCCAGATGTTTTGGACCACAACTCCCAGAATTATAAGCTTAGATTGCCATTGACAAAGGACTATGGGAGTTGTGGTCCAAAACATCTGGAGGGCCAAAATTTGGACATGCCTGTCTTAGGTTGTCACTCATGTCAAGGGGGAACCCCTCACTTTCCTTTTCTCCTCACAGCAAAATTTCTTATGACAAGTTCTGCCCCCCCCAAAGATATTGAATGATTTCTTGGATATTTCATGATTTTGTTTCCTCAGAAGAAACAGTAATTTGCATAGAATTATAACAATCCCAGTGCTGAATGGAATCTTTTCTGTGCAAGATTCTCTAGAAAGCCTAGAATTGAGTTGATCAGAATGTGCCAGTTCCTTTCACAAAACATCAGGTGAAAATGGGTGATGAGAAGGAAGAAAAAGAAAAATGAGACCATCACATCTTGCCTGATCTTGGAAGCTAAGCAGGGTCGGGCCTGGCTAGTACTTGGATGGGTGACCACCAGGGAGTACTGTAGGCACCTGGAATAGGAACTGGCAAGCCACTCCAGTATTCCTGCCAAGAAAACTCCATGGACATGGGGTCACAAAGAGTCAGTCATGACTGTAATGATACAACAGCAACAGCGGCAGCAGCAGCAGCAGCAGCAGCAGCAGCAGCAACAACAACAACAACAACAACCATCTTGTTTTCACTGAAAGTTAGGACATTTCAGTGATGTAGGAGAAAATCACAAGGTGTCTCAGAATATTTCTCTGTGGAATCCACCCATCCTAAGTCATTTTCCTGAATATTAGAGATGGGCACAACCAGAAATTTTTTTTTCCCGAGTTGTCATTTTTCGGGATGGGTCCGTTTTGGGTCGTTTCTGTTTTTTTGAAATTTTTAAAAAATTTGTCATTTTGTCGTGTCGTTTGTCGTTTGTCGTTACTGCTGCCAGTGCTAGGTGTTTTTGCGCCCTAGGTGGCAGGCGGGGTGGCGGGGGGATGGGCGGGCAGTGGCAGCGGCAGGGGGAGGGGCGGGCGTGCGGGCGCGCGGGCGGTGGGCGCGGGTCCTGCAATGATCCAGAGCAGGCGGAAAACACTTTAAACTGACTTGCGGCACAAGACTACATCGAATAAAGCAATTGCAATTTTTGCAAACAAAGTGGGCAGTGCACCCACAGCAGAGCTGCAGGCAGGGTATGAAAGGACCTTGGCTTGCCACCAAGCAAATGAAATATTTTAAAAAATATCCACACCTTCCCTTCCCACTCAAACCTCCCCCCTTTGAAGCACTTTCAGAAAAGAAATCCTAACAAACTGCAGGAGAATAAAAAAAGAATAAACTGCGTTGCTATTCCCCACAGCAGAGAGAGAATGAAAGGAATTATTATTATTTCCTAAAAATTCAATTGAATCAATTCCCTCCCTGCCTGCCTAACTGAAATCTAAAGGCTCCGCGAAATCGAAACTAGTCTAGCACAGCAGCCAGCTACACACAGCCCTCTCCCACCCACATCCAAGCCCGGACTGTGACTGTTCTGGGAGTGCCTCGGCTTTTTATGCCCTCTTGCACATCCAGAAGTGTCAGTCAAAACCTGGCCATGCGATTGGTAGAATGGGTCCAAAAAATTGCATGGTCCCATCCCATGGCCAGCCCATCATTGCGCAGGTGTAAAAAAATAAAAATAAAAATAAAATAAAATAAAATCAGTGCAACCTTTTACTGCTATAAAAAACCCACTGCTGCTACTGTAAAAATTCAAGCATTTAAAATAGCTAATTTTTGCATGTTTCTGTGGTACTTTGGTGGTTTTTTGGACCACGATTTCAAAAAGAATATTGCAGACGCCATTTTGGATCCCCCCGCACCGCATGGCAAATGGAGACACCGAGGATGCCCCCTCCCAGCCCAGTATCAGCAGCCCAGGACAGGAGGGGGGAGACTGGGGACCCCCCCAGAAACCACCCCTCTGGTAGGTGCCCTGAGGCAGGCATATTTTCGCCTGTTTTTTTGGCCGGGAATAGGGTTTTTTAATTTTTAAAACTTTTTTTCTGTGCCGCTTGGCATCACACAATCGCCGCGCGATGCCAGGAATGACAACAACATATCAGACCCAATTTTTCTTTTTTCGGTTCAGGTTCGAGTTCTGACAGCTTAATTGTCGTTACCGTTTCCGTTACGTAACGGAAACGATATCCGAAAATGGAAACGACAATTTTGCCAAGTCGTGCCCATGTCTACTGAATATATTAAATAAATAATGCACAATGAGATATAGAGAATGTAACTGTAAGATGAAGATTCAAAAAAGAACACAGAGAAAACTGCTGCATTGTAGACTTCCACCAGAGATACCCTAACAGCAAAATACTCAGGAAATTTATAAGTACCTATGCCCAATTTACAATTGGAAAAAAGGTCACCTTGCTGATATTTCTGCCTGTTTTTACATTTCATGGTGCAAGAAGTCATAATCTACAGGTTTGTTCTCACCTCTGCCTTACTACCTTCGATGTCTGAGTGACATTGTTTTGTTTCAGAAGGAATCAGGTGAATATGCATGATAAATAATTTTCACTTTCATTTCTTCCTCTAGCAAGAAGAAACCTATTCTGCTTAGCAAACTAATGGGACTTCAAATATTAGAAATTATTACTAGAGTTATTTGGAGCTATTAAATCTGGATTCAGATATATTTGGAACTGTCAAAAATAGAGATGGGCACGACTTGAAAAAATTTTTTTCGAGTTGTCGTTATTCAGGCCGGTTCCACTTCGGGTAGTTTCCGTTTTTCGTGAAAATTCGCAAAAATTAGTCGATTTGTTTTTTCATTTTTTCGTTTTGTTAGTACTGGTTTTTTTTGGGGGGTATCGGGCTCCTGGAGGCACCTCTGTGGGGTGGGTGCCTCCTCTGGCCCGCTATAAAGGGAAAGCGGGCTCCTGGAGGCACCCGTGGGTGCCTCCTATCCTCACCCACTAGGAAGGGGAAGCAGGCTCCAAGAGACCCCTCAACATGAGGGTCTCCCATCCTCACCTGCTGCTGCAAAATGCATGCATAGCCATATGTCTGCATACCAGTTGCAGACAGTGAGACTAGTGATGGCAGTGAACCCAGAGCCATAGGGTGATGCCTAAGGCTCTCGCACCGCCATGTCTCACAAAGAAGGGAATTGTACTTGTGTGTAGTGCAATGCAAGTAGATCTGGCTTAGGGTTAAGGTGGGTTAGTGCAAGGGCTAGGGTTAGGCTAGTGATGGGTAAGGTTAGGGTGGGCTGGTGGGTTGCACCTCTGGGTGCCTCTCTGACCCACTAAGAAGACAGTCTGTGACGTATGGGTAAGGACTGGAGTCAAGGATTAGGGTTAGGGTTAGGAGGCTAGGGCAGGTTTTAGGGGGCTTTTTGGCACATCCCAGAAATCTCCATGGCCAAGTGGCCATGCGATTGGTGGGATGGCTCCAAAAATTTGCATGGTCGTCCACTCCCACATGGCTGGCCACTCGGCCAGCCCATCATTGCGCAGGTGTAAATAAAATAAAATAAAATAAAATCAATGGAGGACAGAGGAGGAGAGGAGAGACATTTTGTTGCAAGAAAAAACCCACTGCTACTGTGAAAAATCTGGCATTTTATAAATTTTCGCGTGTTTCTGTTGTGCTTGTGTGTTTTTGGACCACGATTTCAAAAACAATATTGCGTTCGCCGCCCCATTTTGGATCCCCTGCCCGCACCGCATGGCATGGCGAGTCCGGCTGCCCAGGACGGGGGGGAGGCGGGACCCCCCCTCCAGAAACCACCCCTCTGGTAGGTGCCCTGCGCCCTTAGTCAAGCAGGCATTTTTCCGCCTGCTTTTTTGGCCCGGGAATGGGTGGGGGGAGAGTTTAAAAGTTTTTTCCTGTGCCGTCCGTGCCGCTTGCTTGCGCTTTAATTGCGGCGGCCGGTGGCGAGACTGGGCTTTTTGCTGGCTGCAAGCCTGCGGTGAGTCCCACCAGAGCAGCCCAGGACGGGGGATGGGGGGGAGGCCGGGGACCTCCAGAAACAACCCCTCTCGTAGGTGCCCTGAGGCACGGCAGGCATTTTTCCGCGTGCTTTTCGGCCGGGAACCGGGTTTTTTAACTTTTAAAAACTTTTTTTTTGTGCCGCGTGGCATCGCGCGATCGCGCGATGCAAGGAACGAGCACGACAAATCAGACCAAAATTGTTCGTTCGTCGGTTCGAGCTCGAAGTCTGGCAGAGTAATTCCCGTTACCGTTTCCGTAAAGTAACGGAACCGAGTAACGGAAACGGAAACGGGAATACCGCTAAGTTGTGCCCATCTCTAGTCAAAAATGACACTGGTGAATTCTGAGTATCTGTGAATCCAAATGCACCTACTAGCTTTTCCTCCTTTCTTTGCTCTCAACTAGAAGAGGAGACTTTTGCTGAAATTCAGTACCGACAATAAGTGTCATGTTTGAACATCTGTTGTTTCTTTCCTCTGAACCAGAAATGGGACAGGGTGGAGACATAAGAACGTTAAGCTCTCTTTAGTTTCTGCTTTGCTTCCTTTCCCTTTTCTACATACCTCTTCTCCCCTCAATCATTTTAATACAATGCTTGCCCAAAGCATTTTGCTCTCAAAAGTCAGTACATAATGGTGTGCCTTTTAAAAAGAAGTTGGTCTTACAAAGGTAGCATTCTGATAAAGAATTTGGAGATCAAAAGAGAGCTGGCAAATGCCTGTTCCTATTTTGCTTCTGTGGGTGCCCATGTGAGTGTGTGGGTATCCTAAAGCTGCTGTTCCAAGGGAAATTCATGCACAATAATCTAAATTCAGTCTGATGTTTAATTAATCATTATTTTGCATGCTGTATTGGGCAGGGTGGGGGCTACAAGTGTGCTGTACGAAGAAAAGAAGAATGGGAATGTTTATGATAGGAACATCAAACTCTGGCAAAAGAAATGTAAAAAGATGATAAGGGAGGCAAAGAAAGACTTTGAGGAACGCATGGCTAGCAATATAAAGGGTAATAATAAAAGCTTCTTTAAATATGTTAGAAGTAGAAAACCTGCCAGAGAACCAATTGGGCCTCTGGATGGTGAGGGAGGAAAAGGGGAGGTTAAGGAGGACTTGGACATTGCAGAGAAATTGAACGAGTTCTTTGCGTCTGTCTTCACGACAGAGGACCTTGAGCGGATTCCACTGCCTGAGCCGCCCCTCTTGACTAAAGAATTAAATCAAATACAGGTTAAAAGAGAGGAGGTTTTAGGACTAATTGATAAATTGAGGATTAACAAGTCACCGGGCCCAGATGGCATCCACCCAAGGGTTATTAGGGAACTGAGAAATGAAATTGCAGATCTCTTAACGTAATATGCAACTTGTCTCTTCAAACGGCCACAGTGCCGGAGGACTGGAGGATAGCGGATGTCACACCAATTTTTAAAAAGGAAGGAGGGGGACCCAGGAAACTACAGGCCGGTTAGCCTTACATCTGTCCCAGGGAAGATGGTGGAAGGCCTCATCCAAGAGAAAATCTTAAAACACATAAAAGAACAAACCTTGCTGAGAGAAAATCAGCATGGCTTCTGTAAGGGTAAATCTTGTCTTACAAACCTTTTAGAATTTTTGAAAAGGTCAACAGGCACGTGGATTTGGGTGAACCGGTGGATATAGTCTATCTGGATTTTCAAAAGGCTTTTGACACAGTCCCTCACCAAAGGCTGCTGAGAAAATTGCATAGTCAGGGGATAAGAGGGCAGGTCCTCTTATGGATTGAGAACTGGTTGAGATCCCGGAAACAAAGAGTAGGTGTCAATGGGAAATTTTCACAATGGAGAGAAGTGAAAAGCGGTGTGCCCCAGGGCTCGGTCCTGGGACCGGTGCTTTTCAATCTGTTGATAAATGACCTGGAGACAGGGATAAACAGTGTGGTGGCCAAGTTTGCAGATGACACAAAACTTTTCCATGTGGTAAAAACCAGAGAAGATTGTGAAGAGCTCCAGAAGGATCTCTCCAAACTGGGGGAGTGGGCTGAGAAATGGCAAATGCGTTTTAATGTAACCAAATGTAAAGTAATGCATATTGGGGCAAAAATCCAAACTTCATCTATCAACTCATGGGCTCTGAGTTATCCGTGATGGATCAGGAAAGAGATCTTGGTGTGTTGGTGGACAGCTCCATGAAGGTGTCTCCCCAATGTGTGGCAGCAGTGAAGAAGGCCAATTCCATGCTAGGGATTATCAAAAGGGGATTGAAAATAAAACAGCCAACATTATAATGCCGTTATACAAAACAATAGTAAGGCCCCACCTGGAGTATTGTGTACAATTCTGGTCACCGTGGACATAGTGGAACTGGAAAAGGTGCAGAAGAGAGCGACTAAAATGATTACTGGGCTGGGGCACCTCCCTTATGAAGAAAGGCTAAAACAATTGGGCCTCTTCAGTCTGGAAAAAGGCGCTTGAGGGGGATATGATTGAGACATACAAAATAATGCAGGGTATGAGTAAAGTGGATGATGCTTTCTCCCTCTCTCAAAATACCAGAACTACACTCAAATTGAGTGCTGGGAGAGTAAGAACTGACAAAAGAAAATATTTTTTCACCCAGCTGTATCTGGAACTCCCTGCCACAGGATGTGGTGATGGCATCTGGCCTGGATGCCTTCAAAAGGGGATTGGACAGATTCCTAGAGGAAAAGTCCATCACGGGTTACAAACCATGATGGAGATGTGTAATCTCTAGGCTTTAAACCAGGGTACTTCAAGGGCCAGATGCAGGGGAGTGGTATCAGGAGACAGATATCTAGTCTCATGCGCTCCCAAACGCATCTGGTGGGGCCGCTGTGAGATACAGGAAGCTGGACTAGATGGGCCTTTGGCCTGATCCAGCATGGCTCTTCTTATGTTCTTATGTTCTTATGTTCTTATGATATTTCAGAAAGAAAGAAGAAAGAAACATGAGAGCAGAACTAGTAGGAGAGAATAGAAAGTCAGCTTTTGATTAAATCTAGTTTGAGTACTCTGTCCCAGGGTGAAAACTGTGTAACCCCACTTTTTTCTCTTTTTTATATGAATTGAGCTTATCACACTACCTCTTCTGGTCTGCAGAACTTTTAATCACTATGTCTCCCTGGGCTATCTGTTTCTAAAGAGATACCTCTTCATATGGCCAAATGTTGTCTGTAGCTATATTTCACACAAAGAATCACTGCCTTAATTAAACCTGAATTTTTAGAATAACGAAAGTATGGACCTTAGCAGATATCTTATTACCAACCCCCACCACTCTACCTTAGCTGGTTGTACATGTGGGCCAATGGGAACCATTCCTGTAGATCTTATAGAAGTAGAAACACTCCAGTTCCGTTATAGTATGGTATGTATAGGGAAGAATTGTGTGCAGTATTTATTTTGAGTAGCAAATCTGTCACTTCAGAGATCCAGAAATTCAAATAGTTTCTGCCTAGCAATTAAGGTTTGGTTCCTGTATCCATTTATCTGGCTGTGGGAGTAAACCCTACTTAATTGTATATAGTATACTTATGGAGATTCTCAGTCATCCAGAGGAGGTTTTCCAGGAGTTGAGTCATGGCAATCAGGCTGTCAAAAGAAGTCGAGTTGCCACGATTCAACTCCTGGATCTCTACAGTATAGATTCATAGATTCATAAAGTTTGAAGGGGCCTAATAAGGCCATTGAGCCAACCCCTTGCTCCATTCAGAAACACAAATCAAACGGTATCTGACAGGTTGTTGTCTAAATTGCTCTTGAATGCCTCCAGTGTTGGTGCACTCACCCCCTCTCAAGGTAATTGGTTCCACTGCTGTACCACTCTAACAGTTATACTGCATTAAAACAGTATGATTGAGCCATGTCCTGTCCATCCAATGAGATTCTTGGTTGAGCAGCACACCTATGTCTCTCTATTGCCTATAAAGCTATAATTAATTGCTGTAATGAACAGTGGTTTCGGTTTCTGGCTGCAGAGCCCTAGGCCACTGATGGCGAACCTTTTAGAGACCGAGTGCCCAAACTGCAATTCAAAACCCATTGATTTTTCATAGAGTGCCAGTACAGCAATTTAACCTGTGTACAGGTGGCTGTTAAGGGGCGATGTCGGGTGCCCACAGAATGGCAGCTCCGTCCCGCAGCATGCGGAGGAGGGGCATCTTTGCCAGCCCGCGGAACCAGTCGCCGGTTGGCTGAATCGTCGCGCGGAACAGGTCGGGGGATCGCAACTATATGAGCCCCCTCCGCGCTTCCCCTGACCTTCCTGCGCTGACTTGCCTTTCCCCGCCCTCCCGCCGCTTATTTTGTGTGGATGGTGATGCTGTGCTGGTCGCTTCGGGGCCGGATGGGAATTTTTGACTGTCACTCTGATTGGCCATGAGTGACAGTGAGTTTTCGCCCATCCCATCATCCACACGCGAGCGATGGGCTTTGTTAAAATCCCTGGTCACAATTTAGCGGGTAGCGCAGAATTAAATATTGATTATCTAGGTCCAAACCTTAATTGTCATCGTCAGTGTGCTTGGCAGCCCATAAATAAGTAGCTAGGGCCAGTATTAAACAGGCACGATCAAAGCATAAAACCTGCCACATTCAAAGGGCTGCCAAGGCTTGATTAACATTGGGGACGCCTACATTGGTAGGCATCCGCTCTGCGGCAGTAAAACAGGCCGCAGGAAATTTGCGTGTGGAAAGGGACCTAGATAAATTAACAACCACAAAATGTGCGCTACGCTCCAGGCCCTCAAAACAAGTTATGTTGAGTTTAATACTGTTAATAAATTGTGGCCCTTGTTAACCCAAAGCAAACGTGTGTCGACTGTTTATTTCCGCCTGGTCTGGCAAAGGGCTCCAAGTGCCACCTTTGGTACCCATGCCATAGGTTCGCCAACACTGCCCTAGGCTGACAATTGGATTCCCCACAAAGCATCCTTGACATGTACTGTACTCAGTGACCCAAAGGGTCCATTTCAGGTCTTCATTTGATGGTGGCGGTGCTATTGTGTAACAGATGTGAATACCACCCAATCTGCGGTTTGTCCAAATATTTGCCATACAAATCAAGACTACTTGTCCTTAAATGGTTTGAGAAGTACCCTGAAACTGATTTTTTGTGAGTCTCTGAAAGTATAAGTATTTGTATGCTTCTGGATTGAGAGAGCAACTACTGAATCTGTGGGGGGAAAGCAGCTGTGTGGCTTTGGATGGGTTGGCTGCAAAGCACCCACAGCTTTTGAACTGTACTGGACTTTGATGTATTCTTGAAGGCTGTAGTGGACTTCACTTCACAGGCAAATCTCCTGCCCACTTGCTTACTTGCTTCCACCACCATCCATGAGCCATGCTTTGGGGAAATATGTCCTGTAAAGATAGATGAGATCACCTTAATGTTCCTGGTCAGTAGCCTAGCTCGCCTATGCATGCTCATTTGCATCCTATCCAAATCAGAGTGCTGCCGGTTTGGCACCCTTCCCATCTGAAATCTACAGAGGGGCCTGCAGCAAGTTGAAAAATTGAAAACCCAGCTGCAAGTATTACACAAAGAGAGAAAGCAGAAAAGGGCAGCATGGTGCATAGGTGTGAGGAAATAAATTGTGGACAAGAGGATCACTCATTCATCCCACATTTATGCACTCACCCTGTCTTAATTTGAGTGAAGGCCCTGTCCAGTTACCTAAAAGGAAAAAGCAAGGAAATTCTAGAGCAGGGTCAGTCTAAGACACAAGATGCCAGTTTCCCTTGACAATGCTTGGAAGCAGAACTATTTAATGCAGCATCTGCTAAATAAATCAGTAGTGAGGTAGATCTGAGATATCTGGAAGTTGAGTCATGGCTACTGGACTTCTTTTTCTTGAAAGATAGAAAAAAAGATGAAAAGAAAAAGAAGTCTAGTAGCCATGACTCAGCTTCCAGTTAAACTCACCTGGATGATTGAGAATCTTCACAGATAGATCTGAGATAGATTTTGAGTCCTTTCCAAGGCTTAGCAAGCTGATGTTTCCAGGTTAGGTGGTGTCTTTCATGTGACCTTTAGCTTTCAATCTCTTTTAGCACATTTCTCTAAATTAAATAAATAAATAAATAAATAAATAAATAAATAAATAAATAAATAAATCTCTTTTAGTACAATTCTCTTTTGAAGCAGAAACTGGTGGCAATCTTTTTTTTTTAAATTCCACATCCCACAAAGAGTACCCTCCCCATGCTGGCAGAACCTAAAGGGATTAGTAGGGGTATACTCCCTCCTTGTTTTACTTAAACCCCCAATTGTATCTGCTTAGGAAACATAACAACTAGCTTCACTTGGCCCCCATTTTGACAACTTATTCCAAAGCCAGAACATGTACTTAGGTGTGTGTGTGTGTGTGTGTGTGTGTGTGTGTGTGTGTGTGTGTGTGTGTGTGTGTGTGTGTGTGTGTGTGTGTGTGTGAGATTTCTTATCTCTTTATTTTAAAATGTGTATGCTACAAGACCTACTGGCGGCCAACTCTCACTTCTTTTCCACCACACCTGATTTGCCTCCCTCAAAACACAAAAGTGTTGGGTGTTTGCTTTTGGGTCCTAATTTATCACCTCAGGTGGAGCAAAATGTGCCTCCATGAAGTAACAAAAAGGTTTGGAAAGGTAGTTGCAAAGGGTTAAGGGGCCAGTAGAAAAGCTGTCATTATGGGGCAAAAGTGAGATAGTAAGGCCAACTCCATGTCTCAGGGTACACCAGTGAACATTTAGCTGCTCCTCACCCAGGTCCCCTGCTCTTAGGAAACATGTACGGAATTAAGAAGAACTAGTGTCTGAATATTCTTGTGTTCCACTCCTCTCCCTGACTCTCCTTTCTTCTATAACCTGCTGATTTGTAATCTTTGAATACCTCCTGGAATACCTCGGGCATTTAAATCCCAGTAATAACAATTAAGACAATAATTGGACCATTAATCAGATTTTGCCTTTCTGCTTGTCGGCACTCACACTTTTCCTTTCTCTTCTTGCCCCCTCCCCCGCAGGCTTCATCAGCAGGTCTTGTTCATTATGGGCTCCGAGGTGCTATTATTAATGCCGATGTGCCTGTGGTCAGTGACATCGACGCAAGTGGAAGCTAATAGCCATCAGAGGAGAGATGTTAATCCCGCAACAGGGTTGAACGGAATGTGCCAATCACCAGGAACGGGGAACATGCCGCACACCCACTGTGCAAATAGTAGTGGCAGGTGGCAACCGTGCTATTTCCAGGCAATAACCATTACTGTTTCCAACTGTGAGTTAACCTGGACACTGTGACAATCGTTCCCAAAGCAAACAGCAGCTTGCTTAGTGCAGCAGGAGATAAGACCTTGCCAGCAGCTGATGCAGAGTTCCAAATTGCTATTGTGCCCATAACCTGTGCATGGCTTCCAGTCCTTTATGAAAGTCTTCCCTGAGAATGTCAGCTTTGTACCTGCACTGCTGCAGCATTATGGATGCTTCCACCTGTAACCTAGAGTGACCCTGACTTGTTTTTTTATCACTGGTCTAGTTATGTACATTAGGCAATTCTGAAGTGGTCACTAAGTGGAATACTTAGTATCAGCCAAGTGACTGTGGATTGGGAAGGTTTGCCTTTCATAATTTACTCTTCCTGCGAAGCAAGGCAGGTCATCAGTAGGCGAGAATGGATGGGTGTCAGGTGCTGTGATAAGGACTCTCACTGTTATCCTTGGCTCTTGTCAGGTAAGTTCCTTCCACAATTGAAAACATTCCAGGATTCATAAAATCTCTAATGGGCTCGAAACAGTATAAGTCTAGCCAAATTCTGTTACCGCTTCTCATGACATTCCCGGAATCAAACTCATTTTACTGGCTATGCTTTGCAAACCAAAGTGTGGATAGCTATGGCAGAATATTTGCCTTCTAATGTTGCTAAGGGGACTTGGTGGCTCAGCAGGCTAGATCACTGAAAACTGTCAGCTGCAAAGTTGGTGATTCAGCGGTTTGAATCCTGGGTGCTACGCAGCAGAGCAAGCTCCCGCTGTTAACTCCAGCTCCAGCCAAACTAGCATGTAAAAGCAAGTTGATAAATAGGTACCGCCATAAAAAGTGGGAAGGTAAAACAGTGTTTCCTTGCAGCCATGCCAGACACATGGCCATGGACTTGCACAACACTGGCTCTTCAGCTTGAATATGGAGATGTGAACCACCCCTAGAGGCGGACACAACTAGCATGCCTGTGCGGGGGGGGGGACCTTTACCTTTGACCTTTTAATATCACTTAGGTTATCAGCCTCCATACAGTGCAAGAAGATAGCACCTGTTATTATGGGCTGTCAAATGCCTCCCAGCTTAGCAGTGAATCCTACAGTGTTTTAAAGGAGATGTTAAAGGAGGGGATTACTCTTACCCCCGCTGAGTTTCTATGGCTTTATTGGGACTTGAACCCGGGTATCCTAAACCCTAGCCTGAATCTCTGTCCACCACGACACGCGTGTGGTGGATATGTATGATATGTCAGATGATATGTATGATTCCGTAAATGAGTTCTCATCCAAATCCAATGAAAGCACTGACTACATATTACATGTCTGTAATAATATAAAACTCATGATGCAATTTCATGGTGACTGAAATATATCTAGGATGAATGATTAAGCTCTTATTGGCATGGATACCAAGAAGATTACATCCCTTTGTTGGTATGTGTACAGAGTGGTTCCAGGTTTTCGTTTGGTGAATTTTTTCCCCTTGCAGCCTTCGAAAAACCATTTTAAAAGATCCGCCAGCTGTGAAAGTTTTAATTGAGCATAATTAAAATTAAATTAACAGTGTTGATGGACTAAGTGGCGACTTTTGAGAAATGTAAGTAAACACCATGGCACCTCATGCTTCCTTCACATATTAGTTCCTTCTTTAGGGAATAGCCATTTTGACTTCCTGACTGCAGTTAATGACTATATTGAATATAAATTGCTGAATTCGCAAAACGGGAAGGGGAAAAAAGCCCATACGGTAGCATAACACTTTGAAGCAAATGATGACCACAAACATGCTGACATGGCCCATTGTCACTTTTTTCTAAACAACCTCCTGTTAATGAAATACTCCCCTTGTGTCTGAGGTTAGATAATTTGCTTGTGTATGCCAACCGTGTGCAAGATATTAGCCCTATCAACAAGATTAGAGTGGAATGCACAGCCCTGCCCTCTACAGTACTATCTTTGCTCTCTTCATAATTTTGCTACTGTCCTGAAGAGGAGGTATTTCTGTTCTCATGGAGATTTAATGGACAAGCAGGAATGGAGATTTGACAATGGAGGGGTCCTGTTAACTTATTGACAATACTGGCTTTGGTAAAGCCTTAGGAAAACAGAATGTGGAACAAAGAGGTAAAGTGTGAAGAATCTATATGAAATATTTGATGGGGGCTCCTGCATGGCAGGGGGTTGGCCTGGATGGCCTTTGAGGTCTCTTCCAACTCCATGATTCTATGATATATATTTTTACACTTTCACTGGTTTCACATGGTAGCTGTTTACTAGATCAAGGTATGTGCTCCTCTTACCCAATACTGCAGTGGTTCCCATCCTTCCTAATGTCACAACCCTTTAATACAGTTCCTCATGTTGTGGTGACCCCTTGCCCTGCTTGGAAGAGGCCACAAGCCCCCTTTGGCAGGCCACTGCCTCAGGTATCCATAGAGAATTTCCCTCTATGAGCACCCCAGCCAATCATAGCCTTCGGTGCCATTGACTGACATCCCCTCCAACCTATCAAGCTGTAACTCATTCTTCCCCCATTCCTCCACATCCTTCTCCAGACCCAAGTCATTTGTGCCTTTCTCTTCACTAGCTCATGTCGACCTCTGTGAAATGTTTATTCAACCCCCAAAGGGGTCCTGACCCCCAGGTTGGGAACCATTGCAATACTGGCTTACTCACTTCTGTTCCTAACAGTTCAGTGGATTCTTTGGTAAAGGATCTTATTTATTATCTTCCCCATCATTCTCACCAGATCCTTTCATTTTGAGAAGCCAAAGATTTTTCCTGGGATCTTGTGCATACAAAGCATCCATTCTAAACTAAACAATGGTCCCACTTCATATTTCAACCAATATTAGCTGTAGACAAACACCCAGTATGGTGTAGTGGAAACTGATGGATTAATACTCAGGAGACCTGGATCTGAATCCATGTTTCACAATGGGAACCCATAGGGGAGGAGTGGAACTGATAAAATAACACCTAAATGTCACCTGAAAACCACATTAGGGTAACTTAATAAGGACCTCATGGCACAGTAGTTAAACTGAAGTATTGCAGTCAAAATACTGCTCATAGTAAGTGTTGAAACCCAGTGGATTCTGGCAGCTGGCTCGATGTTTACTCAGCCTTCCATCCTTCTGAGGTTGGTAGAATAAGGACCCAGAACAAAGGGGGAGGGGGAGAAATAATGTGTAAATCACCCAGAAAGTGTTTTAAGTACTATGGGGCAATGCAGAAGCAGCACACTTTATTTTGTAAGTCAGATGCTACTTGATGGCAAATAACACACATAATAATCCCTGCTCAAATATCCTGCTTCTGCAGGAGATCAGTGCGTGGAAAACAAAACATAAAGGTGCAATAACACCTCCCTCATCCCCCCTATGTTCATGTCCTACATATAACATTTTCCATGGAAAAAAAATGACATGATCTGCAACCCTGGAAAATAAATGAGGGGTAGAGACTAGAGATCGGCACGGAACGAACATTTTTTCGTTTCCGTTACCATTTGTCATTTCTGTTACGTAATGAAACGACAAACAAAAATTGTGATGAAAATGCAACAAAACGAACAGAACCACGAAAATTGTGGTCGTTACGTTTCATTTCCATTACTGGTGATGCGCAATGAAATGAGCTGTTTTAAATGTTAAAAAATGCCCTGGACATCCGTAAAAATACCGCGATAATTATTTATATTGTCTGATAATACCTACCAGGGGGGTTGGGGTCCTTAAAACATTTGTTTTTGTCTTCTCCCATTGCGATGTATTTTTCTTTTCCCTTTAAAATGGATGTCACCACCAGCCACAAAATGGAGGCAAGCCATGTGATGTGGGATCATGTTCAACCAATAGCATGCCCAGGTTGCAGACTGGGCGGCAGGTCTGGCAGCCCCCGTCCTCCTTGCAGTCTCTGGTGGGAGTTAGGGTGGGATTGCTGTCTCTGTGACTCTAGCTTCAATCCTGCAGCCTCCCTGTGTGTGTGCGTGCTGTGTACCTCTCGGTGAGTATCCTCCCCTGCCCTGCAGTGCACTCAACTCTGCAGCTGCCTTACACCCTGGGCAACGCCCGCCACTGCCTTTGCAGCCTCCCTGCATACCTAGTCTATACTGTGTCTCTGCCAGCATCCATTTTTTTTTAGTGTTTTCCCTCTGGTCTGGGGCATTGGGGGACGCCCCCGCATGGAAATGCTTTAAAAACGAGCAAAAAGTGGGTAGAAATGACAAATGAAAAAACGAAAAATGATAACAAAATTTTCCAAAAAATTCTCGACAAACGGAAACGAACCGAAACAGACCTCTCAACAACAAACGAAAAACTGAAACACCATTTTTCTGTTTTGTGCCCATCTCTAGTAGAGACCTAGCAGAAAGATGGGAAGCTGGTGTCCCTTTTCTGCATTAGTGTTTCTAAAGAAGGTTGTAGTGTTAAAATATGTTACATTAACCTGGGCATGAAAAAGATGTTCAATGGACTGATTCGACACAGCAAGAGTTGGACTTTCACACCTCCCAAGACTTGTTAGGGACTGGGTGTTGCTTAACCCTCTTTTAGAATATTGCCATATACCCCATCCAGACCATGTTTTATTGAGATCTTTCCCCCTAGATCCATAAGCAGCAGAATCTAGTCATGTTTGGCTTCTGAACCATTCCAAAGAATCCCCTTTTCATTTTTTCATATCTCTGTGTCCACTTTGAAGAACAAATTTCATTGTGATGTGGTGATATTGCCATCAGGAGATTTGAGGGCAAAATTTGCAGATGGAAAGTTTCCATTCACTGACCTTAAAACAATTTAAATAGCACTTCCCTGCCATTATAGAATTTAGTGCACTCTGTTCCCGCAGAGGGAAATAACATCTATTGAATGCACAGCTATAAAAATCAACTTGCAGGTATGCCCATGATAATACAGCAAATTCTTTTGCATGTTATGCCATTTTATTTCTCTCTCTCTCTCTCTCTCTCCACACACACACACACACACACACACACACACACACACACACTAGAGGCAAGCCTTAAATCCAATTGAAGAATAATGTTAAGAGTGAATAGGTATCATTTAAAAATTTTAAGTATTGCATGAACCCCGAAAATATGCAGAATTTTTCTATTTGCGATATACCGTATATACTAGAGTATAAGTTGACCCGAATATAAGTCGAGGCCCCTAATTTAACTCCAAAAAACTGGGGAAACTTATTGACTCGAATATAAGTCTAGGGTGGGAAATGCAGCAGGGCCTGGCAGCTCCTCCTTTGTGAGTTGGGGAGTGGTGTGTGATGTTTAAAATGACTTTTAGCCAATGAGGCAACCACTTGCCTCAGGGGCTAAAAGTCATTTTAAACATTGCACGCCACTCCCCTATGATGCAGAGGGGGGTCAGGAGAAGCAGCATGTGATGTTTAAAATGACTTTTAGCCACCAACTCAAGCACTTGACTTAGTGGCTAAAAGTCATTTTAAACATTGCACGGCCGCTCCCCCGTGATGCAGAGGGGGTCAGGAGAAGTGGTGCACAATGTTTAAAATGACTTTTAGCCACCGACCCAAGCAGTGGGTAAAAGTATTGACCTGAATATAAGTTGTGGGCCCCCTTTTCAGCCCAAAATTAGGGCTGAAAAACTAGACATATTCAAATATATGCAGTAATTTGCAAGTTATATGAGGTGTGGAAAAACTCCTGCTGCGACAATCAATTATTCCAGCAGTTAAGAAAAGTATCTTTCTATTGGCAGATTTTCTGTAACATTCAGGCTAAAACCCTATGTATGAAGTCGCAACGAGAGGGGGTGCAGGGAATCAGTGGATCCAATGGAGGAGGTGACTCACCAAATCCTCACCAAATCCACACGACCCCTAAGCTCCGCCGCAAATGGCTGCAAGGTCCGGACCTTAAAAATGTTTACCCACCAGCTCCGGACTTTGCAGACAATTAAGTGTGACCCCGCCCACTTTAGCGCGACCAAACAGCAGTTTTCTTGTACCTGGTCTTTGATGGTGACAAATATTTGATCCGGTGTAAGGATAGTGAGTGCGGGGCTCTCCTGGCTTCCGTTTGTTCTTTTTTTGCGCCCCGCCCCTTTAAGAGATCTGAATGCTGCCGTTAACAAAACGGAGGTAAACCGGCAGTCTTTTCTTTCTTTTTTCTCCCTCCCTCAGGCAGCCAGCAACCAGGAAGTGCGGAGGGGGGTGGGGACAGAGGAAGACAGAGGAAGAGCGACGAACCCCTAAGATCTCTGGTCTGAATTTAAGTGGCCAGCGGATCTTAGGGGTCATGTAAAAAGGCCCACTAATTCAAGGGGGGCTGCCCTTTTGTGGCACTAAGCTGGCTGGATATCTCAGTGAGTTAGGTATCTCTGTAGTGTCAGATTTTGGGGAGTTCTAATCTCCACTGTGCCCTTATAGGGGAAAAACCAGCCTGACTGGCTGTGGAGAAGCTGCACAATCTTAGAGTTCCTTTGGGACTTTTATTAATTTATTTTAAACATTTTAACCCCTCCTTTCTCCTTCAAAGGTCCCGAGGTGGCCAGCAGCCAGAATGCCTGAGTGTTTTTAGGCCCCAATAAGCCACTTCCCCCAAAATATGGTTGGCTCAAGCATATAAGCCATGGTGGAGGGCTGGGGGTGGAGGGAGAAAAAGGAAAAGGATAAGTACTATGTCAAAGTACAAGAATGATATTAGATGTACACTTAGAATCCAGAGTCTGAAGAAGTAAGATTTATTCTGCTTATGCTTTAATTGGCTACAGAGAGCTGTGAGGTCAAACAAAAGCCTGACTCAAGAAAGATCAGGAAGGAGCATCAAATTAATTGCACCGAGAAGACAGTTACTGCAGCGTAACGATCCACATTTCCAGCAGTCACACGGGAACAAATATACCGGATGATATGATCAGTCTTCTTTCTTTGTGCTAGAATAATAGAAGTTGGTCACTGCAACGGTGCTAAATGAGCAACGCACATCTTGAGAGCTTTCTGACATATGTTACTGAGGGAAAACATGGCAAAAAAAATCTCAACAACCTTGAAGGGTATATGTGACATAGGAATAGATTTTCTGTCATTTCTCCAGTGGAGGTTTTGTCATTTGATAACCCCAAAGGTATAAAGTGGTTCTCTGATATCTTGTCCAACAAGTTGTTTTGTGCTGCCCACTTGCATCCAGCTCCTAAGAGATCAAGTTATGAGTGAGACACAGTTCTGCAGGGTTTCCCCCCTTGATGAAGAGCAGAATGGGGTATCTCCAGGTATCTAGAAGCCATACATCCTTGGAGCTTGGAGGGCTTTCTACATTTAATTATTTAAAGTTCTGGGGAAAACACGTGTAGAGCACAAGCTTTATGCAGTACTGGGAATATGTAGTCAGGGCCATCTAATATATCCAAATAGGGAAGAAAGCTGTGAAAATATCAATGCCCCTTTTATGTCACTGGAATAAAATTGTGCCTCAAACACACACATGACTCTACACGCACAAATAATTTCAAGTTGGTTACAGAATCCTGATTTTAGATTTCCACTTGGCAGTCAACTTTTCACCAAAAGCTGTGACCAGCCACTCTCTCTCAGCCTCACCCTATCTCTTAGGCCTGTTGTGAAGGTAAAACAATAGAAGAGGGAATATATATTATTCCTCAATTTGCTCACATGGAGTGTGGAACACAAATGTACTAATTACGTGGCTCTTGTCATCTGCTAACAAACAGCCTCCAACTTATGCTGGCTGTGAATAAGCAAACTTCAAAGTACCTGGTCTTTAACGGCCCTGCTCAGATTTTGTAAAGTCAAACCTGTGGGTTCTTTAGGGAGTCAATCCATCTCCTAGTTGGTCTTCCTCTTTACCTGTTGCCCTCAACTTTCCTCAGCGTCATTCTCTTTTCCAGAACATCCTGCGTCTTCATGATGTGTCTGTTGGAAAAATTAGGAGTGCTTATGCACAGCGTTCCCCCTCAAAAACCCTGATGGACTATAACGTAGTCTTAATAAAACATTGCATACTGGTAAAAGAGACCTGAGACCCAGCAGTAACCCATTGCTTTTCAGGATACGAAAAACTTTGGAGACAGCTTGTATTAGAAAAATAATTTTATATTTAAATATTCAATATATAAATATATCAGGCATGTTTATATATATATATAAACATTAGACATGGGCACGACTTGGAGAAATTGTCGTTTCCATTTTCGGTTATCGTTTCTGTTATGTAATGGAAACGTTAATTAAGCCGTTTTGAAAAAGAAAAATTTGGTCAGGTTTTTCGTTTCCGTTTGTGGCATCGCAGCGATCGTAAAAAGTTTTTAATTTTTTTAAAAAACCCGACTCCCGAAATGCCTGCCTGAGGCAGAGGGGTGGTTTCTGGGGTCCACGGCCTTCCCCACCTCTTCTCCTGTCCTGGGCTGCACCAGGCTGGGGGTCATCCTCGAACTTGCCATGCCATGCGGTGGGGGATCCAAAATGAAAATTTTTCTTTTGAAATCATGGTAAAAAAACACACCAAATCACCACAGAAACATGTGAAATTTATTTATTTTATATGCCTGAATTTTAATAGTAGCAGCAGTGGGGTTTTTATAGCAATAAAACGTCATATTTATTTTATTTTATTTTATTTTATTTTTTTAATTTTTTAGACCTGCCCATTTGGGCTGGGCATGGGATGGGACCATGCAATTTTTTTGAACCATTCCACCAATGGCATCGCGCAGGTTTTTGACTGACACTTCTGGATGTCTCGGAGGGCATAAAAAGAAGAAATCGCAGTTTTTGAAGGAGGGCTTGTGCTTTTGTGAAAGACCCTGACTTAGGCAGGCAGGGAGGGAATTGAATTTAGAAAATAATTTCTTTGATTTCCTGCAGCTTTGTCTGCTGAAAATAGCAGGCGATTTCTTCTCTGGCAGTTTGTGAGGATTTTTTTCTGATATTAGCCTGCCTGAGGGGAGGTGTGGATTTATTTTAAAAATATATTATATACTACCATTTATTTTCTATTTTCCCACCTCCCAGAGGGGTGGTTCTATCCTAAGTGATATCCTAACTGCCCACTTGCCCGTCTGCCTGCGCCGCCTTCCCACCCACCTGCCCCTCCCGCGCCCACCCACTCGCCCACCCGGCCGCCACCCGCCCATGCCCCCGCCACCGCCCCACACCTTCCATCCTGCCTCACAAAACACCTAGCGCTGGCCTGATTGCACCAGGCTGAAATGAAAAATTTTTGAAAAATTTCGGACAAACAGAAACTACCGTCATTTTTTCCTCATGCCTGATAACTTACCTTGACCATGCCATGTGACAGGTTTAAGGGGCCAGTATCCAAATACAAACTGGCGACAATCACAATTTTTCTTTTTTCCTCACAATCTCAACAGCTGTATGAAATCATGGTCAAAAAGGTACAATATTTTAAAAGTCTTGACAGTGTTCAAAAAGGGACAGCCTCCATTTCAACTTTTTTCGCTTCCAGAGACAGAAAGTTTGCTTTGCTCTTGGATCTCCTTCTTCATTCAGGGTATTCAGACAACTCTCCTCCTCCTGCACCACATTTCCAACAAATCAATGTTTGCCTGTCAGCTTTCTTAACTGTTTCACTTTCACACCCATACATGGTGATCAGAATTGCAAGAGTGTGGATGGTCTCAGTCTCCAGATGAAGTCTTACAGTTGATGATCTTTTCTAATGCCTTCATTGCTGCCCTTCCCAGTCTCCATCTTCTGATTTATTTATTTGTTTATTTACTATTTAAAGGCAAAAGCAAAGTGTTCTGCTTATATACTGCCGCCCATACCACTTCAAGTAGTCTCTAGGCGGTTTTCAGTTAAATTACAGTATGCAGGGTCCACATTTCATTTATTTAGATTTGTCACCACCCATCTCCCCTGAAGGGACTCTGGGTGATTTACAATACAAAACACAATAAAACAATAAATATTAAAAATTCTAAAAAACATCTTGGCTGCAATCTCCATTCGGAATGGTGATTGAGCCAAAGTACACAAAATCTCTAACTACAGTATTTTTCCCATCCCCCCATTTTTCCAACCCAATTACTGTTTTGTAATGGCACAGTTCTCAACTTGGCTTAATTTCATGTATAAGACGACCCTCAATTTTTCTACTAAAAATATAGTCTTATACATGGAAAAACACTGTATTTCAGTCCCCCCATCCATTGCAAACATTAAAGTGGCACCATCTGAAAAATAATGTTGTCTCTTTATTAAAGTGGAGGCAAATAATGATGCCAGCAATGCCTTCTGATTGCTGAAAGAGCTGCAATATTTAGCCCATGTGCTGCCGTGTGTCTGGAGAATTCCTGTACGTTTTGCCGCAAATGCCAGCTCACTTCTGTGTTAAGTGCTCTCCTGGATTCTCCCCCCCCCAGACACACACCTTTTCTACAATTTGTCATGCTTCACACTTGGCTAGATCTGCCAATTTTTGTTGTCTTCACTAGCAGCTGACAGTCTGCCACTGGTGTCTACAAGACTCACGGTGGCAGCATTATCACAGTTACCAAATTAAAAATCAATCCAGAAAGAAGGTTGATGATTTGCATGCCTTCAGTTGCAAGTCAGATAATGTTGGGTATTAAACTGTTACTTCTTTTTTCTTTTTACAGATTGATCTATAAAAGAAAGGCACTGTAGAAAGCCACAAAATGGCCCGTTATTTGTTATCTGTTCAGAAAGACCAGGAAATGACAGATATAGGAAATTCAGAGCCCTCAATCAATGAAGATAAAATGCTGCAAAATGTGGAGATGTTGGGTAGGTGGGATTTAAAACAAAACAAAACAATATAATACAGTGGTCCTCTGCCCATTTGCAGTTCATATACTGCAGTCCCGCTATATTGCGGGACTGCAGTATATGAAAAAAGGCCCCCTGGGGTAAGGGGGGAAAGGCCTGTTTCAGGCCTCCCTTACTTGCCCCAGGACTGGTGCAGCCCCAAATGGGCCTGCGAGGGACTTCCTGAGACTTCTGGTGGCCCCCAAAGGCCCGGGAAGCCCCTCACAGGCCCGTTTGGGCAGCGCCAGGCTGGGGGTAAATACAAAAGTCCCCAGATAGGCACCCCAGGCCCAACCCAACCTGCATCCACATATCATGGATTTTCAATTCTCGTGGGTCGGGTTGGGTCCCTAACCTCTACAATAGGTGGTGATGGTGGGTAACTGTACAAAAACAATGGCTGGAGTGAAGGAAAAAAGCCATAGTTTGTAAATTTCCACAGCATATCTCCCCCTCAATGTTTAAATTCAAAGATGTTTCCTAAGAAAGAAAAAGGAAACATGGTTTCTCCTGGTGGCTGCCAATACGGACTGCAATGCACCTTTGTAAGGCTGGGTCCATGAGGAGAATTCTTCCTTCTGTATGCCTGTATTTGTGATTAGGTCAGCTTGTAGGGTGCCAGGCTTGGAAACGAGGGCCTTTGGGGGTTGTTGTTTGACTACAGGTATGTCCCATAAGAAAGGTAGTAGTCCAAAAACATATAAAGCATAAAAAGTAGAAGAAATTGAAAGGAAGGAAGGAAGGAAGGAAGGAAGGAAGGAAGGAAGGAAGGAAGGAAGGTAGGTAGGTAGGTTGGTTGGTTTCCTAGTCCTGATTGGATGTAAAACTATTCTGCAAGATAATAAGAGTGGGGTTGACAGTCTTTCTTACAAGAGGTAAGATACTGTAACTATATTCAATCAAGAGGTACAGAGCAAATCAAATCACACATTGTGCCCTTAACTGAGATTACCTAATGGTAGGTCAAGCAGTACCACTGGATGGTGTCAGGCATGTCCCTCAGGAAGCAGATGTAAAGAACTAGGAAGCCATAATGAGGTGAGGGAGAGAGCTAAGAGCCATGGTTAAGATTGTAAATACACCTGTCTTGTTCTTACACATGAAGCAAGGAGCCACACAACTATGAGAGGATGAGATCTTCCTTTCCTTCCTGTCACCCTCCTCTGAATTTGCTCCACTTTGTTGGTATCCTTCTTAAAGTGTGTTGTCCGGAAATCAATGCAGTACTCTCAATGAGGCCTAACCAGCGCTGAATAGAAGAGCACTAATGCCTTACAAGATTTGTAGATGATATTTGTATGAATGTATCCTAAAGTAGCATTTGCCTTTTTTTGAAGCCATATTGCATGGTTAGCTTATATTCAGCTTGTGATCTTCAACAATTCCAAAATCCTTCTCACTCAGAGTATTACTGAGCCAAGTAGGCTCAATCCTGTAACCTAACCATGCACTTGGTTCCCCCTCTTCTAGGTATAGAACTTTGCAATTCTCTCTGTTAAATTTCACTCTGTTGTTTTCAGCCCAATGGTTGAGCCGATCAAGATATTTTTGAATGCTGTTCCTGTCTTCCAAGAAGGCTGATCACTGCAGAATCAACACTTTTGAGCTGTGGTGCTAGAGGAGACTCTTGAGAGTGCCCTGGACTGGAAGGAGATCAAACCTATCCATCCTGAAAGAAATCAACCCTAACTGTTCACTGGAAGGACAGAGTTTGAAGCTGAGGCTCCAGTACTTTGGTCACCTCATGAGGAGGTAAGAGTCATTGGAAATGTCCCTGATGTTGGGAAAGATTGAAGGCAAAAGGAAAAGGGGATGGCAAATAATGAGATGGTTGGACGGTGTCATGGATGCAACCAACATGGATTTGACCAAACTCTGGGAGGCAGTGGAAGACAGGAGGGCCTGGCGTACTCTGGTCTATGGGGTCACAAAGAGTCAGACATGATGTAGGGCCTTTTTACACAACCCCTAAGATCCGCTGGCCACTTAAATTCAGACCAGAGATCTTAGGGGTTCCTCGCTCTTCCTCTGTCCCCACCCCCCTCGGCACTTCCTGGTTGCTGGCTGCCTGAGGGATGGAGAAAAAAGAAAGAAAAGAATGCCTTCTTACCTCTGTTTTGTTCCAGGCAGCATTCAGATCTCTTAAAGGGGTGGGGCGCAAAAAAAGGAACAAACGGAAGTCAGGAGAGCCCCGCACTCACTATCCTTACACCGGATCAAATATTTGTCACCTCCAAAAAGCAGGTACAAGAAAACTGCTGTTTGGTCTTGCTAAAGTGGGCGGGGTCACACTTAATTGTCTGCAAAGTCTGGAGCTGGTGGGTAAACATTTTTAAGGTCCGGACCTTGCAGCCATTTGCGGCGGAGTTTAGGGGTCGTGTATAAATGCCCTTAATGACTGAATAACAATGACATATTTGATAAGTATTCCCTGAACTCCCATATCCTTGTCACTAATAAAAATGTTGAAGAAGAGTATAACACAAAAGAATGACAGCTGATGCTTTGCTGTGTGAATGCTGAAGAACTGGAAGTGTCAGAGTGGTTGTTGGTATCATTTGAATAATCTGTGTGTATATATATTGATTCTTAAGGGGAAGGGACACTATAAAGATAGGCTGCACAGCCTATGGAGATCAGACAACAAGGGTCAAATGCCTCTCTAATCTATCATTATAGATTTACAGTTCCCAACCACATGCCTGCATTGTGTCTATTTGGCAATGACCTCTTTTGGGCATGATTTCCTCCTCATCCCTCTTCTAGCAACACCAATTTGTGCCTGGAACTGGGCTGATTAAGAAGTGATAAGATAGCCATTTTCACATACCTGAATGGCTGTCATGGGGGAGGGGGTAGATTAAAACAATTTGGCTTTTTCTAGACCCAGAGGGCAAAATCCAGAGATTTTTGCCTGAACATTAGGAAGAAATTAAGAAGCACTTACCAGTGGAATGGACTGCCCTAAATCATGGTAGACTCTACTTCATTTTAAAACAGAGTTTAGATGGCCACTTTCCAGAGGTGCTTTAGGAGTAGATTCCCTCCCTTGGAAGGGGGCTGGAGTTGATGCATGGCCTGCATACTGTAATTAAACCATTAACCGCCCAGAGACTACTTGAAGTGGTATGGGGCGGTATATAAGCAGAACACTTTGCTTTGATGACGCTTGGGGTCACTTCCAGTTCTATGTTTCTATGATTCTAAGTGGCAAGATGACTGAAGGCTGTTGTAAAGTACAGTAGGACCCCCATATCCACTGATTCATTATCCACTGATTCAGTTATCTACAGCTGGCAAAGGAAAAAATAAATAAATAATCCAGCAGCTGCAAAGCAAGCTGTCATAAAACAGCAGTTGTAAAGCAAGTTAGTCATAAAACAGCAGCCATAAAGCAAGCTACTGTCACAAACAGCAGCTATAAAGAAAGCCACTGTTACAAAACAGCAGCCATAAAGAAAGTACTGTCATATAATAGCAGTTTTGGGGTTTTTTGGTGTTCTTTCTTATCCATGGTTTTCATTATCCACGGGAAGGCCTGGAACTAATCCCCAGCGGATACTGGGGTCCTACTGTATAGTGAAACAAAATAGTATCACAAACTGCTGAGAGGAAGGCACAATGAGGAATACTAACACATCTTTCTACAGTCTGCGGTGCCCTTCAGATTTTTGGGACTATAATTCCAGAATTCTTGTCTAGCAGCCAAAGTGCCTAGTTATGTTGGATTTAAGGTTCAAATTATTTGGATGGCATGCCCTCGGGGAGACCTATGTTAACAAAATGGATGCCCTTCTTGTGAGTTTTCCCTTGTCTTGTGACAGCCTTCCTCTCTTCTCCTCTCCTCTCCTCTCTTCTCCTCTCCACAAAGCTTGGCCCTAGTGACAGGCCATCTTACTGCAAAATGCTTCTAGCCAGTCATGGCTTCTTGTTCTATGTGAGCCCATGAAGACGGGCCATTATCGCAGCTTAGGTGTTATTTGCTGGCTTGAGAGTCATTTTCGCAGTTGTGATACTTATATAGTGGCGCATGTCCCAGCATCTGCCATAAGATCCACATCAAATCCTTTTGCTACCCACCACCAAAAGAGTACTTAACACAAAAATTGCTTTTCTTCTATTGCTCTCAACGTCCTCTGCAAAGGAATCCAAGCATTATCAGCTGGATTTTTATTGTCGCCTTTGTTTCCTTTAAGTGGGAGAATGATTGTTTCCCAGGAGCAGAGAGAAATTATGAGAGTCAGGGCATATTGTTATGCTGCTCTTCATCAACGTGTCATCGATTTGCTTAATTCTTTCCTTTCGAACTTGAGTAATCAAACCAAATACTTTTTCAACAGATGCCACTGCAGTTGGCTGAAGAAATGCAGTAGTAGGGGGAGGAGAACCGATGTAGACTGCAGCAATAACAGAAAATGGAAGGAAATAGGAATGGATATGAGCCAATGTCATTTGTCAAGAAAGGGAGTTCTTCCCTGAACTACATCACCTCCCCTTATGGGCAGCCCTCCCCCCACCAACAGAGAAATAGAAATTGGACAGTGATGTTTTCATATCTCTCTAGGCTTAGGATATTCACAGAGTCCGTTATTACGAGGGTCATACTATACTGTGAGCAGTGAGTTCCTTTAAATGAAAACTGACTTCAGGATTTCTTCACAAATTTCATCAACAACTACAGATGACTGCCACAGAAGCCGTTGCTGTGATGAGGAAGGGTTTGAGAAAAGATAGACCACATATGTTGCAGAGGATTTATAAGAGGCAATGAGTGATCACTGAAGGATTTAATATTTGTAAATTTTAATACAAACTGACCTAATGCAGACCTCCTGTGTTACTATGAGGGACAGAGCTTAGTTACTCACATGCATGTTTCCTGACAATTCCATTACGATACTTTGCTCATTAAATTATATTAAAAATTCACTTGAAGAGCAGCACCGGATCTGACACAGTTTGGGGGTGGGGTGTTTTTGCCCACTCACCCCAATCCAGGGACTTGCTGCCCGGGGACAGTAGCCTTTATTAGCTGGCTCCCGCCCCTTCCCCGGGGTCTTCACAGGCGAGCTCGTCAGCCCCACACTCACACCCTAACAAAAAGAGAATGAGATTAGCTGGTCGCTATGGAGCTGGATGGGAATTTTTGGTGGCCACTCCAATTGGCACTGGAGTGGTCACGCATTTTCACCCATCCCATTCTGTTTTTCTCATGGGTTGGGTATTAATTCTCCTTATGGTCACAACACTATTGGTGGGGAGTGAAAGAGGTAATGGTATTCAGGTAGGCCCAAGTAAGTCGCCCTTAAGGTGCCAGACAGCCAGAGGCATAGCTAGGCGTTCCAGAGCCCGGGGCGGTCAGTCAGTCAGTCAGGTTTTTATTGCGGTATAAAACCATAAAAGTCATTAAAAGTCATTAAAACATGATTACAAAATTGTAGAGTTACAAAAACAGTGTAGATATAACAATATACATAGAAATATTAAAACGAAAAAAGAAACTAAGCTAGTAAAAGAAAATAGAGAATTTTCTAGTTAAAACTACCCCGCCTTCTTAGAATGGAATTTAATCAGGTATGAGCAGAATTTGGCTATTTGTTTAGTAATAAAAGAGTTTTCATCACTTAAAAGTCTTTCCAGACCCATCTCATTTAGGTCTACTGTAAGTCTATCTAAGCATGGGTGAATGAATCTCTCTCTATAAAGATTGTGAAGAGGACAACAAAAAAACATATGTACCATAGATTCCACATCCCTTTGGGAGCACATGCAGCGTCTATCTTCATAGGGAATTTTTTTATATCTCCCTTCTAAAACCATTGAAGGAATAACTGAACAGCGGGCTAAAGTAAAGGCTCTCTGGTAAGTAGGCTCTTCCAGCTGTAAGAGATAGTTGGCCATTCTCATAACATATCTGGTCTCCATAGGAGCCCTAAACAAAGGGGATTGTGCCATATCTCGTTGGCGCTCAATGTCTTGGATCCTTTGTTTAATAAGTGCTTTGGCCTGTGTAGTACTCTGAACCAATAGGTCATCTATTGAGAGCCCCATAGATTCTAATTTTCTTTTTAAAGTTTGTACCCACCTAGGTTGAAAAGGGTCTTGGTTTATTAAAGGGAGAAGGCCTTTTTGGTCTGAGAAGCTCTTAAGCCACTGACAGAGGCAATAAGTATTCTGGCTTCTAGTTTCATTTGACCCAATTCTAATCGTATCAAAGCATTGGAAACACCTGGAGGGACTTGTAAGATAGAACGGAAGAACTTGGATTGTACCTTCTCTAACACAGCCAGATCAGCCAGAGATATTCCTGTATAGGTGGCATATAGGAGCTGAGCTATGTCTTTGTGTTGGTACAGCCTTAGTGCTGCTGGAACAAAGAGACCTCCCTTTGTTCGGAAGAATCTCACAATAGCATTAGCAGACTGCTCAGCCTTCTCAGCTCTCCAATTACAGTGTGCATTGTTATCCCGTGATTCTTGGACGGTCACCCCCAGATAAGTGAATTTATGCACTTGCTCAACTTTCTTTCTTTTTATTAGCCAAGATCTTATTTTTGGCCATCTGCCGAAGGCCATCACTTTTGTTTTATCACAATTAATAGTCAAGTGTTCTTTATCACAGTAGGCTGTGAAGCTATCCAAGGCCCTTTGGAGACCTACTGGAGACCTCGATAGAATAACAGTATCATCAGCATAAATCAGTATTGGGAGGTGCCGTGAAGCAAGCTTTGGTGGGTGAAATTTTAAGTCACTCATATGCTTCACCATATTGTTTATATAATAGATGAACAATGTGGGGGCCAACAGGCAGCCTTGCCTGACTCCCTTGGAGGTTTTGATAGAATTTGTTAGTAAGCCTTGTGGGTTACATCTTACTTTAAGGTATGTTTCCTGATGGAGGGCTTGGATAAGGTAAAGAAGTCTTTTATCAATGCTAGAAGAGCCTAGTTTTTGCCATAACCTCTGCCTTGAGATAGAGTCAAAGGTGGCCTTCAGATCTATAAATGCAGCATATAGGGAGATTGGGCCTTTAGAGGCATATTTTTCAATTAATTGTTGGAGTATCAGACAGTGCTCCATTGTCGCTCTTCCTCCTCTAAAGCCTGCTTGTTCTAATGGAATGCATTCTTCTTGCTCAAGCCATAATTCTAGTTTTTCTAAGAGATGTCTTGTGTATAGCTTACTAATGATGTTTAGAAGGCTGATGGGTCTATAGTTCGCTGGGTCTTTCTTATCACCTTTCTTATAAATTGGAACCACAATAGCCATCCCCCATTGCTTGGGAATCCGGCCAGATTGGTCTATAAATGTGAATAATTCTGCTAGATAATGTGCCCCCCAATCAGCATTTTCTTTGAGGACTTCAGGTGGAATTCCATCCGATCCTGGAGCCGTTCCTATTTTTAGATGGCCAATATGGTCTTTTATCTCGCTTGGGCTGACTGGGGACCATATAGGCAAATTCCTTTGTTCTCCTATAGAAGTGCCTTGCACAGAATCATCATGGAGATTTTGAAAAAAAAAGTGGCCCATTTATTTGCTGGAACATGCATATCTAGTGGCGATGAATTCTTCGCCCTTCCAGCATTAATAAGTTTCCAAAACTGAGCTGAGTTCTTTTGTTTGGCTGACTGGATTAGCTCCTCCCATAAGTTCCTTACATGCTCTTTTTTCTTCCTCTGAATGGTGGTTTTATATAATTTCTTTTGAGCTAGCAGCTGAAGATGTATTTCAGGTCTTTCCTCCTGACCTTTGTTCAGGGACAGATGATACAGGGTGTTAAGCTCTTTTTTAACTTGTACACATTCATGGTCAAACCAAGGTTTCAGGTTCCTATAAGCAGGGTATACTTTGTTCTCTGAAGGGACAGTCAAAACAGAGTTTACTTCCTGGGTCAAAGCCTGGAAGTTTACAAGAGGGTCTTGCTCTGGACTTAAGTTACTAAAGAGCAAGAGATGATATTCCAATTTCTCTGGAGTTAGTATTTCTTTTACTTTAGTACTACTGGTGCTAGACCAATTTGACCTTTTTCCTATAAGTTCTAGCTGTGGAGTATACTGGTCCTTTGGTTGTGTTGGATTCAGAGGAAGAGACACTTTTAGGCTTAATTGTAGATGATCCCCTTCCAAGAATGGCAGAATTTTAAATGTTTTAATCCTAGGTAGTAATACATTGCAGACAAGCATATAATCAATAGAACTAGCCCTCTTACCTGCCATAAAAGTATATTCACCTGGGCAGTCCCCATAGAATGCCCCATTAAGAATATGAAGCTCTCTCCTACGTGATAACTTAGCAAGGCATGTGTCTGCATAGTTCGCCTTTGGGTCTTTAGATGTGCGTGTAGAGAGGAGTCCATATGATTCCCCATATAGATCCTCTAAGACCAGATTATATTTCTTTGGTAGAAATATATCATTTGGTCCAACTCGGGCATTAAAATCACCTGCTAACAAGATTTCTGCTTCGGGACATCCAGCTAACAGATCTGATATATAATTATCTAAGGCTGACCAGTTTTCTTCAATAGACGATTTCTTTGTTCTAGGTGGAAGATAGGCATTTATTATAAGAAGGCTGCCGTTCACCCAGCTCATCAGTACAGCCATTGCCAGGTGGGCTAAAGGTGGTTTCAAAACACATTTTACCTTTAAGGTAGTTGAAACAAATATAACCATCCCACCCATTAATCTTCCCGGACCTTTCCCAGCAGATGCCTCTAAGTTAAAGGAATAATATCCATTCAGAAGAGGCGTTTCTGCTGTCCATGTTTCCTGCAGAAGGATAATGTCATACACTTTCTTTACGAAAGGAACATCCATATATGAGTGGAGGCAACATTGCCATCCAGCTACATTATTATTATTATTATTATTATTATTATTATTATTATTATTATTATTATTATTATTATTATTAAATTTATATCCCGCCCATCTTCCCGGGGGGAACTCTGGGCGGCTAACATGGTTGAGCAAGTCAACAAAGGTACAACACAATACAAAAACAAGTAGGACAATAGACTAGCACTTACATAAAGATTAAAAGGAAAACTGCAGCAGGGAGCAGTAAGGTTTGTTCTTTTTTAACTTGTAGGACAAGTTGAACAAACCTTACTGCTGCTATAACAGAGCCCCGTGTGGGGGGGCGATGGCGGCCAAAAAAAAAATTGGGAGATTAACTAAACTAAACTAAACTAGGTCACCGAAGGCCTCGCGGAATAGAATAGTCTTCACCGCTCTACGAAAGGCCAGCAGGGACTCTGCAGAGCGCACTTCGCTGGGTATGCTGTTCCATATGGATGGAGCAGCGACCGAGAAGGCCCGATTTCGAGTGAGAGATCGCCTGGCCTCTCGAGGAGTTGGAACCCGAAGCGAGTGCGCCCGTGACTGCTGAACCGGTCGGGACGAAGTTGGCCGCTGGGCGATCCGCTCTGCCAGGTAATCTGGGCCCAAGCCATGGAGGGTTTTATAAACTAAAGCCAAGACCTTGAATCTGATCCAGGACGCAACGGGTAGCCAATGCAGCCGAGCCAGAACCAGGGTGATGCGGTCATAACGACGCACACCCACCACCAGTCTGGCCGCTGCATTTTGCACCCGCTGCAGTTGCCGGAGGAGAGTCAAGGGCAACCCCATGTAGAGAGCATTGCAATAGTCCAACCTCGAGATCCCCAACGCCTGAACCACTGTTCTCAGGGAGTCCCCGTCTAGATAGGGACGAATCTGGGCGATCTGATGTAGGTGGAAAAATGCAGTCCTAGACACGGCTGCCACCTGGGCTTCCAGGGACAGAGCTGGGTCCAGGATCACACCCAGATTCCGAACCCTCTCCGCCAGCTGGAGGGAAACACCCTCCAGACTGGGGAGAGGGCCTCCGTAGCCAGACGGGGAACTCCCGAAGAACATCACCTCGGTCTTCTCAGGGTTGAGTTTGAGCCTGTTGGCCCTGGACCAAGTCAGAACCGCCTCCAGACACTGGTCGAGGGACTGGACAGCTTCCATTGCAGAGGTGGAAAAGGAGAGATAGAGCTGCGTGTCATCAGTGTACTGATGACTGCACACTCCAAATCTCCTAATGACCTCAGCCAGCGGCCTTACATAGATGTTAAACAGCATGGGGGAGAGAGACGAGCCCTGCGGAACCCCACAAGGGAGTATCCACGGGGCCGACAACTCCCTGCCATGCTGCACATACTGGGACCGATCCTGAAGGAAGGACCGGAGCCAACTGCGAACAGTGCCCCCGAACCCCACCTCCAGTAAGATACCGTGGTCGACGGTATCGAAGGCCGCTGACAAATCCAGGAGGACCAACAGGGTAGAGCAACCCCTGTCAGCCGCCCGGATTAGGTCATCTTGCAGCGCGACCAGAGCTGTCTCGGTACCCCGGCCAGGCCTGAAGCCAGACTGGCAAGGATCAAGGCACCGCTGTTCCTCCAGAAATGATTGAATCCGCACCGCAGCCACCCTCTCGATGACCTTGCCCATGAAGAGGACATTGGCGATCGGACGATAGTTGGCCAAATTGTTCGAAGCCAGGCCCGGTTTTTTCAAAATGGGCTTAACCACCGTCTCCTTCAGACGAGAGGGAAAAAAACCCTCGCTAAAGGAGGCGGTGGCGATGGCAGTGGCCCACTCGGGCATACTCGCTCCGGTAGATTTGATAAGCCAAGATGGGCAAGGGTCGAAGGGGGTGGTCGCAGGACGGCAGTGGGCAATAGCCCTGGAGGCTTCCAAAGGGGAAACAGGCCCAAACTCAACCAGTTGAGGAGAGCGGGGGGTGAAGGAGCTGGGGATGGCGAGGGAGGGCTAGTACTACTGGATTCAAAGCCGGCACGGATGGCCTCTATTTTAGATCTAAAAAAGACTGCGAAGTTCTTGCTACTGAAATCAGTAGGAGGAGGCCTGGCCAGACTAGGATTGGTGAGGTCTCGAACCACCCGGAAGAGTTGTGCCTGACAGTTTGAGGCCTCACCAATTCTCAGGGAGTAGAAAGATCTTTTAGCCACCCTGATCGCTCTCGAGTAGCGCCTAGTCTGGGTAACAACAGCAGTCTTATTACTCGCTGTCCGGCTCTGTCTCCAGATGCTCTCCAGTCTCCCCCGTTCCTGCTTCATCGCTCTTAACTCCACCGTGAACCACGGCGAAGTACGAGCTCGGCCACGGAGGAGACGCTTGGGGGCGATTCGGTCGACGATGCCGGCAGCTGACTCGAACTATTGGTTCGCCAAGGCCTCGGCCGAATCGTCAGCCAGGCCACCAGGAAGCTCCCCGAAGGCTTCCCGGAACCGAACTGGGTCCAGGAGTCTTCGGGGGCGGGCCCAGACTAAGGGTCGTTGGTCCCCGCGGGGAGGGGCCGTCACTGCCAGGGAAAAGGACAACAGGTAGTGGTCTGACCATGACACAGGTAAGGGGAGAATGTCCCCTACCTCCAGACTAGTATCCCCCGACATGGAGGTAAATACCAGATCCAGGGTATGCCCACTCTTGTGGGTAGGGCAAGAAACATGCTGGGATAGACTCATGGACGTCATGGTTTCCATGAATTCCAGAGCTACGCAGGCAAGCCCACTGTCAACATGCACGTTGACGTCCCCGACGACCAACAGCTGTGGGGACCTCAACAGCGCAGCGGCGATGAACTCCGCGAGCTCTGGTAGGGATTGTGCTGGGTTGCGGGGAGCACGGTAACCCAGCACAATGCCAAATCTATCCCGCTGTCCTACCAACAGGTGGAGGCATTCTAACCCCGGGATCTCCAATGTCGAGGCCCTGGTCACTAGAAGCGATTCCCTGTAAACAACGGCGACTCCTCCCCCCTTCTGACCCTCCAACCTGCCCACTCCCTGGACCAGAAACCCAGGCGGGCACAGCTGGGCGAGGGAAGCCCCCCCCCCGAGCCCACCGAGGTCTCTGTAATACAGGCCAGGTCGGCCCTGCCATCCAAGATGGTATCATAGATGACGGCGGTCTTATTATGGACCGACCTGGCATTAAGGAGAAGACAAGACAGGTTGGAGGCGTTGGTGGGATGGCTCCCGGTCACGTGGCAGTGAGTCAGGGGGTCAGAATGTGGGACAGGCGTGAGTTGTCTGACCCTAGTTCTTCTCAACCTACTAACCCTCTGACCCCTAGCGTAACGTCCACGCCCCAACACGGTTAGTATATGAGTCCCTGCCAACATGGTGACCTAGGGGGAAAAAAACCAAGGTTAAATAAAAAGGATAACAGTGACTCAACAAGGAATCAAGCAAGCAACTACAAAGTGGTAATACAATAATAAGACAACATAAGTAGGCAGCTGCCAGGGAATGATATAACACACCTGAAGATAAAGGAGAAGCTGATACAGGTGATTCAAATCAGCAGATTACTGTGAAGGACACATCTAATCAGCTAAGCCTGGCAGGCACTAGAAATTATACAATTATACAATACCAAAAAATAAAATAACCTACAACAACAAAGTAGATAACAAACAAAGTAACCGCAATAATAAAATAAATTAGAATAAAATAAAATAAAATAGAACTGCAAAATAAATAAAATAAAAGGAGCCCATGGCCAGGGCAGAGGTGGAAAACACTAGGGGGAAAAGGACGGGGGGGAAAGGGGGGCAGATGGAAAATGGAGGAAGAGAGAACCCCAAGGGCAGCAGACTAGGGGGGGCTAGGGCACGTTAAGATGGAAAGAGGGCATACATTGGAGGAAAATGGGACACCAAATCCTCCTCCCATCCAGACCCAGTCCCCCGACACAGGAAATCCCATATGCGAGGGGCAGGGAGGAAAACCGGTGGCCGGGACCATTCGAGCCCTGGGGGCGAACTTCCCCACTCTGGCCACTCCGAGCAGCAGTGGCCGACCTGCCACCTGAGACCAATGCCGACAATAGGGAACATGGGCAGGGGGGAGCAGCTGGAAAGGGCTCTCAACGATAGCCAGCGGCGCGCCGGCGGCCGATCCGCCGCCCGAGCAGCCAAACCGAACGGTCTGCAGCGGCCAAACCGCTGCCCGAGCTCTGGGGCCGACCACTGGTCGAAACTGGCAGCCGGTCCGGCGAACTGATCACCGACGGCCAAAACCGCCGCCCGAGCTCCAAGCCGGCTCCAAGCGGATCAAAACTGTCAATAAGGCAGGGCGAGGAGGGAAGCCGCCAACAGGGCAAACAACAAGCAGAGCGCCAGCACACCATTCGGGACCCTGCATCCCAACGTCCCAACGACCAAGCTGCATGATGGAAAACAGGCAGGCTGACATAAGTCCGATGCTCAGCTGTCCCAGAAGGGAGCCCAGGTAGCGGCTGCGGACTGCAGATCTTCGGGTCCTCAAAGACAGCCAGAGAAGGTGAACCACAGTAAGCTCTGGGACCCCGCTCACGGTGCATGCTGGTGGTCGAGCAGCAGTCGAGCAGCAGTTGAAGTAGGGGCTTCGATCACAAATCAGGTGGAAGACGCAGGAGGGGAGGGATGCTCAGCAGGACCGATCCATGGTGGGTGCGGTGGGGCCAGTTGTTAGCGTCTCGGATTACTGGCAGATGTTCAGCCTCCCATTTCAGCCACTCAAGCACTTAAGCACCTCAGTCGTCCTGTTGAGCCCCTTTAATCCCCCTCGGGGGTCCCCGGTAATCAGCCCTGGCCAGGACCGAAAAAAATTAAACAAAAACATCTCAAAAGGCAGCGCTACACAAGAAAAACGTGAAAGCACAAGGGTGCGGTAAGAATGAGAGCTGCTGCCAGCCACCATCTTGCCACTGTGTCTGAACATGGCTGAAAATCCAAGAGAGAATTTCAATTGTATTATCATCTGCCCTCATATGTTGTCTCAGTAACAGATTATTGTTTGAATCACTTTGGGGGAACAAAATGTGGTCATATTGAAAGGAAGCTTGGCTCATCTGATGATTTAGATCCCTCTGCTTATGAGTTGAGGGAGAGGTAAAAGGTGCTGGGGTTGAGCCAAGCTCACAATTGGAAAAATTTAAGAGTTCAGCTTTGCACATGGCTAAATTATTATCCCCAAGTCAGTATCGCTGGAACCAGCCCCAATTATCCTTTATATAATGTCTCTGCCACCAATAAGGAGGAGTTTCAGTAATTTGGTTGTTGAAGGTGTCCTGAGCTTCTCTGAGTTTTGTTCCATTTTGTGTGTTTTGGTTTACTCCACACATTCTTCTTCCTTCTAGGATTTGGGACAGTGGGTCTAGGTCTGATCAAAACTGGGATAGGCTTATTCATATAGGTGTCCAGCTTTGTAGATTCTTGGGAGGCTCCTATCAATTCAGAATTCTTCCTTAATGCAGACTGTTGTCGTTGAGCCTTTTCCTGTAAGTCTTGCTCCTTTGGGTGACTACCTCCCTCTTGCTTCTGGACATGGCTGGCAGGTGAAGGCATCTCTTCTACTGCTGTCCCCGACACTGGCGAGTGTCCCCACTGTCTTCCTTTTAGCATTAACTTCTTATGATGTGAACTGGATTTACCCTGTTTGGATCTCTTAGGATGATCTCTGGGCTCTAGCCATTTGAATAAAGGTTTTGAAGTCCATCCTCCTGTTCCCCTTGGCATAATGCTTGCTATCTATTTTGCTTCTGTGTTTCCTTTTTTCCATCGTTGACAGGGGTAGCTTCTTTTGTGAGGGATCTTTCTTCTTGTCTTTTGTTCTTAGCCCTCCATCATGCATCTCCACAGTTCTTTGTGTGGGACCCTTTACCTCAATGAGGATGGAGCTGGTATAACTGGCAGCATCCCCTTCCGTGTCAACAATGGGTGGGATCAGGGTTTGGTTGATGGACCAGCACACAAAAGCAGCTCTTCCATATTTAACCCTGTGATTTTGTTGATAGTTTCAGGGGATAAGTTGTAGAATTCCACTTCATCTGTTGGAGGCAGGTGGTCAACAACATTCTCCCTTTGCCCTGTACTCTGGGTCGTCAATTCAGGTGATTTTTTGGCTTCTAGCAAGCATCCAAGCATAGTCACATTAAGCTCTTTAATGTCCTTTAGTAGATCTCTAATTTCATCAACAGATTTCTGATTTAATGAGGAGTCATTGTCCCTTGTACAGGAGGGCGTGTCTAGGTTTGTAAATGATGCAGTGCTGTCTTTTTGCAAATTGTTGACCACAATATTCACAATTGGACCCACAGGGGAGTATAACGTTTCTATTTTCCTTAGTTCACCAAAATCAGCATTTAAATTATTTTCTAAGTAGCTGCAATCCAGGATTTGATAGTCCTTCATAACACTTTCTGGTAAGTCTATTGACTGTGTTCCATACATCCCAGAAGGGGTCAGTCTGTTTTGATCCACCCTGGTTGTAGCAGGTTCCCCTCTTTTGAGATAATCAGTTATATGGTTTGCTTCATCTTGTTCATTATTCTGCTGTAATCTTTAGCAGCAATCAGAGGCTTATTCTTCCTCATAGATTGCATATGACACCTGAGCAGGGGGGAGGGAGGTGTAACAGGTCCCGAGCTACTCGCCCTGGCTTGCAGGGGAGTGAACAAATGCTCTCTACTACTGGTTTCTCTAAGGTCCGAGATAGGTGTAATGGCTATTGACATGGTCCTCTGAAGCTGAGATAATACTGGAGTAGGGAGGGAGACATCCAGAACTTCCTCCTCTTCACTGGGTGCAGAAGTTATCATTCTGACTAATTTGGTGTCTTCACAATTCTCTCCCCTCTCAGCTATCCTGCTGAAACAGCTGGCCCTAACCTCAGGGTGGAAGCCTCTGTCTTACAGAGCTTTAATTAATCACTGCCAAACAACAACTAATTCTATAACTCTGAGACAGTATCTTGAGCTTCCAGCTTTCTCTCTCACTCACGCAGCACTTCCCGGTCTCTTCTGCGAAAAAAAGCAGCTGTGGTAGTAGAAGGCTGTGGAAATTAGCAGGAGCAGGAGCAGTTATGGAAAACCGGGACTTGAGAGATATAACTCCTCCAGACATTCCTATGTCCAAACACTCTTAACCTTGAGTGAGAGATAACTTCTTAGCAAGATCTTAGGTTGAAGAAAAACTAGATAAGGAAAACTGTGCAAACAGTAGATATCTTAAAAGGGAGAGACAAGCCCAGAGCCCGGGGCAACAGTCAGTTTTTGCGTTCCCCATTGCAAAATATAATCTGGATGGCGGGTGGGAGGGCAGGATCGGGGTGGTGGTGGTAGGCAATTTGGTACCCCCTAATTGCTGCACCCAGGGCACTCCGCCCCCTTGCTCTCCCCAAGCTACGCCCCTGCAGGCAGCCCTCAAATTAAGTCCATAATCGTTGGTAGTCCAGGAGTTAAATAAAGTGAATATTAGGCTGAATCAAGGGCTGTGGTGGGCTAGCAGGTACGATACTGAACAGGTGGTCAGCTTCTTGCCAGCAGTGAATCTCCCTGAATACAGATGGGGAGGATAGGGAATTATACATGTCCATTACCTGCTTGGACTACGGTGGTAGGTCTCCTTAAAAGGTCTCAGGAATGCTAGTTGAAAAGAAGTTGATATGTTATTGATAAAGTTGTAACCCAATTTCCCCCAAACCTGAAGTTGTCTCACCTATTTATTGTGGGGCTTGGGGGTGGGGAGGTAAAATTGTGTATGGGCTGGTTACCTTGTTTTTGTACAAACAGACTAAAATGGAAATGGAAAGGAATAGGCATTGGATTAAGTGAATGTAAGCAAAAGTCGCATGTTTCAGAAACATCCAGTGATTCCAAGATGCAGTATTATACATATCCCATACTAAGGGCAGCATTAGTGATTCATCTGTGCTTTGGTGAAACTGTGTAAACCACTAATGCCATTAATTAAGAAACTTCTGGATGTATTTGTCAGATATTAAGTAGTGAAATACATGTATTAGACAGGATGTTCTATAAATATCTGATATGTATTTAATTGATTTAAAGATGGAGTCTGTAAAAGTGCAAAGTTGCAGTGGCTCAATGTATAGTTTTTTTCTAATGGAGTGCAGATGTTAAGAATGAGCATAATGACTTTTGGCTGATGCAAGGGGATGCAATAGCTATGAGGTAATGCCATTCATGATTGGACAGACACATGTATAAAACTCATGATTGGACAGACACGTGTATAAAACACAAAAATCATTGTTCATTGGGCCTTCTGTGAGTAAGGCACCCACGTTGTTTCTCTGCCACATATTCTGTCATATGTACTGAATACTGTTATGCTATTATGCTGTTGAAATTTGTATAAGTTCTGTGATGCTGTGATATATTTTTGTTCATATGTAATATAGCTGTTGGTTTTAAGAAAAACTCTGTCTCTGGCTAACTATTTATTCAATAAGTATTGCTTCCGCTGGCTGATCAAATAGCACAAAACTCTGACAGTATTCTTGGTTGTACATCAGTTCACGAGATGAGGACACAACCAGGAATATGATTGTATCTCATTAATTAGTAGCAATTTGTCCCGAGTGGTTTCTCTAATGGAGGTTAACTCCGTCCTGTTCTTTGAGTAGTTTATTCAGAACAAAGTAAGGCACCATATTAAAAATGTTCAGATTATCAGAAAATAGAATCAACACTTGGAATTCAAATGAGAGAGAGTACCTCTTACAGCAATGGAGTCACTTTACTTTCTGCCTTATAATGATTTTGAGGTCCTCTTTCTTCCCATTAATTTTGAAAGGAGATCAAAGAAACATTTTGTTAGCTCAGCAAAGTTAGCTGAGAGTGTGTATTGATTTTTAATATTTATCTGGCATTCTTTTTCACCAGGGCAAGATTCTACTGTCCTAGAATCACAGAATCTGAGAATTGTGGAGATCCAATCCATGTCAGTGCAGGACATCCATAACTAATGCATATCTAGAAAATGATTAAAAATGATTTAAATGATTTAAAAGACTCCCAGGCAAGGGAGTCCGAAATCAAATGTTTAGTCATATTTTCTTGTTATGCTTTAATTCTATTGAACTTCAGAAAATGGTTCTCCTCTATCTTCTACACGACAGAACTTCATAGAGTACATTTAAAGAAGATTGTTATCGCATCTGACATTTCCCTCTTCTCCAGGCTCAATATGTCCACCTCAACATGTCCAACATTCATCATAAGGTTTGATTTCTAAACTTTGTACACTTTGTCCACTTTCCTCTGTATATGTTCTATCTTCTTTAAATCCTTTTAAAATAATGGTGTCCAGAACTGGACACAGTATTTCAGCTGATGTCTGACCAAAGCAAAATATGTGTGTGAGGTACTGTCAAATTACTTTTCACTTATGTTGGCCCTTTGAATTCATTATTTCCCAAATGCTATTCAACTCTAATCCTGCTCTTGTAGATTCTTCTCTACTATTCTTCAGAGGTTGCTCCCCCCAAACTCAGTCTGCTTAAATGAGGGTGCACAGATCATAGCTGAATCCTTTTTGTGGCCTTGGAGACACTCCAACCTCATCCTTGCCCATGTGCAGCTTGTAACTATGGGTATCCAGATATTCTGGACTAATATTTCCAAACGTCTTTGGCACTAGCTGTGCTGGCTGGTGTTGCTGGGAGTTGTAGTCAAAGAGCTTCTAGGGATTCAAGGTTGGGAACCACTGCTGTAAAAGATACTTTCCCACAAAGGAGGAAAAGCAAATACCTGTGACCTGGGATTTGGGGGATGGGTTGTCCCATTGGAATAATTAATGGCCGAGTTACTTGCCTGTCACCAGGTAAGAGAATATAAGAAAAAGAGAAGCAGGAGATAGTTATGGACATTCATGGCATTTTTGTCCAGCAGATTTATCACAGTGGGTGACTGAGGGTCCAAACCCAATCTTTGAAAAGTGAAACAGTTAAAGTCATCTCACAGCAAGCAAACAATTTCATTTCTCTCCATAATCAGATTGTTTATATCTGAAATTATTTCCATTTTTCCAAAGCAAAGTCTTCTGCTTATATACCGCCCCATAGTGCTTAATGTTTACAACAACTGTAAACTGCCCAGAGACTACTTGGAGTGGTATGGGGCGGTATATAAGCAGACCACTTTGCTTTAAGCAGTCTCTGGGTGGTTTACAATTTAATTATGCAAGGCTACACATTACCAGTAAAGAAATTAACAAATTTTGTAAACTTCTTCACAAAAAGCAGGCAACCCTCCCTCCTAACCCTTATGCTAGAATGACCTTCCTTCCTTCCTTCCTTCCTTCCTTCCTTCCTTCCTTCCTTCCTTCCTTCCTTCCTTCCTTCCTTCCTTCCTTCCCACAAAAGCTATTTTTTAAATTCCACCATGAACAGCTCAACCACATGGTCCTCCCCCCACCGCCAGTATCATAATCTGAAGAGCTGTAATCCACTCCATCTGCTGTTTGTATGAACGTGGCCTCAGTATGGGCTATTTTGGCAATTCAGATGGTCAACATTGGTGGCTGCTTTAGGAAAGAAATCCCTGCTTGTGCCACACCACCTGAAACAGCTTGCAACAGAGCAGTCTGTAAATTGGCTGTCATTTCTGCATATATTCCTACATTTCTAATGTAAATACATAGACTATTTCAACTGCTGTGCCACCTATGTTATTCCTGTAATGGCTGGTTACGGTTATCCACATAATTTGCCAACATTTGTAATTCTTATAATTCACCAACATTTGTTGTAACGCTACAGCTTATTACTTACCCTATTCAGTGTTACCAAGCAGCCCTGAAACAGGAGCACTGATGGTTTTGTATTCAGATGCAAGCAAGATAAACAGTTAAGTCTCTTGTCAGAAGAAACTCTGAAATAATATATTAAAAGCTTTTTATATTTGTGATAAAACCTATCCTGCAGTAAATGTGATGCAACTTAAATATTTAAGGACTGCCATATCAAAAGAAATAGAACATATTACTACAGTCCTATAATGTAAATAATTTACAATTTAATAGAGCAGACAAGTCTTCACAGATAAAGACAAGTAATGCTTCTGAACATTGTGTACTGTGATGTCATATATATATTCATCCAAAAGTACAGGCAGGAGAGACACTGTTTCAACTACAGATGTGAAGGGTGAAATTCCATTGGCATTTGTGCAAGGGTAACATAAATTGCTGTAGCTAAGAGACAAGGTGCCGTGGCACACATTGGCTGCACATAATAATATAGAAGGAACCTTCCTGAGGAGTGGAGTAGTATTGTGAGTACACTTGGGCACCTTCAAGGAGAGTAGAGACGGACATGAAGAATGCCACTCCCTTTTTTAGGCAATCACCGGCTCAGGCAAGGAGAGAGGGCAGGTCAGCCTGCACTGCTGCCAGTGGCTCGGTGATTGCCTAAAGAGGCGAAGGATGGAATTGAGCTCCTGCCAGTGACCGGTGATCACCCAAGGAGGCAGGGAAAGGAAGTTTGTGGTGCCTATGGAACACCTGTGCAGGCACCATGCTGAACGGCCAAAGTGTGGTTCATTCCCATACCTTGAGTGCAGCCAGCGTCTTCTTCACTTTCAGTATTTCATAGTTTGAACTGTACAATGCTCTGATTTAAATAACTAACTAAATAAATACATAAATACTGTACATAAAGTGTATTTTCTCACCTAAAGAAGACTCCGAGCAGGGAAATGGCATTCCTTTAAAGTACACCTTCCAGAATCCACCATCTCATCGATGGCCATGCCTGAATGATGCTATGAGCTAATCCATTCTGAGTTTTTGAAGCTTAGCTCCAGATCATAAGCAACTGTTTTGCCCAGAAACCACTTGATTAAGCAGAGTATGTTTTGTACCATCCTGTCCTGCCCTGAGGTCATTTTCTGTCATACACAGGTGGTGTAGACCTCTTAATCATACCCTAGAAATGTATTGTTGCTGTTGTTTTCCTGTTGTTTTCACCAGCTGCTGCTGTAGATTGGAGGAGAGGGTGGGAATGGCAAGTGCGGAAAGCAACTGATGTCTCCCCTTGTTTGCTGATGAGATGGGAGGTGGAACGTGTATTGCTCTTTGTATTGAAATGTGGCTCACATGCTCCAGAGTTGCTGAAACGGAACGTTGTCTCAAGTTTTATGCTGCCATATAAATGTCACGGCCAAAGCTGAGAGATCCATTTTTCCTCTAACCAAAGAACACCGGCCTTACAATGATGGAGTATTGCCATGGATTTATGAACAGGGTGGCTTCTGGCATCCGATCCAAAGACATCTGGAAGAGTACTTTTCATGACAACTATTGCAGCTGTGCTTTGTACTCAGCATGGAGATTTACCCCAGCTTTGTTCCATATGGGTAAATATGAGTTTTCACCATCTAAATAAAGCTGGCATGAAAGTGCTCTCCAAAAATGCTATTGAGTTCACATCTCACATCAAAACATGGTAAGTATTGAATGGAGAGGAAAAAGTGCATGTTTAAAACATGGGCATTCATAGGTATTTGCACCCTCTAAAAGGCACCAATTTTACGGAGGACTGATCTGTTCAATACTTAATGTCACCATGCCGAATTACTGCAACCACATTACCATTGACATTGAAAATCTCACTAGCATTTTTCTAAATCAGAGAAACCTCTTTCATCTCAAGACCATGATCAAGGTACCATTACCTCTTGAATAGCGATGTGGGAGACCTTTATATATGTCATATTGGCTTGACTTGGAACTGCTTAGAAGTCCAAATTGGAAGGCACATGGGGTTGCACAGAATTAGGATTGCCATGTTTCTCTCCCTGTCTCTCTTTTGGGTGGCTTGTCATCAACTTTAAAACCTTGATGGCAAGCAGTTACAACATAGTCTTTGCAATTATGGGAACTGATGCACCTGTTGTACAAACAAGCAAAAATTTACAAAACTTTTGTAAAAGAAATCAATTCACAAAATGAAGACAAAAACAATTGCAGAGGAACAGGGATTATGGTATCTCTTGAGACTCATGTGTAGAGGTGGGCATGAAACAGAAAACCCATGGTTCGGGTTTGTCTGCTTTGGGCCCACCCTCGGTTTGGTTTGGTTTGGGTTCATACAATTTTTTTAAAAAAATTTGTACAAACCCGAACCAATCCGAACTGATTCAGGTCCGACTTACTGGGCGGTGACGGCGGCGGGCTTTTTGAGTCTCTGGCTTGGGGCCACCGCCTCGTTTGTTTGTTTTTTGTTTCTTGAATTTGGAGCACCGACCTGGCCACCCCTGGGGCCAGGTTGGTGCTCCTTTTTATTTTATTTTATTTTACTTTTTTAAAGTGCCGATCACGCAGCTCCTGGGGCCTGGTTTGCAGAGTTTTTATTTATTTTTCTTGAATTTATTGTGCCGACCATGCAGCTCCGGGCCAGGTTGGCACTTTTTTAATTTTTTATTTTTTTTAAAGTCCCCATGCCAGGGCTTCTCCCCCCCCACACACACACAGCTGAGAGGCACTTGCTTCCTAGGGCCCAGGGACAGGAGTTCCAGCAGAAGAGAACGGGAACTCCTGGAGGACTCCACTCGTCAGACAAGGTAAGTGCCAGGAACAAAAAAAGAAGTGAGCAAAATGGTAATTTCCATTTTGCTTTGTTTCAGTTTTCTTTGATGGGTTGGTTCGTTATTAGTTTTGTTTGCTAATGAAATGAATAACGAATAACAAAATGAATTAAAAATTTGTTTCATGCCCATCCCTACTCATGAGGTCATAAGAAGGGAATATGACCGTATTAGGACAGGGGTTATGCCCAGATTTGTGCAGACATAACTTGCACATGTATGCACATGGATATTTGAATTCATGTACCTGCAAGGTTGGCTGTCTCTTATCTCCAATCCCTGTACAATAGATGTAGTGAAATTGTGGCCCGAGGGCCTTATAAAAGCCCCCAGCACCCTTAGGCCCTTTGGTTCTCCCACCCTCAAAGATGATGATGATGATGATGATGATGATGATGATGATGATGATGATGATGATGATGATGATGATGATGATGATGATGATGATGATGATATTACTTAGCAAGTCTTCCTTCGGGGTAGAGGGTATTTTTAAAAAACATTTTGTAACCACATACAGTACCTACTTCATCTATTTATTATTTATTTTATTTATATAGCTTGTATGCCGCCCACTACCCAAGGTCTCTGGGCAGCTCACAATCAAAATAGACAATTAAAACATCAAATTTACAATAAAATTAGAACAATAAAAACATATAAATACAACAAATAAAAACACAACACTAAAATTGCCATCAGGACCCACAATCATCAGTTAAAAAACTTCTGGAAAAGGAAGGTTTTTACCTGGCGCCAAAATGTTATCAACGTTGGCACCAGGCGGGTCTCACTTGGGAGGGCATTCCATAGTCTGGGGGCATTTGCTGAAAAGGCCCTATACCTGCAAGCTATCCCTTTCACCTCCTTGAGGGATGGCTCTTTCAGGAGGGTTCCCTGACACGATCTTAATTGGGGGGTAGGTTCATATAGAAGGAGGCGGTCCTTCAGGTATCTAGGTAATTCTGTTGTTGTTGATAGGGATGGGCTCTTTATTAAAAACGAAATGCTGTTTTGTTATTTTCTAAGCTTATGAAACCTTAGAAAATGAAATGAAATGAAACAGCAAACAGTGTGTCATCAAGAAATAAAATGAAACCCATTTGTTAAATTTTGGAAATGAAACTATTGGTCCTAGTCTCTTGATCCAGCCGTCTTCAGAACAAAAGGTTTATATTTAAACTGACTGATTTGTTTTCCTTTCAGTCCGTGCCTCAGCTGTTGATATAGCTTATCTCCAGTCCTGATCTGCCTGAAGCTAGCTAGGAGCTGAGCTGTTTGCTTCACTGGCAGTGTCTGCAAGTTGATTTAAACCAATGGTTTTCCTTTCCTGATTAATGCAACAGCCCCCCCCCCATTTTGCTTTCCTGATTAAGTAGGACTGTGGAAGTTATTTTTAAAAACATTTTCCTTCCTTCCCTTGACACATCGCCAATCTGATGTTGAGCTTATCTCTCCGATCTCTCAGCGTAGCAGCTAGTCATTAGGTTTCTAGCTTGTTTAAATAGGATTCTTTGCTTGAATGCAAATTGATTGGAAGATTTGAGGGTCTTGGATTTAGGGAAATGGGCTCCCTGTTAAATAAAAAAAAAGGAAATCTCCCCATTATTTATAGCCTCATGAAGCATTTCGTTTCAGTTTGTTTTGTGACATTCTTTTAAAAAAATCCATTATTAACGAAATGAAACAAAATGAATATTGGAAAAAACAAAACACAAAAACTATATTTTGTTTTGTGCCTTCTCTAGTTATTGTTAAATTGTCCTCTGGAATGCTTACATATATAATATTTTTGGGATGAGGATTCTGGACTTGTGTTGACCCTGCAATGTCCAGTGCCAGGGTTGATGTTTTCTTATTAACTCAAAACCCTAGAATTCTCCAGTCTTACCCAGGCAGAATTCTGTGACTGCCAGGCCATAAACACATACCTGTAAGCACCTTCTTTTCACTCACCTGGACAAGGCCGAAGCCTCTTTCAAGGTTTTGACTAACCCTCCATTTCCTACTCCAATGAGTCTCAAAAGAAAGTTGCCCCATAATTTCCTAGAGTGGTTTCTTCAGGAAATCCCCTGTATACAACATAAACAGCAAAAATGCTAACACCCCCCCCCCTGGAAATCTATTGCATGTGTTTCTTGGTGGGAATGCCCAGAATTCTGTCTGGAGAATTTGTGGAAATTCTGGAGTTTGGAGTCCAAAAATACCAGACAATGAAGCAAACCAAAAGCATGAATGACACACCCCTAGTGGCCTGGTGAATTAATTAACCCCAGCACAAAGTACTTATAGGTATCAGGGCCACAACTAGAGGTGGTGCAGGGGAGGCATGTGCCCCAGGTTTCATGCTGGGAGGAGGCACCAGACTGCTGCTCTGAACTCCCCCTGCTGGGTGGACATGGTATCCATGTTTGCCCCAGGTGACACAGACTGTAGTTGTAGCCCTGATAGGAATTACCTAAAAGCTCCATGATCAGGTTATCTCTGGCTTTGATCTGAGCCCCTTGAATTGAAGCATGGGAAGAATGCTTTGAGAACAATACCTCCTGTTCATTTATTGGAGTTTCTGAATTATGCGGAAAGGCAATATCATATTTTACCTGAGATGCCCTGCATGGCACAAGGGCTCCGCTATGCAGATTAGCACAGCTTTGCATGGAACCAGAGCTCCTATGTACCGTTTGTTTAATGAAGAGCAATGCCATCTACCACAACCATTAATATAACAAATCTAAAACATATCCCAAGGTTAATGGAAATGAATTACGCTACATTTGACTGAGGAATGAGAAACAGCTATGCCTGATTGGGATAGGAATTCAGTAAAATTGGATTGTTCATTTCCCATTTTTATCAGCCACATTTTGTAACAGTTAAAATGAAATAACTTTTGGATTACTTGAATGTCGAACTGTGTGCTTCCCCACCCGCAGAAAGCACAACTTTGCCCTTGAAATTCCCAAATGTTCTTTAACATTGCAGAGTTTGAGAATGCAAAAGGCCCCGAGAACAGCTTTACTTTTTTTTGAAGTGTTGTTGCATTTTAGTGTGTTCTCTTTAATTCACACTGACCTTTGTACACGTTAGTCAGAACCCTACTGTATATTTTGTTGGAGGTTGTACAGTCTCTCATGCTCCCCAGAGAAGGTGCGACTGGGAGGAAATTTGTTTAGGCTAGGGTGACAATCTATCTTGTTTGTGCTGTGACCCACAATTCCACACACCCATCCCTTTATTTTCTTCCTTCCTCTGGCTGTACCCCTCTTTTATCTTTTGCTGTCAAGCTCCTTGGTTACAGAAGCATTCCAACCATCTTTCATTTTGCCCTGCTTTTTAATGTGTTTGGGAATGCAGAAGACTTAAGTATTATATTAATGCAATGCCTCATGGCTGATACAGCAGAGAACAACACAGTATAATTTCTATTTAATTTAATCCTATATAATTCCTGTTTCTCCAGGACTCTTTGACACTTTTTGTTAGCCTCTTACTGCAATGCATGCATCATAAATAGGGATGGGCACAAAATGGAAAAACAATGTTTCATTTCGTTTCATTTTGTGCTCACTCCCATTTTGTTTCAGTTCGTTTCTTATGAAAATTTAAAAAAAAACAAACGAAATGAAATGAAACAAACAAAATGGCTCCCCTGGATTTGGTGTCTGGGACTCTGGAAGCCATTTTAAAAAGGCTCCTGCTGAGCTGTTATCAGCTGGACCTCTTTAAAACTGGCTCAGTTGGCAACAGGGGGATCCCCTGGTACCAACTGGGCCAAGTTTAAAAGGGTCTAGCGATTGACAGCTCAGCAGGAGCCCTCTGAAAATTGTTGGGAGGGCAGCTCCAGCGATCACACTGCACTCCCAAGCATTTTCAGAAGGCTTCTGTGGAGCTGTCAATGGCTGGAGACCCTCTGGTACTGACTGGCCAGGTTTAAAGGGATCCAGCCATTGACAGAGCGGCAGGAGCCCTCAGAAAATGGAGGAACAAAACAGCTCATTTCAATGCAAAAACGGCCGTTTCGTTTCATCTATAACGAAATGCTGCTTCCTTGTTTCATTTCATTTCATTTTGTTATATAATGAAACGATGAAACAGTATTTCATTTTTTGTTTCCTGCCCATCCCTAATGATAAATCTCAATAGAAGCACCTTTTAAAAGTTTAGGAGCCAAATAATATATTAATAATGTGGAAATATATGAAACACTAAAAGAACCAAGGAACAGAATGGACATAAAGCACCCATTCAAAGGCAGTGCCTGGAGCAACAGGGCAGGGAAGGTGCTGTTTTAAAGGGGACAGAAAAAAAATTAAATTCTGTGTCTGCAGAGTCAAAATCTGATGTGACAGGTTGGTTCTTGAAGTTCACAGTCTCCATACTGCAGGATCCTGCAACTTGACAATCTATCTCACCAAGGTGATTTTGGAGATATGTAGAGTGCTGAAACTGTTGGCTGCAAAGTCGGCTGCTTGGCAGTTGGAATCCTGGGTGCCATGCAGTGGAGCGAGCTCCTGCTGTTAACCCCAGCTCCTGTCAACCTAGCAGTTTGAAAGCATATAAATCCAAGCAGATAAATAGGTACCACCTTAAAAAGTGGGAGGGTAAACAGTGATCCATGTGCAGAAGTGTGTTCAGCCATGTCACCCACATGGCCACAAACTTGGACAACACTGGCGTCTGGCTTGAAAATGGAGATGAGCACCACCCCTAGAGTCAGACAGGACTAGCATTCATGTGGGGGGGGGCTTTACCTTTACCTTTATTCACACCCACTGCTCTGCAACACCCAGCCTCGTAAATAATCCAGCAGGAGCCCAAAGGATTGCCTGGTGTGGATGTTTTAATTGTCCAATCAAGATAAAACTGATTCCTAATTTTATTTGGGGATGGGGGTTTGTGAGTTTTGGAAATTCCTTTTTAACATGGCTACTAGCCATGGTGGCTGAAAGATTATGGGAACCCTGCTGCTACATTATTATTATTATTATTATTATTATTATTATTATTATTATTATTATTATTATTATTATTATTATTATTATTATTATTATTATTAAAAACCAAGTCTTTTCCTTGTTGTATAAGTATTTCTCTCCTCCCCACAGGCCCAAATTCCTTTTTTATGGCAGCAGATGTTTTAATTACTATATTTTTAACACAGTGACACCCTTTCGAGGTCAGTAAAATGAGTACCCAGGTTGTTAGGGGGGGTGTAGCCTGCATACTGTAATTAAAACTGTAAACAGCCCAGAGACTACTTGAAGTGGTATGGGGTGGTATATAACCAGAACACTTTTCTTTCCTTCTCAAACACTGTGAATTTTTTGGCTTAGTTAGAATGAACCTTGTCTAGATCCTGTTAAATATGCTTTGGGACATGGATTTTTAAGACAAAGATCAACTAAGAATTTTGTAGTAGCTCCTTGCATTTCTTGGGGATAACATGCTCACAATTGTCAGGTACACCCAAATCACTCATTACATTTTCTGCTAGAACACAAGTTCCATGCACAAGGCTTCTATTTGCAGATCACTAAAACAAATGAAGATGTGGAACCAATATGAGTGGATAAAAAGCCATTTCCTATAAAATCTCATTGGGATTTCAGAAGCTATGGAGTCTTCCATCAACACAGATTTATCTTGGAAGGCTCAACAGCATATCTTCCAGTGAATCTTCTCACTTCAGTAGGTCCCAGCACATCTAGTGGTCCTGGGAGATCCCAATTTTTCTCTCTAGCTTCTCTATTTTAATGACTCCTGGGTTGTTTGTCAGAGAGTTGCTGCTATCTTCCCTGGAGATACATCTCGCACTGGCAACAATTGTAATGATACTTCCAACACCTGGTTATTTGAAACTGGACACAGGACTCTCTGCATGAGTTATCACCAAAGCCATCGGTATGGTAATGACTTGCAGTTTTTATGTGTTCAGAAATCACAGCGCCATTATCTGCAGCTGTTAGCAATTACTGTCTTTTGTGTATTCCTGTTTTCGATAGATTGTTGGTACCCCATTTCCCCAAGAGGTTGTGTTACTTATGGTGAGCAATTGCCTAGTGCTTTCCGCCTGACTGCGATGGTGTTTTATTGTTACAGAAAACAAAATTATTGCTGTCCATTTAGAAACGAGTTATAATTTTCATTTGCATCATCTGTTACCAAGAGTCAAATTCACTCACCTGTCATTACTTTTGGGGAAATTGCTCTCCTATGGTTTTAACAGCTGCTACACCCTGTGTGGCATAAGGCACTGGGGGCATTATGTTTGATATATCAATATAATCACATATATTCTCTTAAAATGCCCAGTCCAGAGGCTAAGCAGCAGTGCACCATGCAGCCATATGGCTAATAGCTTCCAGAGATTGATCCCTCTTTCCTTCAACAGCTTCTGAAGCAACCTTATCATACTTGGCCTGAAAGGGCTGTATCTCACAACGAGAATGTGCAGTTAATGAGAAACTCTAGCTTTTATCTTTAATTGGTCATGTGACTAAAGATGTGGGTTCAGAGTTCCCATGTACATTGGATTATTCTCCTCATCTGGAATGTCCCCACTGCCATAACCCGCTTCAAACCCTATGTTACGTGCATGGAAAACGGTGTTATTACAGCAATGTAATTTTTTTTAATTTTCTTGAATTTCAGCATATCACCTTTCTTGTGTCATTCATTATTAAAGCAGCCAGTGTTCCTCTTTAATTTACAACTGGCCACTAGATGCCCCCAAAGTATCTAACTTTGCAAATGTTAGACTTTACCTAGACATTCCACCGATACCTGATGAGAAAGCATCTTTCGTCCACCTCCCCTGTTCAATCGAAGCTAATTCTTAACTTCCATTTTGTTTGATTAGGGAAAAACCTGGATCATATGTGCCCCCCCTGAATTCTGCCCCTGGAAAAATGCACAATTATAAGCAGAGTAAAAAATACCTACCACCACCCTTCAGTTTTAGAAAGCTTGCTTGAACCTGGTTAAGGGGGCCTTACTGGGTTTTTGTTTCTAAAAAAACTCGATGGTCGTGGGAGCACGTCTTTTGGAGTCGGATTTTATGTAAGTAAGAACTGGACCAAATTTGTCATGAGATAGAGCCCTTAGTGGTACATGAGTGGTACCAAGAGAACACATTGAAGACTTGTTAGAAAAGCAGAGCAGTGGATGAGTGTGAAGTGAGACCCTAGCTAACAAGAGGAAAGGATGATGAGGTTATTGGAAAGGACCATGCCCTCTTCATATAGTTTGGTGGTCCCCCCATTTTTAGAAGTCTTTTTTGAAGAATTTGAAGAAATAGTTTTATCCCAAGGACAGAAGAGGTAACACTGAGGATTCAGAAACCTTCTGCACCCAGTTCTCTTTCGCATGATGGAGTAGTTCACATTTGTCAGTATTTGTAGTAGGGTCTGGGATTTTGTAAGTGCAGTCGGATCCCCATAATCTGGTGGGAATTGGTTCCACCACCCCTGCCCCACCCTATGGAACCTGATAATTGCAAATAATAGGGAAATGTTATTATTATAGTAAATGATAAAAGTTGCATGGTTTCTGGCTTCCTCTAGGGGTCATTTCTGGCAATACAAATTGCAAACCCATAACTATATTGTTAGAAATATGCATTTCTGGGATTTGTCTTTTAATATTTTTAATATTTTCAGACTGCAGGCAATGGATATATCAGTCTAATACTTTCACACTGAAATCACGGATATGAGAGACTGATTGTATTGCTTCCAGTATTCGCCTGTCATTTCTCTGCTGTGGCAATCTCTTTTTCTCTTTAATGTATCATATATAAGAACATAAGAACATAAGAACATAAGAAGAGCCATGCTGGATCAGGCCAAAGGCCCATCTAGTCCAGCTTCCTGTATCTCACAGTGGCCCCTCCAGATGCTTTTGGAAGCGCATGAGACTAGATATCTGTCTTCTGATACCGCTCCCCTGCATCTGGCCCTTGAAGTACCCTGGTTTTAAGCCTGGAGATTACACATCTCCATCATGGTTTGTAACCTGTGATGGACTTTTCCTCCAGGAATCTGTCCAATCCCCCTTTAAAGGCATCCAAGCCAGATGCCATGACCACCTCCTGTGGCAGGGAGTTCCATAGACTAACAACGCGCTGGGTGAAAAAATATTTTCTTTTGTCTGTTCTTACTCTCCCAGCCCTCAATTTGAGTGTATGTCCCCTAGTTCTGGTATTTTGTGAGAGGGAGAAGAGCTTCCCTCTATCCACTTTTCTCATGCCCTGCATTATTTTGTACATCTCAATCATATCCCCCCTCAGGCGCCTTTTTTCCAGACTAAAAAGCCCCAAATGTTTTAGCCTTTCCTCATAAGGGAGTTGCCCCAGCCCAGTAATCATTTTAGTCGCTCTCTTCTGCACCTTTTCCAGTTCCACTATGTCTTTCTTGAGATGGGGTGACCAGAATTGTACACAATACTCTAGGTGCGGCCTTACTATTGTTTTGTATAATGGCATTATAATGTTGGCTGTTTTATTTTCAATCCCCTTTTTGATAATTCCTAGCATGGAATTGGCCTTCTTCACCGCTGCCACACATTGGGTGGACACCTTCATGGAGCTGTCTACCAACACACCAAGATCTCTTTCCTGATCTGTCATGGATAACTCAGAGCCCATGAGTTGATAGATAAAGTTTTGATTTTTTGCCCCAATATGCATTACTTTACATTTGGCTACATTAAAACGCATTTGCCATTTCGTAGCAAATGCTACAAAAATATATATCTAAGGCAAGTTTATGTTCTAAATAATATGTGGCATTTCACAGCTTTGCAATTTAATTTGTAATAATAACATCAGAATACTTGTCCCGTCAGGGACAAAATGCAGCAGAAGAAATTTTCTGAATTCTACAAAGCTTTATTCCAATCACCATTCATGGTGAGAACAACACAAGAACCCCCTTAAATGATGCCTACGTCTTAGGAACAAGACTCAGAAGTATTTAAATTTACAGGCTGTTAACTGCAATATCAAAATACTATAATACCAGCACAATAATAGGCATTGAGATGAACCTAACAGATAGAAATTGTTTTAGGGATGATGTAATTAGGGAACTGAATGAAAAAGCATGAAAAATGATATGGAATAGTCAAGTAAAAAAAATATAGTTTTTAAAGGAAAAAATCTTGACAGCTATAAAATGGAGGACTCAATTAGCTCTCCTCAGACTGATGGAGTTGTTTGGATGAACAGTGAAATGTTTCAATCTCTCAAGAAAAGAAGTCATGTTGCCACAATTCAGCTTCAAGATAAACTCACCTGGATGACTGAGAATCTTCACAGACAACTTGACAATAGATGCAGGTGTATAACTACCCCTTTCCTTCTTAGTCAAGATAATTTCAAATTATCCAAAAATGATAAGCATAAAATGAATGAGATATAGGCTGGCTGCATGTTGCTCACCCTTTCTTCATATTCTCATAGCAGATGATACAAAGCTTTAAAGTAACTAGTCACAAGTAGACATGGGCAAGACCAGAAAAAATGACGTTTTGAGTTTTCGTTTGTCAGAACGGGTCCGTTTCGGGTCGTTTCTGTTTTTCGCGAAATTTTTCAAAAATTTGTCATTTCATTTGTTTGTCATTTCTACCGCAATTTAGCGTGATTTGACTTCCCAGAGCATGGGGGCGTCCCAGTGCACACCTCCTCCCAGTTGAACCTCCCCCTTTACCCAATATCAGAAAAAAAATCCTCACAAACAGCCAGAGGGGGAAAAAAAAAGAATAAACTGCTATTCCCTTCAGCAGACAAAGCTGCGAGAATCAAAGAAATTATTTTCTAAATTCAATTCCCTCCCTCCCTGCCTAACTTAAATCTAAAGCCTCCAGCCTCCCTCCAATCAGCCAGCAGCAGCCAGCCACACAGCCCTCCACCCTCCACATCCAAGACCCGACTGCGACTTCTGGAAGGTGCCTCAGCTTTTTATGCCCTCTGGCACATCCAGAAGTGTCAGTCAAAACCTGGCCATGCCACTGGTGGAATGGTTCAAAAAAATTGCATGGTCCCATCCCATGCCCAGCCCAAATGGGCAGGTCTAAAAAAATAAAAAATAAAATATAATAAAATAAAATCAATGCAACATTTTATTGCTATAAAAAACCCACTGCTGCTACTATGAAAACTCAGGCATTTAAAATAAATAAATTTCACACATTTCTGTGGTGATTTGGTGTGCTTGTTGACCACGATTTCTAAAGAAAAATTGCGGTCGCCATTTTGGATCCCCCCCACCGCATGGCATGCGAGAGTCGACGAGGATGACACCCCCCCCCGCCTGGTGCAAGCAGCCCAGGACAGGAGAGGGGGGGGGAGGCTGGGGACCCCCCCCAGAAACCACCCCTCTGGTAGGTGTCCTCAGGCAGGCATATTTTCACCTGCTTTTTTGGCTGGGAGTCGGTTTTTTTTTTAACCTTTTAAAACTTTTTTTCTGTGCTGCTTGGCATCGCGCGATCGCCGCGATTGACGTGATGCCATTAACGACAAGGAAAACCCAACCCATTTTTTCTTTTTTCGGGTCAGGTTCGAGCTGGAGCGGCGTAATTATCGTTACCATTTCTGTTACGTAACGGAAACAATAACCAAAAATGGAAACGACAATTTTGCCGCTCTGTGCCCATGTCTAGTCACAAGTGATGGCTAATCCCAATTAATTACATAAATAATATACAGTGGTACCTCGATTTACGAATTTAATCTGTTCCAAAGGCATGCTCTTAAGTCAAACTACTCTTAAGTCGGGGTACCTATCTAAAAAATTGAAAAAATAAGTTTAAAAAAAACCCCAAAATAAAAAAAAATGTAAGTCGAGCAGACCATATCTAAAATTTGTAAGGCAGCAGTTAAAATGCCAACAGTTTTCTGCTCTTAAGTCAAATTGCTCTTAAACCGAGCTGCTCTTAAGCCAGGGTACCACTGTACTGTAAAAAAAAAAGCAAAGGAGAGCAAAGTGTTCTGCTAATAAATAAATAGTTTTAATCTCTGTTTATTGTTTGTTTCCTACTGTTGTACACCACCCAGAGTTCCGTCTGGAAGACGGGTGGTATATAAGCTTAAATAATAAATTAATAAATTAATTAATATACCATCCCATAGTCCTGAAAGCACTCTTTGGGCAGTTTGCAATTTATTTATGCAGGCTGCACATTGCCCCCCCCCCAGTGAGGTATGTACTCATTTTACTGACTTAGGAAGTATAGAAGACTAAGTCAGCCATGAGCCAGCTAAGTGGGATTGAACCCCAACTCTTGAGCAGTTATAGCTGCAGTACAGCCATTTAACCACTGTACCACAAGGCTCTTCTAAGTTGTCTTTGAATGGAAATTCAATAAGCGATATTGTAGTTTTATTTCTCTGTATTTTGTGCTTCGTTTTGGGCATGGGGTAGCAATATAACCAACAAGAGGAGACTGTGATTTGTATCACAGGCCAGCAAATATGATAGCAAAGAAATGCTCTGCAATTTATAACCATAGCAGTAACTGGCTGGTTTTTTTAGTCTTTGAGGCTATTATACTTATACATTTAAAATAATTTTCAAGCTTTCAGTTGAGGCAGCAGAATTCATCAAGTTACCAATGTTGAGGAGGCGGTAAAGTGTGGTAAAGAAATTCCGTAATCTCCTCTGTTTTGTGGAAAATTTAATGGGATCTTATTACAACACTGGGGATTGGAACAACAAAATGCAATAAAAATGTTTAGATTCAGAGACTTCAGCCCTTTGGAGAATTAGACAAGCTTCAAATATGATTGAGTGTTACTGGATTGGATTGTCTCCAAAATGTACCAACCATACAAGGGATTGATAATTATGTGTAGCTAGGAGTCTCTGAGTAGAACTACACATTGGCTGAAATCTTGTTAGATAAAAAGTGGAATTTTAGAGGCGAACTGCTGTAAGGTAAGGAACCCCTGTAGGTGTTACCTATTGAAAAGTGTACAAGGCATACAGCAGATAACATCTAAAGAGATTTTTAGCAGCAATTTGAACCTGAACAGGAACAGAATTGTGGTCATTATATTTGATTACATTATTTAAATTGTACAGAGTATTCCAGTATTGATGGAATAGTATCAAGCATTCTAGTATTGATGTAATGTTATACTGCTCTCAATGTACATAGCCTTTTAATCTCACAGGCTGAGTCAGAAAAGCCCTTTGGATATTTCCTTTTGGACATGCAGTATGGGCCAGGCCGGAAAAACAAAATGGCAGCCAACAGGAGTGAACCCAGAAACCAGCTTGTTTTGTCACTAAATGGCCTGCCTTTTTATGTAACCAAGTCCCTCACTCACCACATTTGTGGCTTTTGGTCCATCATCAGTATTCCTTGCACAGTGATAAATGGAATAAGCAGACTGGATTCATTCTGATTCAGACATGGGATTGTCATACTGTCTGGACGGCAGCCCCCAGAAATTTATTCTGTCTGCAGGCCAAAAACAGTAGTTTAAAAAGAAGCAGTTCTTATCTCCATGGAGGTCTCCAGACCCATTAAATTGGTCTTCCAAAAAGAAGGAAATTGCTATTAGTGGAATCTGGGGATGGAAAGATTCATAAAACTCTCAAAGGAGGTAGTTGAATTGCTATTAGAGATGGGCACGAAACAAAAAAAAATTCGTTCCGTTAATCGTTATTTATTCCATTACATAACAGCATGAATAATGAAGCCCAGAGTAATTTAGGAACGAACAGAACAGAACCAGAACAAATTAGTTCGGTTCGGTTCGGTTCATTCTTCCCTGCTGGCAATGACAGCCTGGCTGTCATTGCCGGTGGGGAGGACTGTCAGAGAGAGCCGCGTTCTTGTCTCGCAAGCGGAGGCGGGACGGGGACTCCCTCTCCAGCGATCTCCACTGCAGGTGCACTCGTGGTGAAGGGTGGTGAGAGGGAGCCATGGTATTGCCTCTGCACGTGGAGGCAGGATCAGATTCGTGGTCCCTTCTGCAGCGATCTCCACCATGGGTGAATGACAGCCAGGCCGGCTCTCATGCACTCGCGGTGGAGGGGGGTGAGAGGGAGCTGTGGTCTTGCCTCCACACGCGGAGGCAGGATCACAGCTCGATCTCCAACCCTGTGGGATGACAGCTGGGCAGCTGTCATCCAACGGTGGAGGAGATCGGATGAGCCTGGGCCGTGGTCTTGCCTCCGCGTGCAGAGACAGGATCATGGCTTGATTTCCTCTGCCCAGGGTGACGGCCGGGCAGCTCTCAACCTGGGCAGAGGAGATTGGCTGAGCCTGGGTCGTGGTGTTGCCTCCACGCATGGAGGCCAGATTGCAGCCCCTCCTGACCATGTTGCCCCCTCTGCACGTAGAGGGGCAAACAGGGGGCGGGTCTCAAAGAGATCTTCCCTGCCCGAGTCATGACAGCACCCAGTGCTGTCATGACCCACGTGGGGGAGTTGAGCCCCCCCTTCACCCCTCTGCATGCAGAGGGGCGAATGGGGGGTCTCAAAGGGATCTTTCCCGCCCGGGTCATGACAGCGTGCAGAGGGGCGAATGGGTGTCTCAGCTTCCCTGCCCCAGATGACAGGGCATCCAGCACTGTCATCTGGTGTGGGGAAGGTGGAGGGCAGCCCCCTCCTCAGCGATCTCCGCCCTGGTGAATGACAGCCCACTGGGCTTCCATGCACTGAGGTGGGGGGCAGCAAGATGGGGCTGCAATCCGGCCTCCATGTGGTCCCCTCTCCAGCGATCTCCATGGCACTCCAGTGGCGCCTGGCCCTGGGAGGGCTCCCCGCGGCTGCGGGATGGCTTTCCCAGGAGGCTTGCCGCTGGCTCCGGTAGTGCCCGGCTCTGGGAGGGCTCCCTGCAGCCGCGGGAATGCTCTCTCAGCCCGCATGCCGCTGGCTCCGGTGGCGCCGGGCCCTGGGAGGGCTCCCTGCAGCTGCAGGATGGCTCTCCCAGGAGGCTTGCTGCCAGCTCCGGAGGCGCCTGGCCCCGGGAGGGCTCCCCGCGGCCGCACCAAAAATCAAAATAACTGAAACAAAGTGGGGCCCGGGTCCCCGAATAACAATAACAGAACGAAGTGGGGACCCAGGGTCTGCATAACGAAAACAAACACCATTTTGGCATTTTGTGCCCAACTCTAATTGTTATTAAGCTCTAAAGAGGAAATTTCTCAAAGAACTACCTATCTTGATAATACTGATTTAGGACTGCAGCTCTCAGGAATGTGCCTCTTGTAATATCTAGCAAATCCAGGAACTGTTATCTACAAGAAACAAAAAAAAAATCCCATGATTATTCTCATTTCTCTCTGTCCTGTAATGAATTTTATGGACATGGAAACACACACAGTCAGGAAACAATCAGATGTTGTCAATAGCTTATTTTATTAGTGGGCCAATTTTTCTGCCCAAAAGACACCTGTAAAGATTAGACCATGGACGTGATTGCTGGAGACTTATAGGCAGAGGCAATGAGAAAACTTTGAGTTCATAGCTAGCCACGGGGTGTAAATAACATCTAATTAACTCTGAACCTGACAGGCGCCGCCCTGAGTGTGTCTAAAGAACTGGGCTCTCTGATCCCACTCAGCTGATCTAGCTGGCCTTTTTGACATCTGCAATCCCTTGTCTCTGAATGATTGTCGCAATTATTAACTCGTCGCCCCAGTATGGTTCTCTCTGGAACTGGAAGGAGGAAGATGAATTCATGGCACAGCCGATTTCCTTTCAATGGATGAAGTAACATGACCTGAAGAAGAACTGTGGGACCCTTCAAACTGCTTGAACTACCTGTAAGTTAAACAAACATGTCTCAATTCCCTGGACATTTTCTGTGCTAGAAACATTGAGATGACCTATTGTGTTGTGCCTGTTCTAGCTCATCACTCAAGGGAACCCTGATTATATCATTAGGAAGTTAGGTCTGAAAAGATGGCAAGAAAGCAAAAAGTTTCAGGAGCAAAGAGAGAAGATACTCGGGGCCAACTTCTGTTAGTGACTAAGCTCACAATTAATTTGTCTGTGTGCACTTAAGAGAAGACTTCATTTCACCTCCACCTCCACCTCTATTGGTAGAGTCGCTTCTGAAAGGATCATAAAACACTCTTTGGGGTTCTTCCTCAAACAACCTAACCTGGTGAATTTGTGTAGAAGTCAGAAATGTTTGGATGAGCCTCATCTTCAGCCGATTAATTTAATAATTGTACCCTCAAATCCCTAGCTGAATAATGAATGGCCATATCACAAACCAAATGAAGATATAAATCCTTGTTTGTGAAGATATATCCAGCTGCCGAGATGCCCTAAGCACATCCAATCTCACCTGATTTTGGAAGCTAAGCAGGATCGGCCCTGGTTAGGACTTGGATGGGAGACCACCAGGGAATAGCAGGTGCTGTAGGCGCCTGGAGGAGGAACTGGCAAGCCACTACAGTATTCCTGCCAAGAAAGCTCCATGGACATGGGGTCACGAAGGATCGGTCACGACTGTAATGACATGACACAACACGTGCGCGCACACACACATCTATCTATCTATCTATCTATCATCTATCTATCTATTTATCTATCCCCCATAGATAATCCTCTGATGCAAATCCTTTGATGCAAATGAAGCAAAATGATGGTGGCTGCTTTGTTGTTTGGACTTTTGAAGAGTAGTGACATTGGCATGATTGCGTCTTTTCAAACAATTAGTTTTATGAGTGTGGTTGCTATGTGTCTACAATCTGCTTTTTCAAAGGAAAGCATGCAACACTTGCATGTATTCAGTTGTGTGCTAATTACAGAGACCAACTGAGGGGTAAAAAAATAAAATAGCCCTTGCCTTGATCTGGACAGGCTTGAAAGCAATAGAATGAAATTCAACAAGCTACTGCATCTATAAAAAAGAAACACCAAATGCACAGTTACAAGATGGGGACTACCTGGCTCAACAATACTAAAACCAAGTAGGATCTTGGAACCGTCACAGATCACAAGCCGAATATGAGCTGGATGTGGCTGCAATGCTGTTTCAGGTTGCGTTCACTGCAGTATGGTCTCCAAATACTGCAAGGTACTAGTTCCCTTCTGATTAGCACTCATTTTGATTTGTGGACACCATACTTCAAGAAGGATCCTGAGAAAGTGGAACTAGAGGAGGGCAAAAATCCCTTATTAGAAGCATTAAAACAAGCATGGTAAGGGGGCTAAAAACCAAGCCCTATGAGGAAAGACTGGACAAACTGTATATATTTAGGCTTGAGAAAAGAAAACTGGGAGAAGATATGATTGCATGTTTCAGTTATTTGACAGGCTTTCATACAGAGGAAGGGCAGGACCTGTTCCTGATCACCCCAGAGCGCAGGACATGCATGAATAGGCTCAAGTTATGAGAAACCAGATTTTGGCGAACTATATAAGGAAAAATGGCACAATTTCACAATTAATTTAATTTAATTTAATTTAATTGTGACTGATTGTGTTGTTTTATTGTCTTGTGATTGCTCGTAGACTGTCTGGTTGGGGGTGGGGCGTTGGTTAGATGCGTAATATTAGAGATAGGCATGGACCAGATAAATGGTGAATCAACTTGGTTCATGGACTTTGACTAAACCACAAATCACAAATTTCTGATCTTTTCCCAGAAGAGACACACATTGGTTAGTCAGCTCATGGCCTTTCATAAACAACAGCCACTAGGTTGTCTTTAACAAACAAAGAAAGAAAAACAAAACAAAAAGCAAAAGAACAGTCTGTTCCTCATGTCCTTTCCACTGCCCCGTTGCCTCCCTACCTTGTCCTGCCATCACTGCTGCCATCTTTGAAGACAGTGTCCAGGCTTCCCTTCTGGGAGCTGGGTCTGCCATCTCTGGGCACTTACTCTACCTAGCTATTAGCCTAGAGATGGGAGCATGTGCAGAAGCAACTGGCGGGGAGCTGCCAGGCTGCCTCTTGTGTGTGTGTGGGGGGGAGAGAGCTGGGCTTCCTAAAGGAACAAGAATATTACCTTAGACCATGGTCAGATCTGCGTTTCCTGCATAGTTTCCCATTGGTGAACTGTGCAGTAAAAGATTGTGTGCTAACCAGGAAGAGAAGCAAATTCTGCTCCTGGCCGACCACGCCCCTCAAACAGCAGTTTCAGCAAAGTTTCCTAAACCACTGCCAGGGGCTGGATTTAGAAATTTCGCTCGAAAATGCTTACTTATTTGCTTCTGTCACCATAATAGGACACAGAAAATATGCAGTAAAAAACAGTTTTTGCCATGGAGGCTTGGAAACTGGAGCCGGAAAGTAGGACAAAATGCGTAGTATACAGGTTAGGACTGAAACAGAATACGAAAGTACAACGCAGAGGAGAGGACACCAACTGCTCATTAAAAACCATGTGACCGCCCAGAAAAAAATATGCAAGAAATTTAAATATGCAGAAAACCCAGGTATGACTGCGTCCTTAGTTCTTGGAAGGCTTGCTGAGAAAGAGGCACCATTTGCATGACCCACTGAAGTTTGTTCTTTAGCAGGAAAAAGCACAAGTCAGACTCCATTGCAGACATGCCTAAAGGGTGATCTGCATGACCTAAAAGCCGTCCAACTCACAAATTAGTGACATTGTGAATTAGACAGGTCATTTGGCATGCCAACCTAGACAGTACATAATACCGTGTTCATAATAATGCAGAAACGTGTATATAGCCAGCAGTCTTGCAAGCCTTTTCTTGGGGATTTGAACTGACAACAGGCAACAGAACACACTTAACAGCACTGAATGCCAGCATGAGGGACCAGACCACCAGTTCTTTCAAAGAGTCTGAAAAAGAAGCAAACAAACAGAGGTTAACCCCCTGCTCCCCAGAATATTCAGCTTTAATGCCATGAAATGAACACTATGGGAGCATGCTTCCAAAAAATTACGGAGTCAAGATGAGAATGCCCAGAATGCTCACGTATGAATGAACCTTATAAAGTATTTAGGAATATTCAGCAAGTCAGGCTGCTCTGATGGTTTAGCAGTTCACAATAAGAACAGTGCGCAATAAGAAGTGACAGACAGTACATTTTAATGGGAACACTGCCAAAAAGAAAGGGGGAAGGAGTGTGCTGCCTGGTTTCCCATCAACCTTCCTGATAATTTGGCTTCTGGAATGTTCTGTCTACTGCCTATAACTAGACATGGGATATTTATATTCATCTCTCCCTGGGGGATGAACATGAATATAGGCACCATAAGTGCCTGGGTTGATTGGACCTGCCTCTCAGAACTGAACTGGTCCACCTAGTTCTTGCCCCCAGCATGCATGCCCATCATTTTTTTGTGACATGCCCATTGTGGAAGTAGCTGGGCCAGCATTTTCCCACCTCCCTCAACAGCCAACCACTCTGCAGCGGAGTACAGGGACCCATTATCCTGCTCCCTCGCTGGAATGGTCAGGTGAGCAGGGAAGCAGGGAAGTGGTGGCCAGCTACTTCCACGATTTGTAAGTTCCAAACAATGGCAGCCGCATGCAGCAAGGGGCACGTGATAAATGGACTGGCCAATTCTGGGGGGGGGGGAGGTCCAATCAGCACAGGCACCTGCTGTTGTTGTTGTTCAGTCATTCAGTCGTGTCCGACTCTTCGTGACCCCATGGACCAGAGCCCGCCAGGCCTTCCTATCTTCTACTGCCTCCCAGAGTTTGGTCAAATCCACCGTCCAACCATCTCATTCTCTGCCGTCTTCTTTTCCTTTTGCCTTCAATCTTTCCCAACATCAGGGACTTTTCCAAGGAGTCCTCTCTCCTCATAAGAGTACTGCTGTACCAATATTCATCTTCATCTTCCCTCGGAGACCTACTTGAATATCCCAGATCCACTCATAACCCTTCTAAAGAAGTGGAGTGATTAATTGCTCGCCAGTTCTAAATACCCCATAACTTCCACCTTTTACAAACAGTGAAATGTGCATCTCTTATGGTGTGATATTGGACTTTGGAATGCAACGGTTATAATACCACCATGGTGGCATGTTGAGTGTATTTTTTGAGTTAGTGCCACATGCTGCAGATGTTGATGGGCAAAAGCCGAGGGAGGAGCCAAACAATGCAGATATAAAGGATTCCTTGGCTGTACATCTTGTCTGTCTGTATGTTCAGAGAGACCTCCAGATGCTGTATAATGCATGGCATTTTTTATTGACTGCCTTTTATTTGAAGCATCATAATAATACTTTATAGCTCATATTCATCATAGGCACAAGGATTAGCCTGGCCAGAGTGTTAAGGAACCCTTGAGGTTTAAAGAGTGAGATTAAGGAAGGTATGAAATATATATGACGGAACGAGGAGCGTGCAGATCAAAGGTGGGATCTATCATATTAATACAGATTTCAGAGAGGCATATTAAGGTGTGCTTTGACAAATGCAAAAACAACCTGGAAGAAAGACGGGCAGCTGGACAGAGTGAGCTGGATAAAGATTAGGCTTGGCTTGTTTAAAAAGGCAAACTCTAAAAGGCTATGGGGGGCATTGCCCAAATTCTGCAGTGACCACCTTTTTTCATTTTTTACAACAGCTTTTAATACTGAAAGATCTCTCTTGTACTTTCCTTTTAAAATTTAAAATGGTTTTGAGGTGTGTGAAGAGATCAGTGATGCTCAGAACCCCTAAAGATCACCCCCAGACCTGGTTGAAGGCAAAAATAATATTTTCTGAAACATTTTCTTTAAAAAGTAATCATTCTGTGCTATTGTGTGGTATTGTGTAAGCTGCCTTGGGTCCTTTTTTAGGAAAAAGGTGGGGTAGAAATATTAAAATGTAATAGGTAAAGCTGCTATGTTGCCCACTTCTGTTTTAAATGATAGAATCATAGAAGAGTTGGAAGAGACTTCAAGGGCCATTCAGTCCAACCCCCTGCCATGAATAAACCCCTATAACAGTATTTCCAACAGATGGCCATCCAGCCTCTGCTTAAAAACCTCCAAAGAAGGAGACAACACCACCCTCCATGGTAGCATATTCCACTGTCGAACAGCTCTAACCATCAGGAAGTTCTTCCTAATGTTCAAATGGAATCTCTTTTCCTGTAGTGTGAAACCACTGCCCTGAGTCCTAGTTTCTGAAACCATGGAAAACAAACCTGTCCCCTCTTCAATATGACATCCTTTCCAGTATTTAAACATATCTATCATATCCCCTCTCAGCCTTCTTTTTGTAAGGCTAAAATATTCCCAGCCCCTAAGCCACTCCTCGTAAAACATTTCTTTCAGACCTTCAATCATCTTGGTTGCCCTCCTTTGGACCGTTCAAAGTTGTCAACATCCTTTTTAAATTGAGGTGCACAGAACTGTTGAGGCAACCAAGAATTGCATTGGCTTTCTTGGCTGCCGCATCAAACGGCTGACACATGTTCAATTTGCATTCACCCAGAGTCCCACATCCCTTTCACATGTAGTATTCTCCAACCAGGAGACTGGGTACTTTTTCAAAGTCACTACTAGAGATGAACAAGAACTTCCAGTTCAGCTATTTGTGCTGGTTTTTTTCCTTATCAGCCAAACAGATGTGTGGTGCTTCCCAGCCGTTCGTCCTCTAGCAGGTACTCACTCAGAGGTAGTGCTCAGAGGAGCGGGGACAGGAAGCCAGGGTGTTGCCTCCGAATGGGCATGTGTGAGGGGATGCGGGACTGGGAAGAACTGAATAGCCATTCTGATGGTAAATGAACCTGCACAACCTCTGAACTGGACATTTGTGACCATCTCTGGCTGGTAGAGATGGACACGAAACAAACAATTTTTCATTTCCGTTTTTGTTTTTTTTGTTTCATTATGCAACAAAATGACAAATGAATTTTGTCTCCAAAATGAAACGAAACGAACAGAAACACCAGAAATTTTGTCGTGCGTTTTGTTTTCGTTACTGCAATACAGTGAACTGCTTTAAATGCTAAAAAAATCACAAAAATTGAAATAAATGGTAACAAAACGGTAATGAAACAAACAAAAATGAAAACAAATTTTTTGCAAAAATTTGCAAAAACCGGAAACGAACCGAAACGGACCCTCCAAATGACAAACGACAAACAAAATGTCATTTTTTTAAAATTTGTGCCCATCTCTACTGGTTGGTACCAATTCAGAATTTAAGAAGATCAAAGTTGACATTTCCCTCCCATCAAAACTCTACATCAAAGCATGGAAGCAGGCAGTTACATGTAACTAAGTAGTTGTCATTCATTCAGTTTCCCAACAATGAAGTTATAAACTATACTTGAAATCCTGATTGTCATTTAATGAGGGATAAGCTTTATCTATTTTATTTAAAATATTTTACCCTTCCTTTCTCCTAAAAAAGGACCCAAGGTACTTAAATTATTCAAAGAATGACGAATGAATAAAATTATATTTGAAATGTTAGATGAAAGCATTACTGAAAACAGCTTTAGAAGCAACAAAATCCAAACCATACCATTTCCAAAAAAAAAAAAAAAAAACTCTTCTAAACAGTCAAGTACCATGGAAATGTTTGCCGGAAAATAAAGGCACTTTGGATGGGAGAACATTCAATTTTGTAACAAATGGCAGTGATTAATAGCATCCAGATAGAGTTTTGCAAAAGCATTTAAAATATCCATTTAGTGGCTTTTGAGATATGAGGAACAAAAGACTAACTTTTAAATCATAGAATCATAGAATCATAGAGCTGGAAGAGACCTCAGGGGCCATCCAGTCCAACTCCCTACCATGCAGGAACCCCCATCACAATATTTCCGACAGATGGCCATCCAGCCTCTGCTTAAAAACCTCCAAAGAAGGAAACTCCACCACCCTCCGTGACAGCATATTCCACTGCTGAACAGCTCTAACTGTCATGAAGTTCTTCCTAATGTTCAAATGGAATCTCTTTCCTGTAGCTTGAAACCATTGCCCCGAGTCCTAGTCTCTGAAGCCATGGAAAACAAACCTGCTCCCTCTTCAATATGACATCCTTTCAAATATTTAAACATAGCTATCATATCCCCCTCAGCCTTCTTTTAGAGAGGCTAAACATCCCCAGTTCCCTAAGCCGTTCCTCATAAGACATTTCCTCCAGACCCTCAACCATCCTGGTCGCCCTCCTCTGCACCCGCTCGAGGTTGTCAACATCCTTTTAAAACTGAGGTGCACAGAACTGGACACAGTACTCCAGGTGGGGTCTTACCAGAGCAGAATAAAGTGGTACTATCACTTCCCTTGATCTAGACAATATGGTTCTGTTGATGCAAGCAAGAATTGCATTGGCTTTCCTGGCCGCCGCATCACACTGCTGACTCATGTTCAAATTATAACTATAATAGTAAAATACCCATCAAGGGTCTCAAAAGACACTATTTTGTAGGAAAAGAAACTTTCTGCACACTACTTGTGATTCAGAGTAATTGAACCACCTCAACTGCAGAAGGTTGGATCTGTGGGCAGAATCACACAGCATCTTTCTGCAGAATGGTGACAGCAGAACTGGAAAGAAGACAGTCTTCATTCATCATTGTACCCCTGTGTTGTCCCATCTAAAGGTTTTCAGGGGACACAAATATTTATATTAGGAAAGTGGTGGGACAAAAGGTCCACTGTGGCTCCCAGCAATGTTTTTGATTTATCTTCATGTTTCAGCTTCTTTCAGATAGTGCTGTTGTACAGGCCAGGAAATCTAGAGATGGAGAAAATTCAAGCAGTTTCCTAGATACTCGTCTTTTGAATTTTTCTATAGAATATGTTTCGGTTTTGTTTTGGGGTTTTGCCTTTTCCCTTGCAGGACTTAATATGGCTGAAACTATAATTTATGATGGCATTAAAAGCAGTGTTAAATAAGGTGCTTATCACTGACCACCATTTATCATTGCAAATACCTTTGTCCACCATCAAAACAACGAAAATGAGGCTATGTGTGTTGTGTTTTTGTTTTTGTTTTAAATTTCCCTTGATAGTCCCCCCCCCATTTCTACATGTGCCATTAATCTGATTTTGAATTCTGTATGATTGCATATTTGATTATGTGAATTTCTCTTTTGGGCCTCTTTTTCCAAACAAAATGAAAACAAGATAGCACAAAATGAAAGACACCATTTGAGGATGGTGCACCAATTTGGTTTGGAAAGTTCACTTGACCAAGAAGTTCAACAACTGTTTCCATGCATGGAGACCCATTGACATAATTATAAATTGCAAATCTTTTCAAGAATGTGGAGGTATTCAGATTTCTGTAGGCAACCAGCAAACCCCACCCCACCCAGGACTTTTTATAGTTCCCAGGGAGTTAATTTCATTTATAAGGAGTTTGCTGGAGTAATTCCTTCTGAAGTTCCATCTCCTATTCTTCCCTATTTGAATATGTTTTTAAATGTGCAAGTTGAGCACAAGTGAAACAATAACTTCAACAACAGAGAGCCAAAGTTCACTGTTTCCACACCCGAGAGAAGTAGGTATCTTTCCTTCTGCTGTTAAGCTTACATCCTAAAGGAATCCCTTTAAAGATGAATAGTATGCATCATAGAAGACTGAAGGAACATTATCTAGCAATTAGTTCCCATGGAAACAGATCATTTAAATATTATGTTATTAGCAGTCTATATAATCTAGGACTTCAGCCAGGTGCAGTGTTAAAGGGGCAACTCACAGTGATAGTCATTGGAATACAAGAAGGAACACATCCTTGGGTGGGTTTGGTTGGCCAACATTATGAATCAGGAAGCAACTGTGGCAAGAGTTGACCCTACATGGCAGTTCCTGATGCCTTCTTGAGGGGGTACATTAATATCCAAAGCTCACTAGCTGCTCCTGAGGTTGCAGCAGATGCTGGAAATTCAGTGCCCATGGAGTGGTGTGCAGGACTGCTCTTACCAGCTACAGAAATAGCAATAGTCCCCATTCATTATCAGGAAGCTGAGAGAATATGGAGACCACTGTTTTCATGTTTCTGCAATCAAATAAGCAAACGATGCTTGCAAAGAAAAGACACCCCACCCAGCACCCTGGATCTGGAATGGTAGAAAAGAAGGTCTGCCACACAGCCTAGAGGGAACAAAAGATACAGGTAACTGAGCCAAAAGGATTGAGAGCTTTTCCAGAATGAGGAAAATAAAAAGGAACACAAACTCTGGCAAAAGAAATGTAAAAAGATGATAAGGGAGGCAAAGAAAGACTTTGAGGAATGCATGGCTAGCAATATAAAGGGTAATAATAAAAGCTTCTTTAAATATGTTAGAAGTAGAAAACCTGCCAGAGAACCAATTGGCCCTCTGGATGGTGAGGGAGGAAAAGGGGAGGTTAAGGAAGACTTGGATATTGCAGAGAAATTGAATGACTTCTTTGTGTCTGTCTTCACGACAGAGGACCTTGAGCGGATTCCGCTGCCTGAGCCGCCCCTCTTGACTAAAGAATTAAATCAAATACAGGTTAAAAGAGAGGAGGTTTTAGGACTAATTGATAAATTGAGGATTAACAAGTCACCGGGCCCAGATGGCATCCACCCAAGGGTTATTAGGGAACTGAGAAATGAAATTGCAGATCTCTTAACGGTTATATGCAACTTGTCTCTTCAAACGGCCACAGTGCCGGAGGACTGGAGGATAGCGGATGTCACACCAATTTTTAAAAAGGAAGGAGGGGGACCCAGGAAACTACAGGCCGTTAGCCTTACATCTGTCCCAGGAAGATGGTGGAAGGCCTCATCCAAGAGAAAATCTTAAAACACATAAAAGAACAAACCTTGCTGAGAGAAAATCAGCATGGCTTCTGTAAGGGTAAATCTTGTCTTACAAACCTTTTAGAATTTTTGAAAAGGTCAACAGGCACGTGGATTTGGGTGAACCGGTGGATATAGTCTATCTGGATTTTCAAAAGGCTTTTGACACAGTCCCTCACCAAAGGCTGCTGAGAAAATTGCATAGTCAGGGGATAAGAGGGCAGGTCCTCTTATGGACTGAGAACTGGTTGAGATCCAGGAAACAAAGAGTAGGTGTCAATGGGAAATTTTCACAATGGAGAGAAGTGAAAAGCGGTGTGCCCCAGGGCTCGGTCCTGGGACCGGTGCTTTTCAATCTGTTCATAAATGACCTGGAGACAGGGATAAACAGTGTGGTGGCCAAGTTTGCAGATGACACAAAACTTTTCCATGTGGTAAAAACCAGAGAAGATTGTGAAGAGCTCCAGAAGGATCTCTCCAAACTGGGGGAGTGGGCTGAGAAATGGCAAATGCGTTTTAATGTAACCAAATGTAAAGTAATGCATATTGGGGCAAAATATCCAAATTTCATCTATCAACTCATGGGCTCTGAGTTATCCGTGACGGATCAGGAAAGAGATCTTGGTGTGTTGGTGGACAGCTCCATGAAGGTGTCTCCCCAATGTGTGGCAGCAGTGAAGAAGGCCAATTCCATGCTAGGGATTATCAAAAGGGGATTGAAAATAAAACAGCCAACATTATAATGCCGTTATACAAAACAATAGTAAGGCCCCACCTGGAGTATTGTGTACAATTCTGGTCACCGCATCTCAAGAAAGACATAGTGGAACTGGAAAAGGTGCAGAAGAGAGTGACTAAAATGATTACTGGGCTGGGGCACCTCCCTTATGAAGAAAGGCTAAAACAATTGGGCCTCTTCAGTCTGGAAAAAAGGCGCTTGAGGGGGGATATGATTGAGACATACAAAATAATGCAGGGTATGAGTAAAGTGGATAGAGGGAAGCTCTTCTCCCTCTCTCAAAATACCAGAACTAGGGGACATACACTCAAATTGAGTGCTGGGAGAGTAAGAACTGACAAAAGAAAATATTTTTTCACCCAGCGTGTTGTAAGTCTTTGGAACTCCCTGCCACAGGATGTGGTGATGGCATCTGGCCTGGATGCCTTCAAAAGGGGATTGGACAGATTCCTAGAGGAAAAGTCCATCACGGGTTACAAACCATGATGGAGATGTGTAATCTCTAGGCTTTAAACCAGGGTACTTCAAGGGCCAGATGCAGGGGAGTGGTATCAGGAGACAGATATCTAGTCTCATGCGCTCCCAAATGCATCTGGTGGGGCCGCTGTGAGATACAGGAAGCTGGACTAGATGGGCCTTTGGCCTGATCCAGCATGGCTCTTCTTATGTTCTTATGTTCTTATGTTCAGAATTGCAATGTTCATTATGTCCGTGGAGATTCTCAGTCATCCAGGTGAGTATATCTGGAAGTTATGCTAGGGCACTCATTCAAAGATGATGATGTACACATATTAGACAAAGAAGATAGGTGGTGTGAGAGAGGGGTGAGGGAAGCCATTCATGTGTGTATTGAAAACCCCTCTCAAAACAGAGATGGAGGACTCAGACATAATCTGTCTGCTACTTATCTAGCAGCCCTTTCATCAATCCCAAAACAAATCAGAAGCAGTTCCCACCTCCACCAGCAAGGTCATAGCTAATGACCCATACTTAACGGGTGTTGGGAAGGGTTGCTTAGGTGGGACTTTCACACACCCTAGGCCATTATCCACCCAAAGAACCTGTTCAGATCATGGCCCACCTATGAACCTATTCAGCCTATTGCTGACCTATAACGAGCTTCTTCAGGCCATTGTCCAACTTATGAGCCTTTTCAGTGTCTGTATGAAATCAAGATGAACTATAAAATGGAGAACTCACCACTAACCTTCCTCAGACTGATGAAGCTGCTTGGATGAGCAGTGAAACGTTTCAGTCTCTCAAGAAAAGAAGTCCAGTTGCCATGACTCAACTTCCAGATGAAATGTTCATTCTTTGTATCTGGGTTGCATAATGTGAAGAAGAAGAAGAACTGGGGTAGAACTGTAGCCACTTGCTCCCTCACTAGCATATATGAATACTGAAACTGTAGTCCTCTCCATATCTGTTTAGATATCTAACATCAGTCTCAGATAGGCAGTTGGTATTGAGAAATCCACGAGGGACAAGATGGTTAGTCCTGAGCAAAATAATGTCCTTGGATCAGATGACAAATAAATGCCAATGCTGTTTGGTGGTTAAAGAAGCAAACATTCATTACACTGACTATTGGAAAGTTTAAACACCACATAGGCATAACATAATAAAGATCACAGATATTGTCCTTTTTGATGGTCCTTCTGCTCTACATCATGAATGTTTCTGATTTCTCATCTCTTATTTAGGTGTATTTTTCCAGTACTTTTTTGCACTCAGTTTTGAGCACTAGTGTTTCACATCACTAAACGTTACAGTGAGAATCAGGACAGTGTAATACAGTAGTTCTCAGCCTTGGGTCCCAGATATTTTTGGACTACAACTCCCAGAAATCCTGGCCAGCCCAACTAGTGATGAAGGCTTCAGAGAATTTTAGTCCAGAAACTTCTGTGGACCCAAGGTTGAGAACCACTGGTGTAGTGGACAGAGTGTCAGACTAGGACTCTGGTGAACTGCTCAGCCATGGCAATTCACTGTGGAGGTAGCCATGGTAAACTAATCCCTGGACTTCACACATATCTCAAAAACTCTATTAAACTCACTGTATGTCAGAAGTGATCTGGCAGCCCATAACAAAAGAGGTTCCCCAGGTCATATCTATGCATATATGTTTATGTCAATTTGTACATTTCAACTGGAACATTGGTAATCTGACAAACTTCTGTAACTGCACTGTTGTAGAATGGTTTGGATTCCAATGCCAGTACTGCAGCTAAAACTGTGCTCGTGATCTGGGGTTCAATCCCAGGTAGCCGGCTCATGGTTGACTCATCCTTCCATCCTTCCGAGATTGGTAAAATGAGTACACAGCTTGTTGGGGGGGGGGGGACAATGTGTAGCCTGCATACTGTATTTAAAACTGCAAACTGCCCAGAGACTACTTGAAGTGGTATGGGGCGGTATATAAGCAGAACACTATCTACACTTTCCAGCAAGTTAACCAGAGACATACAACTGGTGTGTGGCAACAAATGCCTACATTGATTTCTTAATTAGTCTAAATTCTCCACTGAGATTCATGGTTTTGAATTTAAAATTTCAGTAAGTCTCTGTAATAGTATTCTGGCCATGATTATGATTATCTACTTGTGTTATTTTTGTTAATTCTATGAAGGAGAATTTGAAAAAAAAAACACTTGTCCACCTTTTATTCCCATTTCCAGTATAATTCGTACTACAGTGAATTTCCTGTGCAAGAATTTGAAAGCAAAGGGATGTAGTTTCTTAAGAAGAGGAACCATTATGAACAGCTAACAAGTTTAAGGGAACAATTTACGTGATTACCTGGAGTTATGGCTGGATGAAAGATGTTTCCCCATTTAATATCTTGACAGGGATAATAAGTGGATCAAAGGTCTCCAAGCAAAGAATCAGCAAATGCAGTCTCTTGTTGATGTCTGCAACTTGAATGCTAGAAGGAGCAATCTGTTTTAGTTATGCTTTTGAGTACACTTTAAATCTAATTTTAGTGCACAATAAAACTGAATGCTTCTCCTTTTCAAAAGCATTGCATCTGCTGAGCACATGTTTCCATAGCAGATGGTTTTGTGTTCTGATAATTCTCACCCTAGAAGACAACATGGTTGAGCTGAAACGCTCGAAATGACCTTCTAATGTGTTGTCTCTCTTAATACAGCACGGATGCTGTTGGTTCTTCTTTTTCTCATAGAGACATCTTTGAAAGACTCACAGCTACTTTTCCTTGTTTGTTTATTTGCACTGTTTCACCAAGTTGATTAATCAGACAAATTAATCTGTTTAAAACATTTTTCTTGGCAAAAAAGCAAAAAGCAAAGTGTTCTGCTTATTTACTGGCTTATACCACTTCAAGTAGTCTCTGGGATGTTTACATTTTTTAATTACAGTATGCAGGCTACACATTGCCCCCTCTCCAGCAAGCTGGGTACTCATTTTACCAACCTCGGAAGGATAGAAGGCTGAGTGAACCTTGATCCTGCTATCTGGGATTGAACCCCAGGTCGTGAGCACAGTTTTACCTGCAACCACTGCACAATGAGGGTCTGTAAAACAAACCCTGAAGTCCATAGCAGGTAATGATGGTTAATTGAAGTGGGGAACCCCAAATTTGCAGTGCACTGCTTATTGTGTAATACAGGCATTTAATGAAATCACAGGCTGCTGTGTTTTAGAAAAGAGCCTTTTATTTTTCTTTCATATTTATTGGCTGGAATGTTTCATCTTCGATGGTTCCCCTTATATAATTTTCACCCTGGAATATTTTTCTTTATGGTGTACCAGGCATAATGGTCATGATCTCTTGTGTGGGGAAAAATGTCTTCTGGACAACTCAGTGGTTCAGATGTTGATGAGCCTGAGGTTTGGGAGTTTGACTCCTAGTCTTCACTATGCCTCCTGCTTCCAGTCCGTGTGGACCACTGTCATAGAATCTATGGCCCTACATATTTTGTGCTTCATAATTCCTTTGAGGCTCACACAATGTGACCAATGTAGTGAATGAAAGCTAAGTGGTCCCTGGTGTAGCTAGGTGGTCCAGTTATTTGACTTGGCCAGCTCCCAATGCTTCTTTCTATTCCCTTCTCTCCTCTTAAACTGTAGGCACCTCCCTTTCCTCCTTCATGCCTGTTTGGCATTCCTCAAAGCCCCTGGGAGAGAAAGTGTGTTAGGAATAACAGCCCCTGGGGAAGGAACCTTTGATGTTAGCGACGGATAGTTGAATATAACGGCTCTTCTCCATTGCCAAAAGATAGCTGCACAGTGCCATGATTTTGAGGCCCTGCTTTGAAAAGGATATTTACTTTTTGCTAAATCAAGCTCTCAAATACTGCAATGTAATATTGTTTATTTTTTTGGGGGAAAACAAGTGTGAAAAGTTGATGCATGAATCAATTAAGTAGTCATTGTTTGCATTGTGAATCAGATATGACAGAGAGAGGCAAAAAGATATAAATTGGTTGGTAGATCACCGAGTGACTTGTATCAGTTTAGCAAAAGTTTGTAACTCCGGATTCTCAAATGTAACAATGAGCCCCACACCTCTAAATCAGGCAGCTAGAACTGCTGGATAGTTCAGTGGTTTAGGCATCTGACTGTGGAACAACAGGTTGAGTGTTCAGTTCCCCACTGTGCTTCCTCAACAAGGTCTGGAGTTGAAGATCCACAGGTTCCCTTTCAACTCTGTAGTACTAAGATTACAGGAATGTCTTGAATTACAAATGCTTTGAGTTAAGAAAAACTTGAATTACAAAAGGAAATCCACGGTACAGGAAAATTTTGAATTTTGAAAGTTCCAGTTGCAATACTGCCATCTAGTGGCCACCCCCCCACTACAGTACTGCAAGTGCAAAATAGGATTAGGAAGCATTTTATGATTGGATGCAGAGAATAGGAGCTGTCTGTTATAGAGGAATTCTGGGAAATATTTGGCACTGTTTTGGGGACCTTTTGGAACTTTGGGGTGGGTTTCTCAAGCAGCTGAAAGGGAGCTGAACTTCTGTCATTTGCATGCCTGTCAATGTACTTTTTCATTCTGGGAGGGGTTATTTCCCACTTGGAACAAATTAATCCATTCCCATTGCATTTTTATGCAAAAATGCATTATGAGATAAGAATTTTTTAGTTAAGAAGATCCCATTGAAATTGATTAATTTCATAATTCAAGGCATTACTGTATTGCCAAAATTATGAAAATAAACACGAATTATGTGAGAGAGAATTAGATGCTCAGTTATAATGCTGAAAACAAAGTAACAGTTTGATCTGTACTTTAACACGCTGGGCTTCTGATTTTCCTTTCTTCAAAACTTTTGGCTGGGATTCCATATAGAACAGAGACCCTAATGAATGTGGGTCTCCATTTTGAAGACAGCAACAAGGGGGCAGGTAGAATTTGACACCTTCCAGTTTGTCTGGGTTAACCCTCTGGAACTTTTGAAGAGGGTTTGGTAGTGATGAGGGCCATTTGTGCCACTGAGCTGCCAATGCAATCTCCTTTTAAGTTATCCTCCATCAGCATGCTGCTGCCTCATGGGAGGCAGGCAAATCAAGCCATAGCAGATTCAGCAGGCATGCATGCCACCTGGTCACAATCTTCTTTACTGCATTGCAATTCGGTTTAAGAAACCATGTTTAAACATGCATCTATACTAGGGACGGGCATGAAATGGAAAAACTGAGTTTTGTTTCATTCATTTTCCTCCTCACCGCATTTAGTTTTGTATCTCAAGTAACAACTTTTTTCAAAACAATTTCGTTACTTATGAATAATGAAACAAAATGGGAATCCCCTGGCAGGGGACAGAGAGGGGAGTGCTGCCGCCTCCCAGCTCCCAGCTGGGAGGCACTCTTGCTCCGCTGCTGCCTCATGGAGGCAGGCAAAGGAGCAAGCCAGGAGGTGGACAGGTCCTCCTCCAACACTCTTCTCTGCTGCCACTGCCATTTTACACAGGCTCCAGCATCTGACAGCTAGACTGAATCCTGTTTAAAATGGCAGTGATGGCAGAGAAGAGTGTTAGAGGAACACTCACTGTGGGGATATTATATTATCTTATGTGTTCTATCAGCATAGCTCTGTGTCTTAGTAGCATAGATCTGAGAAGTCTGACATCACACTGAGAACACTGTATTATGGGTAATAGACTGACCAATGAGAGCCTAATAAAGGCCTCTGTTAAAAATGGCCCCTGAAAAGCGTAGGGGTTTGCATTCCAAAGGTTATGAGATCACCTTGTGCTACAGAGCATGCTCAGAAGATATTAGCTGTGTGTTGATTGGATGGTCTCTGGTGATGTGTATGGAATTTGTGAGGACTAATAAAAGTGTCTAGCTGATGAGGGGAGGGAGCTTTTTACCCTCGAGCTTTTACCATCAACAAGCCTGCATGTTCGCTGTCCGTGCTGCTGAGCACAGAGGAGAAGTTGCCTGCAATCAGAGCATTAAAGCACCATAAAGATCCCGGCTCTGTCGACTCAAGTCATTCCTTCACTAATGACCTTCCTGATGGGTTAGGGAAGTTAATCATATCTAACATATCCCAGTGATTGGAATCTCTACAACTCACCTCCTAGCTAGCTCTTTTGCCTGCCTTGGAGAGGCAACAGTGGAGGTGGCACAGTGGTGTGAGTCCTCCTTGGACTCTCTGCCTGCTACCACCTCCCAGCTGGGAGGGCAGGGGGCTGAGAGAGGAGTGCTGCCACCAGCTGGAAGGTGGAAGCACTAAAGCCTCTTTGGCAGCTTACAAACCTAATGAAACAGTTCATTTCAAATTTTAAAAATCCATCATTAGGTTTCATTTGTAATGAAATGCTGCCACCAGCTGATGAATCAGGTTTGGTACCCATTCTTAATCTATACATATAAAATGCATGTTTAATTGTAAGCAAATGAATGCCTTATTTCTCTCCCCATTTGGTCAAAATATATGTTTGCTTTGGTTGTGTGGGGCATATCCTTTGGTGATGCTTACAAAACGAGGTTCAACTGGAAAAAATATAGTAAACAGTTCATTTCAAATTTTAAAAATCCATCATTAGGTTTCATTTGTAATGAAATGCTGCTTCTTTGCTTTATTTCATCTTCAACATTTCTATAGGCTATAACTGGTCACAATTGGTGGGTTGTGTAAGAGGTATCTGAAGTTAGGTATGCATCTAGAAGGTGCCCAGAAACCCTCATATAAAGTAAATAAACAATAGGCAATTACTTAAGAGGTATAGATGAACATATACTGTCAGGCGAGCTTAATGGGAGCTACTCTGAATTATGAGATTCAGTAGTGTAAGGATGCCTAATAGGTTGTACCATCCTTCCCTCTTTACCTGTAATCTCTTGCAAGCCATGGAGGGGCAGTTCATTAATAACACTGATATACGATACCCAATTACTCGACGTCACAGGCCTTCTGGGTATTTAACCTTTACCAGTTAATTTAATAACTTGTTATTAATACATTGTGGCCCATATTTAACCCAAAATATTTGTCTCATCTTGTTATTTTGGCCTGGGTGGACAAAGCTTGATGTGTGTGTAGCAGCAAGTTAAAATCCTTAGCTGGGTGATAGTTTTTCTTTCAATTTATATGCCATCGTATAGTGCTACAGCATAGTGCATACAGCAAAATTACAACATAATTATTCAAACAGCACTTTGTCACCTAATGAGCTGGGCACTCGTTTTACCAACCATGGAAGAAAAGAAGGTTGAGTCAATCTTGAGCCACCCACCTGAACCCATGTGGATCAAACTTAGGTCATGAGCAATAGCTTGAGTGCATCACAAGAGCTTAACCACTGCACTACAGTTCTCTCGGTAATGTACAGTTTGTTTACACTAAGGAACAAAGAAAATTGATAGAGTAGATTACACCAGGATAGATGATGCTTGTCAAACAATAGACCTATCATATTTCATTACTTATCCATTCAAAAGGCAAATCAACAAAAACATGTATCCTGACTTTGAAGTAAAGCTTCTGGGGTTCCACAACTCAGTAAGTAGTTTTGCTAGGCTGCTTTGTGTATGTCCAGAATGGATGTTAGAATCCATTCCAGTTTTAGCATCTGCTTTGGAACTTGGGTCAAGTGGAGTACATGGATTCTTCCCTCCACTGAATGCCTCCTGATAACTTTTACAATATAAGTACAGGCTCTTATCTCCCAAGGAAAATATTGGACCAACCCAATGAGAATATGATGGTTTCTGTACGCTATGAAACAGTGCAGGCTCCGAGGCCTTTATAAACTCTGACATACTAGAATTTGTGTTTGCAGTACATTTTCACAAAACTTTCAGAGGGAGATGGTGGTTCTGACATTTAAGCCTCAAACAGCTTTGATAAATATAAACTAAATGAACACATTTTATTACCCCAATGTAAACTGTATATAATCCCAGCAATTTTTCCTCAGCTGCTTTGATTCTCCCCATATGTGCTAGCAAATTTCTGGAATAAACAGCCAAGTTATATTAGTGTGTTCCTGGAAGGCCAAGCTGGTTTACTATCATTGCCATAGCAACACAAAAACAAATGGTTTTAGAAAACTATCTGTACAAACCAGCCATCTTCTTTGTTCCCTTTGTTTATTTGGTTTTGTTCATGCACTCCTTTAAAAGGCTTTCCAATTAATCTGTGTGGATGATACATTTTTTCAAAGTGTGCTGGATTCTCAAGCAAACATGTTTGGCCATATGGAAAGTTACCACTGGACCTCTGGGCCTTGATAAATGTTGTTCTCCTTTTATTGCTTCAGCACCAAACTGTCCATACTCCATGACCCAGGATCACAGATGCTTTTAAGGGTGTAACTACCTAGTGATACACCAGTAGTGAGTCTTGGTGAAGATCAGGTTGTAAGAAGTCTCCAGAAAATCACATTTTTTCCAGAGTGCTTCAACTATTCTATTGTTTGCTCTCTTAATTCTAACTTCCTTTGTTCCCTTGGTGGAAACATATGCATTGCCAATTCCATCTGCACTGCCCTGGTGGCCTTCTTTTACGGGTTAACATTAAACAAAGTCCCTTAACCTCTGGTTTGTTCAGTACTGATTTTTTTTTTTTTTTGGAACCAAACCTATATTGTTCCTTCACATCCCCCTTTTCTCCATCCAAACTCTGTATATATTAGTGATGATTTTGAAGCGAGGAATGTAGACGCAAGTTGAGAGGGAAATGACTGCTAATGGCATTAATTAGGTCCACTTAGCTTGGTTATCTAACCTGAATTTCCACTGGGTCATTTCCATGAGTAATATCCTAACTAAATAGTCTGAATTTTTGACAGGGTTAAAGACATGTTCTTTATGATGAATCTAAGCCATTTCTGAAACAGAGTGACCTATTTTACTGAGATCAGTGAGTTGGAAATGGAACTTGATTCTTCTGCATTAGGGAGCGCTGTGTTTGACTTGAAAATGAGAAGCAATTTAATGTTCTGACTCCATATATACTGAGCCCACAGACTAAAACCATTTGTATACGAGGAGCTAATTAACTTCATCCCCACACCCACTCTCTGTGCTTTGAACTCCTGTGGCACAATATCAGCATGGACATCGGCTGAACAGTTCTCATTTCTTCTTCTGCAGGAAACCTTACATAACAGTTTGAAACATCACTGATTGTATGGTTAACTTGCAGAAATGGGCATGAACCACAGGTGCAGTTCCTTTGCCTGCCATGGTTTGATGCCCCATCCCCTCTGATAGGCACCTACTCAGAGGCACCTCCTGGATTCCCAGAAGTGCAGGGAATCTGGGACGCACCCTCCAAGTGGATGCCTACTAGAGGGTGCATGTGTAGAACCACAGAACCCCTGTGGGACTGGAAAACAAAGTGTGCCAAACCACTGAACTGGAAGTTCATGCCCATCCCCACTATGGAGTACATTACCAGTGCAGTATGGGACCTGGTCTTTGAGATCCTGGGTTCAAATATTTGCTCAGTCCCAAACTTATTTGTTGACCTTTGTTACATCATTATGTAGTTTATCTCACAGGGAATAAATAACCCTGCTTGCCCCCCCCTTAATTTTCTTCCTTTTCATCTGAGGAGGACTTTCCAGATTATGCACCTGGGACAAACTTAGTCGCCTGGAAGCAGGAGTGTGTGGTGTGGTGTGTGTGTGTGGGGGGCAAGGGCTGGTTGAGACTGCCCCATGGGGAAAACTATCCAGGGGCAGCAAGGCTCAGAAGAGGTTGGTGCTACATAGAATTGGAGGACTAATGTCCCATATCACTTTTCTTGAAAGTGAGATTGCCAGAGTAGCTCAGGCCAGGTCTGATGCATCTCCCCACCCCCCATCAGCAGACTGTTCTGCCCACGCCAGAACATGTCGTGCCCACTCAGCTGAGCCCCTGGTGCAGAAGAAGTCTCCCCATAGAGCACAGGAGGAATGGCCTTCCATTGAACCAGTCCTCAACCTCTCGGCTGGCAGGAGTGGCAGCGTGTCAAGTATCAGCATGGAAGTGGGGCCAACTGTGCCAGATGAGTTTACTGCACAACACACTTCCAGCACATGCCTAGGAGTCTGGCCATGGGGCACTATCCAGTGGCCCCAGTCCCTCTACACACCCTTTTGCATGCTATCCCCAGCCAGGGCTTTAGATCCTGGGACGCCTATTAATTTGACCACCACGTGGTCTGGTGTGCCCCACTTTTGGAGGCAGGCTCCCAAACTGATGGCCCATCTTGTACCCAGGATATGGTGGTCCAGGCTGACCCTTTTTCTGGCATACACCTTGTGTGTGTTGTGTCATTACAGTTGTGACCAACTCTTTGTGACCCCATGTCCATGGAGTTTTCTTGGCAGGAATACTGGAGTGGCTTGGCAGTTCCTACTCCAGGCACTTACAGCACCTGGTATTCCCTGGTGGTCTCCCATCCAAGTACTAACCAGGGCCGACCCTTCTTAGCTTCCAAAATCAGGTGAGATTGGATGTGCTTAGGGCATCTAGGCAGCTGTGGCATACACCTTAGCTTCCAGAAACTGTCACATTAGGCATAATGCTAATTGTTTTTGATAGCCCAGGGAAGAAAACAAACAGAAGGAAACCAGAAATGATGCTTTGCTTTTTAGGAAAGCTATCACCATGTTCTGCTTTTAAAACACCCTGCTTCCCTCCCTACTGACATTCCAGAGAAGCGATAGCATGTCTGTCAACCTTTTCAATGCAGTTCCTTGTGAAATGTTCAGTAATAATATCTTACATAACTTTTATTCTTCGACAGATTGACAGAGGCAGTGCTGAGTCCGAGAATAGCCTTGACAATAAAATTACCATGTCACGCTATTATTAGCACCCCGATCAGTCAAATGATTGCGTTTCTGAAAAGAACTGTGAGCACCAATATCTTCTGAGCAACGTACTAATGATGCTGATTCATGGTCACCTCCATCATACACTGAGACTTAATACTGCATGGTAGAGCAGGCACTTTTGATCAGCTTCCTTGAGCTTATGTTCCCAGCTTTTGGAGTTACTGGCACCTTTTTTTTTAAAGGAAAAATTTGGTTTTGTTTTCTGGCCAGATCTCAGTCACCTTTCTTTCTTTCTTTCTTTCTTTCTTTCTTTCTTTCTTTCTTTCTTTCTTTCTTTCTTTCTTTCTTTCTTTCTTTCTTTCTTTCCAAAAGATAAGCCAGGCTGTGCCAGTCTTTTCCCCCTTCTTTCAAAGTCAAGGTGAGAAGAAGAGGCTGTGGGTGTCAGACAGCTTCCGTAATTAGACCATAAAGAAGACTGAAGGGCTGCATCGTGCTCTCAACATCCCATGTCAACTTGGAAAGGAAGGTTCCTATTTATGGAGGTTCTTTTCCATCAAGAAAGCCCCCTGGCTAACATGGCTTGTCCAAGACCTTTTGTTGCACACGATGGACAAGCACCACAAAACTAGCATCAATTTCTGTTTCATACAACAACCCACAGGCCTTAAGGAGACATACAGTGTAGCAGCTGGAATTATCAGATGCCAAGAAGGAGATCCATGGGAAAAAGGGGAGGTGGCCTCTTAGAAGCATCCTTCATCAGAAAGAGAAATGGGATGAGAAAGGGCTTTGGCTGCTAATGGAAGGATAGTAAATATGGGATCAGCCTGCTCCCATCTGGGAGGGAGTGCCAGAGTCTGGGAGTGGCATCAGAGAGGTCCCTCTCCTGTGTCCCTCCCAAATGCACCCGTGAAGGTGGCGGAACCAAGAGGAAAGCCTCTCTTGATTATCTTAAACACTTGAGCAGGCTCACAAAGGGAGATGCAGTCCTCGAGATAGATGGGATCTAAGCCGTTCAGGGCTTTTATAGGTTAGAATTAGAGATGGGCATGAAATGGAAAAAATAGTGTTTTGTTTCATTTCGTTATTCATTTCATTTCATTTCATTACTAAATGACTTTTTAATAGAAATTTCATAATGAAATGAAATGAAATGAGTAATGAAACAATTTGGAAGCTGCCGTCAACCAGGTGGGTTTTTTGACAGGTGGGGGACAGCCTGACCTGTAAAACAACAAAAAAATTACCTGGGTGGCAGCAGCTTCCAAAATGTTTTCCCACATCCTGACCTGTCCAAAAAAATGCAGCTGGGAGGCAGACAGCAAGGCAAATGGAGCAAGCAGTGCTCCATCTGAATTTTCCACTGCTTGCTCCATTCTCCCTTGCAATCCTGCCACCCTCCCCATACCCTGACCTGTCAAAAAGCCCAGCTGGGAGGCAGGGGAGGAGTGATACAGCAGAAGGGACCAAGTTTTTTTTCTTTACCACTGCCTGTTCCCTTCTGCTATGTTGCCCCTCACCCATCTTCCATGTGTTTTTTTTTTTTGGGGGGGGAGACAGGTCAGGGTGTGGGGAGGGAGAATGGGTTCCCTCTCCACACCCCAACCTGTAAAAAAAAACTACACACACACACACACACACACACACACACACACACACACACACACACACACACAAAAAGAGAGAGAGAGAGAGACAGACAGACAGACAGACAGACAGACAGACAGACAGACAGACACACACACACAAACAAACAAAAAAAACCCAAAGTGGTCTGAGAAGGAGGCACAGCAGCAGTGGTGATCACCTGCTGTGAACTGGAGAGCGGAGTAGGGAGGCTTTTGGGATGGGAAATTCAAAAGCCTCCCTCCTTCAATCCCCAGTTCTCCCCACCACCACCTAGCTGGTTTTGACAGTTCAAGCTGTCAAAACCAGCTGGGTGGCAGTGATGAGAACCCAGCAGGGAAACAGCCACAGGATCTCGCTCCCCGGTTTGGTACCTCTGAACTGAAAATGTCATTTCATTTTGGTTCTTGACAATACATTGTCTGCCATTTTGTTTCATTTTGAAATGTTTTGAAACCTTATAATTGATGAAACAGCATGTCATTTTTCATATGGCACCCATCCCTAGTTGAAATCATCACTTTGATTTCTGTGTGGAAATGGATTGGCAGCCAGTGGTGCTGTTGTAACAGGAGGGTTGTGTGACCCTTGTGTCCAGCCCAAGTTAACAATTGGCCTGCTAGACACAAGGTTCACACAACCCTACTGTTACAGCAGCTCCACCAGCTGCAAACTCATTTCCACCTAATTTATGTTAAGTATATTGGCAGAGTAGGGGAATTTTATGACCTAAAAATCTCCTAATTATGTAGTAGATAAAAGTTCAGAGTCCTACAGAGCAGAATTAATTTCAAGTCTCCCCACACCAGACAACCCTTTATTAGTTAGGTCTTCTCCACTGGTGCTTAATGTCTCAATAATTCAGACAGAGACTGGTAAGAAAAAAAGAATAAAAAGGTATCCAGTATTTCATGGATCAAAACAAACAGTATTCTGTAGAAACAATAATGAATGGTTACATGAACAGAGCTTAACTGATGAAGTACCTTCAGGACTGACTAACCATGTGGTTGACAGAACATTCCCTCTAACTATCCACAGACTGCCTGACTGGGAAAAAAGCAGGAAAGAAAGACTTGAACAATGAGGTGTGGCTGTCTTCAAAATTCTGGGGCAAAGAGTTAAAACAATTATTTATACTGGATTGATTGATGTTCACCCTAGTCCAGAAAGGTCACTACCAGCCCAAACCTCTTAAAGCAGGCCTGCCCAACAGGTAGACCACGGGCTACGAGTAGCCCGTGAGGGGTTCAAAAATAGCCCACCAGCAACCAATAAAAAGATGAGGAGATAAATTCTCCACCACTCCCTCCCCCATCATCCCAAGGACCACCACTGCCCCAGCAAAGTTCTGGGTCTGCCGGCCCAGTGTCTCAGCCAAGTGGGGCAGTTCAGGGCCATGGCATGGTCCCCTGCTCCCCCTGCTGGCCAGATGATTGAGTGTGTGCAAGGGAAGCATATGCATGGTCAGCCTTCCCAAAGGAATGCATTGAAAATCAATTAATCTGTTCCAGAGGGAACAAATTTCAATGCATTCCTATGGGAAACTGCTGCTCTGCTTACAAAATGTTTTACTTACAAGCATGTGCTTGGAATGGATAAATTTCATAAGTAGACGTATTAGTGCAGTAGCCCTCAGGCACTTTGGGCCAGAAAAAGTAGACCTCCGCCTGTTCAAAGTTGGACAGCCCTGTCTTAGAGGCATCATGTGTATGGTGCAACATTTCCAACAAAGTGTGAACCATGCTATGGCATGAACATGGAGGAGCCTCAGTTGTCTTTCTACAATGCATTTCCCATTGTTTGATGCGAATAAGGGAGATCACTGAAAGTCCATAATGAGAGGCAAGCTTGACCCTCCCCATTCCACCTGCAACTGTTCTAGTCACCTTCTGATTGGGCGGTTGTGTACTGTTTTTGTTTTTTATTAATAAATTTTTATTGGATTTTTAAGAGGGGAACAGAGGGAAGGAGTATGGGTAAGAGGAAAAAGAAAAAAAAGGAAAGAAAGGGGGGGATACAGTTTTTAAGATTTACATTGAGTATATCAAGCAAAATAGAAATAGTAATTAAACATATTGCTAAAATTGCCAAATGTTGTCACAATACTAATAAATTTGTTACTTCTTGCCATCTTTCCCGAAAGATCTCGTCGTAGTCTCCCTTTAAATAACCAGAGAGTTTATCAATTTCGATGCATTCTCTTATCTTTCCATGAAGATCCTTCTCTGTTGGCGTGATTGGTTGTTTCCAAAGTTTCGCGTACAGTATTCTTGCAGCAACAATTACATGATGAAGTACATATCTCTGATCATAAGAAATATTCATATCTACTATATTTAACAGAAATAGTTCTGGTCTAAACTCTATTTTAATTTTCAACGATCTTTCTAAGAAAAGTTTTACCATGTTCCAGTACGCCTTAGCCTCTTTACAAGTCCACCACATATGATAAAAGGTTCCACAGTCATAATTACATTTCCAACATTTAGGTGAACAATTATACATCTTGGATAAACGATGAGGCGTGAAATGCCATCTATAAAACATCTTATAGCAATTTTCCTTGAACGAAATAGATTTAAAGATTTTAACTGTGTTCCACAGAGAGTCCCATTTATTTAAATGAATAGTATAGCCTAAGTTTTCTGCCCAACTTATCATACAGTCTTTAACCAGTGTATCAATCATTTTTTCATTTAACAACATGCTATAGAATTTACTAAGAAGCTTGGAGTCACCAGAGGAAAGTATTTTATCAAATGAGGTATCAGTAGTCATAAAACCACACTCTTTGGAAAGCTCTTTGAAATGTGAATGTATTTGTTGATATTTCCACCAATCCAGATTATAGCCTTCTGATACTAATTTCCCTAGTGGTTTCAATGAGAAGTCATCATTCAGAAGGTGTCTGTAGGTTATGACATTTGAGATTTCACTTGCCTGCGAGCTGTAAATTGCTCCCAGTGGGGATAACCACATAGGTGCTTTGAGGTAAAATTGTTTTTTAATCATTAGCCATATTTTGACTAAGGCATTCCTTATCCAGTGCTTTTTAAAGAGGGTAGGTAAATTTCCCCTATGCCACAAATAGTGATGCCAGCCCTTATCAAGACCATAACTCTCAAGCTGCAATATTCTTTTATTTGTCATCAAGATCCAATCCTTAATCCAAGTCAAGGCAGCAGCCTTGTAGTATAGTACCAAATTAGGAAGGGCAAAACCACCAAATTTGGTTCTATCTTGCAAATAAATATTTTTAATCCTTGCTTTTTTCTTTTGCCATATAAATATACGTATACTTTTTTCCAGATCTGAAATGATCTTAAAGTTTGGCAATATAGGCAGAGATTGAAACAAAAAAAGCAGTTTAGGTAAGACATTCAGTTCAGTTCGTCTCCGACTCTTCAGGTTGTGTACTGTTTTTGAAAGCAGCTGAAAGCCGTTCTGATGCCACTCCAGCCGCTGTGCCTGGTAGAACATTCTCCCCTTACAAACCCAAAGAGACACCGATGCAGAACAAAAACAAATTCCTAACTGTCTTGTTTGTACAAACATGCCTTACTTCTCCAGTTAAATGTTTGTTTCCATGTTAATAAGATAGTTGCCTGTTGGTTTCCATGCAAAACAGCTATTGTTCAAGCGACTGGGAAACAGGTGTCATGCTGAAAGTGAATAGGCATCAAAGAGTAAATGCAAACAACAGCTCCGTTCTCCCACCCCCACCCCCCATCTTTCACAGTCATCCACAATGCCTCATTTCCACATGTTTCTGAAACCTCCGAATGGAACCGGAAAATGGAGCAAAGAACTCAGTGAATGCTCCTTGATTGCATCAGTGGGCACACATCTCTCCAAACACAGGCTGAGTCGCAATATCTAATGTAGTTTGCCGAGGAATCGGGGATTGCGCCGATCCTTATTTATTGGGTGGGAAAAGGTGGGATTTCTCTCTCTCTCTCTCTCTCTCTCTCTCTCTCTCTCTCTCTCTCTCTCTCTCTCTCTCTCTCTCTCTCTCTCTCTCTTTATAAAAGAAGTGCTTTTGACAAATGAAAAATGGTCTGTTGGAACTTGAAGTGATTTAGAGAGACAGCCTCTTATCTCTCCCCCCACTTCACCCAGCTGTGGCGTCACCTGCTGTGCCAGGGGCATATTAAATGTATGATGTTTTTATTGCTGTGCCTCAAGCAGCCATATTTTGCAATATGAGAAGAGAGGGAGAGGGTGGGGAGGAGGAGAATCATTAACTAGTAAATCCTCATAAAAGTGTGTGGAAAATAATGTAGACAATAAAGGACTCTCCCTTCATTTAATCTGTCATCTCAGGTTTGCTGAGAGAGGTAGGAAACCTGCCACTTGATTCCTCCCCCTCCCCCTTTTGGGCAAATTTTAGGTTAGGGCTTTGGGGTGTAAAAATCTTCAAGAGCTAGGTTGGGGAGAGTTTTTGTCTTGAGAACAAGACAGGCCTTCCAGATGTGGTTTGTTCCTTGTTGAAATCATCCCAGGAAATCTTGTTCTACATGCAGTTTCAGCAGGAAGTCACACAGATGATGGTTGAAAGCATGATTCAGTCTTAAGCCCTCCAAATAAAGCTTCCATCTCTACTACTCTCCACTTGGAATGAAAAGAAGGTGGGGGTGATGGGATGAACTGAAGCTGCAGTTGTGTACAACAACCCTCCGGTGGGGGCCTTTCTTAGAGTGGAACCTTGGGAAGAAACAGAAGTCACTAGCAGACAGTCAGTGGCTCCTCCACACTCTGTAGTCTGCTCCATAGTTCTATAGCTCAGGGTTCCTACCCTGGGGATCGTGACCCACAAGTGAGTTGTGAAGTGTTTTCCACGAGGGTTACTGCAGTTATTTTTAGTTGCAATTATTTTTATATTAATCATATTAAATATTAGGTGCACCATGCAATTTTAACCTTCTTGGCAAATAGATAGATACAATACAGTCACCCCCTGCCATTTCGCTGTTCAGGTACTGCGGTCCCACTATATCGCGGGATTGCAGTACCTGTGGGGGGGCGGGCGGGGAGTGATCACATCACTCCCCACCACCCCGTCCCCCTCCAGGAGGCCTTGAAGCTGCATGGGGGCAGCGGGAGCGATCAAATCGCTCCCCACTGCCCCCACCCGCCCCTCTGATCACCCCCGTCCCCACCCGACCCGCTTCCGCATATCACAGATTTTCATGTATCACGGGTCAGGTGGGTCCCTAATCCCTGCGATAGGTGGGGGGTTACTGTACATTTAATCTGTATCAGAATCTAGGCAACACAGAGCATTTAGCTATTTCCATATCTTTTTAGGTGGATTTTCCTTTTATGCATTTGTACCAATCCTGCTCCCTCACACTTGGCGCTCCACCATCAACCCTGTCCACCCTGTGGACACAGGTGCTAGCCCAGCAACAAGAGGACTGAATGAGGTGAGCATGTGGTGCATGCTAGGAATGTGGGTGCCCTAGAGGGTGACAGGCTTGAAAAGTTTGCTGCTACTATGGCAGTGGCGTCTTTTGCTCTGCTGAAGTTTCTTGCTCTTCCCAGTGTGGCAATGGTGGTGAAGTGAAAGGGGGGACTTGGACAGAGAGATGCCTCTGGTTCCTGTCTTAATTATGAAGAAGGAAAGCAAGGTGGGCAAAATGGAGCAGGGAGAGAACCAGGGAGTGGGCCATGGAGCCATGAGGGAGATCCTTATTTGGACATGAAGGGGGAGGAACTCCATTGAGTGGGCTTTTTTGGGTGGGGGAGGAAGAGACATGAAAGGATGGTCATTTCCCCAAAGATAAATAATAAATTTCATTATTATGAAATATAATTTAACTATGTATGAACCCTATCACACTTAGGTTTTGAATCGCCTTAAACATCACCTACTACAATCCCAATCACTTTTTCCACGGAGCCCCCTTGGCCACACCCCTTTTTGGCTGCTCTGTCAGTTTTTCTTGTGACGGCCACCAGGGGTGGTGTTTTTTAAACCAATTTCTAGACCGCTTTTTGAAGCGATTTGGCTGAAACTGTGGACACCATGCACCATTTCCCCCAGGTTTCCCCCTTTGTATGCCTTATCCTGCCATCAGAAAAATGGAAAATTAGCTACGTTACTTAGAATGGAAGAACAACAGGCATGACATTACCCTTTTAAAAATATTCAAAAATAGAAGCAGATGATGAGAAAATGACGGACAAAATCAGAATAAAAAGTGATTTAACAAAGTGTGGATAGGGAAATTCGTTCATGAGAAAACGTCAAGTGCGGAATGCTGAATCGCTTCAGCAACCACGTGACCAGGGGAGGGCAGAAGGCAATTCAAAACAAAAAGTGGTTGCTGTTTGAAGTGCAGTAGCGGTATATATGTGTGATTGTGTGCACACAAACTAATGCCTGTATTCTTTATATGGACTTGGAGTGGTTCACCTTTTAGGATGCTAGTGCTTCTAAGCCTCCTCTCCTTCTTGGTTTCCCTTGTCTTCCTGGTGTGGTGGTGTCACAGCAGGTGTTTCCCTGTCCCCTCTTTTTGTTTCTTGTCTTCTGTATTGGTTAGCAAATAACTCTTCCAAAATAATAATAATAATAATAATAATAATAATAATAATAATAAAAAACTAGCAGCTCTTATGGAATGGGATAATGATGATCTTATCCCTCCTATGTTCCAAGAATCCAGAATCTCCAAAGACTTTGCCTTTAATCAAGCGATGCCACATATGATAGAGCTCTGCAGCGCCTTCAACCTCAGACTCCTCAATGGATCCTCTTTAAATGCCTCCTCTGTAGACTGCACTTTCCACTCAAATAAAGAACATAGTGTAGTCGATTACATTTTAGTTTCACCAAACCTCTTCACCAAAGTGACATATTTTAAGATTCATACTCGAACAGAAAGCGATCACCTACCAATTTTGATGTATTTGCAGCCTGAAGTACCAGCATTATTAGAGCCTCCCCCCCGGCACCACTACTCAAATCTATAAGAGAGCAAAATAGTCTAATAAATCTGAGGGTATTTTCAACCAATGGTCTATCTCCACCAGAACCTCTCAATTACGACAAATTATCTCCCAATCTACAAATCTGATTGATGCTATAACTGCTTACCATGAAATCACCAAAACTCTTCTTGATTCCTTAGTGCCATCTAGTACACCTAAAGCTCCTTTGGGAGGCTTAACTTGGTTTGATTCTGAGTGTCTGACTTCTAAGAAACACCTTCGTCAATGTTTCCAACTGTTGCACTTTCACCTCTCTCCTGATTTATTTAGATCTTATACAGAAGCAAAGACGGCATGCAACTCCCTCCTGAAGGAGAAAAGGCAGGCTTATGCAATGAAGAACTGGACCAAGCTTATCCAAGCATTGCACTCCAAGAATTCTAAAGAATTCTGGACAATTGTCACAAAAGCATATGCTCCGGACAGGTCCATTAGCCCTTCATTAATTTCTCCTGATGAATGGATCACCTACTATTCTAGTATATTCTCAGCCTTGACCCCTTCTGATCTTCCCAACCAAGCCCAAATTTCTTTGGAAATTCCATCTTGGCCCCCTGTCACCAAAGATGAAATAATTGATTTAATACTCACGTTGAAAAGTGGAAAATCACCTGGCCTTGATGGTATCCCAGCTGACTTTATTAAAAATAATGTCCACTGGTGGGCAGAACCTCTGGCCCACCTCTTCACCTTGATTGATCAATTCGGGATACTACCAGAATCCTGGCTAACTTCAATAATAGTTCCTATTTTCAAAAAAGGAAACCCCAAACTACCAACTAATTATCGCCCAATAAGTTTGCTTTCAGTGCTAGGGAAATTATATTCTAAACACTTATTGGCCCGCCTCTCTGACTGGATGTCTGCTAATCACCTTCCAAGTAAAGAACAAATTGGTTTTTGTCCTGGATTTTCCACCCTCGACCATGCACTTGTACTTGCCTTTTTAGCCGAGAAGTATTCTTCACACCTAAAAGGCGAGTTGTATGCTGCATTCATCGATCTATGAGGAGCATTTGACAATATTGACAGGGCCATTCTTTGGAATAAACTAACTAAATTATGTATCGACCCACGCTTACTATTTCTAATTCGTAAACTGTATTCGGCAAATACTTGTCAAATACGTATAACTCATAAAGGACACCTATCCAAGAAGTTCCCCATCACCAAAGGCGTTAAACAGGGATGTGTTCTTGCACCATCCCTCTTTAACATATTCATGTCGGATGTATCATCATATTTAGTAAAAGCTGGAGACCATGCTCCAAGGATGAATTCACATCCCGTTCCATTATTACTCTATGCAGACGATACTGTACTTCTGTCTATTTCTAGGGTAGGGCTCAAACGCTTGCTGACTGCCTTCTCTGAATACTGCACAATTAACAATTTATCAATCAATACTGAGAAATCAAAAATTTTAATATTTTCTAAAAGCTGGAAACAGAGAACCTGGGAACTTGAAGGCAAACCCCTGGAGCAAGTTAGAACTTTTAGGTATTTGGGTTTCCTTTTTCATTATCGACTTAACTGGGCATACCATCGGAAGTCCACTATAGCTGCTCTAAAGAACCAACTGTTTGCCATTTCTCGATTCCATTATCATTTGGGGAATCAGTACGTACCAGTCGCACTTCAAGTTTTTAAAACAAAAACAAACAAACAACTCCTTTACGGAGTTCCAATTTGGATTAAGGCCGCCAAATTTGAAGTAGATTGTATTGCAGCTACCTTTTTACATCGTATTTTGGGCCTTCCAAATACAATTAGCCTATCAACACTATGCTGTGAACTTGGGCTCCACCTCCCCTGAACCTTAGCCTGGACGGCTACTATTAGGTATTGGTTGTGTCTGCACTTTTATATGCCCCCTAATTCTCTGTTAAACAACCTACTAAGCGATGCTTACACTTCCAAATGGCACCAGAATATCTGCTCAAAAATAGCATCCATAGGAATTGACTTGGAGTCTCTATCGGACTGCAATGAAAAGTATCTATAAAATCTTATCTGTCAAAGAATTTGGGACATAGAGAGACAGACCATTATCGAAGGAACAAACCCTGCTTACTCCCCTCTCTATTATGGCTTATCTCCCAGTTTTGAACATGGATCAAACTATTTTAGGAACCTTTTGAACCCGCAGGAACGACAGGCCTTCATGCTGGCTAGGCTGAATATCTTTCCCTCTGCTGTCACTCTTGGCAGATATTCTAAAACCACTTATAAGAATAGACTGTGCAAGTTTTGTCGGCTAGAACCTGACTCTGTTTCCCATATTTTGACACATTGTCCGTCACATCATATCATTCGTCGACGATTACTATGCCCCTATATTTCCAAACTCCCACCTATCCCAGAGATCATTACTTCACACCTTTTGGCTGACAAAAATCCCAGCCTGACAGAGTCAGTAGCCAAATATTTATTATTGATCCACCAGAAAAATAATGCCATTCCTTTTACAAGCCAAATATTTACTTCAGCTTTAGACTAACTTATTCCTTTTATACCCTGAGACTGGCTTACATTTTATGTAACAGCATCTCTGTTTTAAAATATCTATGCCAATAAAGGTGAATTGAATTGAATTGAAAATAAAAATTATGCCTTCCCCACTAAGTCCCCATAGAGATCTCAAAATCCAGAAACACTGGCATAGATTAGTATACATGCATTTCAAGGATCAAAAGTGGCAGTGCAACATGTAAACAACTTTGGTGTGATTATTAGTAGGCAATCACCCTGGTGTTCAACTGAAATGGGGACTAGAGATGGGCACGACCAGAAAAAATTACTTTTTGAGTTGTCGTTTGTCGGGACAGGTCCGTTTCGGGTCGTTTCCGTTTGTCGTGATAATTTTCAAAAATTTGTCGTTTCTGTTTGTCGTTTGTCGTTTCCACCATGATATAGCGTGATTTGATGTCCCAGGGAGCATGGGGGCGTCCCGCAATCAGGGCCGGCACTAGGTGGGCAGGCAGGCTGGTAGCCTGGAGGAAGGGGGAGAACACTTGCAGTCCCTGGATCTGGGACTCTAGCGCTTGGTCCTTTTTTAAGGAGCTCCAAGGTGGCGGGAGAAGCGCACCTTCCTTCCTGGAGAGATGAAGGGAGGTGGCACCTTTTATTCCTGGAGCGCTTCCTGATCTACCAGACACATACAGTCCTTCGGGGTGGGGGGTGGGGAGAGTCGGGAGGAGAAACGGGCCTTTTTCTTCCTCTCTACCGCTTCCCACCATGGAACCCACTCTTCCCGCTTCCCGCGCTCGCCTTCTGTAAATGATACCCGGCCAGGAGATTAAAAGAGCGATGGGGGTTTTACTTCTTTATTTCAACCTACCGCTGTTCATTGCCTCCAATCCATTTCAAAATGTGCTCGCAGCAAGCCTCTTGAACTCGGCTGGCACTCATGCCGTGCCGCGCACGTGTGTCCGCTGCATGCGCATTTGGCGTCCCCTCCTCCGAGTTCTGCGCGGGTCTGTGCCTTTGGTGTTGTCCCTCCGCCAAGGTGTGTGTGTGTGTGTGTGTGAGAGAGAGAGAGAGAGAGAGAGAGAGAGAGATATCAAGGCAACATAGTCTGGGCTCTGCGGGATGCAATCACGGCACCTCTTCACCGCTGCCAGCGCTTATGAGGGGGAAATGTGACCAGTGTAGTCCAGTCGGCGCGGAGCTGAACTGGGACTCTGTATGTGTCTGTGGATCAGGAAGTGTCCCAGGGACCCCTCTTTGCCGCACCATCCCTCACACCCGCCCCCTCCCTCTCCCCTGCACGCAGCCCAGTTTGGGATCCTTCCTTTTCCAGGTTTCAGAATTCTGGGGGCTGAAGTCCCACAACAGGAATGCTCCCCAACTTCCTGTTGCATGTGTGGTTAGTTACTCCATACCCAGGGCGGGTAGTTTGTCCCTCTGGGCTTGGTTTACGTTTGGAGAGCAAGGCTTCCAAACCGCGGGAGGGGTGGGGGAGACAGATCCTTAACCCAGACCTGGGCTGAGCTGATTTCCACAGTTTCCACTTTCCAGCATATCTTTGGGACTGGAGAGTAAGAGAAGACTCTCCCCGCTAAAAGACTAAAGGCGAAATCACATTGCACCCCCCATTTTGCGCCCTAGGTGGTGGGCGGGGCGGGGGCAGCGGCGGAGGGCGGGGAGGTGCGGGCAGGCAGTGGTGGCGGGGGGCCATGGGCGGGTGGCGACAGCGGCAGGGGGAGGCGTGGATGGGCAAGTGGGTGGCCGGTGGCCGCAGGCGGGCGAGTGGGCAGGCAGTGGTGTGGGCCGCAGGCGGGTGGTGGCGCGGGTGGGTGGGCGACATCCAGAAGTGTCAGTCAAAACCTGGCCATGCCATTGGTGGAATGGTTCAAAAAATTTGCATGGTCCCATCCCATGCCCAGCCCACATGGGGAGGTCTAAAAAAATAAAAAAATAAAATAAAATAAAATAAGTGCGACCTTTTACTACTATAAAAAACCCACTGCTGCTACAATAAAAATTAGGCATTTAAAATACCTAATTTTCACATGTTTCTGTTGTGCTTTGGTGGGTTTTTGGATCACGATTTAAAAATAAATATTGCGGTTGCCATTTTGGATCCCCCCCACCGCATGGCATGGACTCGTCTGGAGACGATGAGGATGACCTCCCCAGCCTGGTGCAAGCAGCCCAGGACAGGAGAGGGGGGGAGGCCAGGGACCCCCCTGCCCAGAAACCACCCATCAGGTAGGTGTCCTCAGGCAGGCATATGTTTGCCTGCTTTTTTGGCTGGGAGTCAGGTTTTTTTTTTTACTTTTAAAAACTTTTTTTCTGTGCTGCTTGCTTTCCAATGGCATTGTGCAATCGCCGCGATGCAATGAACAACAACGAAAACCCGACCAAATTTTTCTTTTGTCGGTTCGAGTTTGAGTTCTGACGGCTTAATTATCGTTTCCGTTTCCGTTACGTAACAGAAACGACAACCGAAAACGGAAACGAAATTTTGCCAATTTTGCCCATGTCTAATGGGGACATTTGCAAATTTAAGTTCAACAAAGCTAACCAGCACTTAAAAGAAATTGTCGTAAGAACTTGATTGCTCTGATTTACTGACTCAGACTTTCCCAATGTGGGAAAATATTACCTTGTTGGAAATGGAATGCTATAAAACTCCAGTGAATTCCTGAAAAAGTGGAAATATTTTCTACTATCTCAGAAGAACAACAAGCCCTCTAGCAGAAAACAATGCTGACTGTACCATTCATTACCAATGAGATATGAAACAGAAGGTTCCAGTTTTCAGTAATACGGAAGGGATAAAAGAATTTGACTGTGAGCAAAGTCACATGTCTGAAATTTACTGTTTGTCCAGCTTCAGTAATATGAATCCCAGAGGGCAGTTATACCTGAAAAATAGGTTTGGACACCTTACAAAAAATGACACACTGTATCATTGTTGCATAAGCTTATGAAAGAAAATGAAACAGCAAACAGTGTGTCATCAAGAAATGAAACAAAACAAAACACCATTTTATGTTTTAGAAATGAAACTATTCATCCTAGTCTCTTGATCCAGCCATCTTGAGAACAGGAGGTTTATTTTTAAACTGTTTGATTTGCTTTCCTTCCTTTCTTCACTTCTGCTGTTGAGATAGCTTATCTCTGATCTTGATTTTCCTGAAGCTATCCAGGAGCTGAGTTCTTCCCTTCAATGGCTGTGTCTGCAAGTTGGTTTAAAGTGATTGTCTTCCTTTCCTGATTAAGTAAGACTGTGGAGGTTAATTTTTTTCCCCTCGCCACATCGCTGATCAGCTGTTGAGCTTATCTCTCTATGCAGCAGCTAGCAATTAGGTTTCCCGCTTGTTTACAGAGGGTTCTTTGCTTGAAAGTAAATTGATTAGAAGGTTTGATTTATGGCAGTGGCCTCCCTGTTAAATTAAGAAAAGGAAAACTCATTATTTATAGTCTTATGAAGCATTTCATTTCATTTCATGACAAAATTTCTTTTTAAAAACCCATTATTAACAAAACAAAATGAAATGAAAACTGAAATGAAATGAAACAAAATGCTATATTTCTGTTTCGTGCTGATCTCTACTGAGAACCACTATGTACTCACTGTGTGTGAGTACAACCCCCATGATGAGTTGAAACTTTGAGTGAAAATGCACACTGAAGACCACAGGAATAACATAATAAACAACAGAAAGAATGGAATGCAGTGACCACTGGATGATGTAACACAGTATCTTGAAACAGAAAGAAATGGAAACAGGATTGAAATTCCTTCAGTTCTCATTGCATATGATCAGTACTGATGTGTCTGGAAAGCTGAATGTGCGAATAGGTTATAGCTTGACAATCACCCCCCCTCTCTCATTTTGCTGAGAAATGCCAGAGCAGTAAGTACCTTCTGAGGAGCAAATTAAATGAAAATATAAGGAATATAAGGAGTTATAAGGAAAATGCTGATGTTAGCCTTAGCCTAGTAATAAAATCCTGCATAAATTTTGGTTGGGTCACTTTTTAAATATTCAGTTGTTGAACAAAAAAGTAGAGCACACCTCACAGAATTTCAAAAACGCCAGGTAACATACATACATTTATCTCCCATTACAATGAACCCATCAAAGTAAGGAGCAAGGTTTAGTAAAGGTTTATTCCATCCCATCCACCCCCATCAAAATGTACATGTCTCATAGGTGTGTGTGTGTGTGTGTGTGTGTGTGTGTGTGTGTGTGTGTGTGTGTGTGTCTGTCTATCTGTCTGTCTGTCTGTCTGTCTGTCTATCTATCTAATTTGCATTCAGCAAGCAGAGGATAGCACATCAAGTAGAGGGTAGCACATAGGATGCTAAGCCTCCTCTCCTTCTTGATTCCCCTTGTCTTGCTGGTGTGGTGGTGTCATGCTTTCCCTTAGTAAGCAGAGGATAGCACAGAGTTAACATAAAAGCATAAGAACAGCCTTGCTGGAACAGGCCACAGCCCATCCAGTCCAGCATTCTGTCTCACACAGTGGCTCACCATTAGCTTCAGGGTGTTCCCAAGCAGATGCCTTGACCTGTTTATGATCCCCTGCAATCCTTTTTTTTTTAAAGGATTCCCCACCTTCCAGAATTTCAGAGATGGAAGCAAGGGCATTAATGTATCATTCTTTCTTCACATCAAGGAACATTTTGTGGTGCAAACGACATTTGTCTGAATTGTTTATTTTGATTGTGAGCTGCCCAGAGACCTTTGGGTAGTGGGCGGCATACAAGCTATATAAGTAAGTAAGTAAGTAAGTAAGTAAATAAATAAATAAATAAATAAATAAATAAATAAATAAATAAATAAATAAATAAATAATGCATTAATTAAAGGCCTTTACTGGGTGCTATCTCCACTGATTTATTGAAGAAGAGGAGGGTGTTTCTCTTGGTTAAAGAAAAACTTACACATCGTTCAAGGGGCGAGGCTAGGAATGATTGGAGAGTTCATTGAATGAGACATCATCCAAATATTTGAAGTTTCCTAACAGTATAAGCTGGTAGCTCAGTGAGTTCGGTATCTGGCTCTGGAGTCGGAGGGTGGGAGTTTGATTCTCCATTTTACCTCCTGTGAACAGAGACAGCCTGAACCATCTTGGACAAGTTGCACAATCCTAACGTGCCCCCAGAAGAAGGAAATAGTAAACCACGTCTGCTTGTTCTCTACCTAGAAAACCCTGAAAAGGTTCGCCATAAGTCAGAATTGACTTGACAGCACATGGTTACAATATTATAAACAGTATAAGCTAACCTTTGACGCAATGGTCTTTTTGTTTCCTATAAGTGCCGTAAGAGATGGCTAGATGGCTGTCAGGGTTACTGTCGCTCATTTTTTCCTTTCCAGATCCTTCTTCAAGTGGAGAAGGATGGATGAAATGACCTTCTCAATTCCTTCCAACCTCAAAGATGTTCCTAAAAATTCAAATTATAGTTTAACAACTATATAAGGAATAAACCCCAAATCTGGAAAACAAATTAATTTCCTGAACCGGAAAATGACAATCTTGTGGCCCAAAGTTGAAAACCAGTGAATGGAACTATGGAATTGATGGGACTCACTTTTGGCCTACATAATGTACAACATTTTAAACTATTTTGAATTGTTTCATCTGGTGTAAGTGTTTGCTTTATATGGTTTGCATTTCTCAAAACAACAGAGTGGTGTTATACTGTATTTTTTCCTATTGTTGAAGAAGCTTGTGCCTGCTTATCTTAACACCATTGGTAATTTTCCCTGATGAAGCTGATGTAGAACTTTACTACAGTACCCTGAAATTTTACACCAATGGAGTTAAGGCACTACAAATGTGTAACAGGGCTGTGGCTAATGTGTTTGATTTATATTATGCCCTGAAGTCCTTGACATGGGCTAGAATACAACTATTGCAATATAAATAAATTAAATATAAATAATATAGAGGTGGAGATGGAGCCAGCTATTTCAGAGCTACCACCAAGTTTCACCTAAAATGAAAACTATAGTACATTTTGAAATTCTTTTTTAAAAAGCCTGATTAGAATTCAGTGCAAGAATTTACCTGTGAAAAGTTCCATATCCAATTAGTAATCTTCTGAGCCACTGGTCCTCTAGAGAACTTTCTTTCTATGGTAAATATTTCCGTGATATGCATACAAAGTACATTTTATGAAGGCTATTTTGTCCTATTTACTACAGGTACGAAGACTGCATTGAGCATTTGGTAATATTGTATATGCTTCTGAAAACCTGTTAGCATATTAATTACAATATGCAATGGGAAGTTAAACCAGTGACGGTTATGATTGCTTGAGTGAATAAAGGCTTCCAAGAAGAGTTATGATTTAGTTACCGAGATCTGAGAGCCATGAGTTTACTTATACAGAACCTCATCTTGCATCAGAATTACAGGAAAAAGGTCTCAATCAGAATGCCCAGTCTCCAGAACCATGCAGTTTGAGCCTAATGACCCAATTCACATACACAAGCACATACAAGTGCCCATCTGCCCACTGCATGCAACACAAACTTTCAGCTCTTTAGAAACCAGCATGAGTAGTGAATCTTTGCAATGCTGCAGAAATCCACAATATCAATATCAATGATACTATATTATTTTAACAAATACAGCCTATAGTGGGGTGACACTGCAAACACACTACACTCACTCGGGCATTATTAACAGTAGTAGACATGGGCATTTAATTTTGGAAGGAGTCTGGTTCCAAAAGGAAACATATCAGAACAGCTGCCATTCGGTACCGGGATCCACCTTCCAGAATGACATCAACTAGTCTCTTACCTTGTTTTGGGTAGTGCAGGCCTAAACTCCAACCAGGAAGCAGCCTGAGATGCATCATCTTTCATTCTCCCTGGTGCTGGCCAGTCAGGAGCTGTGCAGGGACATGGATCAAGCACCATGCTCTGTGTCACAACCACACATGGTTTCAGGTTTTGGCCTTGGTGTCTAACAGAATGGAGTGCTGGTGCCTTGACAACATGATGTTCAGAAGATACATGGCTCTCTTTCCCAAAAGAGATTTGTTACCCAGCTGCTGTTATGTTTAAAAGCTGACCATAGCTGACCAAGATTGGAAACAGATGATACTGGTGTCAACTTTACCAACTGGGGAGCCCCAGTAGCTTGGAAGATTTGGAGGAACCTCCAGTCATGAGAAGATCCAAGGGAAGCTGTAGGAGAAAGATGTCAGAGAAACTTCAGATGCATCAGCAGAAGGAAGAGATGAATACGGAAAAGCAATGAGCATAAGAACTCAGATGCATAGAGGTGTGCACAGAGACAAAAACAAAAGTAACTAAAAAGACTAAGGCCATGGTCACACCTGGGTTTTGATCCTGATCTTCTGAAGTCCGACTTTTCCTCTTTGTCCCATCACGTGATTTAAATGTGGGACAAGAGTTCCCACGTCAAAAGAGTTCCCACGTCAAAAGCAGTTCAGCCCCCTTGACCAGCAGGCAGCACTAGCATTTGAAAAAAATGGACCACTTGGCTGGGGGAAATTAAAACCTGTAGGACCGGATAGAGTTTCCTGTTTCTCTGAGGTTGAAAAGCAATTAACAAAAACAGCGCCGATCGGCCCCAGGAACAGCCAGTCGGTGCTATGAAAAAAGAAAGAAAAAGAAACCCGGATCATCTGTGTGGTCTCATAGCATCTGCCTCCTTAAAAGCTGGATTTTCAAAGTGAGGCAAAAATTTCCCTACCTCCTGGATGAGTCACAGAAACCTCGCTTAAGGGAGCATTACCGGGTTTTCTTTTTTCTTTTTTTTTTCAAAAAGCCCAGTGGCCACGGGGACAGCATTTTTAGACATAGGTTATCTGGTCATTTAAACTGCTTTTAAAGGGACGTGGGACCGGGTTCCCCGAGAGATGGAGAGGGAGAAGAAAAGAGCACTATCGTAGAAACAGCATTGGCCCTTTCTCCTGGATTTGAAATGTCCCTGCTTCTCTCTACATCTGATTTGAAAGCTGGGCAGTTGGCTTGGCTTCCATTGTGGAGAACTCTAGCAGCCCTTCTGAGCTGAGCTCGTCCCTGACAGTGTAGACATGGAGGGGTCACTATCCTAGGATAGGGTGGAATGTCTGCCCCCTTTCTCACAGATCTGCCCCTAGGTAGGAAATTATCTTGTGCTGCCAACCATGAAGTGACCAACATATGAGAGGCATGGCATGCTGTCTATTGCTTGAGAGATACAAATATCATAGAAAAAGAAAATGGGTGGGTGGAAGAAGTCGACATGGAGAGTGCCAGAGGAAGGGGCCTGGGACTTGCTTTAAACCATCAGCTAGGGTAGCTTAGGAGCTCTATCCTAAGTATGATGAGCAGCCCGTGGATTGGGAAGCCTATGACACTTGACCTGAAACTTTTTGCAGTGCACAGGTACCTGGAAAGATGGCTCCAAAGACAGAGGCCAGGAAGTGGCATCCCTCCTTGGCAGGTTGCAAACTGGGTCCCCTAGTAAGTGTTCATGGAAATGACCCTGGGTCACTTGCTCACATTTTGTTCTCTCTCTCTCTCCACCTTCTCTTTCTCTCTACTTAGCAGATTATGATGGAACTGAGATTTCAGCAGGGGAGAAATGCACCAAGGACCTAATGAGTCTGCAGGGGTTAGCCTGAGCCCAAGGAGAAGCAGTGCCCTATTTACTCTAATAGATCAGCTTTTGCTCCTCTCTTCAAGGACCATACAATGTATTCCTCAGCAGGAGCTTCCCCAAGCAAGCACTGTAGTAAAAATTTGTCTAGATGTTATTTTCCAGTGTTCGAGTTCAAATAACAAATCACAAGCAGCTTAAATGTAAGGAGGAAAGGAAGAAATAGCAATACTTGAAAATATGCAGGTGACACTATATTAGTGGCATAAACTAGCAATGACTTCCAGCAACTAATGAAGGTAAAAGAAGAAATCATAAAAACCAGGGGTACAATGGAAAATTAGGGAGTGGGAAATACTGTAATCTCTTCAGAAGAATTGCAGAATTTTAATGCTGACTGAAATAAAGCAAAATTGTTGAAGATTTTTTATACATTGTTTCAATCTTCAACCCAAACACAAGCAAGCAAGCAAATAAAAAGTGTGACTTAGGAGAAGCACAAGCTAAGGCAGAATTAGAAAATATCTTTATATTGTTTCTCTAGGGACCACAGTATCCGCTGGGGATTGATTCCAAGCCTTTCTGTGGATAATGAAAACCGTGGATAAGAGAGAACAACAAAATGTCCCCAAAACTGCTGTTCTATGACAGTAGTTTGCTTTCAGGCTGCTGTTTTATGACAGTAGCTTGCTTTACAGTTGCTCTTTGTGAGAGCAGCTTGCTTTGTGGCAGCTGAATTATTTATTTATTTTGAAAGGAAGGCTCTTTGTGGTAGAATGATTTTGTATTGCTAATGTTTTGAACTTGACTTTTTTTGTATACCAAAATTTTCTAATAAAAACGTATTTAAAAAAAAAAGAATTATTTATTTATTTTTTCCTTTGCCAACTGTGAATAACTGAATCAGTGGATAATGAATCAGTGGATATGGGGGTCCTACTGTATTCCCAATTCCTATAAAGAGGTGTGAAAGATGGACAATGAAAAAGGAAGCAGGAAAAAAAACAGGTCATTTGAAATGTGGTGTTGTAGCTTTATGGATATCATAGACCGTCAAAAAAACAAATGAGTGCTGTGTCAGAACAAGCATGAACACTCACTTAAAATCTAAGTTTTAGAAGAAGTAGTCATGTTAGTCTGTGGAAGTGGTTTTCTCCATGAAAGCTCACATTAGAAAATAGCAATACAAAAGGTGATATCTTTGTTAGACCACTAAAAATATCAGGCCAGCATCAGGCACCATGTTTTTCTCTTAACTTTTTACTTTTAGTTTTGTCTGATGGGTTAGAATCTAAGAAGACTAAACTGAAGTTATTGTACTTGAATGCAGCGCAAGAATATGAGACTCAACAGAAAAGACAATCATACTATGAAATGTTGAAGGCAGAAGGAAAAGGGGCCGCTGAAGAGGTAGATCAATTCAATAAAGGAAGTTACATTGGTTAGTCAGGCAGACATGAACAGAACTGTTAATGACAGAAACCATTGGAAGCCATTCATATATAGAGACAACCACTGATTTAAAGAAATTGGAAGCAACTTGATGGACATAACAGAAACTCTTCATTTACTCTAATTTCACCTGTTCATCTTTAGCCCCCTTTACATCACAGAAATGGGACCCCTAAGCGGCAACAATATTCGAAAACTAAAAAGTACAGTTAAAAAAATTTAATATTCATATATTCTTAACAGTGAACACCACCAGTCAGTAGTGGTTCTCAGGTTGTTCATTGCTCCTTCAGTGTACCTCAGCAACTTTAAAAAATAAATGTTAAAAGCTAGTTGAGATAGAAGAAAATCTCGTTGGTGCCCAGAATTCCCATCAAAATTAAGTCACTCAATAACACACTGCAGGCTGAAGTGGGCCAAGCCTGAGAAACTCACATGTTTGCATTTTAGGTGTGTACAAGATGGTGGCCGTGTGGGAAAGTTTGTCTTTGAAAAAAGATATCAGAGGTTTGAGAAGATTTACTATAGCTGCCATCTGTGAAGCAATTACTGTTGGTTGCTTCAAAGGACCACTTACAAGGCTTAATTAATTAATGTTTGCACAAAGCTTTGAAATTGTGAAGTGCTGTTTATAAATGCTAACGGTTGCTGTTACCTTTTCCCAGTATTAGATACAGCATGATCCCCCTCTTGCTGTTATTAATTGGCACCACAGACTCTTGTAGATTTCTTGTCTCAATCTCAGCTGTTTCAGTGACTTTAGGTGATGGAAAATAATGTGAAACAAAGCATAATAGAAATATCATCTCCTATCTTCCTATTCCTAATTTTCTAAAAATAATCCTAAGCAAAGTGATAGGCTGATGCTGAGAGAGTGGAAAAACATCCCCTTCTCCACATCAGTGTCAAGAGAAATGATAAGCTGTGTTGCGGAAAGTTTTGCGGAATTTTCCTTTATCTGTATCTGGTCTAGATTCTCATCTCCTCTGTTTATTTCTTCCTATTATCCTGTGTTATATCACAGCAGGTTTCCTCTTTGAGAGCAGCAGACAGAATAAGACAGATGTACCAAATGCAAAGATAGGAAAGGCCTGGTTTCCATAGTGACTGTAACCCTGTCAAGGCACAAAGGAGCCTGGTTCCCAAGGCTGGTTGTAGTTTAGCTTTGCGCGTGAGACACAAATGTTTAAGGAAATGTCCCCTACATTTTAGCCCTGTGTCCCATACTAAAGCAGGGGTGTCCAAACTTCTTGCAAGGAGGGCCAGATTTGGTGAGGTAAAAATGTGGGGGCCAACCATTCAGCCTGAAGGGGTAAAAAGAGCATGATCCATGTGCATGTGCAACAGCTGTAAATGCTCCAGTTTCAATGTACCTAAGGGTCCGGCGGCTGTTGCACGGCCTGGGAATCGGCCCACATGCACCCAAGATGCACCACTGTTTGCATATGCTGTCCTCCCTCACTAGGAGGTGGGGAAGACACTGTAGCAACAGAGCCAGTAGTGGGTAGGCAGGGTGTGTGCTGAGGGGGTGGACAGAGGCAGGGAGGGCAGGCAAACCATAAAACTGCAAGCTGACTTCTCTAGCCAGCACAGGGAAGGGCTGGCCGGCGGGGATGAGTGACAGGCTGAGCCGGCATGGAGAAGAGGCTGAGGGCCACTCAAAATTTTAAATCGGGCCGCATTTGGCCCCCGGGCCGGACTTTGGACATGCCTGTACTAAAGCAAAGCAAAGCAAAGTATTCTGCTTATATACCACCCCATACCACTTCAAGTAGCCTCTGGGCAGTTTACAGTTTCATTACATTATGCAGGCTACTCATTTTACCAACTTCGGAATGATGGAAGACTGAGTCAACCATGAGCCTGCTACCTGGGATTGGACCTCAGGTTATGAACACAGTTTTACCTGCAGTACAGGCATTTAACCACTGTGCCACTAGGCTGACTAACTGCTTAGATGACAAAAACGAGTGTGGAGCTAGGGCTTCCCCACCCGTAAATAGATGTACTCATTCATAAAATGACATTTTTCTCAGGCCCTCCCCCCACTCCTCTCCCTTGAAATACCACACACACTTTTGGTCATGCTCTCACATTGATGCTTTGTGATTGGGTACCCGCAGAAAATATTCTGAATTGGTGGGACAGAGATGTTGAGTGTGATATGGAGACAGTGTGTCCCACTACAATTTATAATAATTTTAGACATGCAGAGCTAGAAAGAACCCTGCCAATTATTGAATTTTTTTCCCCTGTCAAGAAGCACAAAGGGTAATTGAACTCCCAACCTCTGGCTCTGCGTCCAAACACTTAAACCACTGATCTATCCAGCAGGTCATTGGCCAGAATCCTGTTGCTGATTTACACTGAGGAACACAAGCAGGACCTTGCTGCTGAGGGGCAATTGGCTGCCAAGATTTATGCGGTTTCTCTTATGCCAGCAAAATTCAGCAGTAGGATTCTTCCCATTGCTCGTGATTGTATACATTAAAGTAATAAAGAAGCATATGGTTCAGGAGGGAAGATATGCTCTCATTTGCTCCCTCTGGACCACGATGGTACATGTATTTTCCCTGAATAATTTAGGTAGACAGCAAATAAGGGTGTGCATCCCGAGGGATGACTATGCCAGTTTTCTGAGCCAAATAGTCATGCAAAAATGCGTATCCATGACTACAACGAAGCTTAGCTGTGCAGTGCTAGCAAATGATGAAAGCGAGAACTGCTGGTTCAGTTCCTTCTTCTGCTTCCACTCAGAGAGTCATGTAAATATAAAAGAGTAATGGTTTAGTTATCTGCAGCCATTTTTGGGATCCCACTGTATTTGATTGTTAACATTAGGAAATGATGTCAGTGAATGAAATCCAGTAGTAAGTAGTAACTAGAGTATACCCAATGAATCAGTGGGTCTTACATAGGTCTTGACTTATCAAACCTCTACTGATTCAATGGGCCTACTGTAGTTTTGACTTAGTACTCCATTTCAGCAATTATATTGATTATATCATTCATAGACTCATAGAATCATAGAATCATCGAGTTGGAAGAAACCTCAAGGGCCATCCAGTCCCACCCCCTGCCATGCAGGAACCTCCATCACAAGAATCCTGACAGATAGCCATCCAGCCTTCGTTTAAAAAGCTCCAAAGAAGGAGACTCCACCGCCCTCCGTGGAAGGACAGTAAAGATGGAGTCAACCTGGCCTCCTGTGGGAAGAAGTTTCAAAGTCTGGGAGCAGCAACAGAGAAGCCCCTCTCTCGTGTCCCCATCAAACATACCTATGAAGGTGCCCTTCTGTGGCAGCATATTCCATTGCCGAACAGCTCTAACCATCATGAAATTCTTCCTAATTGTTAAATTGAATCTCTTTTCCTGTGGTTTGAGACCATTGCCCCGCGTCCTAGTCTCTGAAGCTATGGAAAATAAACTAGTCCCTTCTTCAATGTGACATTCTTTCAAATATTTAAACATAGCTATCATATCCCCTCTCAGCCTTCTTTTTGTTAAGGCTAAACATTCCCAGCTCCCTAAGCCACTCCTCGTAAGACATTTCTTCCAGACCCTCAGTCATCTTTGTCACCCTCCTCTGGACCCATTCAAGATTGTCAACATCCTTTTTAAATTGAGGTGTAGAGATTGCAGACATTTAGCAGCATGGAAATCACAATGTAGCTTCTTTGGAGTCTTCCCTGTAAGCCCCCCCAAATTTGGACAGGTTTTGGATTCAGGGGGCTGAGTTATTCAACTGCAAAGAGATTCCCTGTAAACTGCTATATGGGACATACAGGCAATATAGGGGTTAAGCAAGGGGAAGTAATAAATTGACCTATTGCCAGTGTGATGCATGCACAGCACTTCCAATTACTGCTGGGGAGTATCCTCTTTACAGTTGAATAACTCGGCCCCCTGAACCCCAAATCTCTCCAGATTTGGGGGGCTTATAGGGAAGAACTTGAAGAAGCTTCCCCATTTCGTTTCCTGAACCAAAAAAGGCAGTTTGTTTCATTAAATCACAAAAGGGTTTCTATTGTTTCATTATGTAACAAAATGACAAAATAGCATTTCATTTTTCTTTTGGTGTCCATCATAGTGGAAATGCTTACTGTTATCAGATGGAGACAGTGCCTGAATGTAAGCCAACTAGTCAGTTTTTCCAGACATTGTATACTCATTTACACTAGGATATAGTATTCGTAGTGGAACCTTTCACTCCACTGAAAATCAGACCCCATTACAAAAGTTGGTCCAGTAACAAGTGCAGCCATCAGATGCCCAGGTGTACTCAGCACTGCACCTCAGAGAAGCCATGGGCTGATTCATGAAATTAATTAAGTAAAGCAGGGCATCAAACACTGCCTTTCCATCATCTTTCTATTGAGAGTAGTTAAGGATTGCATCTTGATTAATTTTAAACAGCTACCCACTTGCATGGGCCCCTTGCTTGGGAATGATTAATAGAGCCCTTGAGGTGTGGTGAGACACAGAGCATGGTGCTTGTTAAAGCTGACAGCTCTGGCAGAAGCATGCTCAAACTTAAAACTTCTACTTGGAGAAATAAAACCTGTTGGAAAATATGCTGTTGACAAAGCACTTGCTGGAACTCAGTAATGATAGTTATCAACAAAGCAATTATTCACTTGCCCAGTGCATGGTTTGAAGGCACATGGCACTGCTTTACTGCTGACATTAAACGGTTCTGCTCTGTAAGCTGCTTGTTCAGGGAGACTATTTTGCATCAGTATTAATCATACACCATTGATGTCCTTAATACTTTGCAGAGTGACATAGGGAATAGACAGCTCCCTGCCCCTAAAGGACCTCCAGAAGACTGGAAGACATTGAAGGGACAGAAGAGTTACAGGCAAGGAGCACCAAGAAAAACATGTTTGAACATTGTTGTAGGTATTTACTGTGCATTGCCTTCATACAAACACATACAAATGAACCAAATCAGGAGTATTTGTGTGCTTCCAGAATGACCATAGAGCAGAGCAAAGAGCCCAGAGGCATTAACAGGACAGAGTAATACCCCTACAGCCCCCTCCAATTAACTCACCACTCACCCATTGCAATTAGAAGTGAGGAAAGAGAAAGAGAAACTAAGGAAGATTGAGAACATGTTCCCACCCTTAGAAACAAATCTTCCTTTCCTTTCCTGATGCAAAGTCATCAATGGTGAACTGTTCCATGTCCAAAGTAGCTCTAATTTCAGATCAAGGAAACAGGAAGGTTGGGGGTTTGCATTATAGACACGAACACTCTCTTTTCAAGAACCCAAGACAACGCGGACTATTGCCCCCCCCACTCGAAATGACCAGGCGAGACAGGGTGCTGGGGGTAACTGGGCCACACTTTATTAACACATATAACCACCAACAACAACCACAACAGGAGGGGCCAGGCATCCATAACTTGGTTGGAACCCCGGGGTCTCCCGGGACCCCTCCAACCGGGCAGCATCGGGTGAGCCACAAACCCCCAGGTGGTGCAGTCGGCCGACCGCACCCACCAGGCCAGTTGATTTTGTTTGATCCTCCCTGCCTCTGCTGTCACCAATCTGGGTGATTCCCAGCACAGGGAGGCATTTGCTCTCCCCCACCCCAGCCCCGAGACCTCCTGGCCCGCAGTGCTGTGGTTGAGGGGTGTTTCGGTCCAGATGTCAGTTGTAGGCTCACCACTGCCCTCCATCAGCTTTTAGCCACCACTGCCGAGGGCCTAGACTTGCTATGGCCCCGGTCACCCATGAACTAGCCAATTCAGCAGCCAGGCCCCTCCTCAAATCCTGCAGGAACAGCTCGTTGCCCTCGTCCGTCAGGTGTACTCCATCTGGCCTGTAGAGCTCTGTCCTGCGTACGTTAAACTCCGAGTGGCCCACCACCGCCCCAAATTCCCGGAAGACTGCCCTACAAACCTCTTGGTTCACACCCTTCCTGGAGCGGTTCAGCTTTTGTGGGTCACAGTCCACTCTCCAAACCTGTTGTGGTATCATAGTTGACCATAGGATTCTGCAGGCCAGGAACCGTGCCTTCCAAGTTGCTAGGTCACCCAAAATTTCGATTATTAGGGATTTGCCAGTTTGCCTGGTCAAATCATTTCCCCCCAAATGAATTAGGAGAATATCTGGTGCTAGCCCCCTCACCGCAGCCGTAGCCACGCTGAGTAACTCCCGCCACCTCATTCCCCTCTTTCCCCACCACTCAAAGGTCGCCCGTTTGCCTAGCCCTAGATTGGGCCCCCAGCCAGTCCTGCAGGGAAAATTTTTCAGCCCAGTAAAAATAACTGTGACCCACAAAAATAATTCTCGCCCGGTAGGCACTGCCTTCCAGTCCTGAGGAAACAAGAACAACACGTTACAGCGCCGGCAACGGCCGCATATATCTTTTATAACATTGGGAGGCCCACCTCCCCAGCCTGCGAATGGAGCCTGGGTCATATCCCACAAGCTCTTGCAACTCCCTCAGGGAAATATTTTGGCACTATTGGGTTTGCCGCACCCTGGCCTAAAGGGCCTGCAGCTTATCCTGGGGTAGACGGCAAGCCTGGGCCCTAGTGTCGATTTCTATCCCCAGGAAGGTAATCACCTGGCTGGGCCCTTCCGTCTTTTCCTCGGCTAAGGGGAGGCCCAGCTCGCGGGCCAGTGAGTGGAACCGATCCAGCAGGAGCCTGCACCTGCCGGAGCCATTGGGTCCACAGAACAGGTAGTCATCCAGGTAATGCGCCGTGCTGTCCCAGCCCATGGAGTGGTGAAGCCGCCACTCCACAAATGAGCTGAATGTCTCGAATATAGCGCAGGATACTGAGCATCCAAATGGGAGGGCCCGGTCCATGTAGAACTGGCCCCGGAATTGGAACCCTAGCAGTTCGAAGTCCTCCAGGTGTACGGGGAGGAGGCGGAAGGCTGACTTGATGTCGCATTTCGCCATCTCCGCCACCACTCCACAGGTGCACACCATGCACACGGCCGCGTCGAAGGACGTGTACCTGACCGTGCAAAGCTCCGGTGGTATCCCGTCATTGAGGGAGGCCCCGCTGGGATGGGACAGATGATGGATCAACCGGAACTCCCCCGAGGTGTTCTTCGGGACCAAGCCAATTGGGGACACTCGCAGATTTGGTACTGATGGTTCCTCAAAAGGGCCGAGGACCCAGCCCTCCCGGACTTCCTTGAGTATCTGATCCTCCGCCACCCCTTCCGCCATTTCCAGGGATCTCAGGTTCTTTGCTAACCGAGGGATGCGGACCCCATTAAACGGAATACGGAACCCAAACTCAAAACCTTCAAATAAGAATTGTGCTGCTTCCCTATCAGGATATTCAGCTGCCCATCGCCTCAACACCTCCAGCCTAATTGGGCTGGGCCCCTTTTGCTGGGGATCCATCTGTACCCCCCGCTTTTTGGGTCCTCCCCCCCTCCCGGGGCCTGCCTTCCTAGGGGCGAGCTCTACTGCAGCTGGTTGCTGGGTGCTGCGCACCGCAGATGGAACACTCGTGTTTAAAACGGCAGGTTTTCCTGTTACAGACACCCTGGCTGTTATAGTCCCAGCAGACCAGCCGGACTTGAACCGGCTGGCCCGCAGTGCGGGCAGGTGTGTTGGCCGGCCCCTTTCTGATCACGTGGCCGCTGTCGTATTTTTCACCCAGGATTGGCCGAACTGGGGTCATGAACTGTAACCAAATGGGTGGCAGTGGCTCGTCCCAATGAACATAGGGGTCCAGGGCCACCCTGTGATGAAATTCTTCATCATACTGAAGCCAGGTATGGCCTGGGAAGTCCACGAAGGCCCTGTATTTGATGTTGAGGTACTTAAGCATCGACTGGGCCCTCCAAGGATGAGCTTGCAGGGTTAGGGACATATAAATCAGATATGCCGGCAACAAGGTTGCCCAGGAGCGCTTTGGCTTCTTTTTGAGTCTGCTCTCCTTGTCCTGCAGGTCCTCCTTGTCTAGCTCCTTGATATCCAGCTCTCTGTTAAGTAAGCTGAAGATATCTATAAATTCCCCCCTCCAGATTTTTTCCCTAGTGGACTGTGCCAGGTGGTGTCCGAATGGGGAAGTGTAGTCGCCATACGGCATGGCCGCCGTGGCCACCCCGGGATAGCCTGGGGCGGCACCAGTACCCGGCCATGGCGGCACTCCGCCAGCCACCTGCCCGGCCCCGGGCAGCCCAGCGGTTGGCCGGGAGACCACTGTGGCAGGATGCCCAGGTGAGCTGGGTGGTGTGGTCCCAGCCCGCCCATGGCGGCTGTTGGCTGGCCCGGTCTTGGCCCCATGAACGGAGGCGCTGGGCCGGGCATCCATGACGGGATAGGCCCCCATGCCGGGAGCATGGCCGCCGGTGGCAAGTGGGCAGGCATCATGTGGGCCACTCCTTGTATTGGAGTGGCCGCCCAATACAAGGCCATGTGATGGTGGGCACAGAATCAGGTGCGCCTGCCAACTCACTGGGTGCTGCGCTCTCCACTGCGGGCATCAAGGGCTGGTCCTCCTCCACTGGTTCCATTGCCAGGACTTCTTCCTCATTTGGTTTCTGCGGCGCCGGACGTGGCCACTTAGCTGCGGCCGGTGCCGTGCTGAGCCCTGCTGATGTGCCTGGGGCTGCTTCCATCTGCTCCAACGCTGCAAAGCGAGCAGACATATCATTGATCATACCCTTCAGCTGCGCCCGCTTGTGTGTCCTCGCGGGGTGTGCACCTGCTCTGGGAGCTGGGCCTGGCAGGGTCCCTGAGCTATCCACCCCTTTCAAAGCCTCCAAGGCCTTGCTGCTGCTGCCATATGGGCCATCACTGACTCTTCTGCTGGGCTCTGGGCCTGCTGTGGGGGTTTCCTCTTGGCCAGCTGTTTCCCCTTGCCCGCCCTGCAGCCCTTGCCTGGTGCCATGTCACCCCCTCTTGTCTTGGGTAGGCCGGGCCCTACTGGTTGAGTGATGTAAGCCCTGGTAGGCCGGGCCTTGCTGGCTGGGTGGACCTGAGGAGGAGGAAGGGTGGATGTGGGCCTCTCAGTGCGGGAGGGGGCCGCAGGCCACCTCACCTGCCCCCAGGGTCTGGGAGGGGGTCCCCCACCTTCCACTATTGGGCCCAACCCTGCGGGGCCTTCTCACCAGGTGCTGGGCCTGTAGGCCCGGTGAGGCCTAGCCCAGCTGGCATGGGTCGGCCTCAAGCCGGCAGGGGCTCTTAGGACAACACCAGCCCCCTGCCTGGCCGCTGTGAACTCCCCTTGCCTGGGAGAGTGGGCTCAGGCTTGTCTCCCCCCAAGGCCTGCCAGCCTGGTCCTGGTCGGGGTCCGGGTGCTCCCTCGCGCCCTACCGGTGCATTACTGCAATGGGGAGGGGAGGGGTGTGGGGCCCAACTGCCCCCCTGTGCCTCCCGCCTGGCCTAATCCGGTCGCCTCCCCCAGCCCCCAGCCTTGTCTGGGACAATTAAGGGGTGGGGAGCCCAGCGGCCTGCTCCTGCACCGCACCGCCCAGGCTCCTCGGCCCTCACACTGGGGGAGGGCCGATGCCACTCCCCCCAATCTGCTGCCTTGCCACGGCCGGACCTCAGCCGTGCCGCCCTGCTCCACGGCAGCGCCTCTGCCGGACCTCCGCCGCGCCGCCCTGCTTTGCTGCGCCGCCGCCGCTCTTCCCTACATGGCGCCACCGCCACTGCTCTGCTCCACGTGGCACTGCAGCCGCTCCTCCGGCCTAGGCCTCCACCAGGTTAGCCCGGCTCAGCAAGGTCAGGGAGCGCCGCCGCCTGTGTGTCGCTTCGTCGCTGATGCGGCTTCCCAAAATGGCGCCCGCCACGTGGTGCCCGCTGTTCCTGGCGTTCAGATGGTCCTCGCCCTCTGAATGCCAGAACAAGACTGATTGCTCTCTGGGGGAGGAGCCGCCCTTTATAGGACACTCCTCTCCCTCCCTACAGGACGTGATCATCCTGTCTCGCCCCTTGCCACTCTCGCGAGGCGCAAATAGGCGCCGCGGGCGGATGAGCCTCCCGCGGAGCCAACATTGCCTTTTGGAAGTCCCTCAATGACTCCCTTAGCCTATTGGGACTTTCTCCTGGTAGTTGGAAAAAGAGGGGGAAATAAAGATAATTAAAAAAGCCTCCAGCTCTGCACACTCTCCTTGATAACCTTCTGTGCTGCCTGTGAGACTTCCATTTCTCCATTTACAGGAACAAAGTCTTAAAGGAGGACTGAAAATGTACAAATATTGACCTGGTTTTAGAAAAGAATCAGGTCGAAGTGTCTGTCAAAGGTCCCTATCTGTAAGTTGCAATATCTGCCCTAGGGATGGGCACCTTATGAAAAACAACACACTGTTTCATCATTTTGTAAGCTTACAAAATGTTACAAAATGAAACAGGAAACAGCGTGTTGTCAAGAAATGAAACAAAGCACCATTTTTTGTTTTAGAAATGAAATGATTCATCCTAGTGTCGAGAGGCCTCTTGATCCAGCCGTCATGAGAACAGGAGGTTTATTTTTAAACTGATTGATTTGTTATCCTTCCTTCCTTCCTGCACCTCAGCTGTTGAGCTAGCTTATGTTGAATCTTGATTTGCCTGCAGCTAGCCATGAGCTGAGCTCTGATGTTGCTCCCTGTTTCTGTGCTGTGGACATGGCAATTTTAGGACCACTTTCCCTTCCCTTCCCTGCACTGGCTGTGCCTGTGTCTGCAAACTGATTTAGTAAACTGAATGTTTTCCTTTCCTCATTAAGTGGGACTGTGGAGTTTAATGTTTTCCTTCTTTCCTTCCCACCAATCAGCTGTTGAGCTTATCTCTCCAATCTCTCTCCATGCAGCAGCTAGACATTAGGTTTCCTGCTTGGTTACAGAGGGTTCTTTGTTTGAAAGCAACTTGATAGGAAGGTTTAAGGAGAATCTTTGATTTATTGCAGTGGGCTCCCTGTTAAATAAAAAAAGGAAAGCTCTGCATTATTTATAGCCTTATGAATCATTTCATTTTGTGATAAAATTATTTTTAAAAATCAGTCATTAGCTAAACAAAATGAAATGAAGACTAAAACGAAACAAAACAAAACACTATATTTCCATTTTGTGCCCATCTCTAATCTGTACACATTTTTTGTTTTTGCCTAAATATAGAAGTAAGCATGTATTTTGATTGCTATGTTGTTTGAGATGCCAAGCATAGAACACATCTGGAAGACCTCTGGCTAGGGAAGACAGTTCTTCACCAAACACACCAATTGCTTCCTCAGCCATTGGTTGTCAGAGCACAGAGCATTTGGCAAAAGTCCTTCTACAACAGTTGGGAAACATGCCCATTCTTTTCCTTATTTCTAGAAGTAAATGTAGACTAATAGTTCAAACCTAGATTGGCAGGAAAAAACAGCTTTTGAAATGGAATTTAGAAAGATGGAGGGGGAGGTACGAGCTGCAGGACACCTATCAGACTGTGACCTAGGTTGTTGTGAAGTGAACACAGTATGTAAGATGTAGCCTGCTATGAAGGCAAGTGCAAAATTGGCATTAAACAGTGCAATTATGGGGAATGGCACGAGTGACCAATGTATGCTCCCACTCAAAAAGCCTAGTCTCATTTCATGTTGGCACCTGCACTCTTGGCGATGCAGCTTTCTTTGTCTTTGAGATTTCTGATCTAAAAAGCATTTCACCCATTAGCTGTGGCTAGGAGTAGGTGCATACATTGCATCATTCTCTTTTACAACTGGTTATGAGAGCTCTTGTCAAATATATATTTACAGCACAATTACACCCATATATAGCTGGATGTGAACCCCATTGGCCAGGGTTGGCTTGCATATGACAGAGCTTGGGCTAGACAAGTACCCACAATCTCCTTGTGCAAGCATATTTCTGCTGTTCCTAACGATGTATGCTTATCTGTGAACACAATGTGCACAAGCAGGAGAGACTGTAGTAGTGAGTCATGTGGAGCTTAACAGACGAGGGATGACAAATAGGATCCTAGCCATACATTCCTTACAGTGGATAGGAGACTGAAATTTTGATCACCTTTAAGGTGCTACAAAATTTCTTACACATGTGTATCAGCCAGCCATTTTCCAAAGCAGCAGGTAGATGGCATCCTACAACAATTTTTAATGCATAAAAGTCATGTTTAGGAGTTGCCTGACATTTGTAGAACTGGAGTGTACTGGTCACATTACCTGACTGAAGAGAGGGCCTAGCAAGGGAAGTTGTGACAATGATGGATGTCTCTATTCTTCCTCCTTTATGTTGAAACATCGCTTGTAAAAGGTAATATCCAATGCAAAGGATTGATCTCACCAGAAATGAATAACAGTAAAAGTAGTTGTAAAAGAATAGCAAGCAGGGATTGGACATGTTGCTCAATGGCCCATAAATATCACAAATAGCTGTGTGATTTTTTTCTGATAATCAGGTTGCTTTATTATAAATTACCAATTACTAAATTATTCCTTTATGAGGGAATTATGAAAGGGGAGTCCTTTCTCTCAGATCTGCCACCTTCATAGCTATGTTTGATGGGGACACAGGAGGGGGCCTTCTCTGTTGCTGCTCCCAGATTTTGAAACTCCTTCCCACAGGAGGCCAGGTTGACTCCATCTTTACTGTCCTTCCATGGAGGGTGGTGGAGTCGCCTTTTTTTGGAAGTTTTTAAAGTAGAGGCTGGATGGCCATTTGTCGGAAATTCTGTGATGGGGAGTTCCTGGCTGTCTGAGTGGAATTTTTAAATGAATGGTTGTGTCTTGTACTATGCATTTGGTGTTGCTTTTGTTTACCATTTCTTAGACTGGCATTTGTTTGAACCTTTTCAGTGTTTATATATATTTATTGTTTTTAGGTTTACATGCTGTCTATTAATGATGTGAGCTGCCTTGTTGTTGTTTTTAAGAAGAAGGGCAAGGTAAAATTATTTTAAATATAAATAATAAGTAAAAATACCAATAGAATGCATAGCCTACAGTCAGGATACAATGTGTTTTTGGCAAATTTCTGAGTTTGGCCACACTGAGATAAGAACATAAGATCACCATTGATGGAACAGGCCACAGAACAATCCAGTCCAGCATTCTGTTTCACACAGTGGCTCACCATTTGCTTCAGGGTATTCCCAAGCAGATGTCTTCACCTGCCTACAATTCCCTGCAAATGGCATTGAGAGATATCCTGTCTCTCTCCAACCCGGAGGTTGTCTTTAGGCATCCATAATGATAGCCATTGGTACCCTTGTTCTCCATGAACTTGTCCAATCCTTTCTTAAAGCTGTAAGGCTGACAGCTGGCACAATGTATTCTGGCAGGGAGTTCCACAGACCAGTGATCCTCTGGGTGAAAAAGTACTTTCTCTTATTTGTATGAGATTTAGCACCCAAGGGTTTCATGGAGTGCCATGTGATAGGGAAAACAGTTTTTCCTTATCTATTTTGTCCACACCGTGTATGATTTTATAAACTTCAATCAGGTCACCTCTTAGGCCAGAGATGGTGAACCTTTTGACACTGAGTGCCCAAACTCAGTGATGGAGATGGTGGCGGGGCCGGGGGGATCGGGATTGACGGCAGTGGGGGTGGGGGTGGGGGGCGAAGGCAGCAGGGCAATGAGGGCGGCAGGGTCAGGGTCATTGTCAGCAGTGGCAGGGGGCGATGGCGGCGATGAGGATGGTGGCGGAGGTGGGCGGAGGCTGGGTCGGGGTCGGCAGGGGGTGGGGGTGAAGGCGGCGATGGGGACGATGGCCGTAGGGTCATCCTGGCACGTGACATGCTCCCTACCCTCCGCTTCCCCCTCCGCAAATTTCTCATAACTGGTCCAGCGGAGGGGGAAGTGGGGGGCAGGGAGCCTGTCGCGTGCCAGGAGAAAGCTCTCTGCATGCCACCTTTGGCATGCATGCCATAGATTCGCCATCCCTGTCTTAGGCATTGTCATTCAAGACTGAAGAGGTCCAGCCATTGCAGCCTCAGATGGTAAGAAAGGTCTTCCCGTCCCCTAATCAGTCTGCTTGCCCTCCTCTGCACTTTTTCCATTTCCGTATGTTGAGATTATTCCAGTACCAGCAAGACTGATTTCCTCGGTTCTATGAAAATGAAACAATCTTCCCTTTTCCATTATTTTGCTTATTCTTTTGCACAAAACCTGTCCATGTTTGTCCCTTCCAGTAAATCCGGTGAAGCAAAAATATCATTTTGCACAAAAAATATGATAAGCCTATTGTTCATCTTGCAGCATGGTGGCTCAGTGAGCTAGAGCTCTGAAACTATCAGCAGCTCAGTGGTTCCAATCTAGGGTGTCATGCAGCAGAGTGAGCCCCCGCCGTTAACCCCAGCTCCTGCCAACCTAGCAGTTTGAAAGCATGTAAATGCAAGTAGATAAATAGGTACCACTGTTTAAAAAGCAGGAAGGTAGACAGTGTTCAGTGTGCAGAAATGCATTCAGCATGCTGGCCCCATGGCCACAGACTTGCACAACACTAGCTCATTGGCTTAGAAACGAAGATGAGTGCCGCCCTTAGAGTCAGACATAATTAGCATGCATGTAAGGGGGGAGCCTTTACCTTTAACCTATTGTACATCTTTGTGTTTTCTCCAGGAAAATAAAAGAACAGAAAAAGGCTATAGGAGTCATGCAAGATTTCCTTGTGGATCCCCCCCTTTAGTTTCTCAACAAGGGCGAGAGGCCATGGGATTCACATCTCTAGTCAAGACTCCCAACAGGTAAGTATGACAAAATATAGCTTTATCAATCTCAAGATTCTGAATGCTGAACCTTTATAGTGATAGCTTATGATTATGCCCTATTCTCACTTGTGACTGTACTTGTCTTTTGTCACTGAAGGGCAAGGTTATTAAGGCTTGGATAGATGGTTGGACTGGAGCAGGCTGGAGGAGGCTAAATGAAGTTGTTTAGACGAACATATGGCATTGGGTGACTTCCACATGGCATACCCAACTCAACCCATCCTGCTCTCTTCCCTTTAAAGGGAAAGAAGAAAGAAAATGACACCAATTTATTTTTGCCCTGTCCTGCTTTCTTCTCCTTTTAGAGAGGAAGCTTTCAATTTGTTAAACAGAATCCAAAAGGCATACAGCGTATCAGCACCGCTCCAATAGGCTTTTAAAAACCCCTTTACTTTGTTCCTTTCCAACAAGGAGGAGAGGAAGTTTTATAATGCCCCCAATTATTGTGAAGTGGCTAATATGTCTGCTTAGCTACTTCATGATATTTGGAAATTGATGGGAAATTGATAACAGGCCATACTTGACAATCTATCCAAGTGATCACACTTGGTAATGTGGTGGAAAATAACCCCAAAAGGAGTGATCTTACACTGGAGAAAAAAAAGAGTAGCTCCTAACAGAGATCAAAAAAGTACAAATAGAAACATTCTGGGGATGGACTTGTTCATCCTGGCACTTAGGTCATGTGGTCACTGGAAAACGGAATGAACCAACCCATCCCCAAAGTGGTTCAAACAGCAGGACACATGCCCATGTAGTCATAGTCATGGCTATTTCATCAGGCATTCCCAGATGAGTGGAATCTATAATATCTTCTCAGCCTGCTGTTGCCCCCTGCCTTCAATTTAAATCTAAATTTATTTTGTTTTTGAATCATGATGCTGATGCTGTATTTTAATATTACAGTGTTGTTATTCTCCCCTTTCATCCTTGGATTCTATTATTTCTGGGTGGTTTAGGCTTCATTTCTTTGGGTTTTTAGTTTATTGTATTCTTATATATTATGGTTGTCAGACACCCAGAGAAGGCCTTTAGGCCAGTATGGAGGAGTGTAAATACAATAGGAAATAAAAATAAATAAATAGGTGGATAAAATTTTTTTCCCCTATTTCTGATCTTCAGGGCATGACTGCATTGTTTCTGCAGCCAAGATGGCTCCACTTATGTACAAATGGCAAATATTGTCAGGCTTAGGGAAACCTGAGTGTTTCTAGAAATGTCAAAAAAAAAGTTATTAACCTTTTCCTGGAATGACCCCTTCCCCATAAACCAGCCAAACATTGCTAAAGCATTCTGGATACAAAATGGAGGTAACTAGATGGGAAGGGAGAGGCATGGTGCCTCGTGGGCACTGCCTAGGGCGGTTACTTCACGTCCTTCTTTGTTCCATGACTAGTTTTGTACTGTGACAGCGTTAATCACGATCACGTGGTTTTGTCCCTGTTTCAGTGTTCCCATGATCGTGATAACTTGTCTCGTGACAAGTGTTACCTCACGGTCTTGTACCATGACAAGCACTGAATTTGTCTAGCTCCCTTTTCCTTTTTTTGGGGGGGGGGATTTAAAGAATTCTTTTTTGATATTTTGCTTCTGAAAAGTCAAAATAGTAATTTAAAAAACCCAACACAGTCTTCTGAGAGAAATGAATGTTTTGTTGCGTGACAGTTGTTACTACACGGTGTCTTGTCTTGGAACAGAAAGCAGAAACAAAGAGTGACTCCATTGTCATGGTCAGACCACTTCCTGGTCAAGTTTAGGCTATTAGCTACTCCAACCCTCTGCAAGGGTGGGGGATCCATTAAGTTGATCCGCCCTCAGAGACTAATGGATCCTGATGGTTTCCTGAAAGCTCTGGGGGATTATCCAGCTGACATGATCGGCGCTCCTGTCAAAGCTCAGGTCGCCTTATGGAACAGGGAGATGACCCGGGCAGTTGACATGATCACACCTAAGCGCCCTCTCCCCCTACGCAGAGCCCAGACAGCTCCTTGGTATACATCTGAGTTGCAGGCAATGAAGCGGGAGGGGAGATGGCTGGAGCGCAAGTGGAGAAAATATCGCGGTGAGTCTGATCAAACACGGCTTAGAGCCCACTATCGGGCCTATTCCATGGCTATACGGCTGGCGAAAAGGCAGTATTTCGCCAACCGTATTGCTTCCTCAGAGTGCCATCCAGCGGGTGGTCTGGGAACTTCTTCAGCCAGGAGATAGGGTGGAGGCCCAGGATCATTCGGTGGCATGCTGTGATGAGTTTGCTGTTCACTTTGAGGGGGAAATTGCTCAGATTCGCAGTGAACTGGACTCCACTATTGATACAGTATCAAGGGATGTGTCCAGTGCACTGTGCTTAGGTCCAGTGTTATTGGATGAGTTTCAATTGTTGAGACCCGAGGATGTGGACAGGGTGCTTGGATCTGTCCGTTCCACCACCACACTGCTCGACCCTTGCCCTTCTTGGCTAATTGAAAGATCTGCCAAGGGGGTTTGCACCTGGGTCCAGGAAGCTGTAAATGCCTCTTTAAGAGAGGGAGTGGTCCCTGCTGCCTTAAAAGAGGCAGTAATTAGACCTCTCCTAAAAAAACCTAACCTGGACCCAGGACTGGTGGTTAACTACTGACCAGTAGCGAACCTCCCTTATTTGGGCAAGGTGTTGGAGCGGGTGGTGGCCGAACAGCTCCAGGCGCTGCTGGATGAAACGGATTTTCTGGATCCATTTCAATCAGGTTTCAGGCTGGGTTTTGGAACAGAGACTGCCTTGGTCGCCCTGTATGATGACCTTTGCCGGGAGAGAGACAGGGGGAGTGCAACCCTGTTGATACTCCTGGACCTCTCAGTGGCTTTCGACACCATCGACCATGGTGTCCTTCTGGATAGGCTGGCCAGGTTGGGAGTTGGATGCACTGCTTTGCGGTGGTTCCAATCCTTCCTGGCTGAAGGTGTCCAGAAGGTGGTGCTGGGGGATAGTAGCTCTGCTCCATGGCGTTTACGTCATGGGGTTCCACAGGGCTCAATACTATCCCCCATGCTGTTTAACATCTACATGGAACCGCTGGGAGAGGTCATCAGGAGGTTTGGGCTGAGGAATCAGCAATATGCTGATGATACTCAGCTCTACCTCTCGTTCTCCACCAATCCAGGCGAGGCAGTTTCTGTTCTGAACTCGTGTCTGGACCAGATAATGGACTGGATGAGGGTTCATAAATTGAAACTCAATCCAGACAAGACGGAAGTGCTGTTAGTGGGTGCCTCGTCAGACAGGCTAGAGGGCCACTTCCCTGTCCTGGATGGGGTTGCACTCCCCCTAAGGGACAGGGTCCGTAGCTTGGGGGTGCTCCTGGACCCCGGTCTAACTCTGGAAGCCCAGGTGGACTCGGTGGCCAGGGGTGCCTTTCTCCAGCTGCGGAATATATACCAGCTGCGCCCCTACCTAGATGAACAGAGCCTTATGACAGTTACGCATGCACTGATAACATCACGTATTGATTACTGTAATGCGCTTTACGTGGGGCTGCCTTTGAAGATGGTTTGGCGATTGCAACTGGTTCAGAATCGTGCTGCACGGTTGGTGAGTGGTAGGGCCACCAAGGAACACATAACGCCGATTCTGTATAACCTTCACTGGTTACCAGTTGCTGCCCGAGTGCTTGTTTTGACATATAAAGCCCTAAACGGCTTAGGACCTAGATACCTGAAGGACCGCCTCCTTCCATATGAACCTACCCGGCAATTAAGATCTTGTCAGGGAGCCCTCCTGAAAGAACCATCCCTTAAGGAGGTGAAGGGGATGGCTTGCAGGAATAGGGATTTTTCAGCAACTGCCCCAGATAATGGAATGCCCTCCCAAATGAGACTCGCCAGGCGCCGACGTTGATAACATTTCGGCGCCAGGTAAAAACCTTCCTATTCCAAAAGTTTTTAAACTAATGATTGTTGGTTCCCGATGGCAATTTTAGTGGTGTGTTTTTAATATATTGTATTTATTGCATTTACATGTTTTATTGTTCTAATTTTATTGTATCTTGATGTTTTAATTGTTCATTCTGATTGTGAGCCGCCCAGAGACCTTTGGGTAGTGGGCGGCATACAAGCTATATAAATAAATAAATAAATAAATAAAATAAGGGAAAACCCTACCCCAGCACCAGGTATAAATAATATTGTTGCACTTAGCACCCTTTCTGGGGGCATGGTCGAAATAAATTTCAGTAGTTGTGTGATGGACTTGAAGTAACTTTTTTTTAACTGCTCCTAAGTGCAACACTAACAGAGACAAAATAGACGTGAGGTAACTGCCTTTGATTTCCAGATCTTAAGACACAAATTAAAGTCCCAGGGAATTCCTGTGTTTGCCTGAGAACCCCTGCTTTGGAGACAATCCTCAGAATAAGGGGTGATGGAGGAAGTGAATCTTTGACTGTTGTATAAGGTGTTTTTAAACCCTTGGCACTTATTTCTGCCTATTATTCCCAGATTGCATTGGGGTCACACTCTCAGCCTGAAGGTGTTTGTGTGTATGTTGTGCTTAGTTCCCTTTCTAGTCCTGCTTAGTTGATGAGACCAAAAGGAAATAGGTGAGACCAGGGAAATAGAATGTTGCTGACCTGGTGACCCCACCTAAGGAGTTTGACCTTCTTGCTTCTGTCTGAGTGGAATAATGAGAGGGAAAAAAACACTTCTTATTGCAATATTTGATTGCAGATCCAATATTAATAATATTTCCTCTGGGGAAAAAATCTTTTTACCCCCCTCAAGTTTAGAAGAATGTTCGGCTCTGCGGTGTGGCTGCACTGTGCGGAGCCTCTTTGGCCCACCCCCTGCCGGAAGCCGCGCAAAACCTAATGAGGTCTCGCGAGACGAGAGCAAACCTGAGCCCTCATAAGGGCTCGGCCATGAGGACCCAGCCTCTTCGTCAGCCGGCTTTCCCCACCCACCCACCAATTTAATGCAGTAGTGTGAGTCTGACCCGGGCACAGTTTGACACAAGTGCCTGGGGATTTTTCGCCTATCTCATACTGGTGCAGCATGGTGGGCTTCCCACAAGAGATTGAGCAATGGCCACATGGGGCGGTAGTGCGGAGAATGGCAAGGCAGTAGGTGAGTCAGATCTCAAATTCCCTGTAGGACCATCCAACCCCACGGCATTCCAGATCCTGAGATTACAGCACTGAGGGGAAGGATGCACCTGGAGGGCCCACCAGGTTGGCAGGCTCAAATGGCAGGCCTGGTCATCATGGATGGGGAAGGGGAATTGCCGGACGAAGCTGACCTGTCCAGACAGGGCACCCTCGGGGCTGTTGACTTGCCCTAATTACTGTGATGTTAAAAGGACTGCCTTGGAATCGTACTGAAATCATTCTATCATTTTTAGGTTGTATCCCAGCACTGCTTTTCTCACTCTATTGTTGACTATGAGGGCTACTCCATTTCTTCTATGGGATTCTTGCCCACAGTAGTAGATGTGATAGTCATCTGAACTGAATTTACCCATTCCTGTCCATTTAAGTTCACTGATGCCCAAGATGTCAATGTTTATTCTTGCCATCTCTCGTTTGACCACATCCAGCTTACCCTGGTTCATAGATCTCACATTCCAGGTTCCTATGCAGTATATTGCTTTGCAACATTGGATTTTCCTTTCTCTTCCAGGCACGTCTGCAGCTGAGCGTTCTTTTGTCTTTGGCCCAGCCACTTCATTAGCTCTGGAGCTACTTGTACTTGTCCTCTGCTCTTCCTCAGTAGCATGTTGGACGCCTTCCGACCTGAGGGGCTCATCTTCCAGCGTCATATCTTTTAGCCTTTTGTTTCTGTCCATGGGATGTTGTTGACAGGGATACTGGGGTGGCTTGCCAGTTCCTACCCCAGGAAGTCTTATTACAGGTCTCATTCTCACCAGTGTAATTAGCCTGTTTTATTTTTATTTATTATATAATTATTTATTATGGCAAACGTAGATAGCATCCTAAAGAGCAGAGACATCACTTTGCCAACTAAGGTCAGGATAGTCAAAGCTATGGTTTTTCCAGTAGTGATGTATGGAAGTGAAAGCTGGACTATAAAGAAGGCTGATCGCCACAGAATTGATGCTTTTGAGCTGTGGTGCTGGAGGAGAGTCTTGAGAGTCCCCTGGACTGCAAGGAGATCAAACCTATCAATTCTGAAAGAAATCAACCCCAAATGTTCACTGGAAGGACAGATTTTGAAGCTGAGGCTCCAGTACTTTGGCCACCTCATGAGAAGAGAAGACTCCTTGGAAAAGTCCCTGATGTTGGGAAAGATTGAAGGCAAAAGGAAAAGAGGACGGCAGAGAATGAGATGGTTGGACGGTGTCATCGATGCAATCAATATGAATTTGACAAAACTCCGGGAGGCAGTGGAGGATAGGAAGGCCTCACAAGCTCTGGTCCATGGGGTCATGAAGAGTCGGACATGACTGAATGTCTGAACAACAACAACAACAACAACAACCCCCCAGAAAGCTGGGTACTCATTTTACTGACCTCAGAAGGATAGAAGGCTGAGGCTTCTTTTACACGACCCCTAAAATCCAATGCAAAGGGCTCCCAGATGCAGAGCTTAAAATTGTTTTCCCACCAGCTTTGGCCTTAAAAAAATTAAGTACAACCACACCCACCTAAGTGTGCCCCAGCACATTTTACAAGTACCTGGTCTCCGGAGGTAAAAAAAATTCTGAAGCAGATTGTAAAGCTGTGGATGCTGGGCTCTCCTCGCCTTCTGTTTGTTTTTGCTAGCCCCCGCCCCTTAAACAGACTGGAATCCTTAACAGGGCTGCAACGGCAGACGGAGGTGAGCCTGCATTTTTTCTTCCTTTTTTTCTCCCTCCCCTCACACAGACAGGAGCAATGGAGTGCGGAAGGGTGGGAACACAGGAAGCAGAACAAAACCCCATGATCTCTGGTCCAAATTTAAGTTGCCAGTGGATTTTAGAGGTTGTTGAAAAGCGCCCTGAGTCAACCATGAGTCGACTACCTGAGATTGAACCTCAGGTCATGAACAAAGTTTTTTGCTGCAGTAGATGTATTTAACTACTGTGCCGCCACCCCTTGGGGGCCTATTAGTGGCTTTCAGACTCAAGTAGAGTGCTTTTCTCCTAGGGGGACCCCATTTGGAGTTTAATAACGCATCCCCCTAGACTCTAAACCTCTCCGAATTTGGGGGGTTGAGGGCTTACAGGGAAGAGTGCACGGAAGCTACACTATGATTGTATTCAATAGTGATCGCAGGCATTTAGCAGCATGGAAATCACAGGGGAGCTTTCTCAAGCTCTTCCCTGTAAGCCCCCCCCCCCACATTTGGAGAGGTTTGGGATTCAGGGAGGCAAGTTATTCAACTGCAAAGTGAGTCCCCTTAGCTAATTGCAAAACATACACACACACCACTTAAATTTGGGAGCTTCCAGGGAAAAGTCCAAGGAAGCTCCCATTATGTACAGAGTTCAAAATTATTTCATTTGTTTCATTTCCCACCCCCCCTAACAAAATGAAATGAAACTACTAAAGAAATGAAACACAATGTTTTTGTTTTGTGCCCGTCCCTAGATTAGGCCTATTTAAATCAATGGAACTTACAGAGGAGGTGACTCACTAAATCCTCACAGACTGGAATGCAATTTATTGTCATTGTATAAATACGAGATACAAAAATAAAAGAATACACAAAAATAAAAGAATACACAAGCAACAGAAGTTTGAACAAGCTGTACAATTAGACAAGTAACTAAACCGAGAACTCTTTACTGAAGTCAATTTTGATCTGCCAATTATACAGTGGTTCCCAATCTTGGATCCTCAGGTGTTCTTAGACTACAACTCCCAGAAATCCAGACCTAAAAAGCTAGCAGTGAAAGCTTCTTGAGCTACAACTCCCAGAAATCCAGATCAGCACAGCTGAATGCTTCTAGGAGTTTTAATTTAAGAACATCTGGGGATGAAGGGATGGGGACCACTTTATAATTAGCAGCTGAATTTCAAATTTACTGACTCAGAGGTTGAAATCAGCTTCAGTTTCTTCTGTCTTCAAATTTTGCAAAATCCATGTTATTTTCAATCAGAAATTTGGGGCTGGTACCAAACCTCTCTCTGACTGTGGTACCAGAGGTTGGAATTTCAATTCTCCTCTGTGCCTCTTTGACAAGTTCTGGAGTCGATGATAGGAAAGTTCCTTCCAGCTCTGCAGTTTAAAGTTTGTGTATTTATTTATATTTTAATTACCCCCTTTTGGCCTAGATGTATTAAAATGAGAAATGTGCTTGAGAAACAAGTGGCAAACCTACTTACATGTTGAAGAGTTAATCACCCACAGCATCGAGACCGGATGGGCAAAACCTGCCAATTTCAGTTTCTGACCTTGTTTTAAACGAATATTTTTCAGTTGTGACTTTGAAGAAATTTGCCAATTTTGGAAAAGTATTCCAAAACTGAACTGAATGTCCTCGTAATGCTTAATCTTTCATCTAGCATTAAAATGATAAAAACTAGGGATGGGCATGAAATTAACTTTTAGTTCATTTCATTATTCGTTATTCATTTCATTACATAACAAAATGAATAACAACCCTAGGGGTAAATTTAAAACAAAATGAACCGAACCAAGAAAAATTGGTTCAGTTTGGTTTGGTTTGTTAATGGGGTGGTGGTAGTGGTGGAGATGTCTCCTACCTGGTGCTGGTCCAGAGGTCCTTCAAGAATGGCAAGCAGGTTGGAAAAAAAGCAGACAGCCATGCTACAGCTGTAGCACAGCCACATAGTCAGCAGTAAATAAACCCAATAAAAATGAAATTTAAATTTGAAAAAAAGGAGCACTGACCGGGCTTCAGGGGCCGCACGGTTGGTGCTGAAAGAAAATAATAATAAAAAGTCCAGCGCTACAGCTGTAGCACGGGGCCAGGAAACCCGGAAGTAAAATTAAAATAAAAAATAAAATAAAAAAGGAGTGCCGACCGGGCCCCAGGGGTGGCCCAGTCAGTACCCTAAACTAGTAAAAAAATATACAGAATGGAATGCAATTTATTGTCATTGTATAAATACAACGAGATACAAAAATAAAAGAAGATACAAAAATAAATGAAGCACCCACCCGACCTCATAGGCCACATGGTGGTTGCTTTAAAAAAAAAAAGAGGTGCTGGCCCCATGCCAGCACCTCAAAAAGCCTCTGTCACAGGGGGCCAGGATCCACAGCTGCTGAGGAGCCACCGCTGCCGCCGCTGGTAAGATCCCAAACCCGAACCTGAACCCGAACTGAACCAAGGATGGGCCCGAACCAAATGAACCCAAATCATGGGTTTTCTGGTTCGTGCCCATCTCTAATAAAAACAAGTGTTATGCTTGTGTATATAAGACTCTAATAACACCCTGAAAATTATTTTGATAAAATGTTACATTTCTTTGCTTCTTGATTATTTCAGTTAGATAGCTGGATGGAAAAGTGTGAGACATAGGCAGGCAGATCACAGGCTCATAGATTTATCAAGTTGGAATGAACCCCAAGAATTATCTAACCAACCTGTTCCTGAAAACCTACAAAACATGAAAAACTAATGTGTCACAGACAAACAGCTATTCAATCTCTGTTTAAAAACTTCCAGTGAAAAATAATCTCCATCTACTTTCCAAGGTAGATAAGGTAAACCAATCACAAGCATAAATATTACATACAGTCCATAAATGAAATAAATATAAATAAAATATTACATACAGTCCATAATAAGCCAGTGTCAGCATTTTTTCATGGATAGAGGTTGTAAATCCTTGGTATATTATTTAATATTAACATTAGGGATTTGTAGGTAAGGGTAGCTCCGTTACCCACTTGTTGGGGGAGGGGCGCGTTTGCCTCCCCAACCCCGGCTTGGGCGCGCAACTTTCGCGCCCATCCGGGTCATTTTCCCCGGGGACGGGAGCCTATAAGAGGGCTCCCGTCCCGCGCCGCCATTTTGTCGGCGGCGCGAATTGCGGCGGTGGTGGTGGTTCGGCCGGTTCCCTCCCCAACCAGAGAGGATCTTACCTCTTTCTTTGGGAGGGTTCCCGGCGTTCCTGCCCTGTATCTGGGCTTCTTAGACCCAGCGGTTGCTGGGCGGCCAATTCCCGGCGGGCGGCAGTCGTAGCCTTCTCCGATCGCCGCTCGCCAGCTGTTCTTTAGATCGGAGCCCTGATAAGGGCTCTGTGTGAGCGTGCCTGCCTCTTCGGCTCCCTCTGCAGGCCAGCCTCTCGCCTTTGACAGCCCGCTCGTCAGCTGGGCTGTCTGATCGAACCCCCTGATAAGGGTTCCCTCAGTTTCCCGGCTGCGGCGGCTGCAGGGAAGGAGAGGCGGCGGCGGCAGCGGCGTTGTGGCTTTTTTCCTTGCGGCTCAGCTTCTGTTGGGCCGCCTGGTTTGTCTCTGGGACTGGGTTGGGGGGGGCGGGGTTAGGGGGGGTTAGTTAGGGATCTTGGCGGGCTTTCTGCTCCCTGGTGGGGGGGGGATAGTTAGGGATAGGTTTGTCCCAGGGGCTGAGCTGGTGTCTTTTTCCTGGCCGCTGTCACATTGTTTTTATTGTCATTGACCCTTCTGGCCGTTGCTTATTTTGCTGGGCTTCAAGTACTTCCACCCTCAGGGTCTTCCGGGCCCCTTCTCGTATTTCCCTTGCTTCTCATCTGGCGGCGGCGGCGGCGGTAAATTTTAACAATTATCGTGCCCAGCCGCTCGCTTTCTTTGCTTGACCTGGACGGCCCGACTTGCCTGATTATTCTTTCGTTGCACTCAATTGCGGTGCATATTGGTTCTGAGGGGATTGAGCCAGGGCGCTAGGGCTTCGGCTGCTGGTCCTCTTGTCCTTATCTTCCCCTTGGCGGTATTATGGCGCCCAAGAAGCGCTCTTCCTCTTCTAAGGGGGAAGGCCCCTGCAACCCCCTCCTCCACGCACTCAGCTTTCCGGATCATCCTCTGATGAGGACCTCCCGGATTATTCCACGGCTTGGCACAAGCTTAGTCAGCTTGTGCGGGCCAGGTCTCGTGCGCGGGGGATGGATGCCGGAGGCAAGGGTGGGGGGTCGGGCAGGGGCTCCAAGGAGCACAGGCGGGAGGTGAACCGCCGGATGGAGGAATTAATGCTCTCCCGTATTGCATCTCTCGAGGGTGAGCTCGCGGCGGCGTCACGGCGGAGTCAGCCTGCTCCCTCTTCGCCTGTTCTGATGGTTCGACTGGGGTGCTCCCGCCCAGTTCGGAGCTGGTTGGCGGTTCGGCTGCATTTGAGGCGGCACGAGTTCCGCCCGGGGCCGGGCTGCTCAGGAGGGCGTTCTCGACCTGTCCGTTGCGGGACGAGGAGCGGTTGCAGGCCCATCATCATCTGCTGATACTCCAGCGCCGGGTGAGTGCATGACCCCTACCCCTGTCTCTCCTGCTTGTCATTGGCCTTGGGGTCCGGTCCCTAGGGCGGCCATCGGGGTTGATACGCCAGCCATTATCGCTCCTGCTGGGATTGCTCTTTCTAATCCACTCCCTAGCTCGTCTGGCGTGCTTCCTCCTGTTGGGTCTGGGCCCCCTATTTTGCCAAAGGATATGGCAGTACAGGCCGATCCCACTGTTCTTAGCTCTTCGACGGCTTCTCCGTTGGAGTTACCTCAGGGCGACAGTGTATGCCATTGGGTGTTCATTTATCTCGAACCATGATCGATAAGATTCTTAGTGGGGCCTATGTCGATGTCTTCGACCTCTTGAATAGGGAGGTAGACCGGGAGACTTTCAAGCGGTTGGATGACAAAGAACGGGAAACGCTTCGCAAACGGAAGCCTGAGCGGTGTTGGACCAATTGGCTTTCGGCATTTTTTATTTATTCCGCAGTCATTATCAAAGCTCACCCCGAACGTGCTTTGGCCTTGGTTGAATACATGGACATGATTCACCGGGCCCACCTGGAGTTCGCCAGGCCTGCTTGGTTGCGGTATGATGAGCGTTTTAAAACAAAATGAGCCGTATGGGCCGCTTTGGATGAAGGTCATGTACCCGGCCCGAGCGACGGCAGCGGATCACTTTGATAGTGGTCATGTGGCATTTCGGACGGGCCAAGCGGCATCTTCCCGCCCTTCGGCGGGACAGGCGGTTCAACCCCGCTTGGCCTGCTGGGAATTCAATGCCAAGGGATCATGCAACCGGCGCCAGTGCCGGTTTAAGCACGTGTGCTCCGCCTGCGGGGGCGCACACGCTGCCCCCTCATGCCCAAAAGGCAAGCGTTCTGCCTCCCCTGGCCGCGACGGCGGCGCTAGAAAAAATCCCTCTGGTTCAGGCTCGGTTCCTAAAGGGACCTAGCCCTATTAAACTTCAGCCATTGCGTCGCTTGCTTGGCGCTACCCTGACCGGCGGCTGCCCGGTACCTTCTACATGGTTTCCTTTGGGGTTTCCGTATCCCTGCGCTTGGACCCCGGGTAGCCATGCTAGCCAAGAACTTGAAATCCATCAGGGGTTTCGAAGAGGTGGTCAGGGACAAGATAGCTAAGGAAGTGGCGGAGGGTCGAGTCTTGGGCCCCTTCCCGCTCCCACCTACTCCTCATTTTCGGGTTTCGCCCCTCGGCATCGTTCCGAAAAAGACCCCGGGTGAATATCGGCTTATTCACCACCTGTCGTTTCCGGAGGGATCATCAGTTAATGACATGATCCCCCATGAGTGGTGTACTGTCAAGTACACGTCCCTTGATGCGGCTATTGCCATGATCAAGTCTTGTGGTCCGGGCGCTGAAATAGGGAAGAGCGATATTAAATCTGCATTTAGGTTGTTACCTGTTTTTCCAGGAGATTTTGAACTGTTGGGGTTTTCCTTTGAGGGTAAGTTTTACGCCGACCGGGCTCTTCCTTTTGGCTGCTCCATTTCGTGCGCAGCTTTTGAGTCCTTTAGTTCTTTTCTGGAGTGGGCTCTAGTGGATCGTACGGGTAGCCATCGGGTAGTCCACTACTTAGATGACTTTCTTTTCTGTGGTCCTGCCAGCTCGGGCCATTGTGCCTTTCTTATGGCAGAGTTTGACTGCCTGGCGGCCGAGCTGGGGGTCCCTTTGGCTCGGGAGAAGACTGAGGGCCCTTCTACCTGCCTCACTTACCTGGGCATTGAGCTGGATACCGTACAGCAGTCCAGCAAATTACCGGAGTCTAAGCTTAAGGACCTTCGGGCCCTGTTACTAGGCCTTATGGGCAAGCGCAAGGCTTCCCTTAGAGAGCTTCAGGTGGTCATTGGCCATCTCAATTTTGCCTGTAGGGTAATTGCGCCTGGCAGGGCATTTCTCCGGCGGCTCTGTGACGCCACAGCTGGCCTTCTTAAGCCTCATCATCGTAGGAGGATTTCTGCTGAGATGCGGGAAGATCTCAGCGTGGCTGAGGTTCTTGTCTCATTTCAACGGTGTCTCCTTTTGGCGAGCGGAGTTACTTCTTGGGGCGGAGTTGCAGGTTCAGACGGACGCGTATCTTTTGGCTATGGCATCTTCTACCAAAACCAGTGGTGCGCAGGCCTTTGGCCGGCCTCTTGGGCAGCAGCCGGCATTACTAGGGACCTTACCTTTTTGGAGCTATTTCCCATTGTGGGTGCAGTCTGGCTATGGGCGGAGTCGTGGGCGAACACGGCAGTCCGTTTCTGGTGTGACAACCAGGCGGTAGTTCGTGTGATTAACTCTTTATCCTCTCGCTCACCTCGCGTTATGAGGTTGGTGCGCGCTCTGACCCTTAAATGTTTAGACTTTAATATAGTCTTCCAGGCTTGCCATGTTCCGGGGGTCAGGAATGAGATAGCCGATGCCCTCTCACGTCAACAGATGGAACGCTTTCGGCTGCTGGCCCCTCTGGCATCTCCAGATCCGGTGAACCTTCCCGACGAGGTATGGTCCCTTGGCGGATTGAAGCCCATCGAGCTTTGACACTGGCACTTGCCCCTAGGACACGGCGGGCTTATGCGGCTGCCTGCACGGAATATGCCCAGTTTTGTGCTCAAGAAGGGTTTACCTATGCGTGGCCGGCCACTTTGGATCAGCTGATCCAATTTGCAGTTCACCTGCATTTTAGGGGCCTGGCACCTCGGACTATCCAGGGCAGATTGTCTGCGCTGGCATTTTATGCCAAGGCCCGGCGTTTTGATCACCCTTCTGATGATTTTCTCCTGCAAAAGATGCTTGAGGGCTGGTCTAAGGAGAGGGGGAGGACCAAGGACCCACGCGCCCCGTTTACTCCGGAGATTTTGGCTCGGCTCACTGAGCAGTGGCCGGCCGTTTGCAAGGGCCCCTTTGAGGCGGCACTTTTTCGGGCGGCCGCCCTGGTCGCCTTTTTTGCAGATCAGCGAGTTGCTGGCTTCTTCCAAGCTTGATGTTTCCTATTCGGCTCTTCTGCGGTCGGACGTTAGTTTATTGCCCGACGGCATTTTGTTGTGTGTTAGGCGGTCCAAAACTGACCAGTGGGCTAGGGGGCAGCAGCTATTTCTGGGCCCTTGTCATCTCTCAGCTATATGCCCCTTCCGCGCTCTGAGCGCTTATCTTGCCCTTCGGGGTAATGCTCCGGGGTATTTGTTTTTGCACCAGGATGGGACCCCCCTTTCTCGTTACCAGTTTTGGACCATTACTGTCGTGGCCCTGGATAGGGCCGGCATTGCGGGGTGGCATTTTGGATCCCATTCATTCAGAATCGGGGCAGCCTCCACGGCAGCAGCACTGGGCTATGGTGTGGAGGACATCCAGCGTATTGGACGTTGGCGTTCTCAGAAGTTTCGTGTTTATGCGGCCGTTGCCGAAATGTTAACTATTGCCCGAACGTTTTAATCTCTTTATCGTTACAGGACCTGTTATGAAGACAAGAGCCAGGGTGGTCATCTTTGGCCACAGCTTTGTCTTCTGGGCAGCCGGGTATGCTGCATCTTCTCAGTGGGGCCGAGATTTGGGCCTGGGCGCGTGTGCCACCATCGACTGGTTGGGCCGCAGGGGCATGCAATGGGCGGAGTTTCGAAGTTGGGCATGCCGCATCCCCCTGCATGAGCCACCAGATATCCTGTTGCTGCATTTGGGCGGCAATGACCTGTCTCGGCGCTGTTTTGCTCCTCAAGATCCTTCGGGACTTGAGTGAATTTTTGTTTTATTTTCCCGGCACTCGCATTTTGTGGTCTGCGTTGATTCCACGCTTAGCGTGGCGGTCAGCCCACGACCCCCTTTTGATTAACAATGACCTCCGTAGGGTTAATTGTGAGGTTGCCCGTTTTCTTCGACAGGGTGCCGGCTCTGTTATATTTCACCCGGCTATTTCTGAAAGTGCCCCTAGTCTCTATCGGAGGGATGGAGTTCACCTAGCTACCCCGGCCTGGATATTTTTCTGGCTGATCTGCAGGGGGGCCTGAGGGCCGAGCTGCTCGGCACGTTGGGGTAAGAGCCCTAGTCTCTTTTGTTGGCGGGTAGTGCAGCTGGTAACCGTATTCTAGTGGTTAGCTCATTTGATGTCATTCCGGCGCTTCACAGCCCTCGTTACCAGTCTATTCACATTGGCTATGACAGCGTACAAATCCAGCTATTTTTGACTGGAGGCCTCCCGAGGGCTGTGCTGAGCTTCAGGTTTGACACGTTTGCCTATTTTTCGGCTGTGGAATTGTTCCACTCTGTTACCAGCTTGCACTAGTCAGGTCCCCTTCAGTGTTCCTGACTTTATCAGTTAAGAAGTTTAATAGTTATTAATAAAGTTGTGGCCCGTTGTACCAAACTGGAAGTTGTCTTGCCTCATTATTTCGGGGTTTGGGGGGCAAGGGTAGCTCCGTTACCCACTTGTTGGGGGAGGGGCGCGTTTGCCTCCCCAACCCCGGCTTGGGCGCGCAGCAACTAACGCGCCCATCCGGGTCATTTTCCCGGGGACGGGAGCCTATAAGAGGGCTCCGTCCCGCGCCGCCCATTTTGTCGGCGGCGCGCAGTGCGGCCCCACCCTCCCCCTATGGTTGGAGAATGAGTATAACTGGTCGCCTGTTGGGGCCGGATGGGAATTTTTGGTGGTTACTCGGATTGGCCGTGAATGCGTTTTCGCCCATCCCATTCTCTTCACCGCGGGGCGGGTACTTTTCTTATTGGCCACTAACTTGGCGGGTAGTGCAGCTGGTAACCGTATTCTAGTGGTTAGCTCATTTGATGTCATTCAGCCCTTTTTATTCACATTGGCTATGACAGCGTACAAATCCAGCTATTTTTGACTGGAGGCCTCCCGAGGGCTGTGCTGAGCTTCAGGTTTGACACGTTTGCCTATCGTAATACAGAGCTTTTCGGCTGTGGAATTGTTCCACTCTGTTACCAGCTTGCACTAATTCAGTGTTCCTGACTTTATCAGTTAAGAAGTTTAATAGTTATTAATAAAGTTGTGGCCCGTTGTACCAAACTGGAAGTTGTCTTGCCTCATTATTTCGGGGTTTGGGGGGCAAAGGAATGGTAATGAGTGACTGCAATATTATTTAAAAAAACACTCTACCAGATTGCTTCAATAAATTGAGAGGATCATCACGATAAATGAACAAGTTAATTTCACAATGCAGAGGACACATCCCTTGTGACTTCGTTCATTTTGAACAGAGGGATTGGATAAAGGCTGTGTTAATTATGTACGGTTAACGGACAAATACTTCCAAGAGGAAAAAAAAGGTTGAGTAACTCATGCTGAGTTCAATAGAAGTTACATCCTAATATGTAATCTTAGGTTTAGAGGTTTATGAGGAAAATAAGGGAAATGTACAAATGTTTGGATCTTTAATTGTGTGGAATTAGTGGAATTACAAATGAATTCTTTGTTATGGTTAATCTGCTTTCTCTTGAAAGTATGTTCTCTTATGGGTTTTGGAGGGTCCATCACGTTTGACCATAACAATAAATGATGGAGAGATTGCTATGTGCAAATGATTTTTTATATGCAGATTATGTGCACCCATCAGTCACATAATTTGGTGGGTATCTTCACAGTATTCAAATTGACAGCAGTTTAGAAATGCAGGATTTTAAAAAGGGACATAAAATGAATCCCTCTAATGGCTGACAAATCTGCCAATTTTGATTTCTGACAGTTTTTCATTTTTATAGTTGGAGGTTTGTTCCACCTATTTTCCCATCAGTTTGCAGTTTTTCTTTTTAAGAGTCAGCATAAACATTTATATCATTTCCCGCACACTTTCCTCCTAATGTATGCCTGAAAGTTTTGCCTTATGTGCCCCCTTTTAAGCAGTTCTTCCTAATACAGTAGAGTTTTATGTGCCATTGTCAATGAAGTGCACATTTCTTTGTCCACCTGTTGTCTGGAGGGGAAAAAATCCTGTAGCTGCAAAGTTTAAAAAGCACACTAGTCAAAACAGAACTGTGTTTACAGTATTGCATGGGGTGAGGAAATATGAATAGTTGAAATGAATCCCCCATCCGTCTTTAGATATCATGTTGTTGATTTTAAATGATAAGTGTTGTATGCTATCACCACCAGCTTTTCCCTCATCAGGGTAGCATTTTTCTTCAGCTATAAAAATTGCATTCTGATGTGTGCATTTTACATTTTGAAATGTTGCAGGAAAACTGGGTTGTCCACAGAAATGACACTCAGAAAACTCCTCAGCTCACTGTTTTCAGAAGACCGTGTAGGCCCATCCTGTGTCTTCTGAAATCATTTCACTGCTGCCCCCACTGGAAGCCATTTCAATGGAAGAGCTGGGGTAAAAAAGACATTGTCCCGCCCCAGCCATCCCAGCCACATGGCCACGGACTCTCACAACACTGCCTCTTTGGCTTGAATATGGAGATGAGCACCGCCCCTAGAGTCAGAGATGACTAGCACGCATGTGTGTGGGGAAATGAAGAAGAGGGTGATAAATAGGGCAAGCCACTTTTTGTAGGTACGCCATTGCCCTGGCCCCTCTGGGCCACCATCCAGCAGCCTCTTGCCCTTCACTTCACCTGGGTGGGAGAGCCAAACATTTCTGGGTCGCAATGGGAACTGCAGAAGGAACATTATCCAATATCCATGTATAATCAACATTGTCAACATTCAGTTAGAGTTGTCATCTTTTTATTTCCCTGAGAGGTTCCTCATCTTTAAGATCAGTACGCAGGCAGATACAGTATGGCCTGCACTATGCTAGGAGCACTGTTTATCCAGCACTTTTGGTATAAAGGGGAAAGGCTTCTATTCTGGTTTATTTTTGAAGAACAGGTTTGCACCAATTGTCCTTGTGTCATGATGAGTCATTGAAAGGATTTTCAAGAAAATCAGATCACTTAGGTTTTACTCGTTGCTGGCTATAGAAAGAATTGTTGTTTTTCAAGATGGATTTTTGCGTGCTTTTGGAAATGAGCAACTTTCACCAAACTTTACAACATATTGCCTTGTTGCATGGATGACCGTTAAAAGCAGAACCTTTGAATGGAGTTGCATATTTCTGAGCAGCCTGTCTTTTTGTGCTTGCTGGGTTTGCATGCTCAGCAACATGAAGGTTTTGCTCACAGAGATGGTTGCGAAAAACCTGGAAAACAAAGCAGAAAACTTGAACATGATGTCTCATTATCATACTGGAGGTGAGATATCTTTTGAGGACTTGAAAACTTTCACTATAAATACAGATTAGTCCTGCTCTGTTGCTTAGTATCCCAGTGGGTTAAACACACACAAAAAGGAAAACTCCGCCTCTCTTCATTGTTGCTTTTCTCCCACAAAGTGACAGGTCTGAAGATGGGAGACACAGCTTTCTATGAATCTGGAAGTTGAGTCGTTCATTTTAGGAATGTTTGGTGCTTATAACACAAACATAATATATGGAGGACCCTATAGAGAGAGGTTGGACCGCACATTTCATCATCTCTCATTGTCACTGAGGATCAGGCTAGGGCTCATGGAAAGTGGAAGCCAAGAACATCTGAAGGACCAGTGGTTCACCAGCCCTGAAGAGATGTTCATTTAATTAAGGAGAGGAATATAAGCTCAGAGACAGCTGGTGCATCATTTGTAGACTTGGAATAGAACGTGCCTCTCTTGTGTCCCAAATCAGTGGACCTTGATGATACATTTTGTTTCTCTGGTGCCTCTCTGGACTCCCTCATTTTATCTTCTGCCCATTTCATTGCTGTCACGTCCAACCATCTTATGTGCCATTCCTTTCCCAAAAGATCCTGCCATCTGGAACACGCTCCCCTCATCTCTCCACCTCACTAATTCCCTTTATCATTTTTAAAAAAACTCATTGGATAACAGAGTCCCTCTTGTCTGCACCTGTTAACGTTGCGCCACATCACTTCCACTGTGCTTAATTTAATTTTGGAATGGTGTTTTCATGAACTGAGCAATTGCTGGTACAGAATGTCCACAAGTAGTGCTGCAATACCAAGCAATGTTGTTCTTAGCAAGCTGCCTGGGTGGCATGAATGCTAACAGATGCAAATCCCTGAAATGACCACAGTAGCCCTTCACTGTTCTTTGCAAATCCCCAATGATATCTGTATTGTTCTTGCAACAGAAAGCCTGCCCAGGCCACATGGTAACATGTTACTGATAGCAATCTCAGCAGGTGTGAGTGAGAAGGAGGGATGTTCCATCCATTTTGCTGAGAGACCAATCCAGAAGGCCTGATCTTTCCCCACTATCACTTGGGAGCCGCCATGTCACCAGACTAAGAGTTTTGCTTGGCATATGCCGTTGTAGACAGCAAGTTACATCTTTGAAATGCACTAAAGATGGACAGAAAAACAACTAATTGGGGTGATCTGTGTCTAATCATGAACCACCACAAACTCCCAGAAAAGTGAACTAGTTTGCAGTTCATTTTTCCAGTTTGTGCCTTGGGGAATTGGGAACATATACCTTTCTCCCCCTTTACTATTTTGTAATATAAATTTTATAAATTTTATAAATTCTTTATTTTATAACATCTTAATTCTTAGTTTTTAGTGGCTGGGAGCCTTTTAAACTCTCCTGCTTTCTGCTGTTTTTAGTATTGTTTTTATAGTGTATTTATTGTTGTTTAAACATTGACTTTGATATTTTAATATTCCCTATGTTGTTTTTCTTTTGTGGTTGTTATTGTAAGCTGCCTTGGATCCCTTCAGGGAGAAAGGCAGCATAAAAATAGAGTGTTTTTATTATTATTATTATTATTATTATTATTATTATTATTATTATTATTATTATTATTATTATTATTATTATTATTATTATTATTATTATTATTATTATTTATTTATTTATTTATTTATTTATTTATTTATTTATTTATTAACCACACAGCTATCTACGCTGGATTTTATATTACCAATCACTAGTCAAACGCTTCCCAAGCGTTTAAGACTCAGTGATGTATCGGCGAATTATGCGAGCAGATCCCAGTAAGGTGGCTTTCTGCATCTGACTGATGGTGACTTTGTCAACTCCAATTTCTTCTAAATACTTGCTTAGCTCTTTGGGCACTGCACCCAGCATGCCAATTACCACTGGGACCACCTGTACTGGTTTGTGCCATGAGATCCTGATATCGGGTAATTTTTTCAAGTTGTTTGTCAGTGACTCTACTATCTCCTGGTATATTTATTATTATTATTATTATTATTATTATTATTATTATTATTATTATTATTATTATTATTATTATTATTATTATTATTATTATTATTATTACTACTACTACTACTACTACTACTACTACTACTACTACTACTACTACTACCAGTCCACCTTTTTCCCACTGCCCTGTCACCTCCCTACCTCCTTTGCCACTCACAGTCTCTGTGCATGCACATGCCTTTCTCAGGTGATGGGTGGGCACATCTGCAGAGACAGCAGGCCAACCTCCTGGAAGGGAAGCCAGGACACTCTCTCTGAAGATGTTGGTGGCAGCAGCAGTAGGACCAGTAAGAGAGATGGCCGGGGTGGCAGGAATGGGGTGGGAGGACATCCATTTTCCCAAAGCAAAACAAAACACCAAGCAGAAAAGAAGTTTGGTGCTTCATTTCATTTTGGCCAAATGGGTTGGATGAAGCCAAGCCACCAACCGAACTACAAGCTAGCCCAGTTGGTGGATTTGTTTTGTTTGGTTTCCTGGCTCATAGCTTGGTTTGTGTCCATCTCTAGGAGGAAACAGATGGTGTGTGTAGTGGCCTCTGACGTTTTTTTCCCCTGATGAAAAAGAAAACAAGACAAAACAAGGACACCCCAAGGCTGTCTAGATTCTATGAGGTAACAAGACTAGCTGTTATTTCTGTTGCAACCAACTTGTCATGGCTACTGCTATGCTAATGCAGTCAGATAAAAAAGAAGAGCTGGACAATGGGCTTGTCCTCCTCTTTTACTGAAAAAACAACAACTTCGTTTGATTCCTCCTGAATCTAAGTTGTTTCTATTCCACCTGTTCATAAAGAATGTCTTAATTTAAAGCACTGCTCTCTGATTTTGCCTCTATTCCCTCCCTACCATGCTTTTTTATGCCATGGTTTTAAGGTTTTCTGCCTGGGAGCAAGGGCTGCCTTATAGTTTAATAAACTTATGCAAGTTGCTATAGGAATATTTTCAGTTTGTGAGTATGTGTGTGGAGAAAATATGCAGATAGTGAGTATGCATAGAGTTTATACTGAAGATAAATAAAGTGATTGGAGAGAATTTATGCAGGCATTCCTTAAAAGTATTTACTAAATCATAAATTTATTATTTATTTATTTTAGAGTATTTTTACCCCACCTTTCTCCTTGGAAAAGGACCCAATGAGGGTAGTGGGCGGCATATAAGTTGTAAAATAAAATAAAATAACCTAAAATAAAAAATAAAATATACAATCCAGTACAATTAAGACATGTTCAAGTATTTGAGAACAAGGAATTGAGGGATGTCTTAGAGCATTAACAGACAACATTACATTAAAGCAACATTGTTATAAGTAGTCATAAATAAATATAGATTCATGTAAAATACACATGGTAGTCCATCATTCAGGAAAGCTTGCCTGAAGAGAAAGGTCTTTGCCTGTTTCCAGAAGGACAACAGAGATGGGGCAGTCTTGGTCTCTAGCGGGAGGGAGTTCCAGAGTGTGGGTGCAGCAGTTGAGAAGGCCCTTTCATGGGTTCCCATGAGATGTACCTGAGAGGGTGACAGGATGGAGAGAAGGGTCTCTCCTGATGACCTTAACACCCGAGTTGGTTCATACTGTGAGATTTGATCTTTGAGGTAGCTAGGACCTAGGTCCTACAGTGCTTTGTAGGTCAAGGTCAGCACCTTGAATTGTGCTCAATAGCTGATTGGCAGCCAGTGGAGCTGTTTTAATGAGGGTGTAATGTGATCTCTGTACCCTGCCACAGTCAGCAGATACCCGCTCTGATGCAGTGGATAGAATGATGGACTAGGATTCTGAAGACTGCGGTTCAAAACCCACTGAAAGAGTAGAAGTGTTAAAACCACTCCTTAAATTGATTACTGATATTAGGGTTGCTACAAGTCAGTTCTGACTTGATGACACAATTCACTAAACCATAGCATGCAGAGTAATGGTCTAGCTCTACACACTTTGTCATCACTCTGATCATCTGAGCACTGAGGAGTTTGAAAAAGAGAGACTTTTCTGAATTTGGAAATTCTAGATGTGAGCCTGGATCACGGAAAGTCCAGGGTCAGGAAAAGGATAGGAATATTCTGTGTGTGGATATCTTATTTTCCTCATATGTGATGTGATAACGGAAGGTGTAGAGTCACTAGGTGCCTGTGTGCTGAGTTAACATTTTAATGGAATATCTGTATAGCACTGAAGATGTAGGTTATAGAAATATAGATGGAAATAGAAGTGAAAGGCAACTTGTTTCCAATGATCCACTGATCAATCCACTGATTGATCAATCGATCGATTCATCCATCAAAATAATCTCTATAAAGACAAATAAGGACCCCTAAAAATTCATGATGGAAGTTACACAGAAATGCTTCCTGTACCTGCCTCTTGAACATGCATATAGAAACAAACACATTGACATGCATTAAGTGCAGCCCATTCATATAACAAAGTAAAAAGCAAAGTGTTATGCTTATATCGTGCCCCATAGTGCTTAAAGCACTCCCTGGGTGGTTAACAATTTACAAGCTGGGTGCTCATTTTACTGACCTCAGAAGGATGGAAGGCTGAGTCGAACACGAGCCAGCTACTTGGGATTGAACCCCAGGTCATGAGCACAGTTATAGCTGCAGTAAAGCAGTTTAACCATTGTGCCACAAGGCAACAGAGAGAAATTATTCTGTTTCTTGCCTTTGCCCATGTTATCCCTCATGGTTTATAAAGATCTGTAGTGTACATGCCTACTCTGTGGAACCAGCCAATCATCCTGGCTGCCAAAGTCTTCCTGCACTCCGAAGCACATAGATTTCTGACATTGTACAAATAGAAAAGTCATGAATAGGGCTGATGATGCGCTACTAGTGTTTCAGGGCTACTTGTATGTTTCCATAGCAACAACAGAGCAAAGAGCCCAGGGGACAAGAATCCTCTCCCTCCTCATAGACTTCTTGTGTTAAATGCAGTATTCATGTGGTAAAAATAATAAAGTTTTTTTAAAAGGAGGAGGCTTGATTAAAATCAGGAAGAAGGACTTCAACAGGAAGGTGCTGACCAGGTGCCAAAAGAGAAGGAGGAAGATAGAAAATCCAGTCCCCACCAAGGCATCTCCTGATCTCTCAATTGTTGAAATATCCCACATTTTTTTCTGCTGTTGGAAAATGAAGGACTTCTAAGCAATGCAAACCATAGTCTGGCCTTCATTTTCTCAACTTTTCTTTCTTCTGAATTACATTAGTAGGAGTGCATATGTGCATGCAGACACATAGAATGAATTCCTGCATTCTAGGTTGTGAGTGGCTAGGTCACAACTTCACTTTGGGTTACTAAATTCTGTCTTCCCCTTCACTCCTTTCATGTATATTTTCCTGCGGGTGAGACAATGTCACTGTCAAAATTCATCAGATAAATCTCCTGCTTCTTTTTTCCCTTGTGTGCTCTCTCAGAAATCAATCAAGCCAAATACAATTCAGTGCAACCACCAGCCCCAAGACATAACTATTTGCCTCTTTCCATTCATAGGAAAGAATGGAAGATCTGTGAATGTGCAGGTAAGGACAGGGGCGTATCTAGGGACGGTGGCGGAAGGGTGCATTTTCCCTGGGTATGCAGCAATCAGGGGGTGCCTGGATGGGGAGGGGAGGAAACCATGCTCCCCCTGTTAGCAGTCCTCCTTTCCCCTGGCTCTGGTATAACTAGGGAGGGGGGAGAGTGCATTTGCCCCAGAGCATGCAGCAATCTGGGAGTAACTGGAGGAGGAAACTGTGTATTCTCCTGCCAGCAGCCCTCCTATAACCAGAGAGACCTTGTGCGCATGCTGCGGCACATAATAGATAGTGCAGCGGGTGCATGCCTTTGACCCCAGTCCCTCCAGATGAAAGGTGCAGGATTTTCCCTTCCAACCCTGTGCCAGGAGAAAACCCCCAGGTGGCGGTGGTGGTCCATCCTATGATTCACTCTTCATGGCAGCCATGAGAGAGAGAGAGAGAGAGAAGAGAAGCAAGGCACACAATTATTCATCTTGCTGTGGGTTTGGTCCCAAACCAATTTCTCCCAGAGAAAATAAATTTCTCATTCTTCTTCTCCGTCTCCCCCTCCCTCTCTGTTGTTGTTGTTTTTTAAATAAACAGGGTTCTTTTCACTGCTTGCTCCTTTTGATAATCACCATGGATAACAGTCATATCTTATAAATTCTGTTTTACTTACTCCCAACTGAGGTGGTCCACTTGGACTCAACAGAACTTAAATTAGTTGTAATTAATAATTCCTATTCATGATAATGGACCTACCCGAGTATGGATCACTCTAGTCTGTTGACTTTATTTCTTTGATGTATCTGCTGATACATATTTTCTTCCAATCTTGCCCTTTTGGTCATCACTCAGAAATGCCCCTGCCATTTATTTTTATTATTATTTTTTGCTCTCCTTGCCAATTCGAATGGCTTCCCAAAACAGGTGTGATAAGCCCTCCTTCCATAGCTTCCTTGAAAATCTTCATTAAATCCCATCTCTTTTTTTCTGCCTTAAGTCTTTGTCACAGTTGTCAAATTCCCCTATTGCCTCCTGTAAGTAATTTTAAATCTGCATAAAAGGAAATGATGGATATCCCTTCTTCTCATTTATTCTTGTCTCCACTTCACTCTCCTTCGTCCCTTGACTCTCATGCATTGAATTATGTCATCTTTCACCACACTGGAGTAATTGTATGAACTGCGGTCACTTTGAGAATGGCAACAGATGGAGAAATGCAATGAAACCATGGCAATGGTGTATCACAGAGGCAACAGCAAAACTGGGACAAGGCTTGAGTAGAATATTTATGCTGATCTACTCTAGTACTGGCTCTTTGATCCTTCTGTCCTGTAGGCTTGCTGCAGGCTTTTGCAAGTTGTTTCAGGTGGGAATTTATGACAGGGAAGTTGAAAAAAGGTGGTTGATTGATTGTGTTTATTTATTTATTTATTTATTTATTTATTTATTTATTTATTTATTTATTCCTACTCTGCAAAGAGGTCTTAGAAGTTACTGGGAAAACTGACTACACTAAACTAAAATGATCAGGGGTGTGTGGAAACTAAGCCCTATGAAAATAGACTGGAAAGAATTGGGCATGTTTAGCCTAGAGAAAAAAAACCTGAGGGGTAATATGACAATGCTTTTCAAATATTTGAAGGAGTGTCATACGGAGGAGGAGAAGGATCTATTTTCAATCAAACTCAATTTAAGAGCACTTTCATCTGAATATCAGGAAAAACTTCCTAACTGTTTGAGGAGTACAGCAGTGGAACCAATAAGCAATGATCTTTGAGAATTCTTGGAGAACAGGGGAAGCAGAGCAAATGTTGTCCCTATCTTCAAAAGGGGGAAAAAGAAGACCCAAATAATCACCACCCCATCAGCTTGACATCAATTCCTGTAAAATTTCTAGAGCAGATTATTAAGCAGACTGTAATTATTTAATAAGCAATTATGTCATTACTAAAAGTAAACATGGGTTTCTTAATCCAGACTAAGTTGATCTTTTTATTTGATAGAATTACAGGCCTGGTGGATGAGGGGAATTCTGTGGGTGTTGCTTATCTTGATTTCAGTAATGTCTTCAATAAGGTTCCCCATGATATAGTTGCAAAGAAGTTAGTTGAATGTGGGATAGATAGTGCTACTGTTAGGTAGATTTGTAATTAGTTCACTGTTTGTACCCAAAAGGTGTTCATAAATGGCTACTTTTCATCCTGGAGAGAGGTGATTAGTAGGGTGCCCCAGGGTCCGGTTCTGGGTCCTGTGCTATTTAATAACTATTTAATAACTTCATTAATGATTTGGATGAAGGAATAGAGAGTATGCTCTAGTAATTCCCTAGAAGAGAGCATAAAAATCCAAAATGGCCTTGGCAGATTAGAGTGCTGGGCCAAAGTTAACAAATGAATTTCAGCAGAGAGAATTGTAGGATCCTGCACCTAGGCAGAAAAAAAAAGAATTGCACAGATACAGAATAGGAGACACTTTTTGGAGAATAATATATGTGAAAGGAGTCTGGGAGGACCATAAATTGAACATGTGTCAGCAGTGTAACATGGTGGTCAAGTAAGCCAACACAATTCTTGGTTGCATCAACAGAAGTACAGTGTCTTGATTAAGGGAAGTTATTGTACCACTCTATTCTGCTCTGGTCAGATCCCACCTGTGCACCTCAATTTAAAAAGGATGTTGACATCCTTGAGCGTGTCCAGAGGAGGATGACCAAGATGGTTAAAATCTGGAAGAAATGTCTTACAAGGAGCAGCTTTGGGAGCTGGAATTGTTTAGCCTTACAAAAAGAAGGCTGAGAGGAGATATGGTAGCCATGTTTAAATATTTGAAAGGATGTCATATTGAAGATAGGCTGCCTAGATGCCCTAAGCACATCCGATCTCGCCTGATTTCGGAAGCTAAGCAGGGGTGGCCCTGGTTAGTACTTGGATGGGAGACCTCCAAGGAATACCAGGTGCTGTAGGCGCCTGGAGTAGGAACTGGCAAACCACCCCAGTATTCCTGCCAAGAAAACTCCATGGACATGGAGTCATGAAGAGTCGGCCACGACTGTAACGACACAACACACACACACATATTGAAGATGGGGCTGGCTTGTTTTCCATGGCTTCAGAGACTAGGACGTAGAGCAATGGTTTCAAACTACACGAAAAGAGATTCCATTTGAACATTAGGAAGAGCGTCCTCCTGATGGTTAGAGATGTTCAGCAGTGGAATATGCTGCCAATGAGGGTGGTGGGGTCTCCTTCTTTGGAGATTTTTAAGCAGAGGCTGGATGTCCATCTGTCAGAAATATTGTGATGGGGTTCCTGCATGGCAGGGGTTTGTACTGGATGACTCTTGAGGTCTCTTCCAACTCTATGATTCTATGAGTTCAAGAAGTGGTGAGTGCTCCAACACTGGACAACTTCAATATAAATATAAATTTAGATAACCACTTGGCAGGTCTCATTTGATTTCTATTCCTGCATGGAGCAGGGCTTGATGGCCTTATAGGTCCTTTCAAACTGCATTATTCTATGATTCTATGATAGAAAATAGAAAGCCCTGATGGGGAAACATCAAGCCACCATCTTGTTACGATGACTGAAATCTGTAACCAAATGTTTTAGTATGCTCATGTTCCCTCAGGTTCTCTTTGAAAACAGTTTGTTTCCTACCCCCACCCCCACCCCACACACACCAATTATTCTCCATTTCCCATCCATCAGGCATTATTCTTTGGCAGCTAATTGTGTTCTGTCTTTATTGGGCCACTTTTGACCTATTCCCATGGAAGGTTGATTTTGATGTACCTCACATTATGAATATTGATGGCTCACTGTTGTCAATATTAAGGGTTAGCTTTTTCATCGTGCACAATATTTCACTTTCTCCCGCAGCATCAAAGCCTGCTATTAAAATGCATGTGCCACATTTCTTGCTAGGGCAACAGCATGGCCATCCTGTCTTAAATCCTCTGCAAATTACAATGGGGATGGGGGGCAGTATGGTGATGGGAAGTGAAAACATAACCTTTTCCCATGGTTGTTACAAGGAGTAAGTAGAGACAAGATTAACATTCAGTGGATGGTGCATTTATTCATAGTTTTCAATAAATGACATCCGGCAACCTCATAAAAATGCTAACACCCATTTTCTCATTTTTATGTAACCCAAGGGGGGAAATGTTTCTGGTTCCAATCATAGTATGGACACACAATACCTTATTTGCTTTTTAACATTGACTAACTGGAACACAGGCCTGCAGAACCTCACATTTGTCTAAATGATATCTTGCACATTTCCAGCCCATCTCACTTTAAATCATCTCTTTGGTCCTCCATTTCAAGTCACAAAGCATCCTTCATGAGCCAACCTTCTCTAAGTTTTATGGCCCTATTCATTTGATAGAATCTCTAGAACCAGATGACTGTTTGCCTGTAGTTACTGTTAACTTGATGGTGGGAGAACTGCAGGATGGGTCCACTAGAACTGAGAAGATCTAAAGAGGCATAACAAAGGGCCTTTTTACACGACACCTAAGATCCGCTGGCCACTTAAATTCGGACCAGAGATCTTAGGGGTTCGTCGCTCTTCCTCTGTCCCCACCCCCCTCTGCACTTCCTGGTTGCTGGCTGCCTGAGGGAGGGAGAAAAAAGAAAGAAAAGCATGCCGGTTTGCCTCCGTTTTGTTCCCGGCAGCATTCAGATCTCTTAAAGGGGCGGGGTGCAAAAAAAGAACAAACAGAAGCCAGGAGAGCCCCGCACTCACTATCCTTACACCGGATCAAATATTTGTCACATCCAAAAAGCAGGTACCTGAAAGCTGTGCTGGGACGTGCTAAAGTGGGTGGGGACGCACTTAATTGTCTGCAAACTCCAGAGTTGGTGGGTAAACATTTTTAAAGTCCGGAGCTTGCAGCCATTTGCGGCAGAGCTTAGGGGTCGTGTATAAACGCCCAAAGTGTTCTGCTTCTGCTCATATACCGCCCCATACCACTACAAGTCGTCTCTGGGCGGTTTACAATTTTAATTACAGTGTGCAGGCTACACATTGCCCCCCCCCAGCAAGCTGGGTACTCATTTTACCGACCTCGGAACGATGGAAGGCTGAGTGAACCTTGAGCCTGCTACCAGGGATTGAACCCAGGTCATGAGCACAGTTTTACCTGCAGTACAGGCATTTAACCACTGCACCACAAGGCTCTTGCAAAGGACTTAGTGTCAGAGCACTTGTGGATGAAGTATAGGAACCTCAGTGAGACTGACAAGTTTAGAAGGGATTGAGACAAAGTGAGCCATATTCAAGTTTTCATAAAAGAGTACCCAGGAGGGTGACAATGCTACTCCTGTATTTTGTTGTGGGGAATGGCAATCTGGAGAGGAGAGCCTTTGCTTCACAAGAAGGCTTTTGGTATGATTGGAAACCCTGTAGAACTTGGGTACACAGCTGTCAAGTTTTGCCTGCTCCCACCCAGGATGGGAGGAGAGAGGCTCGTGCATGCCCGCACACACATCTCAGCAACAGTGGGGGTAGTGGCTTTCTCTTTTAGGGACCCCTTCCCTCCCCCACCTGCTATCCCTTTCACCCCTCCCTTACTCAACTGTGGCAGACAAAGGACCCCCCTTCCCCTAGCAGGAATGACTCCTCACCTCCCGAGCTCCCTTGGCGTCGCTCGCCCCCTACCTTTTCAACAGCCTGGGCTCCCCATGCCTGCCTACTTGCCTGCCTGCCTGCCTGCCTGGCCAGTGCTGGGCCCGGGGGGGGGGTTCCCACTCCTTCCGTCTCCTTCCCTCACAGCCCAGCTTGCCTCTTCCTCTTTCTCCTCTTCCTCCTCACTGTTGCCACATCCACCACCATCTTGGGAGCCTGCCAGGCAATATCCGGGGAGCAACCAGCCCCATTTCTCATTGCCGTGGCAACAGCCCTCTGCCTCCCTCCCTCCTCCCTGCTCCAAGAGGAGTCAAAGGGTACTGGAAAGAAGGTGCCTCACTCCCAATTGGCCCAATAAATGAAGGAAGCAGGGAGAGCCATGGTCATTGGCTGAGGGACTGTGGGGAGGGAGGGAGGGAGGTCACACTCTTAAAGGGGACATTGCTTGGAAAGAAGGAGCCCATTGGTTTCTCTTCCTCCCTGCCTCCTTCCTGCCACCACCAAGGGAGCGATGAGCCACCCAACGATCTTCCTTCCACCCTTGCTTCTCTCCCTGGACTTTTCTGGGAAAATAAATGATCTGGGAAGAAAGGTGAAAAATGGGATTTCCCAGACAATACGGGAAGTTTGACAGGTATGCTTGGGTACCTCATCATACGTGGAGGTTGAACATTTAGATGAGACTGTACTTTTCAGACAGTTGCTATCTGCTTATGAAGCACTACAGTGAATGTGGCCTGGGCTAGCACTGTACTTATTTGTGCATTCAGATTAGTCCTTTTTTGAACTGACAGAGTAGCCATGAGAAGATTTTTCAATCTATGTTTGACTGTAGTATGCAAACTAGAGGCCTTTGAAAGGAAGAATGAGAGAGACAATCTGTAACTCATCCTCCACCTGCTTGCTTTCTGCCCTTTTGCCATTTTCTTTCAATAGACTGGGCACCAAATCTGGGAGATTAGAAACCTGGCTGTGAGAAGCATATAAGTCCTCCTCTAATAATCACTTTGCTTCTGCAGATCCTCTCGCTTTGCATCCAACTTTATGCAGAGTGCACACAGAACTCAACACCTAGGTAGGTGTGGTTGTCAGATTCACACCTGAAGGTATTTCTGCATTTCAGCCATTTTCTACGTATGGTTCCTTCCTTCCTTCCTTCCTTCCTTCCTTCCTTCCTTCCTTCCTGCTAGAAAATTGTTGGGCAAAAATTGTTCTATCAAACTTCTTGTTCTATCAAACTTCTTTCCTTTTGGTGTTTTACCCAACAATGTAACAAACTGGGACAAAATCATTGGTCCATTTGGGGAGGCTGGACACCATGAGAAGAAATAGAAGTGACATAGTCTAGTTCTCAGGGGGTTGCTGTCATAGAGAGGGCACTGGAAGCGATTTCAGCAAATTCGACATGTGTGAGGCTCACCCAACGCATAATTCTAATGGCAAAACTAGCCACAGTCTTAATATTCATGCTGATTACACTGGACTTTCTGTATGGTCAAGAAATAACCCAGACCTCCTTCAGCACTTGTGAATGTCATGGTATGTGGGAGTTAAAGAAAGCAAGATTCATCATCACAGACATTTAAACATGCTTTGAGTTCCAAGTGATATAGGTCACATTTATTTATTTATTTATTATTTATTTAAGTGCTTGTATCCCGCTCCATCTTCCCGACGGGAACTCTGGGCGGCTAACAACGCAAAAGCTAAAAAAGGTAAAAGCTAAAAGATAGCAGGCCACCAGCAAGGGCAGCGGAGGGCAAGATGGCGGCAGACGTTTAGGGATAGGAAGAAAAGGAAAAACTAACTAATAAGGGCACCATAAGCTTCTTTGAAGAGGAAGGTCTTCAAAGCCCTCTTAAAGGCGGGCAGGGACTCCAGCAGGCGCAGCTCAGGGGGCAGATGGGTCCAGAGCGAGGGCCCCATCACAGAGAAGGTGCGGTTCCACGTACGCGTTTTCCGCGCCTCTCTGGGTGTGGCCACTCTCAAAGAGCACGCCTGCGACGATCTCGTGGGTCTGGATCCGGATGCCCTCAGGGAGATGCGCTCCGCCAGGTATCCTGGTCCCAAGCCGTGGAGGGCCTTGAAAACCAAGACCAGGACCTTGAACCTGATCTGGAAGACAACGGGTAGCCAATGCAGGCGGACCAGGACTGGGGTGATGTGCTCGAATCTACGAGCACCCACCACCAGCCTGGCCACCGCATTTTGCACCCGCTGTAACCTCCGGACCAGGGTCAAGGGCAACCCCCAAGCCACCAAATAAGAGTCTGAATGAAATCTTGAGTAGAGATGGGGATGAATCCATTTGTACTCAAAATGGTCAAAATGTTGGTTCACCCCAATTTGTGGTTCATCAACAGTGACAAATGATGATTTTTTTTTACGCCTGTCAACCAAAGAAATATGAAGGGATGAAATATCTATCCCTTTGTATATGCTGGGTCTTCTGGACCTAATGAATATTAAGGAAAGGATGTTTAGCAAATCAGCAATAGTCACTGATATTGCTGACTCATTTTTTTTATTTGTCCCCATCTTGAGGTTAGGGCAAAGCCCTCTTGCATAGCCTTAAAATGGTTGTTCTCAGTTACCTTATAAATCTACTGTTCCTGTGATGTTTAACATTGGAACCATGAGGTAGATTGAATCACAGTGCAAGAACAAAGAGATGCTGTTCTAGTATTTATTCAGGGAGCATATAATATCTTATAGGTTTGTAAGGCTTTCCTTGAACAATTCAAGTGGCTGCAATTAGAGGTGCAGCAATCTTTTAGACTAGAAAGTTTTACTGTTTATTAAGAGGTTACCTTCTGCACTGCAAGATGGTTATCAGCATGGGTCCAGGCTGGTATTTCCAAGCACCTGAATTTTAGTGGGCTCTTTCTGCCTCTCATTTAACCAGACATTTCATTAAGTGAAAAACAAATTTGGGCACAAAACTGCCAACTTCCTTTATCCTTGCAGATCTGCTTTCCCAACTTTACTGAATGATATAGTACTACAGTATGTGGCAAAAGAGGTCTAGTCACAGAATTCCCCTTTCTCAAATGAAAGATATTTTATTATCCCATTCCCTTTAGGCACTGACATGCAGAAAAAGATCTACAATTGTGATTAGCACATTATCTGTAGCACACCTCAGGTTAAGTCAGAAATCACCTGGGATCATTCAAAGGGGTTTAGAAAGGTGGTCTCAGATCTATCTCACATTTCTGTCCTCCAAGTGCACAAAACCAAGTGTCTGCCCTCCAAGTGCATACATTTAGAAAATGTGCATAATAAATACTATATATCTGAAAAAGGTGCACACGTTTTTCGATTATACATTAAAAGTATGTTTTTTTAAAAGTCCAAAAATATTTGTGGGGCAGAAAGAAAATGTTGGTGGGTTTCTAAGAAATGTAAAACGTGGATGGATAGATGGATGGATGGGTTGGATGGGGGTTGGGTGGATAAAAATATCTTTCATTTCTATTTCCATCTATATTTATATAACCTGGATACATCTCTGTGACAGATTTTCATATTCATAGCTGTGATTTAGGAAGAGAAACCCCAACAATGAAATACACTGCTTATAGTATAGTATATTTTAGATCAGTCTGTTTTAAACCAGTGATACATTAGTGGATTGAGTTTGACCAACATATCTTTCATTTTGAGTCTGGCCAGAACAGATAGCCAGCCCAGAACTCTCTGTGGTATGGTATCTCTCTTCCATTCTTAAAGCCATGTTGGGATTTAAAAAAAATACAATGCAATTTATGATAGAAGATTAAGGTTTTTTTAAAAATGGATTTGGCTCTAGATAGGTATGTGCTCACCATTTAAAAATCTTCTTGGATTATTGGATCATACGACTAGCAAACCTTGTTGATATAGGATTTTTACAAGCCTGCTTATTTTTCTTTTCCCAATTAAATTTTAAAATAGTCTCATTCAGAGTGCAAGAGTGCAACATTCTCACACAAGCATCCAAGAGATTCAAAAGAAAGAAAGAAAGAAAGAAAGTAAGAAAGAAAGAAAGAAAGAAAGAAAGAAAGAAAGAAAGACCTGCCACACAAATGTCCTCATTGTTGGTGCTTATGCTAAAATCACAAATATCAAAACTGACCAAAACTTTAACATGCTAATGATCAGGGACAGACCCCATTTTCTTCTAATTATCTCGGATCAACTGCTACCCTTTCTAAAGATGCTTATACAGAGCTAAACTGCCTTCAGCTTTACTTTGAATTATCCTCCCCCAGTGTTTTTGAAATATTTAACCTTTTATAGATAGCCATTAAGGAGAAATGAAAGCACATAGAAACAGAGCCGCAGTTTGCTAGGCTGAAGCACTAGAACCTCTTGATTAAGAGCAGCAATTGTGTTTTCTGTTGCCCACAAAATGAAAAATGAAATGCTGTTTGGTTGTTTCGTTAGATAACAAATCATTTTGTTACTAAATGAAACGGTAATACATGTTTCGTTATAAAATGAAATGAAGAAGCATTTTCCCCCTCTAGAAATGAAATGATTTGTCCTAGAGGAACCAAATTTGGTGAGTAGCTTCTTTGCTCATTCCTTTAAGCCCCCCAAATTTGGAGAGGTTTGGTATTCAGGTGGCTGATTTAATAAACTCCAAATTTATTCCCACCAGGAGAAAATCATTTGTAATTATTAAGGGATGTGCTTAAATGCTCCCCCTGGAGTGGTGGTGGCGGCTATTAAATGCTTCCCGAGTCAATTACAAATGCCTCTTGTAGAAAACTTATGAGCTTTTCTCAGAGCGGCCACCCAGAGGACCCTTGACTGGTATGATCTTGTGGGTCAGGCCAATGACATTAAGGAAAGACACTCAACAAGTAACATGGGCCCAAACTGTGGACTGCTTTGTATTTAAGTGTTAAAATCTTGAACCTGATCCAGGACTTGACAAGCAAATCAGTGGAGGTGAGCCGGAACCAGAATTACATGATCAAATTTGCTTAACTAAGAGCCCCGTGGCTCAGTAGTTAAAAGCCTGTATTGCAGGTAAAACTGCTCACAACCTGGAGTTCAATCCCACATAGATGGCCCATGGTTGACTCAGTCTTCCATCCTTCTGAGGTTGGTAAAATGAGTACTCAGCTTGCTGGGGGTGTGGCAATGTGTAGCCTGCATTACTGTAATTAAAACTGTAAACTGCCCAGAGACTACTTGAAGTGGTATGGGGCGATATATAAGCAGAACAGTTTGCTTTGCTTTTACACCCACCACTAGCCTAGCTAGTGCATTCAAAATTTGATGAAGTGTCTGAATCGGGCCCATGGGAAACCTCTCCTAAACAGCATTGCAGTAGTCAATCAAATAGGGCCTCTGCTGTTAGTTCATACTCATATTTTGCCTTCACTTGACCGGTATTGTGTACTTTGCTTCCTCTGTATAATCTTCAGCTTTTCTAATATGGACCTTGTGCTTCAGTTCTCTCTGTGTGGGCTTCAACAAGAGCCAGAGAGGATCCACCTAGCAACTGGCAGTCATTTGTCTATACAGGTGGAGAGGCAATAGATTCTACATGCCCTGGGATATGAAATCTGATCCTCTAAGTTTCTGTCTCCATCCTGGAACTTTCCATACAGTTTCTTCCCATAGATCAGGCATGTCCAAACTTCAGCCCTCCTGATGTTTTGGACCCCAACTCCCAGAATTCCAAGCCTGTATTTCCAATGGCAAAGGACTGTGGAAGTTGTGGTCCAAAACATCTGGAGGGCCAAAGCTTGAACATGCCTGCCATAGATTCAATATACAGAACACAATAATATCTCGATTTTTCTTCTCTTCCTCCAACCACTGCCAGCTCTGAAATGCCCAGCTTCGTGAAAAGTCTTCAATGGCTTGGAAGCTCAACCTTCTAGTGGCATTATTAACAGCCCAATACAATACACGTAAGGTGTATTGTAAGGTAGTAATTCCGGCTTCCCCTCTCTCCTTGATTTATGAGAGCTGAAAATCGTAAGAGATGTTTTGGGATGAGTCAATTCCAGGTGAAAACACCTAGTTATCTTCTGGGGTTATTTAGCTTCAGTGTGTCAAAAATAGTGCTTTATTAGCTGGTACTGTTTAACACCTGAAATCCATTTTTATACCATTGGGAGGTTTTCAGAATTGCCTCTTCTAGGAGGATTACTTTGTACAAATACTTTCCTAGAAATAGAGCAGATTTGGAATACTGAAGGTGAAGATTTAAGATGCTGTGTTTGCACAACTTGGGTGCTCTCAGGAAACAGCTCATGAGTGCTGAAACATTAGCCAAAACCTGATTTTTCTACTTCTTAGCCAGCTAATGAATGTTTAACTTGAAAATGCCAAGTGTTTACACATTCTATTTTAATAATATATCCTTAGCTTTAACCTTGGCTGCTCATTTTACTACAGGAGCAATAGGGGTTTACTACAGTTGACAGAGCAGAATCTGTGGTAGCGGAGTACAAACTTTGGCCGTTACTTCACGAACCTCTCGCTGCGCGGCGAGCCGTGATTTCCGCGCGAATCGTTCGGCTTTGTCCTCACGATCCTCCATTTTGGATGCGGCGCCACCCCGACCACGCCCCGACCACGCCCTAAAGCGTGCTCCAAGCGGGCGAGAGATTCCTGGCGGAGGCCGGGAATCTCCCTCGCTTCGCATCCCGCTTCGCATCCAAATTCGCGTGTGGCCACTGATTATTTTGAAATATTTTTTTTTCCATTTACTTTTCCTCCGAAATATCGATGCATCGATATTTCGGGTTGCCCGTTCTTTCGATCCTGATTTCTGCGCTTTCAATATAACATGTATTTGTGGTTGTTTATAGGGGTTACCATGAATCCCGCTGTCTCATGTCTGTTCTTTTTACAGAAATCAACAAACGCCAGGTGTCACTGTTTACCCCTTCCTCCCCCCCCCTTCTTTTCCTTATTTACTTCGGCAGCCAAGTGGTGGCGTTTCTGTTGCACCAGAGATGAAAGTTTACTTTCTGGTGGCTACTCGTTGGTTTTCTTTTTTTTTCATTCTTTCCCGGATATCACCAATTAATGCGGGGTGATTTCCGTATCCCAACATGTGCATTTCACCCTTCCAGAAACATTTTTTTAAACTATAACCCTTGGCGCTTCGAATAATGTTCTCTTCAGCAACGGCAGAGGCTCATGCGGACCCAGACTACTGTGCCTCTGAGCGTGCCGAGAGTTTTAAACGATTTTCCTTTTTTGGAACTGGAAAGTTGCACAGTGACTTAAAGTTGCACAGCCTCTGGGCATGGCCAGAGTGTAAATCAAAAAGCATTCTTCCATACACCATTTCGAGAGACCGAGGTGATTACTCCCCACCCCCCCCCCCAAATCTGCACACAGAGCAATCCTCCTGCAAATCCGTCCTCCCGGCTTCAGACTGTGCCTCTGAGCGTGCACAGAGTTTAAAACGGATCTCGTTCTTTAGTACCCATTACGAGTGACGTAAAAGTTTCAAAGCCTCTGGGCATGGCCACAGTGTAAAGCAAAAAGCATTTTTCAGGAACCCATTTCGAGAGAACGCGGTGAGTCTTCCCCCAAATAACTATCGAACAGATAGCACCCCTCTTTTGGTTTCATTCGTCCTTATACACTGTCTCCGCTGAAAAGATTCACTGCCTCTGGGCATGGCCAGAGTGTTAAGCAAAAAGCATGAGAGAACGCGGTGATTCTTCCCCCCGCAAATAACCCCGTCAGCACACATAGCAATCCTCCTGCGAAACCTTCTTCCCTGCTACAGACTGTGCCTCTGAGCGTACCCAGAGTTTAGAACGCATCTCCTTTCTTAGAACCCATTGCGAGTGACTGTTGTTCTGGGACCGCATTACACATGTTTCAGGCCCTGGGGTGATTCCTTTTAGCGGCAGGTAGGAAAAAGTTCCGTAGGGCGTGAGGGTAGACCATGGGGTGCCCTCTCAATTGGAATTCTGTCAACATTTAAATCGTTCTCCGATGTACTGTACTGTGTCTCTGAGCATACCCAGACGGCAATTTAAAGCTCATTGCACCCCGCTCCATTTGTAATGACTGCAGTTCAACCCCCCACTTTAAATCCTCCCACCAAACCACACACAAAAAAACCATCCCTTGGTCTGACAGTTGTGCCCCGTTGCATCGAAGCCCCGACATCATTTAATAATTCAAGTTAGGGGTGATGTGTTTGCGGTCGTAATGGGGGGACACGTAACACCCCTCCTTTGGGTTTATATCGCCCTTAATCAGTTTCTCAACTTTACAGTTTCACATCCTCGGGGCATGGCAAGAATCTTCACCCCACCAAAACCCCCTTCAGCACTCCACGCAATCCTCATGCGAAACCGTCTTCTCGGCTCCAGACTGACTGACTGCTGTGACTCCCCCGCCCGTAACCCCCCCCCACAACTCAGACTGGTGCTCCCTCCCTTGAAAAGAAGTATGACAGTTTTGAAGTGTTATTACAGTACAAGACGTACCGTCTGGGGTTTATATGTAATTGCTTCCTATGTGTCCCTGCCACACAACCAAAAGTACAGGTGCACGTTTGCATTTTGCTCTGGCAGTTGTGCGTCGATGCATCGCAGCCAACACATCATTTAATAACCAAATTTAGGGGTGATGTGTATGCGGGCGTAATGGGTGAACACGTACCACCCCTCCTTTGGGTTTCATTAGAACAAATAGCACCCCTCCTTTGGGTTTCATTCGTCCTTATACACTGTCTCCGCAGAAAAGATTCACTGCCTCTGGGCATGGGCAGAGTGTGAAGCAAAAAGCATGAGAGAACGCGGTGATTCTTCCCCCCGCAAAAACCCCCGTCAGCACACATATAGCAATCCTCCAGCGAAAACTTCTTCCCGCTAAAGACTGTGCCTCTGAGCCTGCCCTGGTTTTAAAACGATTCTCCTTTATTTGAACCCATTGCGAGTGACTGCTGTTCATGGACCGCATTACACATGTTTCATGCCCTGGGGTGATTCCTTTTAGCGGCAGGTAGGAAAAAAAAAAAAACCGTAGGTCGTGAGGGTAGACCATGGGGTGCCCTCTCACTTGGAATTGTGTCTTCATTTAGAACGTTCTCCGATGCACTCTACTGTGTCTCTGAGCATACCCAGAATAGAATTTCAACTTCATTGCACCCAGCTCCATTTTTAATGACTGCAGTTTAACCCCCCCGTGTTAATTCCCCCCCCCCCAAACCGCGCAAATAAAAAACCATCCATTGCTTTGACAGTAGTGGGCCGTTGCGTCAGAAACTCTGCATTCTCAAAAGCAGTCTCAATTACAGGACGCACCACAGATATCGGGGTTGGGGCAAATTAAGCTACACACAGTAAAGGGATGACAGGTTATAATATTATTTCACGAAAGGTCAATATTGCTAACACTTTATTAATGTGGAACCAATTCTGTACATAGGGGTCAGCAGTGCTGACAGAACTTCTGACCCCAGGTTAGCCCTCGGGTCTGCTGGAGATGGCAGGTGCTGGGCTTGGTGGAGCCAGTCCATCATCAGCTCCACCCACTGACCTTTCCAACACAATGGACCAATTAGAACTGCTGGGCAAGGCAAATGTTTCCATTGTAAGTCTGCAGCTACTGCAGGATGCCTCAATCTGAAGATATCATTTGCTACTTATTATCTGTGTTGTTCTTAAAATAAACGAGACAAAGAAATGCATTGAAAAGAAGGTATTTATTCATTGCAAACCATGATATGCACCTTACATACAGACTTTTTCATGAGTGGTTCACCAGAAATAACCATCTACATTGAGTGTGATACCGTGGCAAACTGTATCCAAGGCTCCTGGGCCCTGACCTGCGTTTTAACCCCTCCCCAATTGGTCGAAGTTAGTTTCATTTTCCACAGGGCTGCTCGGAGACAGGGCTCCAGTAGTTATAAAAACCCAGTAGCACCTTATAGAAAGGTGTGGAGAGGTGGTACAGAGTAGGGTTGTGTGAAGGACTGTTTTCTTGCTAGTTATTTAAATTAGAATTAAAATATATTTGGAGGAAGATGGAACGTGGTGGTAGGGGCCGATACTGGACTGAGGCAGAGGTCACGGCTTTATTGGACATATTGATTCAACACAGACTTGGTCCTGTGTTGTTTCATATGCTTCCTAGAAGGAATGAGGCGGCCTTTAGGCTTGCCTCTCGAGAGCTAGCCAGACTGAACTACCAGAGGACCTCAAAGCAAATTCGATCAAAATTTAAAACTCTTCGCCAGAACTTTAATAGGTGCTTGTACTATTTTGGGGAGCACGCAGAAGAAAGGCAACAAGCTGCCTACTGGAACCAGTTGCTCCAGTTATGGATTATGGCAGACCGCCCTGACCCAGCTCATCTTTTCCCTGCGGGTGAGTAAAATCGGGGATTGTTATTAAAATAGATCATTATTAAAAGGCCTGCAATTAGTTCTGAAGATTGGTAGCTAGGTAGGGTTCTGGCCATGACTCTCTTTGGTCTGATTTAAGCATGCGGCCTAAAGAGACTGATTCACACAGATATGAGGGTCTGTCAGGATTACAAGCTGTGGGTTAATGCCAAGCAAATCGACATTGGTGTTGTTTATTCCTACAGGCGCAGGACCTGCTAGGCGTGTAGGCCACAGGAGGGGTCAACCACGTCAGCAGCAGGAGCCAGAACAACGTTTGGACTTGGAGCTGCAGCCTAGGGAGGACCAGCAGCAAGATAATGAAAGGGGGCAAGCCTTACATGAGCTCCAGGACAATGAGGGCGGTGAAGGTGAGAAGCAGCGAGTGCTCAAAGAGTGACCATCTACGCGTTCTATTATTTAAAAAAAACCCATCTGTGGAACAATTCCACATTTAGATTTCCTCTCCATCCCAATAGAAATTGTTCCAGAACAACCTGTGGACATTATGAGGCAAGCGGTGCCCCGAGGGGAAATGGAACAATGGATTGCTGTTTTGCAAGAGGTTGTTGCCAGAGGTATATTTTTTAGGCAATTAAAATTATCAACAGCAAACCCCTTGCCCCCTATTTGGAGAAAAAAATGCCCTTTGATTTGATTTAACCTTTGCAGTAATGACACTGCAATGAACATATTTAATCGCTCTGTAACTACAGCAGGACTGCCTGCTGTTACTGGGATTTATCTGATGAGCAAACTCAAGGAAAGGAACAACTGAGGATTTAATAACTGATTTGCTTTTCCATTTGATTTCTTGCAGTTGGGGTACTGGAACAACATGTGCTGCCTGCGGGAGGGGCACGTCCACCACAGAGAAGGAGGAGGAGGAGGAGATAAGAAATCATTGTATGACTTTTGATTAACATGTACTTCTGCATGGTTTCTCCAATTGCATTTAAACTGGGAAAAGTTCTCCCAGTTACTCTTAAAAACTTTTTGTTGCACTGATTTAAAATATTAGTAATTTTTTAAAATATGTTCTGATTCTGCTCAAAGAGCAGCATTGGTATGTTTACACTAAGTCATTTCTTTCCATGTAAATGTGTTTACATGTTGTAAGTTGGGTTCTTCTGAAGCCTTATTATTCCTTTTAGGAACTACTTGGTTATTAGATAACTATTGTTGAGATGCAGCATATTAAACTGCAAAAGCAGAGAGCTGTTTCCTTCTGTGTTGAACAATGTTTTCTATGTAATGCTCAATGAGCAATTTTTCTTTGTACTAAAAAACATGTTATTTAAAATGGGGTTCCATGGAACAATTAAAAAAATAGAACTTTCCTGTTCACAACAATTGCTGTTACCACCATAGCCAGAAGTTTATAATTTTCTGAAATTGCTAAAAGTTATTGTTTCTGGCATTTGCAAGGAATGCTTTAAAAACTAGAACTGAGGCCTCATTTTTCCTCTCAGCACTAAAACCCCACATTAAAAATCTATCCATCCATTTAAAAGTTTTGGTTACAGCATTTAAAAAAATTATTATTTTGAGGATAGGATCGATCTTATAGCACGTGAAAATGGTGGTTCCTTAAGGTTTGGGTAAGAACATTAGATTAAACAGTAATTTCTGTATTTGAAATATTTTATATAGTGTTTAAAAATGTCTATGATTAAAATGTTAGATATGAAAAGCAAGACAAATGTAAAGTATGTATTGCAGTATACCAAGCTGTACTAAAGAAATCTATCTTTTGCACACTGTCATTATTTATCTTTAAAAACTTTTTTTTATGAGTTGTTTAACAAAATAATTTAAGATTAAAACCATTCTAGTATTGCCCCCAACGACTCTTTCTTTTCGGGCGGGATGCTTTAAAATTAAGTTATTGTGGAGAACGTTGTGCTTGGATACCAATGAAAATAAAACATTACAGTGAAACAAACCTTAAATTTGAGTTCATATGGTGTTTTCTAATTGTGTTTCTGATAAATGTGCAAGAACTTAATACAAATTAGAAAAATTCATTGCACAAAAGGATAGATAATTTTCGTAATGCCGCTGGTGGGCCAAGTATCACAAACAAATACCCTGGTCAGTTAACTATGGGGAATAAATTTTTTTTTGATTCTTCTCCTTTTCTGTGGTGTTTTCAAAAAGGGCTGAGAATCAACAACTGAATCTTCATTTTTAACAATAAGGTAAGGGGAACGTTCATTCTCTCCTTGACCCAAAGAGACCAGCCCCTTGTGTTTTGGTTTTTCCTTTCCTGGGATCCTAACTGACACTTTGGCATTCCTGATGGCATTCCTAGCAAGCACACTCCCAGTGGCATCTCGCACACTACTCTTTGCAGTGCTCTGTCCACTAAGTAGCGAAATCGACCCCTCATCATCACTGTCTTCATCACAACTGTCACCAGTATCAGCACGGTTACTAATGTCACCCTCAGAGTCGCTTACGCCATCATTTGGACCGAGGTTGTAGTCCCTAGAAGTAGACAAACTAGAGGTTTGAGTACTTGTCCGCACGTTATTGGTCTTGCTAGCTGCTTTTTGTGTAGAACCCCCTGATGGTGTTTCAGTGAGATAATCTGTGAGTCTCTGAAGGCATGTGTTAGCAACCCTAAGGCTATTAATTATCTCCTTTTGAAAGAGTATGTCTACCTCGTCCCTCTTATCTATTTTTAACTCCTTTCGTTCGTCTGAGTCCTTTACCCACTCCACAAATCCAGATAAGGTGTTATCCAGCCTCGCAGCAGAAGTGGTTCTTTGTTTCCTTTTCCGGATTAAGGCCAGCCTTGTAGCAGGATCAAGTGTTGCCTCATGGTTTGTTGTTTCATACAATCCTGAATTAGTGAACAATAAAAGGAATATTATGCTGTCTATTACATGAGAGGGAAATTCCATGTGGATAATTTGGTCAAAATTATTACACCAAGTAATAATTTAAGGAACATACTACTTTAAACAGGTATTAATACTTTTACCGCATTACACACTCTTAATAATCACCTAGACTTAAACGTAGTCCTAAAAAGTGATATACAGGTTATATTTATAATAATTACCCACAAATCCATTTTACATATCCAAAAATTATACTAAGGACCATACCCAATCGAACCCTGTTTCACCCTCAGTAAAATCATAAAGCACCATCAGAAGATTACTCACTTTTGTTGAGGCCCCTTTCTGCAACAGTGGGAGGTGTGCTCTGTGAAGACGAACACCCAGACGTGGATGGCTCGCACCCATCAGTAGATTGAGTACCTAGGAAGAAGCATTATATTCATTTTCTATAAATTAATATTGCCTCTGTCGGTTTCCCGCCTATGAACCCAGGCAAGGGTGGTGCTGTTACTCTAGTAGTGCCCCAGACAATAGCATTTTACATGACAACGGTGCGGATTTCTTTTTCTCTGGAAAGTTACATACCAGCAAAAGAAGTGTCGGAGGGCCCGAAGCTGTGGTTATCGTAGTCTGCGTCCTCGAATAGAATCAACGTGGCGGCATTTTCTGTAACGCCCCGCATAGCCTCCATTGCTAAAAGTGGAAAGAGGAGCAAATGGAAATGAAAAAATTTGTTAATGTTCTCCACATGGCTTGTTCACATACTGCAATCGCCATGCTTTGGCGCTTGTCGAGAAGTGATTACGATTATCCGTTTTATTCTTAAACCTTGAATCTGATTGGTTTTCTTACTTATAGGCATGCCCCTCTTCCCATTACTTCCTTCCCGTGTTGAAATGAGGGATGTTTGTAGCGCGCAGTTGAGCGCAGGGTGAACTGAAAAGTTTTAATTAAAGTTGTACTGCCTGTTCTTTGCGATTCCAACACATTTCAGCTAACCTAATGCTGCCAAAAAGTAACACTACCCGTAAACACACCTCACCAAACCGCGATGATGTTGTTTTCTTCATTGAAAAATCCAATTTTTTTTTAATTTTTTTAAATATCTGGCAAGCAACAACAAATACCTCTTACCCAACACCGTTATATTAAAAATAAATATGTTTTCGAATTTAAAATGAACAATAGGAATGCTTTAAATAGTACGTTTTGATGTTTTCCCGTAATTTTTTGGACACATAACTGTGAAACCATATGTGTCCACAGACTACACACATGTATATATGTGTCCTCAGACTACACACATGTATTGACTCGATGAAAAGCCCACATGTGGCATTAAAAAGAATTTTATGTATTAAATGAAAGTTTTTCATAAAAAAATTTATAATACTTTAACGTATGTTAAACGAGATATTCTTTAAAGGTAATAGATCGTTACCTAGAGCAATTTTTTTTAAATTTTGAAACCATGAGAATTAATGGGAATCATATGGAACCGCAATGGAATATAATTGCTTCTACATAATTACGGAGCAGCTATCGACGTATCGTTTTATCCAGAGTATTTTTAATAAATATTTACTTGAAATATATACTTACAATATATATTTCAAGTAATATACTTTAAATTAATTTTTTAGATTATTCAAACATATTATATATAAATTATTTCCCAGTGTTCATTTACATGATTGCTTTTTTAAGAATTTAATATCCATCGGAAGTTCGATGTTCTCCTGGAGGTTAAAATAAATAATTTATTGAAAGGGGCTATGCTTAAAACCCCAACCTTTTGGTCCTGATTAATGACGTCCTACTCTTTATTTGAGGCTATCCTTCGACATATCGATGGCTAAAAACAGTTATTAATTGCTGTTTTCGAAACAATGTGTTTCTAAATGATAACGATGTTTTCCTTTGGAATTTATTATTTCCGGTATGAGATTAATCGTTTCCCTCGGGACGGAAAACCGACACGACGGTACATCGAAGCATGCATTCTTCTATGAAGAACCGAATAATGGCTTAGGCGAAATAACTGGCTGTGGTTAAAACATTATTTTGGTAACTCACCCGTGCCAGCAGCAGAATCACTTTCGGTGGTCCGTAGAGGATGGATTGATGTGTCGGTGCGGAAAATGTTTGCCATCTCGTCATACCAAACAAATTTCGAACGTCCTGAGCCTGATGTGTTGTTATGAATCACTGCCTGCTTGTAAAGCTTCCTTAGTGATTTTGTTTTTGTTCTGCATTCGGATGCAGAACGATTGAAACCAAGTTTTCCAAGTTCAAGAAATCACCTCAAAATCTCAATATTTCTTTTTAGAGAAGATAATGCATATTTTATCTCTGCCTCTCCCCATACCTTAATTAATGCTGAGGTCTCCTCATTCCCCAGATAATGCCTCTCTTAATTTTGGTTTGAACTGGAGTTCCCTGACTGCTTTCCGATGTGTCTTCAGTATCCATTTTCAAATCTCAGCGCTAGAAATTCTCTAGCAATACTGACCAGTAAATGATGTTCCCTTAAGACAACCCAGTACATAGACTTCCTGTCCCCCTCCCCCGGAACATCAATCTGCATGTCAAGGGAAAGGTGCTGGCATCCCATGCAAAGGAATGCTGGCTGGTAATGGTGATACCCCTTCACCTAGAGCTGTAAAGAACATGAGTGATTGTACTGTTTTATCAAAAACACGTTCATGATATCATTGGACCCATGTGTCACTCCTGATAGCAGCTGTCTTTAACATATTACTTATCTCTGTATTCCAGATCTACAATATACACGAAGTTCTGGCTCAGAGAAAAGTTTCCTAGTTAAGAGTTGTGTTGTCTGTAATGTTTTTTCCTTTCCCCCCCCAAACACTACTGACTTATCTGCATATCAAGAGGAAGGTGTAGACTACCCCGGAGTTTAATTGTTGGCTTGTAAATCGCTAGTGGCCCTTTCTCAGCCCTGGTTTTTCACTCTGCTGTGAGACAGTTTTGAATAACAGCTTTCCTTATTCCAAGTCCAATATAACCACAAATACTTTTCCTAATTTAAAAAGAAAGTTTTTGGTCCCCATGATCTTTTACCATATAAAAATGAGGTTCGCAAGGGACAATCTGTTGGACGTAAAACAATCGGTGTTTAACAGTTCTGTTAGGTATAGCTTGAAGTGGATAAGCATTTTATAGCGAGTATTGTAATTTCTGATTTCGACCCTATGTCAAGCTTTAACAGCATGGAAAATAAACGGAAATACTTGTTGCCGCAGAAATGGCATTTGAGTGCCCTGTGAAGGTTGCAAGTATCTGCTTCCAAAGGAAAGCAAGCCATGAGAGCAGCCCCCTTGCTGAAATGCGATTTGCTATACTAGACATCTGCTGTTTTCTTTAACAATAGATGTTATCATTCTAGTCTGATTACTTACTTCCTGGTGTGGGACCTCTGCAGGGCACAACCATAAAATCAGGAGTTATTTGATTGAATGCCTGATGCTCTTGTCGGTGTTACAGAGGTTTCAGTTGGGATAGCAAATAAAGTGCTGTAGGCCATGTGTTATATATACAGCACTGACTCATTACTTAAAGGGGCTTTTCTTTTACTTAAAGTAAACAACTCAGCATGCCCACATTGCATTTTCAAAGAGAGTGCTATTTTTTGTCTCAGCAGAAGCATCATTTCCCGGCTAAGCAACCATCCTGAGTAATGAAGCTCAGAAGACAAAGATCATGTGCTTAATACGAGAAAATGTCCTGTCATGAAGATGATATAATCAATGACAACTGAACCATTGCTGCATTCAGTTATTTATTGTTACTAGAAATTTTTTTTTGGTTACAGCACGGCACAGGCAAATGAAGAAGACCCCATAACTGCACCCCAACACCATATATCATCCGGCCCAATAGAAGGCTGTGACCACTGAGAGTCTCATTGCAAGTTACTGTGTATGTTATTACCCTAATAGGGGTTGTAAGAATTGTAATCAGTATGCTCCTTGTATCAGGACACAACTGGCAGCATAAGTGGAATCTTGGTATTGACAAGTTCCACACTGAGTAACTTAGAATATGTTTTTACTTTACGGTTAAAAGACTTTTTGAACTCAGTTTTCTTACAAGTCACTTAACATGGGTTTGTAAATACTCTGCAATGGCATTGCGCACTGCTTCTGCCTCTGCACGGGCAGTTCCCGATCTGTTGTCATATGTTTCCGAAATTTCCTGGGAATCAGTCTGGGAACTTTGCTGCTGATCCTCATTAGGAATTTCATGCTTTTCCCATTCACAAATGTTATGTAGAATCACGGAAGCAGCAACTATTGAGTTGATGTTTTCAATGTGTGCTTCTATTCTGACAGATAAGCGCCTGAATCTTGCCTTCAAGCGCCCAAAAGCTCTTTCAACGACGCATCTCGATCGATTAAAAATCCTATTGTAGTGACGCTCCCTGTCAGTTCTTGGTATAGCGAAAGGCTTCATCAGCCACTTACACAATGGATACGCACCATCACCTAATATTATGGGTGGAATCGACACCCCTGCATAGGTGAACATCGGGCTGCCGGGAATTAGTGTCCCTTCCTCCATCTTACTGAAGAGAGACGATGACCTAAAAACATGAGCATCATGGTTCACACCAGAATGCCCGGTCAACATCGAAAAAAAAATTCCGTCACCATCGCAAGCAGCCTGCAGTAGAACTGAATGGAAAGACTTCCTATTAAAGTAAGCAGGACCCTGCAATTTAGGCGGGCATATCGGAATGTGTGTTCCATCAATACATCCAATTGTATGCGGAAATCCGAATATTTTCATTGATGACGTCATCTGTTGGAAAAGAAACCACAAGAAATAGTCATTGTCCCACAAATGAATGGAAGCTTCACAACATTAATGCAGAATACCTGGAACAGCAGTGCGTGATGTCGCATTGCATGAACAGCAATTGGACAGATTGCTCCAGGTTCCTGCCCAACGCCCATCAAAAGGCTTCCTGGACTGACCCCATCAGTTAAATAATCAGTTGCTTTGCTTTGCAATATCCCCTCTATGAGAGCGCTTTTAACCTAGGTCTTGATTTTTGTGGGTGCAAGATGCGCTTTCCAGTACCTAAGTAACCCATTCCCTTAATATTGTATGCATCATACATCCCCCCCCCCTCAATCGTTCCTTCCCGATAGTAAACATTCCCATAGACGGCATCCTGGTCTGACCACACCACCCGTGTATGTGGCATGGAGAAACGTTGAACAACATTGTGATGAGTGGGAAAATTACAGCACTACTTGGAAGCCGTTTTTCCCACCTCAAGGTGACTGCACTCCGACGTTGATAAGTGATTTTGTGGGATGGAGAAGGGGTACCCAGTATGCACCATTGTCATCAATGAGGTTCTTCTAATAGTCTACGGCAGAACACTTGTACTAATCCTAGAAACGTAATGCCAGCTGTTACATACGAACCCGCATGAAAACACCCACCTTAGTGAATTCTGATAGGCGAACCTCTTCCTTGAGAAGGACGTGTTCCATTGCAAGACACACCTCGATGACTATACTAGCTACAGTAGAACTTCCTTTCTGGAATACCAGGGCGATGGTTCTGTAGCAAGAACGGCTGGCCAAGTAGTACACACCAATGGCTACTCGTTCTTCGACTGGAACCGCTGACCGCATTACTGTGTCCCTCCGCATTAGATATGGTCGCAGCTTTTCGGCGACCCCAAAAAGTGTCCGCCTTGTCATTCTGAAGTTCTCCAACCATTGTCTGTCGTCCCACAGCTGAAGAACCTTGTCGTTAAACCACTGAGAACGCCCAGGGTAGCACCAGAATAGTTTCTGCCTAGGCGACGTTAGTATCCACTGGGAAATGACCCTTATCAAAATGTTGCAACCAACCATAGTTTCCCTCAACAAATGCCTGCGTCGAATTAACCGTTTTCTGCTAAAGAAGCATAACGTAGCTATACCGTCTATCAACTTACAATAACTGCGCAGCAGTGCAACAAAATATGGGATCCTCCGTTTGAATTTCTTTAGCCGGCACTCAGAACGCGAGGGAGCCATTGTAGCATGAAATTGATAACGGAGGCGGAAGTTCCTCCGACACTGCTCTAGGGATTTTGGAAGGGAGAACTCGAATGTCCTTGGAGGAGCCATGGGACATACAAAAGATATGTTGTGTGCTGGTCCACCTAGTGCCCATGACGGAGAACAACATTTTTTTCACACAGCCAATGGACGGAGCAATACAAATCGCAACTAGAAAACAAATGTTGATAAAATTATTCCGCTCTGCAGAGAATGACAGGCGGGTATCGATGCATCGATACGCACTGGTTTATATTTTTTTAAAAAAAAAATTAAGAAGAAACCGGCTGTTTAAAATAGGCTTCTCAATGCGAACGGAGCACGTGAAGTAGTACTGGATTCGAACGTAAAACATCGCCCGGTGAGGACACGAAAAGAGGGGTGGGGGCGAATGGACACCACGTGACCGCCACGTGACCGCCTTCGGATTCAAAGCGAAGGCAAACACGCTGCGAAGAGAAGTGCTTCGTGAAGTGACGGCCTTTGTCAGAGGTCATTTCAAAGTAGTTTTAAGAGGCTGTTTTTGGTTTAATCCACAGTAACTAAGTGGAAGCTTGCAGACACTCTGCGGGTCTGTCTCCGTAATATTGTTCAGTTCGCTGCCTCTTAGATGCTGCCTCTTGGAATAAAATAATAATAAAAAAACCCAGCCCCAAATGTTAATGTCTACTCCAGGAGATTTTATACAGGGTGGTTTTCTTTTAAAAGGCACACAGCTCCAACACCTTGCTTTGTGCCCAGTTCAACACAACCAACAATATAAGTGGACCTCTGGTTAGTAGGGATGGGCACGAAATGAAAAATTTGTGTTTCATTTATTTTGTTCCATTTTTGCCCCATTTTGTTTCGTTTTGTTTCATTATGATTTTATTTTTAAAAAAGTAATGAAATGAACCACTTACAAAATGGTTTGTAAATATAAAATATTGCTCCTTTGGGGCCTACAGGCAACATATTTCCTGACAGGGGAGCCATTTTTTATACTTACAAATCTCTTCATTAGAAACAAAAAACAACCACAGCGTTTCACTTTGTTTCAGTACAAAATGCTGTCTGCCATTTCGTAGGATTACAAATTGATTTGTAAGGTTATGAAACATTTTTCATTTTGTGCTCATCGTTACAGGTCAGTCTTGTATTCTAGTTTTTTCTCCTCTGCCTTTGAAAAAGCATTTTAACATTTGGCAGCTCTTGAGGGCATGGAGAATTAAGGAGCCACAGGGAGCTGCCTTTTCTTGGTCACCACCCTTCTTTATGTGGTGGACCATACCAGATCACATGCACCTCAATATCCCTTTGAACAATTCCATGGCTAACAGGAAAATCTGTCCAGGTACAAAAGGTTTTCCCACCAGGGAGCTTGAGATGGACAAACTGTTTCAGGAACTGTCAAAGAATAATGACAAGGAGGTAAAGAGTATGGAATATTGTGCTTGATTTGTGATGGAAGTGAGTACAAAACAGACTACTGCAAAGAAAAAAATTTGTTTCAGTATTTCTAGACACTTGGCCAATCCCACTCACACACCCACTTCACTGCCTCTTCATTCCATGGCTTCCCAGCTTTGGTATCACTTTTACTCATCCTAGAAAGTTTGCTATTCCCAAACTTCACTAAAGCCAGACAGAAATTCAAACTGAAATTGGCCAGTAGAGATGGGCACGACTTGAAAAAAATTTTTTTCCAGTTGTCGTTAGTCGGGCTGGTTCCGTTTCGGGTCGTTTCTGTTTTTCGCAAAAATTCGCAAAATTAGTCGGTTTGTTTTTTTTTGTTTTTTGTTTTCGTTAGTACTGGTTTTTTTGGGGGGGTTAGCGGGCTCCTGGAGGCACCTCTGTGGGGTGGGTGCCTCCTCTGGCCCGCTATAAAGGGAAAGCGGGCTCCTGGAGGCACCCGTGGGTGCCTCCTATCCTCACCCACTTGGAAGGGGAAGCAGGCTCCAAGAGACCCCTCAACATGGGGGTCTCCCCTCCTCACCTACTGCTGCAAAATGGCATGCATAGCCATATGGATATGCATACCAGTTGCAGACAGTGAGACCAGTGAACCCAGAGCCATAGGGTGATGCCTAAGGCTCTCATACCGCCATGTCTCACAAAGAAGGGAATTGTACTTGCGTGTAGTGCAATGCAAGTAGATCTGGCTTAGGGTTAAGGTGGGTTAGTGCAAGGGCTAGGGTTAGGCTAGTGACGGGTAAGGTTACGGTGGGCTAGTGGGTTGCACCTCTGGGTGCCTCTCTGACCCACTAAGAAGACAGTCTGTGATGTATGGGTAAGGAGTCAAGGATTAGGGTTAGGGTTAGGGGGCTAGGGAAGGTTTTAGGGGGCTTTTGGCACATCCCAGAAGTCTCCATGGCCAAATGGCCATGCGATTGGTGGGATGGCTCCAAAAATTTGCATGGTCGTCCACTCCCACATGGCTGGCCACTCGTCCAGCCCATCATTGCGCAGGTGTAAATAAAATAAAATAAAATAAAATCAATGGAGGACAGAGGAGGAGAGGAGAGACATTTTGTTGCAAGAAAAAACCCACTGCTACTGTGAAAAATCTGGCAGTTTATAAATTTTCACGTGTTTCTGTTGTGCTTGTGTGTTTTTGGACCACGATTTCAAAAACAATATTGCGTTCGCCGCCCCATTTTGGATCCCCCGCCCGCACCGCATGGCATGGCGAGTCCGGCTGCCCAGGACGGGGGGGAGGTGGGACCCCCCCTCCAGAAACCACTCCTCCGGTAGGTGCCCTGCGCCCTTAGTCAAGCAGGCATTTTTCCGCCTGCTTTTTTGGCCCGGGAATGGGTGGGGGGAGAGTTTAAAAGTTTTTTCCTGTGCCGTCCGTGCCGCTTGCTTGCGCTTTAATTGCGGCGGCCGGCAGCGAGACTGGACTTTTTGCTGGCTGCGAGCCTGCGTCGAGTCTCACCAGAGCAGCCCAGGACGGGGGATGGGGGGGAGGACGGGGACCTCCAGAAACAACCCCTCTGGTAGGTGCCCTGAGGCACGGCAGGCATTTTTCCGCCTGCTTTTTGGCCGGGAACCGGGTTTTTTTTAACTTTTAAAAACTTTTTTTCTGTGCCGCGTGGCATCGCGCGATCGTGCGATGCAAGGAACGAGCATGACAAATCAGACCAAAATTGTTCGTTCGTCGGTTCGAGCTCGAAGTCTGGCGGAGTAATTCCTGTTACCGTTTCCGTAGAGTAACGGAACCGAGTAAGGGAAACGGAAACGGGAATACCGCTAAGTCGTGCCCATCTCTATTGGCCAGCATTTTGGGATCTGCCTATCACTGGCATGTGTCCCCTGAGAATGCCTCTGAAATTAAATTGGCCCTTGGGTTTAAAGAAATTTACACTGTGGGATTTATAGCATGGGGGGGTTAAGAAGGTGATAATCTTCAGACACAGGTTCTATCTTCCGCCCCTGCCTGCCCACCACATGATTCTTGGAACAAGGCAAGACACATATGATGAGTTTCACTGGGGCCACAACCTTATAAAACATTTAGATTGTATCACCCAGCTCCTTCAGAGCAGCTTATCAGTGTATGAATATGTGTCAGGGTACTGTGAGTTCCCCTTGACCTCAGTTTTTGCCCTAACACATCCGAATCCAAAGCCCCAGTTCTATGCTGCCATATTTATAGCCTGACTCTGGATAGCAAGCACCAGGTGACCCTCCCAGGACTGCCATCCCACACACCTCCCACTTCAGCAATGTAATTTCACAATCCACATTGTAGAGACCTTGAATGGACCAGAACCTACCTAGGTGCACCTTTGAATCTCACAATTAAGCCTCCCCTTTGACACTTTCTGCCAGTGTGACCTACTTAATATGGTATTCTCCGATCTGTCCAAAGCAGTCCATGTACAACCAATGTGGGGGAGCTTATTTTTCAGCTTATTGTTTGTTCAATATGCCAGGCAGATGAAGCAGTCCAAAGATTCCTATCCAGCCCTGAAACAGCCAGCTAGTCTCATAATGAGCAGGTGGGTGACCCCAGCAAGAGGAGTGGTTGTGGGCAGGGATGCCTATATAGAGACCACAAACATTGTAAAAGAGAATGGAGAATTCCATTTCCCCTTGATTGTCTCTTTGCTCTGGTGGTGGTGATGAGGAAGGGGGAAGAGTTCCTGTAGAAGGACCTTGACCCCTGTGCAGAGACAAACCATCAAGAAGATAACCCTAGGACCTCTAAACAAAGGCATACCAGAGTAGAAGGTAAACCAGACATAGGATATCCTATTCATTGAAAGCATCTGATGTGATCTTTGCCATATTCTTTGAAAGCATGTGATGTCCTCTTATACCATATGCATCCAAGCTTCTGAGGAAATCAACAGCTCCTTCTAGCCATCATCATTATCTTCTTGACACTATCATTGAGAAGACATCCACTGTAGCATCCACAAAATTATCTTTGCCAGCCTCAGGATGGGAATTCAGCTGCACAATCATGAGATGCAAATGTCATGATTAGATCTATTCTTCTCTCACTGCGCAAACAGAGGACGTTGAACATTTGCTGAATGTAGGAGATGAAGCTCATAAATTCACTTCCTTGTGTGTTGAGAAAGACTGTATGTGTCAGTGGATCCATTCAAACAAAAAAAAAATTCTGAGTATATTTGGATTGAACATAGTGCTACCAAGATCTTTCCTTAAGGAAAGTTCATCTGGCGATAATTTGATTGGGTTTAAAAACCTCATTTTCTACAACTCAGTGGTTAAATCATTTTTCTTTCACCTGTTCTGTGAAAAAAGAGTGGGGCTGCAAACAAGGATGATGTGACCACCGGTGTAGGCAGAAGTTCAATGTGTTCCCAAATCACAACTACACCATGCTTTGAATGCTTAATGGCCAAATGAGAAAATAGAAATGGAAAAATTTTCTAATTTACCAGGGTAATTCACAGCCTTTTGGTCTTAAGAGACAAGGTGTAAAAATCCCAAACTTTGCCAGAGAGACAGATTCAAACTTTAAGAACTGGTCCTCTCTCCCAGTTATATAATATCTGGTTTCTGAATGAGATGAACTACCTGGATCTATTTCAGTCTGGCTTCTGGCCTGGCTATGGGACTGAGATTGGTTGCATTGGTAGATGACCTGCACAGAGAATTGGATAGGGGATCTGTGTCCCTTTTGTTTTGCTAGACCTCTCAGCTGCTTTTGATACTATAGACCATGGCAACCTCCTGACTTGTCTCTCTGAAATTGGAATTGGGGAAGTGATTCCAGTCCTTACTGAAGAATAAAATGCAGAAAGTGGTGTTAGGTTATTCATGCTTGTCACCACAACCACTGGGGGAGATTGTCAGGTCTTTTGGGGTTAAGTGCCACTAATATGCCAATGACACCCAACTCTACTGCTCCTCACCTCCAGATTCTATGGGAGCTGCTATTTCAACTTTACATGAGTGTTTAGCTGCAGTAATGCATTGGATGAGGATGAATAAATTGAAACTAAGCCCAGATAAGACAGAGGTGCTCCTGGTCAATCAAAAGGGAAAATAAGGGATAGGGATGCAACCTGTACTGGATGGGGTCACCCTCCAATTGAAAAAAGAGGTGCACAGCTAGGGGGTACTCCTGAGATGTCCAGGTCACGGCAGAGACCAGGAGCGCATTAGCACAATTAAAGCTAATAAGCCAGTTATGCCAATTTCTTGAGAAACCTGCTCTGGCCACAGTGATACATGCCCTAGTGATGTCCTGGCTAGAGTACAGTAATGCACTCTGTGTGGGAATACTGATGAAAAGTCTCAGGAAACTCCAGTGGGTCCAAAATCCAGCAACCAGACCGCTGACTGGGGTGGGGTACAGAGATCATATTATACCTCTATTAAAGAAGCTACCTGCCAATCAGCTATCGAGCACAATTCAAAGTGCTGACCTTAATCTACAAAGCACTACATGACCTGGGTACAAGCTGCCTCAAAGATTGAATCTCACAGTATGAACTGACTCAGGTGTTAAGGTCATCAGGAGAAGCCTTTCTCTCCATCCTTCTACCCTCACAGGTATGTCTTGTGAGAACATATGAAACGGCCTTCTCGGCTGCTGCACCCAGACTCTGGAGCTCCCTCCCCGTGGAGGCCAGGACTGCCTCATCTCTGCTGTATTTTTGGAAACGGGCAAAGACCTTCATTTCCTGGCAAGCTTTTCCTATTATGTGTTTTTATATGAAGTATCATATATTACCACACAGACTTTCTGTTTATAACCACTTACAATTTTGTGTTTATATATCTTGTTGTGTGATTGCATTGACACTATGTTTTCAGCTATCTGTGACAGATCATGAAAGAGATCTTGGTGTGCTGGTGGATAGCTCAATGAAGGTGTCTACTCAGTGTGTGGCAGCAGTGAAGAAGGCCAATTCCATGCTAGGGATTATCAAAAAAGGGGACTGAAAATAAAACAGCCAACATTATAATGCCATTCTACAAAACAATAGTAAGGCCACACCCTGGAGTATTGTGTACAATTCTGGTCACCACATCTCAAAAAAGACATAGTCAAACTGAAAAAGGTGAAGAAGAGAGCAACTAAAATGATGACTGGGCTGGGGGACTTCCCTTATGAGGAAATGCTAAAACATTTGGGGCTCTTTAGTCTGGAAAAAAGGTGCCTGAGGGGGATATGATTGAGATGTACAAAATAATGCAGGGCATGAGTAAGGTGGATTGAGGGAAGCTCTTTTCCCTCTCACAAAATACCAAACATACAGTGAAATTGAGGGTTGAGAGAGTGAGAACAGACAAAAAAATTTTTTTTTTTACCCAGCGTCTTGTTAGTCTGTTGATCTCACTGCCACAAGATGTGGTGATGGCATCTAGCCTGGATGCCTTCAAAAGGGTATTGGACAGATTCCTGGAGGAAAGGTCCATTACAGGTTAAAAATCATAATGGAGATGTGTAATCTTCAGGCTTAAATACAGGGTACTTTCAGGGCCAGATGGAGTGGAGTGGTATCAGGAGACAGATATCTAGTCTCATGACCTCTGAGACACATTTAGTGGGGCCACTGTGAGATACAGGAAGCTGGACTAGATGGGCCTTTGGCCTGATCCAGCATGGCTCCTCTTATGTTCTTATGTTCTTATGTTCTTATCATCTTGGTCACCCTCCTCTGGACATGATCTGGTTTTCTTAAAACATGGTCTCCAGAACTGGACACAAGATTCCTGATGAGGCCAAACTAAAGTAGAATAGACTTATATTATTATTTCCCAAAATAACCTCAGAAATAAAGAATAAAGATTTTGATGTAATAGCTGTTGTGAGTAGAGATGGGCATGAAACAGAAAAATAATGTTTCATTTCATTTTGTTTTGTGTCTACCCTGTTTCATTTTGTTTCATTTCTTATGCTTTTTAAAAAAAAAACATACAAAATGGAATGGAATGGAATGAAATGGCTCCCCTGGGTCCTAGAGGCACTATGTTTGGTGCCCGGGAGCCATTTTTAAAGTGGTGCAACTGAGCCATCATCAGCTGTACCCTTTTAAAACTATCCCAGTTTCTACCAGGGGATGCCCGTGGTAGAGACTGGGGCATTTGTAAAGGGGTACAGCCGATGACAGTTCGGCTGTATCCCTTTAAAAATGGCCGGATCACCAGCAAGGAGCTCCAGTGGTGGTGACCCGGCAATGTTCAGAGGGGTCCAGATGAGCTGTCATCAGCAGGACACCTTAAAAATGCCCCAGTCACCACCAGGGGATCCTCCCGGTGGTGACTTGGCCATTTTTAAAGGGGTACAGCCAATGACAGCGCTGCTGGCCCCCGATGAAAATGGCTTCCTGGAACCAACTCTGGTGCCTCTAGGACCAGAAGTCACCCCCACCCACCACCCAGCTGAGAGGAGGCCGGAAGCTGGGGCTGAGAGGAGGAGACGGGGAGCACTGGAGCAGCTGTGGGGACCCACCTCCTCCTCTTCCCTCCCCTGGGCTTTGACAGCAGCGGCTCTTTGTGAGCCCAGCATGTAAGGGACTACCTTTTACAGAGGGATTGAAATGGTTCATTTCAATGAAAAAATGACTATTTTGTTTCATATGTAATGAAATGCTGCTTCCTCATTTCATTTTATTTTGTTACTTAACAAAACAACAAAAACAGCATTTTGGTTTTCATTTTGTGCACATCTCACAACTAGAGAGTTTTTGGGCTGTTTGGCCATGTTCTGGAAGGTCCCCCCCCCCCCGGATGTTTCACCAGACTCTGTGGCTGGCATCTTCAAAGGGCAAGGAGCTCAGGAAACTAGGAATTATCTCTGTACTCTAGGATATAGAGGGTATGAAAGTTTTGATTTAGCCATTTTTTCAGTCTCGATTCCTAGTACCTATGCTAGTATTGTTGTAGTTTGTTCTGTCAGGTCTATATAACAAATGTTACATATACTTTTTTCTTTGCTATAGTAAATGAATAAAATAGTTTTTAAAAAAGCTTTAATTTAATTTGTTCACCTTCCTAAATGAATCTGATTATTGGCTGAGAAGATTTCAGGGCAGTGAACCTTGCAGGCACCAGGGCCTTAAAACAGCTCATTAATCCTAGCCTACCAGCTGTGTATGGGTATCCAGTGTGATGTAGTAATTGACCAGGACTCAGGAGACATGTGTTCGAATTCCCACTTGGCCATGGAAATTCCCTGGGCATAGAATTGGTCAAACTCTTCCTTAAATACCTGACTTATCCTAGAAATCCTTTTAGGGTTCCTATAAGCCAATTTTGGCTTGACAACTCATAACAGCAATAAGCAGCTTGGTAAATCTGGCTTTTCTACCAGTTATGAAATAGTACACATTTTAAATCAGCTTCAAAGGCAAAGTCTTATCCAGGAGCTCTAATATGAAAGCAGATAAATGGTTGTAACTGGTACTACTGAATAAGCATAACAGTAGCTTCTTTTGTGCACCTTCAAGCCATCATCTGCTGTCAGATCAAGGTTTTCTATATAATAAGCTTCAACTTCACATTGTGAATGTATTTTATGAATTCACATTATGAATGAGATTGTGTGAACAAACAACTGCCTAACTATGAAGATCAGACGGCTTAAAACATAGGAAGAATACTAGCCAGAAACTGTTTGTGGGCATCAACTTGAGATTGCGGAGTGGAGGAGAGATGTCTGGAAAAGCTAAATATTTCTTAAAATACTTCTACCACATGGCCTCAAGCACAGAGTGGGGAAGAAGTCACAGCAGCATATTAAAACAATCAATAACAAATAAATTAAGCCACCAAGGAAAAAACAAAACACAGTCATCTCTGAAAAGAAAACAATGCGCAGAAAAGCAGGCCCTAGTGTGGGGGTACCAGCTCAGCAGCTTCAAGTGCCATAAAATCTCACGGGCGCAATGTGAGATTGTTGGTGGAGGTCACTGAGATTAACTGCACAATAATGGAGCAATTGCAAAGTTGTGTGTGCATGCTTGTACTGTACATGCAAGGATACATGTGACAGAGCAAGAAAAATAGGATTTCCAGTAGTACCTCCTCGATTAGTGTTACATGTACTACAGATGTGTTTGCAATGAGCTGGTAAATTGTGGCAGATGTTAAATGGGGTATTCAGGGGGCACCTAGGTATTAAACCACAACAAACAATAGAATCAAACATTTTCCTCCTGCAGTTTGGATTGCACTGAGATTTTCCTCTCTTCCTAAAGGCAGGTGATAACAACTACGTGCAATGTTAAGTGGGACCCTGGAACCTGGAAACCTTACTCCAGAGTGAGGAAATTGGTCCTCTCCAGAAGCTTCATACTCTGTGTGTGAGGCAAGAGCTTGAGTTCAAAGGCTTGCTGGCCATATTTAGAATTGCATTGGAATGGACCTTAGTGGGAAGAGGAGCTACCATACAGGACTGTACCTATAACAATGACCATCTATATAGCTTCCTTGAGTACCCATATTTGCATCTTTGACTCTCCGTATTTGCAGATATCATGGCATGGGTATCTCTTTGGCTGTACCTTATATCAAAGTTTGTACTCAGAAAAATCTAATGACTTGAGAGGATTTTTCTATTCTGATCTCCACTGATACCCTCTCCATGTTTAGAGTGGAACACCACTCCATTGTTACTTTCTACATGTGGAGCACAGCACATTTGTAGCAGAAATGCATAGCAATACATACACATTGCTTTTTACATGCAAAAATGTGTTTTAAATATACTCCTTTACATAATGACCAAATAAGCCTTAGATCAGTGATGGTAAACCTATGGCACAGGTGCCAAAGGTGGCACTCAGAGCCCTTTCTGTGGGCACCCAACATCGCACCTTCATAGCCACCTGTATACAGTTAAATTACTGTATTGGCACTTTGCAAAAAAATTAGTGGGTTTTGAATTGCAGTTTGGGCACTCAGTTGCTTAGCGTGGCAAACTGCACTCCAGTAGGGCCATTGAATCAGTGGGGATTCAGTGGGGCTACTCCTCCATATGTTCCATTGAGTCAAATGTACCTACTCTAACTATGGCTTACAAAGCTAAAGAAAGACCTATTTGATTCAATGGAAATTACAGAAGGCTTGCCTCACCAAATCCCTGTTGGTTCAGTGTGCCTACTCTAGTGTGATTTACTACCTTAAGCAATGGGATTTTGGCCAATGTTTCCATTCAATAGGTTTTTATATATGCATAACCAATCAAAGAAGTATATACACAAACTCCCACACTTTCTTTCCAAAGTTTCATAAACATACCTTTCTGGACTATTATTATAAGACCAGAATTCATGGTTTGTATGCGCCGTTCTACATTTCTGAAATTTGCACAAGGATGTATCTCACAACTTTTTGGCAGAACAATTACCTATTCTGCCAGACAATTCAAGATGGCCAAGAATGTATAATGGTTCCATCCAGCTTTGTATTTATTTATTTAAAATATTTTTACCCTGCCTTTCTCCTTGAAAAGACCCAAGGTGGCTGGAACAGCCGCAGAACCTGTGTAAATGGAGCTTTTCCCAGGATCCTGCCTCCAGAATCTCCAGCTAGCATGCCCAATGGTCATATTAGTTGAAGGGTTGCATGTGTTGTAATCCAAAGAGGTAAGTTTTCAAAGCTCTGATTCCCACCCCCACCCCACCTCATATATTTTACTTGTCTTCTTCAAAGTCTCACAGGAGAGATACTCCATTATTCAAATTTACTGGGTCCTTCCTTCCTTCCATTTTAAATTCATTTATCTACTATTGCTTCCTATAACTAATTACTGAAAAGTGTGTGAGAAATGTCATTGTGCTCTTCAGTAAAAGCATTATAGAATTAATAGGAGAATAATCATCCAACAACCCATCTGTAGGACACTATGAGAACAACCCAAATTCTTTATGTCATGCTAGAAAATGTCTAGTATAAAGATGTCAATTTTTGTTATATTAAAGAGACAAAGTTAATTGGCACAGAATTCTCTTCTTCTCTAGCCAGAAAATGTTAGTGAACTCAAGTTACAAAAAGCCAGGGTTTAATTCAGCTGTCAGTAGGATTGCCTTTCATGGTTCTGAAAAACCTCAGCTTTGCTACTGAAAGGGTCTATCTCATGTAAGGATGTAATGAATGTACACTAATTTTCTCTTCCTAGGTAACAAAGGGTTCCTCTACCACCCACCAACATCCTAAATCTTTCTGCTTCTCAGCTGAATTGTGTAGTGGATGCTTGAGGTCTAGCTGAGGTAGTATCTAAGCGAATGCCTGCCTGCTTCAATGAAAATGTCTACAAGAGTGAATCGTTGAGATGATGCATTGCACCCTAAAAACACAGTTAACAAAAACAATTAGAAGTGTGTGAGAGGTCCCTGCATAGACATAGTAGCAGTGCAAGCTGCAGCCTACACATTAAATAATTTAATTTTAAATTTGGACAAACTGACTCCTGCACAAGGACATTTCGGGAGCAAGACCCTCTTGTCTACACCCCAAGTGTACTACAGGGAACTCCTCCACCCTACATGGCATGGGCCAGTGCCCTTGGTGACATGAGGAAGGCAGGGGCTATGCTGCTGTTTCCACTCCTGCAGGAACCATCTGGGTCCTCACGAGGTGGGTCAAGCCACCAAAGGGTTGCCCAACATCCTAAATCTTTCTGCTTCTCAGCTGAATTGTGTAGTGGATGCTTGTGGTCAACTGAGGTAGTATCTAAGTGAATGCCTGCCTGCCTGCCTCAATGAAAATGTCGACAACAGTGAATGGTTGCTTGCTGACTCAACCCTCTCTGCATCTGCATGGAGACCCTCTTTTGGCTTAGCTCTTAATGACATCCCAGCTCCACAATCATGGACCATTCTGTGCTTCTCTCCCCCCTTCCCCACTACACCAAATACAACAGGCTCCAAAGGACACTGCCTCTGGATGTTGCCAGCCTTCAGGCTGTCCAGGGTTGATTGGGGGGAGGTCCTGTATGCTGGTGAAATTTAGAGGGGGGTTGTACTTTGTCCAACTCTGTTATGGGGGTACATAGTCTCTGATTCTTTATAAGACATTACTTTGGACAACAAAGATTTGTAAGAGGCTCTGCATTAGATAAGAAGCACAACCCTGTGGTGCCTCTGCAATACATCTTTAGAACAATTACCAAGCCAGTGTCCCAACGCTATAAATCCTCAGTTGAGCAGTGAAAGGAAGAAAGTTGATCTAGAAAGAAATATGCTTATTTTTAGTTTGGAACCATTGTGATAAACTCCACTCCATCACAGGCAGCTTACTTCTCCAAAACAATGCAATTTATGGAAATTCACATCACAATCAATCATGAGAGCATCTGGGGCTGTGATTTACATAGACTGCAGAAGGTGTTCATTCGCCCAGCAAATGTTCTGTGCTGCTGTTAAAAATCTGCATAATATACTACTTAGAAGGCATTGTTGTTGACATCCAAAATGTGTTAAAGGTAGCATAATCACACTAATATACCACTAACAGCCTTCTTCAGCAAGGTAACAAAGGAATGTTGGCAATACGGAATGTCTGAGGCCAAAAACATAAGTCACTCCGGGAAGTGCATGTGGCACTCTTTGAATATGCTCAATACTGCTTGCCACATTCCTGAGCACCACTTATAAGGCTGAATGAGAACTTGTTGCAGTTAATTTCTTATGGAAATTCACCAAAACTTACAACATCAGTGGTTTAGGCATCTGGCTGTGGAGCTAAAAGTTCAGTGTTCGAATATTCACCATGTCTTGTTGACTGAAGACAGACTTGATGATTCATTGAGCTCCTTCCCACTCTGTAGTTCTAAGATGATGATGATGGTGGTGATGATGATGATGATGATGGTGATGATGATGATGATGATGATGATGATGATGATGATGATGATGATGATGATGATGATGATGATGATGATGATGATGATGAAAAAGAAACTTGAGGGTGGAGAATGAACTTTGGAGTAACCAAAACTGATATCCATGTCCATTCAGGGTAGAGTTTAGAAGAAACTAATAACAAGTAAGGTAGTTACCTGTGATTAGCTGCTTTAAAGTAACAAGTAAAGTAATTACCAATGATAACATTATTTTGGTGTGCCTTCATTGGTTAGGCATAACAAATAACTAGCTATTTTTAAAAAAACTACTTCTAAGGGAATATTAGGAGCATTTTGACAAAGAATTTCCAGATGTGCTATCTTCCTCTCAGTTCAACATCAGAAAAGGAGCATTTTTTAAAATAGAGATTTCTGAGGGGCAATAAAGAACTGAGTACAAGAGGGAACCAGAGACTATTTTACAGTATTTCTCTCCTATTGGTAATAGAGATGGGCACAAAACTAGCGATTTTTCATTTTCGTTTTTGTTTTTTTGTTTCATTATGCAACGAAAACAAAACGAATTTTTTTAAAAAACAAAACGAAAACGAAAATGAAATGACCAAATTTGCCGTGTTTTTCATTTTCGTTGCAGCAGATGCATTGAACTAAAAATAATGCTAACGAAACAGCAATTTTTCATTTTCGTTTTCATTTTTTCATTTTGTTACCTAATGAAACAAAAATGAATTTTTTTGCAAAAAACGTCACGAAAAGGAAAACGAACCGAAACGGACCCCTAAACGACCAAACGACAAACGAAACACCATTTTTTTGAGTCGTGCCCATCTCTAATTGGTAATCATAACAAGATATATTTATAGTCAACTGATTACAAAACATGCAAATCATCCAACACTTCTATTTTTTTAAAGGCAGTGATTTTTACATTTTACACAAAAACTGAACTTGCAGTTTCTGCAAAAAGTAGACTTACAAATGTGAACACTTTCAAATAAAGGAGCATAATACATCTGACCATTTAAGTGCAGAGAGAAAAGAATGTTCATGTTTTTTAATGTTGAGCTCAAGCATGAAAGGATTTAGAATCCCAGATGGAATCAAATACATCTGCTGACGTTGTAGCAGAAACCACATCTCTGAAGAGTAATCTGTTTTGTATTGGGAGGAAAAATACATTTTATTATTATTTTCTCTGCCACAATCTTAAAAACTTTGCTTCATTTTACATCCATCACATGGCTCTAAGGCCACTGCAGAATAAATACTCCCTACTCTACTCTTCACAGTCTCCTGGTAGAGTTAATTCTAAGGGGAAAGAGATTACTTTCTAAGAAAAGGTGACAAGCTCACCAGCCTACCTCAATTATTTCTGTATGTAATGAGCATTGTGTAGGACAGGCATGTCCAAACTTCAGTCCTCATGTTTTGGAACACAACTCCCAGAATTCTAAGCTTAGATTGCCAATGACAAAGGACTGTGGGAGTTGTGGTCCAAAACATCTGGAGGGCCAAAGTTTGAACATGCCTGGTGTATGAGGTTGGACTCAATGGCCTTATAGGTTCCTTCCAACTCAATTATTCTATGACTCTCCAGAATATCTAGGTATAAGAATCTCAGCTAGCTTGTCTGGATAGGACTTAAAAGAAACACTGTCAAGAAATGGTACCATATGTTATATACTGTCCAGAGAAATTAGAAGAAATTATATACTGCCCAGAGTGGCTTCCCATCAGATGGGTGGTATATAAATTGAATGAATGAATGAATGAATGAATGATACCATGGGTCTAAGAGGTGCAGATCCCTAATACTGATTCAACGGTGAACTAACTAAGGCAATATTCATGGATTCTTATTTTTCTTATTTTCACATCTGGTACATACCTACCTTGATCTATATTCTTTTGATTATAATATTATAAAACAAAAATCATTGGCATATTGGGATTAGGAGATGAGAAAATTAAGTACATTCAGCAAAATTACACACTTTGCTTGAACTCCTCTTCATTGATCAAAGGATGCTTGGCCATGTTTGAAAAATACACACTGTCATTGGTGCAGCCAATGCTGAGCTAGGTACATCTGGCACACACCAATCTAAAAGTCCCTTGGCCCGGCCACATAAGTTGGCAATTTTGGGTTCTTTCTGGAACATTCTTTGGAAGTCCCATGTTGTCATTGTAAGAGAAGACCTTCCAGTGCCAGGGACCATACTGGCCAATCCTGAGCACTAGACCACACCTCTTTCCCCTTCTTCCCTTCACTCTCCTCCTCCTCCTCACTAATGGACTGTCTACTGCCCCTCCTTCCCTTTGTGAACGTTGTCCTGCTTTCATGGCCAGAGACTCCTGGGATCTGCACAATCTCTGGATTAGTTGTGTCTGAGACCTCATCCCATCTCAGGTAGTGACCCACTGAGGGGTGCCAGTTCCCCCACCCCCTTTGGTTACTGGTTGTATGAAATGATTGTCAAAGGTGAGGTTAAGTTTTACCATTGACTGATGGCCGCCCACTCACACATGGCTGCTGAGCATGAGGGACATCTATTTTTAGTGGGGTCCAAATTATGTTTTATGTTTAAGCTGTCATTAAAAGAGAGAACTGCTTACTAACTATGTGCATTTGTCAGAATAGGGGCTTTCTCACCACCTGGAATTTACACTTCCAGGTGGTAAGAAAAGTGGTGATAATTTACAAATGATCTTGCTTTGTTTTGAGTTTGGTCAACTGCTGGATAGCTCAGTGGTTTAGGCATCTGGCTGTGGAGCCAGAGGTCGAGAGTTCAATTCCTCGTTGTGCCTCCTTGACTGGGGCTGGACTTCATGATCCATAGGTTTCCCTTCCAGCTCAGCAATTCTAAGGTGATTAAACAGGCACATGACTCAAGTCTGAATTATCAGATACGAAAAATCTGCCGGATCCTGATTTCAACTCTAATGACAGATCATCTGGAATAATTTGATCCACAATCAATGCCAGTCACATTCCCCTAAGCCAGGACTCCCACAGTCTTTTGTCATTGACAATACAGGCTTGGAATTCTGGGAGTTGTGGTCCAAAACATCTGGAGGCCCAAAGTTTAGACAGCCCTGCAAAGCCCATCATTAACTGGTGCAGCCTGTTTCCTTCAGATCAAAATGTGTTGCCATGGAGAGAGGTGGTTTCCCATGTGGGCAAGCCGGACCAAATGGCAACGTCCCCCACCCTGCACCACTGCAGAAGAGCAGAAGAGTAAAATTTACAATGAGTAGAAACTTGCAAATCACATGCCCCTCTCCCTGTCCAAAAAAAAAAAAAAAAGCAAAACAAGTCAAAAAAACAAAACAAAACAAAAAGGTCAGGTGCTAATATATTCTGCATATTGCATAAAAGGCCACACTGCAAGGGAACTCTGTGTATTAATTGTGTATTCAGAAACCCTGCGTGGTAAGAGGGTTCATTTTTCTACTGATGGGAATGCATGTGTTTCATCTGGCATTCTCTCTGTGATAGCATACAGAGCTGTCTCCATCTCAGGGGTAGCTACATTTGCAAACACGTCTAATTTTTGCTTTATTTACTGATTGTCATTTAGACAGCAATAATACATTTCTCAACATGATAACTTGCTTTTCTATTCTTTGGGGATCCTTTTAATTATTACCATACAAACATTATTACCACTGTTGATTCTTGGTTGATTAGATATAGTGGGATGTCTCACCTCTTTCCCCATGGCTTCAGTGTCAGGTAAAGTGAGATGCAATTATTAGCCATTTTAATAATCTTTTTATCTATGCCACAAGCTTCATGACTCATTATAGTTTTCCTAGGGAGCATTATATTCTCATGTAAGCAAGCGTGAGAAATTTACTCTGCTGCTTCCCCCCCCCAAGCCAACGTTTGCCAAGTCTGCTGGTCCTCAAGCAATTAACATTATTTGCCGTAAAAATATCAGAGCTTGCCATGAGAGATATATAAAGTAAGGTAAATCACCGTAATAAACTAATGCAATAAGGACAATCCACTTCGGCACTTAAAGAGGTTCCAAGCCTAGATTTCATATTTTAAAATATCCAAATCTCAATGGGTTGAAGTAAATAAGTTATATTGGTATTAGAACTGCCACTCCTAGTTATGTTGAAAGTTGTGTGCATGGAACTCAGCATCATATAATCCTTCCATACCCAAGGTCTCAAGAAATGCATTTTGCTGCAACTTCTAGTTGAGGTCTGGAAGAATCACAAGATGTTGAGTTCCATGAACACAACTTTCAACATAACTAGGAGTGACAATTGTAATACCATGCAAACAAAAGTACCAAGGAGCTGACAACAAGATGTTTCAGGTTTGTGAGAAAGTAAGTGCTTTAAGTTCTGATCCAGTTTGACAAGAAAGGCTGATACTTCACGTCCCTCTCACTGCAGTTCACGGCCCCGCTGGAGACCGGTTCGAAGGAACGTAACCTCACATCCTTGTGGGGTCAATCCGAGTTCAAAGGAACGGAACCTCATATCCTTGTGGGGTCAATCCGAGTTCACCTGACCACGCCCCCTGAACTGTGCTCCAAGTGGGGTGAGAGATTCCCATCCTGGAGCTCGGGAATCTTTTCAATCCACTTCTTGATCTGTGTTGAAAACCGATTTCAACACGGAGGCAAGTTCACCTTGGCTCGAGGAAAGATGTGAAGTAACCACCAAAGTCAAAGGCAAATGTAGAAATGCTTGCCATTGAAACTCCACTGGTGGTTCTGATGTTGGTGGCCATGTCTATCCCTGAGACAAAGACTAAAAAGGATAACGGAAATTAAAAGAAGACATCCCACACAGAGAGAAAGGTTCTATGTGTCACTTTCCGAAATCCAAGATTTGGCATCAGAGAAAATGTATTACAATCCTAGGTTACCCAGAAGACTTTGATTACCTGGAAAGAAAACTTATGTCCCTTCTCCATCCAAACTTTTAAAACTTTAACTGGTTTTATTACTATGTGTGGTAATTCCCGGTGGAAACTAGGCTGGAACTATTTATTATTTTTAAAATCTGCAAACAAAGAATGGCATGTCTACTATCATTCCTATGACACTCAACGTCTTGATTGGGAGATGAGGAATGCAGAGATACCTGTGAAGACAGAAGTGCTGATTTATCATTTGGTTACAAAATGTGTTGCATCTTGAGCATCGCTGAATGCTGTGACAGGCTGTAACTCACCCAAATAGTTCATATTATATGAATGCCTAATGGCTGCATTACCCATTAGGATAAAACTTTCACTGAAGTCCCTTTTTTAGATTATCCAGGCACCTGGCACACAACTCACACATTAGTTACCAAAGTTGCAGTCCATCCCAAAATGTAGCTCTTTTTATGACAAAGAAAAATAAAGAAATGAATAAAAAGCTAAATATTTCCCCCCCATAGTTGCTGTTCCTGTTGTTGCTGTGCAAAGTCAAGTTGCCTCCGACTTGTAGTGACCCTATGCATGAGCAATCTCCAAAGAGTCCTCCCTTCAGCAGCCCTGTACAGCTCTTGTAGATTTGAGCTTACAGATTTTGTGGGGGCAGTGGTGGCGAACCTTCGTCACTCTATATGTTTTGGACCACAACTCCCAGAATTCTGAGCCTGTATTGCCAATGACAAAGGACTGTGGGAGTTGTGGTCCAAAAATATATATGGAGGGCTGAAGGTTCGTCACCACTTGTATTTTGTCTTCCTCTTTCCCCGCTGCCTTCCACCTTTCCCAGCATTATTATCTTTTTCAGAGCATCTTGCCTTCTCTTGATAATAATGACAACAATGCTGGGAAAGGTGGAAGCCAGCAGGAAATGTGGGAGATGGACTGATACCCTAAAGGAAGACACAACAGCTGAGCAGGGGGGTTGAAGACAGGACTGTTCATTTCTAGGTTGAAGGCAACTTGTCATGACATAGTATAGCATAGTATAGCATCCATAATGATAGGCATTGACACCCTTGTTCTCCATGAACTTGCCCAATCCTTTTTTAAATCTGTCAAGGCTGACAGCTGTCACCTCTTCTTCTGGCAGGGAGTACCACAAACCAGTGATCCTCTGGGTGAAAAAGTACTTTCTCTTATTTATTTGAAAGATTGAAGGGAAAGATTGAAGGCAAAAGGAAAAGAGGACGGCAGAGAATGAGATGGTTGGACGGTGTCATCGATGCAACCAATATGGATTTGACAAAACCCCAGGAGGCAGTGGAAGATAGGAAGGCCTGGCGAGCTCTGGTCCATGGGGTCACGAAGAGTTGGACACGACTGAATGACTGAACAACAACACCCAAAACTTTCATGGAGTGCCCCCTAGTTCTAGTGTTGTGCAATAGGGAAAACAGCTTTTCCTTATCTACTTCGTCCATACCACGTATGATTTTATAAATTAGTCATGGTGTTTGTTTGTTTGTTTGTTTGTTTGTTTGTTTGTTTGTGTGTGTGTGTGTGTGTGTGTGTGTGTGTGTGTGTGTGTGTGTGTGTGTGTGTGCACATGCACATGCATGTGTGCATGAACAAACACTTGTGTGATGGACTGAAACCCGGAGACCAAGGTTTGAATTCCTGCTTGGCCATGGAAATTCATTAGGTGAGTGGAACACACAGATACACACAACACCTAGATATATACACATACATTCTTCCAGGAACCATTTTAGAATCCAGAAGTGGATTTGCCAAATGGATATAATATATTGGCATAACATTTGTCATTTGCTTATGCAGTTCCTGCTGCTTCCTGAACGGTAGTAACCGCAAACTGATTAATTTTCTCTGCACCTGAATTTTTCAGCTGCTGTTCTATTGCTAAAACAGAAAGCTGAATGATTGCCACATTTTTTGCTTCCTACTGTCTGATGAATGCACCTAGCGTAGATAATTATTCATATGAAACTAGATTCAGCAGGTAAAAATCAAAATCCTTCTGTCATTTTTAATTGCATACTTCTCCATATTCCAGAGTGATCGGAAGGCCTGGACTTCAGCATCTCAAGAAAATAGTTTTTTTCTAACCAGCAGCTGGGCTAGGACCTGTCCTGTCCTAAGTCAATAGGCTTCCCAGACCAGCTTATTTCACAATTTAGGTGCAGTTCTGGCAGGTGGAACTCTCAAAACGGTGAATCCTGGAATATAGAGTTTAAAAGGAGAAAGAAAGAAAGAAAGAAAAGAGAGAGGGAAAAAGAAAAATAATATTTGCTTAGCATTATTTATTTATTGATTTGTTGGATTTTCATACCACTCATGTAGCAACAAGGCTACTCTAGGCGGCTTACAAAAAAATAAAGACACAAAAGAAGCAATAATTAAATAAAACAATCTAATATAAAACAGCAACCTTGACATCAAAGTTTTAACATTCTGTCTTACGGAGGCTTTTTTGATCGGAGGACTCTTTGCATGCCCGTCCCGCACAAATGGCATGAAAATGCAGTCCACATGTTTGCCCCGGCTCAGTGTCCTTTAAAGGCAGCCAGCTGTGTTGCTCTCATCCTCTTGGTCAGAGCTGCCAAGTACCCAACCACCAGCACTAGAAGGAATGAGAATGAGAATTGCTGGTCGCTTCGGGGCCAGATGGGAATTTTTGACTATCTGCCTGAATGGCCTTTGGAAGATAGTGTGTTTTTGCCCATCCCATTCTCTTATTTATTTATTTATTTACTGCCTGTCTACCCTGGATTTATGATTAATTGAGTTATACCTGGTTCACTTGCACTACGGGTTGGCTCCCCCATTTTAGTTAATAATTTAAAAAGGTTTAGTAAAGTTGTGGCCCAAATTAAACTCCAACAATTTTATGGTGTCTCTTTATTGCGGGGCTGGGGTTGCAATGACATACAAAGCCCTAAATGACTTGGGACCTTGCTATCTGTCAGACCGGCTCCTTCCTCAGAATTCTGTCCATATCATCCAAACATCTCAAGCAGGTCATTTGAGGGTCCCAACGCTGAAAGTGGCCTATAAATCAACAACAAGGAACTGGCCTTCTTGGTAGAGGGCCCTCATTTGTGGAACCAACTTCTTCCTGAGATTCAATTGGCTTCCATGCTGTCCATTTTTTTTAAAAAAAAAAAGCCAAACTGAAGACATGGCTATATAGATCTGCTTTCCCTGGTCATTAATTATTCTTCTTACAATCTGGTCTTTCAATCTTATGTCATATTTTCCTATCTTTGTTTCTTGAATATGTGTTTATAATTTTATTGTGATTTTAGTCATGTGTATTTTTATTTGTTATGCTATATTGTATTGTATTGTTATTATGCATTTTATAAGCTGCCCAGTGTGGCCTTGTTGATGTAGTATAATAATAATAATAATAATAATAATAATAATAATAATAATAATAATAATAATAATAATAATAATAATAATAATGAAGAAGAAGAAGAAAGATTTCACTATTTTCACCATAGTGAAAATGCTGTGGTAAAGTCAATAATTACTGAAGGCATAATAAAGGAATATCCAGAAACTAAGCAAGAATCTAAAAGTCAACAAATGCAAAGATGAATAAAGAACAGGCATAGTAAAGCACTGCATGGTCAGTTTATAAGGGACACCAATGAATTAGATCAACCAAGAACAAATGTGGCTTTGGTTAAGAAAAGCAACATTGAAGAAAGAAACTGAAGGACTAATGATGGCAGCTCAAGATCAAGCCTTAAGAACAAATGCCATAAAGATGAAAAATGATAAATAAGTGAAAAATAGTAAATGTTGATTGTGCAAAGAAAATGATGAAACTGTAGATCACATCATCAGCTGTTGCCCAAAAATCACTCAGTGATTATTTAGTCCATCATAATAAAGTAGCAGCAATATTCTACTGGAACATTTGTAAAAATTTCAACCTAACATCAAGCAATAACTGGTGGAAACATCAGTCAGAAAAGGTTATCGAAAATGAAGTCATCAAGGTGCTCTGGGATTTCAGAATCCAATGAGACAGACTCCTTCTCTATAATAATTCAGACATCACAATAGCATACAGGCAAGAAAAGAAAGCTCAAATCATTGATGTGGCAATTCCAGGAGACACAAGAGTCAGTGCCAAAAGTTATAAAAATAACCAAATATAGGAACTTAGAAATAGAAATCAAAAATCTATGAAATAAGAAAGCAAGGACAATGCCAATAATAATAGGCACCTTGGGTGCAATCCCAAAATACCTGGATCAGCATCTGAAAACCCTCGGTGTTTACAAAATCAACATCGGTCAACTACAAATGGCGACATTAATAGGAACAGCATATATTTTACAAAGATATCTCCAGTCATCCTAGGCTCTTGGAAAGAGCTGATCATTAGAGAAGGCCAATGTTTCAATAATAATAATAATAATAATAATAATAATAATAATAATAATAATAATAATAATAATAATAATAATAATAATAATAATAATAATCAATACACATCATAAACAAAATGTAAGTTAAACAAAGCTTAGTAGTATGATTCCTAAACTCATTGAGAATCTCATTTGTGCTTCTCAGCTTAATGGTTTTCCAAGGTAAAAAAAAAGCCAATACAAAACTTTTATCTCTGAACGTTTAGTGATTTTGGATTTGCCAATGCATTGGGCTATAGAAACACCAGACTTTCATAGAAGCATCCTCTGACTCTCTTGTACAATCCCATCAGTTTGGTGAAGACTAGGTTTCCCAAAGCCAGTTGTTAAATGGCACTTTCCAGAGGGCACCTGAGGACACCACATTTGGGGTGTATAACTCACCTGTCTGAAATGCTATATTTACCAGCCTTGGTGGGATTGTAGAGAAGAATCTTGGGGAGCTTCCCTGTGCCTCTAGGTGACCTGGACGCCAATTTATACAGCTTCAAAGTAAAAACAAATTTAGAAATGTATTCATCAACTCATCAGAAAAAAATCATAAATACATTTTTGTGATTTGTTGACCTTGACAAATCATGAATCAAAACAAACCACATTTTTTCTGATTTTTCCCTGTCTCTAATCAGATTCCAACTCATGGCAACCTTTGTTTTCTGTATAAAACAGACTCATGATTAGTTTACCAGCCCCTTTTTGGGTGGGGGAAACACTCTGGGACTGTACAGCTTGTCCAAAATTACACTGGCTTGCTCGTCTCCCAAGAATCGCATTACATGGGGTGGAATTTAAAAAAACTTCCATAATGACGAATGCATCACATTTACTGGGATGTCTTTGCCTGCAGTTTTATACCTATAGAACTCCCTCATACACTGCAAACATCTGAGGCTTGGTGTGAGTATTGCAGAATGCTGGCCTTGTAGTCCTGCTGTGTGTGAATTCTGGAACAAAATATGATTCTGGACTACTAAACTGTATCAAAATTAAGGTTAATTTTAGGTACAAGCTATGTAAGTGTTGCTTGCTTGTTGCACAGCTGAAGGGAGAAAGGACTAGATAAAGGCGTTTTAATCCCATAGCAGAGATGGGAGAGAGCTGAATTCGATCAACATTTTCTTTTAGCAAGCTGAGCTAGTTTGCATTTCTCAGGCTGGTATAGTTTGGAGCACAGTTCTCTTTTCTGATTAAACACTTTTGTGGGCGTTGCCACACAATCCTCAGCTTACCATCACATGTCACTGGGGGGAGGGGGCAGAACCCTGCTGTCAATTTACACTGGTGTAAGGGAAATGTTGAGCTCCCTCTGAAGATGCCAGCCACTGAGTCTGGAGAAACGTCAGGAAGAAAAACTTCCAGAACACAGCCAAACAGCCTGAAAAATTCACAACAACTATCACATCGCGGCCGTGAAAGCCTTTGAGAATACATTGAAATGTTGCAAGTCTGGGTTGCAAATTGCCATGGATTAGCAAGGCTCAGGCTTTGTTCCAGGGCACACAGCTAGTCACGCCATTGGGCAGGCCGCCAGGGATGCAATGAGCAACTCATTAACAGGTGGCAATATGCCGCCAAGATGGTTTCTCTTATACAAGCATAACATGGCAACAGGATTCTGACCTATATATACACATAATTGAATGCTGCTTTATGAAAATATGCTTATTAGGGAATGCTAATATTGAAAGAGAGAGAGCGTGCTTAAAACTGCAGACTGATCTAGCAGTTGGATGGAAAGGACGAGTCAGGGATGTACATTCTCATCCTTGATGCACAGTAATTTCACACGATGAACTGCAGCATTCTTCTTTTTAGTGGTGAGCACTGGTGGGGGATTTTCTGGTCTTCTTGACAGAGCTTTTCAATTGCTCCAGATGTTTTATTTTTGCAAATAATTTTTTTTTGGGAACCAAACTGCCCATTTTGATGCAAAAACAAGCGCACCACTTTAATAAACAATTCTTTCTTTCTTTCTTTCTTTCTTTCTTTCTTTCTTTCTTTCTTTCTTTCTTTCTTTCTTTCTTTCTTTCTTTCTTTCTTGCATTTCTATACTGCCCAATTTCTGGGTGGTTTACACTAAAGCAAATAAATCAACAATTAAAAGCAAACAACAATAAGCAACAAATAGAAGAACATAAACTAAACATACTAAGAATCCAGAGCCCAGCAAGAGGAAGACTAAGGGATGGCAAAGGAAAAAAAAGATGGGGGGGGGGGAGGGAACATTACATCACCAATTACCGAAAGCTTCCCTAAAAAGCCGGGTCTTTAAAGCTTTTTAAAGGCTGTCAGGGACTCCATTTGGTGCATTTCACATGGCAATTTGTTCCACATTGTGGGACCAGCCACCAAGAAGGCCCGATTACAGGTGACAACCTTACGGGCCTTGAGGGGGGTGGCTACGCGGAATGAAAATACCAAGGATGCTCTGGTGGAATTGGCCGAAGCTGACCTTTGGGAAATCCGCTCTGCCAAATACTCAGGGTCCAAGCCATGGAGGATGTTGTAAACCTAAACCAGTACCTTGAACCTTATCTGGGAGACAATGGGTAGCCAATGCAGGTGGGCCAGAACTGGTGTGATGTAGATGAAACAACCTGCATTAGCCACCAATCTGGGTGCCATATTCTGCACCCCCTGCAGTTGCTGGACAAGGGTCAAGGTAAGCCCGATGTAGAGAGTGTTGCAGTAGTCAATCCTCGAGATGACCCGTGCTTGCAGAACTGTCCGCAGGGAGTTACCATCAATGTACGGTCAAATCTGGGCAATAAGCCTAAGCTGGTAAAAGGCGGACTTGGACACGGCAGCCACTTGTGACTCCAGGGACAATGCCGGGTCTAAGACAATATCCAGACTCCTTGCTCTGTCAACCAGCTGGAGGGTAGACCCAACTAGACTGGGAAGAGGACCACCATACCCATCTAGTGTCCCCCCCAAAGAACAGAACCTCGGTCTTCTCGGGGTTGAGTTTGAGCCTGTGGACCTGGCCCATTCCAGCACGGCATCCAGGCAGTGATCAAGGGTCTGGACCACCTCCATTGCAGGGGTGGAAAAGTAGATATAGAGTTATGTGTCATCAGCGTACTGAGGACTGCAAGCCCCATATCTCTGGATGACCTCAGCTAGTGGCCTCATATAAATTTTAAAGAGCATGGGGGATATTGTTGACCCCTCAGGCACCCCACAAGAGAGTGACCAGGGGGACAACAATTCTCCACCCAGGCTCACTCACTGAGCACAGCTCTCGAGGAAGGAATGGAGCCAGAACAAGACTAGACCCCTGATCCCCACCTCAGATAGCCTGACCAGGAGGATACCATGGTTGACGGTATCAAAGGCTGCTGACAAATAGAGAAGGAGGTAGCACAGCCCCTGTCAGCCCCCTCAAGAAGTCATCCTGCAATGCGACCAGGGCAGTCTCAGTCCTATGAAATGGCCTGAACCCAGACTGGAAGGGATCCAGGACACCATCTTCCTCCAGGAACTATTGGAGCCACTTGGCAGCAATCTGCTCCACCACCCTGCCCATGAAGGGAACAGTGGCAATCGGACAATAAATACCCATATTGTCAGATGCCAGGCCAGGTTTCTTAAGGGTGGGCTTAACCACCGTCTCCTTCAGCTGGCTCGGAAGAATCCCATCCCCGAAGGAGGCAGTGGTGATGGAAGCAGCCAACTCTGGCATGCTCCCTCCTGCTATCTTGATAGGCCAGGATGGGTAAGGATTGGGAGGGGAGGTTGCCAGCCTAGATTGGACCAATGCCCTGGAGGCATCAGCTGGAGTCACAAGCCCAAACTCAACAAAACAAGGAGATTGAGGGGGTACAGTGCCAGCCATAAATGGGGACAGATCAGTGCAATTCGAGCCCAGATCAGCACAGATGGCCTCTATTTTAGACTTTTAAAAGGCTGTGAAAGACTCACTAGTGAAATCACCAGGAGGAGGCCTAGGCAGACCAGGATTGGTGAGGTCTTGGACCACCCGAAACAGCTCCCGGACAGGTAGGCAGGTTGATGCATGTCCCAGCACAGTTCTTGATTGGCCAGCACCAGGGAGAGTGAAACAGGACACATCAGACTGCTTCCTCATTGGAGTTTAACCCCGTGTGACCCCAATCAAGGTAAGAGACTGTTTAGTTTTGTTCTGGAAGGTGGGTCCTGGTACGAATGGCAGCTGTGCTGCCATGTTTCCTTTCAGAACCAGACCCCTGTGAAGTCAGCTATAACAATTTTCACTTGTTACTCATAGGCACTCACAGCTGATAGGAAGGGGTTAGGGGTCGAAGCATTTTGCCCTGCATATAGATTCATGATTAATAGGGGCTCTCTGGCCTCTAGAGATCCCCAAAATTGTACAGATGCTTCTTCTGCCTCTCCTCTACAATCCCTGCATGTTTGGTAAAGATTGGCATTCATTGTCCAAGATATGTATCCTCAAAGATGTTCTCCATAGAAAAGTATCTCCCAGGCACCTAGAGACACCAAACCTCTAGAGAGGCTTCTGCCAACTCTCCTCTACAATTCTTCTCTGTTTGGTGAAAACTGAGTTTTAGACATCTGAGTTATACACTCCCAAAATAGGGTCCCTTAGGAAAGTGCTGTTTAGAGAATGGGTTGGAGAAATCCAGTCTTCACCAAATATGGAGGGATTGTAGAGGAGGGTTAGGGAATGCTTCCCTCCAATTTTGCCTTGGGAGGCACTTTATAGGTCAATGAATCAATGAATCCAAAAATGCTAATATTCATTGATTTGTATTCACCAGGGAACTCCATTTATGACAATATGAATTGAGAAATTTTGACAATTTGGCCAAATTCATCAGAAAACGTGATTCATTGTTCAGTTCCTCCCCATCTCTACCCCACATGCTATGAGAGGGAATAATATGAGGGAATTGAATTCTTGAATTTCTACAACATAAAGAAAAGCAGCTAACTCCCTTCAGTCAGCAATGTTTGGGCTTCATTTATAAATCAGGAACCCATAAGACTTGCCACAGGCATAGTCCATAGATGGCACTTCTGACACTTGTAGTGATAGCAGGGGTTCGTCATCTTGAATATTCTGTAATTCTTGTCTCTATATCTATACATATCTACCTCAGCCCATCCAGAGAAACAATCTGTGAAAAACACAGCATTCTGTATAGAACGACACCATTATTTTGATTTTTTTAACTGCCGATGGCATTGCTATATCTTTGAACTACACAACAATGTCTTTTCATGGAGAGTTTTCTATTTAAGAAGCTTTAATAAGCTGATTAATTCTGGGAACAAAAAGGAGAAGTGTGTTCTCTCAGCAAGATGGACTGCTGTTGCCATGAAAGTGAACGACTACAAGAGCCATCAGATAGATAACAGTGTATTCTTGAGATAGCATCTGGAAGAAAAGAAAAGCCATGTGGATAATTAAATGATCTGAAAGTATAACGGAAGAAGAATATTGATGAAATACATGATTTAGGGGATATATGCACTAATGGTGAAGAGAGTTCTCTGCAAAAGAACTATATTAATCATCATAGCATCTCAGTGCCAGCCATGCTGAAGGTGAAAGGCATAGAAGTCTGTCTTGCTGGATAGCCACAAGGGCAAACAAGACTTTATAAGCAAGCCCCTCAATAAAATACACCAGTGTGCATCATCATGAGCATGAGTGGCATCATACCAAGCCATGGCATGGCATGGCAGTTTATTCTCACCCTCACCACCACCCTGGGCACGCCTAGTCTCCATTGTCTTGGTTCATTGACTGCTAGTGGTCAGCAGCTACTGACCATTTTCAGTGATCATTGAGTTGCTATGGAGGATCCCCACCTAGATTTTTATTCAAACCCCACTTGGCCTTTTGAAATCACCAGGGTTTCTCCAAATTGGCCAGCAACTCCTTCTTGTCCGTGGATGATGCAACCGGGTCAGAAGTAGAGATGGGCACAAAATGACCATTTTTTCATTACCATTCTTCATTATTTGTTCTGTTATGTAATGGTACGAATAACGACCATTGCAATGGGGCAGGCGAGAGGGTGGCGAGAGGGGGCTGGAGCCGAAGCGAGACTTTGCTGGTCTCATGAGAAGAGGCGGGATCTGAGCCCTTATGAGGGCTGGGTTCTGGGATCTCGGCCTCTTCATCGGCACTCGGCAAGCTTTGGAGGGGAGGAGGTTGGAGCTCGGCTGCGCCCGGAGCCATCGTGGCCACATGGCGAAGCGGCGACAGTGTTGCTGGCTCGAAGCAGGAGCGGAGGTTGTCATTGGAGCATGGGGGGAGTGCAGCGGCACCCCCCACAGGTTTCCTTGGTCTAGGCCCAGGGGTGTGTGGGGCAGCGGTTGGCTGGGGTGGTGGCTCCCAGGGCAGAGTGGTTCCCAGGGAGAAGGGCCCCAGTTAGGGCAGCACTGCATGGGGCTCCGGGGTAGCAACCCAATGGGGATGGTGGATGGAGCGGTGGATTGGTCCTTGGGGAGGGGGCCCATGGGAGGGCAGCACTCGGCAGTGTTCCAGAGGTGGCAGCCTGCTGGGCATGGTGACCGGAGCTCCTGGCTCCAGGAGGGCTCCCTGTGGCCACAGGATCGCTCTCCCGGCAGGCTTGCCACCAGCTCCGGTGGCGCCCGGCCCCGGGAGGGCTCCCCATGGCTGCAGGATGGCTCTCCCAAGAGGCTTGCCCCAGCCTCAGGAGGGCTCCCCGCGACTGCAGGAATGCTCTCCCGGCCCGCATGCCTCTGGCTCCAGTGGCGCCCAGCCCTGGGAGGGCTCCCTGTGGCTGCAGCTTGCCACACGCGAAAAATGAAGAAACGGAAACGAAGCTGGCCCAGGGCCCGAATACCAAACATGAAATACCATTTTGGCATTTCGTGCCAATCTCTAGTCAGAAGCTTGGTCGTTCATGGGACTGCAATGGATGCAGTGTATCTTTATTTCAGCATGGCTTATGTTATTCCTGTGGCCAAGCTAGTGTGTGTGGGTTGGGGAGTGGTACTAGTAGATTTACATTGTAAGCTGGCTTACGAATCCTACTCAAAGACATTTCATTAATGTTGAGATGGGGCAGTCCTGGACTCCACTGGGAGGGAATTCCAGAGTCTGGCTGCAGCAGCCGGGAATATCCATATCTTAGTGGGGATTTGTGAACTTGTTGTTGTTGTTGTTCAGTCGTTCAGTCATGTCTGACTCTTTGTGACCTCATGGACCAGAGCTTGCCAGGCCTTCCTATGTTCCACTGTCTCCTGGAGTTTTGTCAAATCCATTTTGGTTGCATCGATGACACTGTCCAACCATCTCATTATCTTCCATCCTCTTTTCCTTTTGCCTTCAATCTTTCCCAACATCAGGGACTGTTCCAAGGACTCATCTCTCCTCATGAGGTGGCCAAAGTACTGGAGCCTCAGCTTCAAAATCTGTCCTTCCAGTGAACATTTGGGGTTGATTTCTTTCAGGATGGATAGGTTTGATCTCCTTGCAGTCCAGGGGACTCTCAAGACTCTCCTCCAGCACCACAGCTCAAAAGCATCAATTCTGCAGCGATCAGCCTTCTTTATAGTCCAGCTTTCACTTCCATACATCACTACTGGAAAAATCATAGCTTTGACTATCCTGACCTTAGTTGGCAAAGTGATGTCTCTGCTCTTTAGGATGCTATCTAGGTTTGCCATTGCCTTCCTCCCAAGAAACAGGCATCTTTTTATTTCATTGCTGCAGTCACCATCTGTAGTGATCAAGGAGCCCAAGAAAATAAACTCTGTCATTGCCTCCATTTCTTCCCCTTGTATTTGCTAGGAGGTGATGGGACCAGTGGCCATGATCTTAGTTTTTTTGATGTTGAGCTTCAGCCCATTTTTTTCACTCTCCTCTTTCACCCTCATTAAGAGGTTCTTTAATTCCTCCTCACTTTCTGCTATCAGAGTAATATCATCTGTGTATCTGAGGTTGTTGATATTTCTTCCAGCAATCTTAATTCCAGCTTGTGATTCATCCAGACCTGCCTTTCGTATGATGTACTCTGCATATACGTTAAATAGGCAAGGTGACAGTATACAGCCTTGTCGTACTCCTTTCCCAATTCCAAACCAGTCAGTTGTTCCATATCCAGTTCTGACAGTTCCATATCCAGTTCTTAGGAGACAGATAAGTGAACTAGGCAGCCTTAAATGTTTAACTGTTTGTGGGAAAGGGATTGAAGTGACTATGCTCCATCTGGTTAGATCTGTGCTCTGAATAAAATTCATTTTTTCAATTCACTTTGCTTTGCTCCAGAACTATATTAATCTACACACCTCACCCCACTTTTCAAATTCAAAACAATTCAAATCAAGCTCATTCAGTCCAGCATTTATACTTAGTCTAAATCCACTGCACATTGATTATGCATTGAGATTTTCCTTTCTGAGTGTCCTTTTAGTGAGTGAGCCCTACATTTAATGAAAAGAAAGTTCACAGGCTGTACACATGAAATTCAAGATCCGAACCCCCAACAAGATGAAAGAAACAAGATATCCACCAATCCTATCACAGGGCAGCAAGTTCAGATCAACCACCATTTGCAAAGTACAAGAAAACAGGGCTTTGAAACAATCTCACTACCTCAGAAATAGAAATCAGCCTCACTTATTTACATGGCAATGGCATGAGGCCTATAGCGTGTATTTCTGAAAATACTTTCCCCTCCTCATCTTAGTTACGGCACAGTTCCCCTTTGCCTATGAAGTTCAGGTTCCAGATGCAATACATATTTGAAGATAAATGTTCCATACCAAATTAGTAAAAAACATTAATTAATTTCGCATAGCAAATGAGTTGCATTCGATTTGGGGGCTCACAATGCAGCAGTTAGCATTTACGACAGGATGGACTTAAATGCAATAGAGAAATGGGGCCATCTGTAGTTGAGAACCAAATACGAGATCCGAACGCAATGAGAATGTGGAAGACGTGGTAACAATTATGCTGTGAATGGCTGAATGGAAGTAAATGTAGCATAGCGTGTTTTCTGTTTTTACTTTTGCAATGCTTCAACATTCCAAATAATTAGGGAACATTTTTGGAGCGAGATAAATTCCTGGATGTGAAATGTTCTGATCTGGCACCATTTAGTTGGGAACAGCCACTGCCTATTTGCAAATAAAGGCAGGGTAACCTGTTCTAGTGTGCAAAGCTGACAAGTGTGTTAAAAATTAATGGCTGAGTTTTGCATTTTAAATTGCCATTTGGTTTTTTTGTGGGTTCATCATTTTTGCTGTAATAGGATGTTGCACAGATGCATCATTAAGAGTAGCTGCCTTTATGTTGTTATGGGAGAGAAAGAAAAGGGCATTGGACAATGAAGGTCCCTTGAATGGCTTCCTTCCCTACAAATATTGTTCTACGAGTGGGGAAAGTTTATTTTATATTCCTCTATCCAGAAGGAATAAAAGGACCATAAATGGGTTGGAACCGAATCATATAAGGACACCATCTTGACAACAGATTACTCACACTAACCAAAAGGCATTAATAGGACTCCAGTGTAAAAACAAAAGTAATTAGATGTTCAATGTACGGAATCCTTAAATTACCTGAGGTAACCTCTTTAAAAACAAAACAACTTCCTCAACTCTGGACTTCTGTTACAAACTTTCTTTATCCACTCCGTAGTCAATTAGCAACATCTGGAGTCATCTATCTTCATATTCTTAATTCTGCTTTGCAGTGGGTAGGACATTGCTCATCCAAATCAGTCTGGCATCCTTTGCCTCATGTTGTTCATTATTGTTTGTCTGTCACACCAAACTCTAACCGATTTCACTAATCTTTGCTCATTATATTTCCCTAGCAATCACCATCTCATATCATCTGCTCTTTAATGAGGTCTCCTTTAGCCCTAACCCATAGGTCAACCATCCTTGGGAAAGGAGGATTTAGCGGAGACATGATCATGAAAATATCACATATTTCCAATACATGAAAGGTACCCATGTGGAGGAGAGGCAAAGACATGTTCTCAATTATCTCAGCATGCAGGACTTGTAATAATTGGCTCAAGCTATTTTGGCTTAATATAAGAAAAATATCTTAACTCTTAGAGAAGTAAAGCAATGGGACAAATTACCTTGGGAGGTGGTGAGAGTATTCCTTAAAGACATTCAAGAGAAATATATTCTCAAAGGCTTTCATTACTGAGATCTGAGAGCTGTTGTGAGTTTTTTGGGCTGTTTGGCTGTGTTCTGGAAGTTTTTTCTGAAAATTAGACAACCATCTATCAGATCTGTTGAACTTGGATTCCTACATTGAACAGTGGACTGAGCTCAATAGCCCAATGGACCCCTTCCAACTCAATTGTTCTATGGCTCTAACCTAACTAGTGTTCAAACTTTTTGCAAGCAGGGCCAGATTTGGTGAGGTGAAAATGTGTGGGGGCCGACCATTCAGCCTGACCCGGGGGGGGGGGAGAGAGAGGTGTGATCCGTGTGTATCTGCAACAGCCACAAATGCTCTGGTTTCAAGGTGCCCAAGAGCCCGGCGGCTGTTGTGCAGCTCAGGAATTGGCCCACGTGCACCCAAGATGCACCACTGCTCACATATGCTTCCCTCCTTTGCAAGGAGGTGGGGAAGACACTGCAGCAACAGAGCCAGGAGCGGGTAGGCAGGGCGGGTGACTGAGGGGATGGAGGGAGGCAGGGAGGGCAAGCAAAACATAAAACTGCAACCTGACATCTCTAACCAGCACAGGGAAGGGCCCACTGGCGGGAATGAATGATAGGCTAAGCTGGCAGGGAGAAGAGGCTGAGGGCCATTCAAAATTTTAAATCGGGCTGCATTTGGCCCCCGGGCCTGACTTTGGACATGCCTGCCATAGGGCTCTAGAGAAAAAGGGTAATGTTATCAGGAAACATGTGAAAGAATAACTGATCACTGATGGTCAAGAAAGAGCATATAACCATTCACCAGCCCAAGGAAGAATCAACACCAAACTAACATGGAGGTAAGGTTATAGATGGTTATTCTAAGAACATATAGCTGCAGAAAAGTTAATAGCACAAGGCTAGAGACAAACTGTGACTGAATCTCTAGCTGATTCAAATTAATAGATTAATTCCAGCTCCAGTTCCAAGGCCCCAAAGCAGTTAATTACCATCAACATTAAAATAATAACTATTTTTTCCATTAAAAAACTCATTAGTTTTGCATTTCTCAAAGGTAACAAAAATAAAATCTTTACTTTGAAAAACAACAACAACCCAAAACTCTATGAGCTGGTAGCTTGTGTTTAAAAATATTCCACAATCATGGAGCTTTGAACACAGAGGAAAAAAAAACTAGTTTTGATGCAGTAACATTATCTTTTGTGCTTTTATAGGAGATCATTCACACTTGAAATGTCTTTCCTGCAGTCAGAAGAACTGGAACCAAAATACAGTGGCACCCTGACTTAAGAGCAGCTCAACTTAAGACCAATTCAATTTAAGAGCAGAAAACTGTTGGTGTTTTAACTGCCACCTTACATATTTTAGATATGGTCTGCTCAACTTACTAATATATTTTTTCATTTTTTCATTTTTAACTTGTTTTTTTCAATTGTTTAGAAAGGTACCCGAACTTAAGAGTAGTTTGACTTAAGAGCATGCATTCAGAACAAATTAAATTCATAAGTTGAGGTATCATTGTATGTTTAAAGCAAAAATTTTAAACCCCCTGTGAGCTGGGTACTCATTTTACTGACCTTGGAAGGATGGAAGGATGATTCAACCATGAGCCAACTAACTGGGATTGAACCCCAGGTCGTGAGCACAGTTATAGAGTTATAGTAATTTAACCACTGTGCCATGAGGCTCTTCCTAACATCTCACATAGGTTACAACTGCATTTGACACAGAAGACTTGTGAACGATTTAGGAGGGCTACTTATGCAAAACCCAAGCAGAGAATATGCATCATGCCTAAAAGAGGAAAAAAAAGTAGATATTTACACAAATTCTACATATATTAATTTTTTTAATGTAGAGGCTTTGGTTTAGAAGCTGGCTGGCTTGCTCAGTGGTTTATGTACCTAGATGTGGAGTCAAAGGTTGAGAGTTCAATTCTGCATCATGTCTCTTGGGAGAACCAACCTGTGTTGCTTTGGACAAGCTGCGCGACCCTAGGGCACCTATAGATGGAAAAATTATTTGAGTGTTCTCTACCTTGAAAACCCTGAAAAGAGTAACCATGAGTCAAAATTATTGACTTACGATTATCATTATACTCTTACTGATTTCAAAATAGTATGAATCTTCATTACTTCTGTACATTTTTCTCTCTTTGAGCATATAATCTCTCTTGTCCCCAATATTGCTGTGGTTGTGCAAAGTGGAGCTGACAGGAGGCTAGAAAATGCTGCAGGAACAAAAATTTAAGCCTCTTTTGGCTCTAATTTCAACAGAAACACCTCTTACTATATTGGAGGAAATGGTGACAGCTTGATCTGTAGGCCTGCTTAATCTGCCACTGAAATACGCATCCAGTGCACCTTAGTGAAAATGATTGGATGGAAATGGCTTCGGCTCACGCAAGTCAGGGAATTTGATTTTTGTCACTCCTGGAACCTATTATAGCTCTAAGCATTTTGGCATTTTATTTTATTTAGAGCAAGTGTGACTACATAGACCTTTAGCCCAGTGTTTGGTCTGCTACAGGAAGAGGCTAGTTTGCTCCTAAATACAGTGATCAAATATTTATCGAAGAGATTTGGCCCGGCCCCAGAGTGGTCTTATGCATACCCACCTGAGCTCCTATCATAGGCTTTTACTTTTCAGATATGGATGGGGTCACCCTATTTAAAAAATTGAGTTCACCACATGCAGTTGTTAGAAGTGATCCAATTCTGGTTTGAATTTGCCAATATTGTGAAGTGGCTTAATAAGTGAGCCACTTTGTGATATTGGCAGATTAATCCCTGTCTGTGCTCCTCAGAAGAAAGAGAAGGGAATGTCTATCTATCTATCTATCTATCTATCTATCTATCTATCTATCTATCTATCTATCTATCTATCTATCTATCTATCTATCTATCTATCTATCTATCTATCTATCTATCTATCTATCTATCTAAGGTAGGCAGGAACTCTGCAAGGCAAATCTCACTGGGAGCTGATTCCATAGTGTTGGGGCCACAGAGAAGGCCTGACTCCTAATGATCATTTATCAGGCCTCTGTACACCTGAAGTGAGAATGCCTCTGACACTCTGGTGGGTTGTCCTGCAGCTAATCTTAAGGAGATCAGAATGGGGACAGGCACCAACTGCCTGGCCCTAGTTCTTCTCACCCGACCTATCCCCCAGCCCCCAGCGCACCTCCCACGGTCCAATAATACCAGAACAGGAGCCCCTGCAGTCATTGGTGACAAAAAAACCCTACAAATTAATAAGACAAAATCTACAGTAAAAATAAATGCAATTAAATACCAGAAAAGAAAAACAAAATACAACAGAAGTGATAATACATAAACAAAAAGCCTAAGCAAATATAATAATTATAAAATTGCATCATAATAACTGAAAATAATATATATAATAAAAACTAAACACTGTCCAGACCCAAAAGCACCATAGTCATAGCATGGATGGTATGGAGGTGCCTCCCCCCTGCCCAAATTGCAGAGTCCATGTGGTTTATAAGTGCCTCCAGCATCCCACAGTTAGTCAATCCTGAAATTCCGCCAACCACACAAGGGCCAGGCAAGGATGAAGGATCACAAAGGGTAGCAAGCAAGCAGCCTCCCCGACCCCACCGCATGGCCATTCCAGGCAATGCAGAGACACCCCCGACTGTGGGGGAAGGAAGAATGGTGAGTCAACATCACAGTTTCCCCAGGCTGGTGAGCAAGCAAGACAGGGAGGCAGGTGGCCACTCCGAGGCCCCCTCAAGGCAGTCAGAAACCACAGGACCCCTGAAGAAAGCCTGAAAACTTCTCCAGGACCATGCCAGGACCAAAGAACACTGAGCAGTCGAGCAACCAGAACAGGGAGCACTGACATCACCAGCTGGAGCGCTGGAAGACACCGCTAGTGATCGCCCAGCTGGACCCCGCCACTGCCGCCGCCATCACCAGTGCTCCCACCACACTGCACACTATCCAGGAGCCAGGATGACGCCTGGAGCCTCTGCATCTGGAGGTGCAAGAGTTGTGTCTGAGTGGGGTTCACCCAGCTAAACCCCATCACTGCCGCCACTGCCACCACTGCCGTGCTCCCTCCACAACACCCCAGAGGATCCAGGAAACCGTTGGGAGCCACCACGACCACCAGGACCACACTCCACCGGGACCACCAGGAACCCCCCCCCAGAGCTACCATGACTACCATGGCCAAAACAGGGCAGAGCAACTACTCGGGCCAACTCCCAGGAGAGGGGCGAAGCCACAGACCCGCAAGCAGGTGATCTGAAGCAGGCAATGGGGGGGGCAACAGAACAAAGCCCATGTCCCTCAATTCCCCCTCTCATAAACAGTAGTGCAATGGTCTGCCACATAGACTAAAATAAAGAATTAAAACAAGTGCAAATAAAAAAAGAAAAATGGACTACGACCCACAGCAGAGGCAGACAACCTCTGTGTGCCACCATCTTGCCTGAAGTCTTTGTTTAAATAACTGATTTAGCCATTAACAATTTAAAAATCACTTTTTTACTTATTAACCCACCTCACAATATTTACAATAGTGATTTCCACATGAACCACCAGGCTTGATTAGATTGCTCTAATCAAGCCTGATAATTCCAAAGTGGCCAATACTAGCTCACTCTCTGCCACTAATACAGTCACATCCAGAGTAACCATACACTTAGGAACATCTATTGAGAAAGATAAGGACATTTTAAAAAACTGGTTGCCCTGATTTGCATCAATGGAAGCATCTTCCTCTATGGCATTGTTATCAACAAGTCCAAACATATTTCTAGAAAGAAACAATGACTGGTTTTGTACAAGCTATACCTGCCAATAGCTTTTTGCTTTCTGGAAGAGATAGGTCCTTTATTGGATCTGTACTGACAGTAATCCTTTAGCTATTATGAAATATGCCAGAGAAAATAAACACACCAATTACTTTGCTCTTAAAATATGTTGCTGGCTTCCCTCAGTCCCAGCTTGATTTTTAATATATGCGAGACGAGCTCTTTTTGTGAATCTCCTCCTTCACTTTAACATATATGCACTCTGTGTGTATGTGTGTGTGTATCTGTGTCTGTCTGTCTTTCTCAAATGTGACATTATATCCTTTGTTTGACAGTATGCTAATTAAAAATTGTGAATTCCTAAATTCCATATCAATAAGGAAGCTAGTTTTCAATTCAACCCATGGCAAATTTCTGAACCAATCTGTTACTTCTGCTCCATCTGAAATTCCCAATGGCTCTGCTCAAAGGTGTGTTGACTGAGGCAGAAACCACAAACAAGTAAAAGATACATTGTCCTTCTTGAACAGAACCAGGAACCCCATTTCCATCCATAATTTATTTATTTGTTTATTTATTTATTTATACCACCCATCTTCCAAAAGAACTCCGGGCAGTTTACAATAGGGTAAAAGAACAAGAAAACACCACACACAAAAACCCCCAATACAATAATGAAAGAGAGTCATTGGCAGGAGGCTTATTAGGTTGGGTGCCTGCTCATTGTGAGTTTGAGAATGCAGCTGCATTTTTTCCCCATTGGGAAAAAAAAGATATATTGTCGGAAGCTGGAAATGTCAGCAAGTGATCAATACAGCGAACACAGGTTTCCCCCGTCCCCAGCATCATTTTGGAGCTCATTAATCAGCAAGTACGCCAACATGACAGATACAGTCATTGGACACTGGAGGAGGAAGTGCATTACTTGATATTTAATGTCCTTTACACTAGAAAGAGCATAAAAGGTTATTAAATAACATAATATTTCAATGTCCACATCATTAGAGCTTCAGTAGCTCTGGAGTGTGCTGGCACATCACAGAGTCTCTTTATTACTGTTGGCGCCACAGTGGGTCAGAGTTAAATGAGCTTAAGTTTCATTGATTTCTTTATCTGTGAGGTAGCTGTGACCACTGTCTGTAAGAAAAAGAACATAATCCTACTGGGGAAACTTTTTATTCTGATTCCTTAAAACTTTTCTGATCCAGGGCTATCAGCCCATCTCAATACTATTATCAAGCTCTCCCTCTCTCGGCATTCCAAAGGCATAACAAAAAACACCATTCCATCTAAGTGTTTACTATGTCTTAAGTGGTTACATGTCCTCTTCCACTTCCCTCTAACAACCCTTCCATTTGAAGTCTTGCAAGACAGGAGTCCTCCTTTTGAAAGCGCCCCACCCTTTGAAAGGCTGCCCAGTCAAAGTCTTATTCCAAGATACAGAACCACAAGGAGGGAGATCAGACACCTTGACACTTCTTGTCCAAAGAGAGCAGTTGGGTAGCAAATGTAGCAAACTGTCAGATTGCTTAGACCCACCCTTCCGCACCTGAATGAGAGGCATGTCAACCATCTTTAAATTATACAAATCACATTTAAGTTTGATTAGGCAGTTTCATGCAAAGCAATATCCACTGTTGACCTTCTTTTGGGAGAAGTTGAAAACAGTCATCTTATGTCGGATGGACTCTGAGGAACTTCTGAGAGATTTTGCCAGACTCCCACCACATGCTCATTGGCTTGTCTTTCAATGGATTCTCCCTCTCAAAACTGTCTAGATTTTATCATATTAGGGACCCCTCTGCCCTTTGAAGCATATTTTCTGTGTATGCCATCGAAGTCTTTCCTATGACTGTTCTCAGAGTCAGAAATTCTCAGGCAAAGGAAGCTGCTATGATGTCATTTCTTGGACATCCTATCAGCAAGCAAATATATTTATCTTCAGGATTTTGGAATTAAATTAAAAGAAAGTATTTCTTTTTATTGATTTGCTTTTTAATGTTTTAAGCCTGCTTTTAATTGTAATTTTATTTTATTTTTACCACTGTTGCTTGCCTTGAGTTCCTTTTTGGGGTAGAAAAGTAGAACCCATTATCTGAAGAATAGACTTTACCGTATTGAACGTGTCATGTGTCTTACTTCCTGCTGTAATGGAAAGTTGAACAAAGTAGGTGATGTTCTATTAGTAGCTGAACTTATTTAAAAGTTTGGGCACCACAGTTTTTCTTTTTCTTTCCATTTTTAAGAAGATTTTTTTAACAAAAGGGCTATTGATGAAGTCTCTCAAGAAAAATATTTTCAACCTTCATGACCAAAGGGTCTAAAAGAGAACCTTAAAAAATGGAAGAACTGCTTACATTCTTCTTTGTTTTAATTCTCACTCCAGCCCCAGTTATCTAATGTACATTAAAATATTAATGTGACTAATATAAATTTAGGAATGCCAAAGGCAGTAAAATACAGAAACAGCCCTGACAGGATTGAGTTCTAATAACACATTCAAGTTCACAAAACAGCTTTTATGTTTTTGATCCTTAAAACAGAATCTCTACAATTGTTGGTGAAATATTTTGTTTCTGATCATTGGATCCATTATTTTCCTTGTGGAGACACTGAAAACTTTTCTTTTCTTTGAGAAGCACAAACAAAGCCACATGTTGAAAATCATCTTGGAGAAATCTAACAAAATTAGAGCTGTGTTGTTTGCAGCAAAGTTTGATGTGATCAAAATTAACTTAGGCCCTGGTCACAGGAGGAAAATGTTCTCTAATTATTAACCAGATCATTGCTGCCGCCCCCCCTCCCAAAGTCAGTCACACAATGCACATTGCACAGTCAAGAGCAAAACATTTGCCCAGTCAGTGGTGTGACTATAGTTTATTTTCCACTCCTTGGGAGGGTTATATTATTTTGTATCTCTGTTGTGTCAGTGTCCGTGTCTTTCCTCAACAGAATTGCCAGTGTGCATGACCTGCGGCAGCCAGGAAAGCCAATGTGATTCTTGGTTGCATCAACAGAACAATCGTGTCTAGATCATGGGAAGTGATACTGCCACTCTATTCTGCTCTGGTCAGACCCCACCTGGAGTACTGTGTCCAGATCTGTGCACCTCAATTTAAAAAAGGATGTTGACAACCTCAAGCGGGTGCAGAGGAGGGCGACCAGGATGGTTGAGGGTCTGGAGGAAATGTCTTATGAGGAACAGTTTAGGGAACTGGGAATGTTTAGCCTTTCAAAAAGAAGACTGAAAGGGGATATGATAGCTATGTTTAAATATTTGAAATGATGTCATATTGAAGAGGGAACAGGTTTGTTTTCCATGGCTTCAGAGACTAAGACTCGGGGCAATGGTTTCAAACTACAGGAAAAGAGATTCCATTTGAACATGAGGAAGAACTTCATGACAGTTAGAGCTGTTTGGCAGTAGAATATGCTGCCACGGAGGGTGGTGGAGTCTCCTTCTTTGGAGGTTTTTAAGCAGAGGCTGGATGGCCATCTGTTGGAAATATTGTGATGGGGTTCCTGCATGACAGGGGGTTGGACTAGATGGCCCTTGAGGTCTCTTCCAACTCTATGATTCTATTCTATGCCCCACTTCTTTTCAGAACTGAAGCCAAGAAGGTGGCCACCATCTTTATGGCATGAATAGAGTTTTTTAGTGGTTGGTACTTCAGGATGGCGGTAGGTCACAGAGCAATCTGAGTCCTTGATGCAGTACTGGCACATTTCAACAAGCTGCTTTTTGCCAATCACTGTGAGGAGACAGCTGGGAGGGGTTGCTGGTGGGGAGGGGAGGAAGGGAATGGCAGATTAAGCTGAAAGGCAAAGAAGATGGTGGGAGAAGTAGACAGAACAAAGAGATTCTGCAGAAGCAGCCAGTGCATTATGTCAGATAGAAAATAAACCAGTACTATGTGGTAGTCGGCCATCATAATTTAAATAAGAGGAAAAAATAGTTATCACTAAAAGTTTGCCATTATATATATGTGACATGACCACAAGTCATTATTACAGAGGGATGGAAAGTATTGGAAGAACTAGAGAACTTTTCCCTTATAGAACCAGGCACCATATTTGGCCAAGTCCTGTTTCATTTTGTGAGTCTCAGAAGAAGAGTTTTCGCAACTCTGGTCCAAAACATAATAGCCAATTGATCCAATCAGCAAGCAAACTATCCAAAACAATGATTCTGATTGATTATTTCTAACCCTTTATTATAAGAGCAGTCCTAACTGCTCAAGATGACCACAGGCTGACTGAGTGAACTTTAAGGCAGTTAAAATTACATTTAGGCCAAACTCCTAACACAAGGTAATGGATAGATATTGGAATCCTTATTTTAGGGCACAGGAATTTCCAATTGATTTGTGAGGACAGGAGGTGTTGTATTTTTTGGGTTGTGGTCATATGAACTCATATCTCCCTCTCCTTTCTGATAACTCTTGCTATGGAGTTTACACTCTGCCTTTGTCACATTAAAATCAAATATGAGTGCTTACCATGTGTGCAGAAGAAATTTAGCATAACACTAAACACAGTGGGACAGGTAGTTTTAAGCCCCTAATTCCACCAAAAATCAATTTAAGCCTTCACTATCTGAAATTTAAGGCCAATTTGATGTGTTCAATAAAAAATAAGCAAGTTGTAAAATGTTTTTAAGATGGTATAAAGGAAAAGCAGATGTGAAGACCTGTGGATTACACTGTTGCTGCAGTCAGGTCCTCTTCCTCCTGAGCCCCTGAATTCTATCATTAAGCCTCATCTGTATAAACTTAAATAAATTCTGTGAATTCACATCACTAGATTGTGCATGCATGCATATGAATATAACAGATTTTGCTATCTTTACACATTCCAGAAGGGGGGGGAGCTATCTACTCCAGTGTTAAGGACATCAGGAGACGCCTTTCTGTCCATCCTGCCTCCCTCAGAGGTACATCTTGTGGGAACACATGAAAGGGCTTCCCATACCTACCCCCAGCCTGGCACTTCCCCGAACGGGCCTGTGAGGGCCTTCCTGGGCCTTCTGGAGGCCCCAAAATGGCCTCCATGCAAACCGGAAGTGACTTCTGGGTCACCAAAAATCATTTCTGAGACCTCCGATAGGCCTAGAAAGGTCCTTGGTGGCCTCAGAAATAATTTTCTGTGAATTGGAAGTGATTTCCGTTACACAGGGAAGCCATTTTCAGGCCTCCAGAAGGCCTCGGAAGGCCCTCACAGGCCCGTTCAGGGCAGTGCCGGTCCTGGGGTAAGTATGGGAAGACTGAAACAGGCCTTCCCCCCTTCCCCCAGGGAGCCTTTTTTCATATACTGCAGTCCCGTGATATAGTGGGACCACAGTATATGAACCACGAATGGACGGGGGACCATTGTATATCCAGGATTGCAGGTCACGTTCCGAGATATCACATTCTTTTCAGGGAACATATCTTGCAATGTCACCAGGAAATGCCCTCCTCTAACCCCATCTAACTGCCACACCAACAACCTGAAAAACAGGGCCTTAAGACATAGATTTTGGCTGTATTCCTATACACACTTCCCTGACAATGAAGTCCATTGTACTCTGCTCGATGTTTTTCTGAGCAATCATTCTTAGGATTGTAGTACTGTACACCCACTTTCTGGCTTTGTGGGAAGGAACATGGAGATACAGACATATCAGTTTAACCAGACTCCTGATGGGTTCATGAAAGGATAATTTCAATGTCTTCTAATTTCTACAACACCAATGATGCAGTTCATGGACCTACGCCAAGGTAACTGATGAAGCTCTCCATGAGGTAATGATCTCCCTAACCCCTGAATATGAAATGAGATCAATACAATATAAGCAAAGATCAGGAAACACTTATTTCTGCTTTCATTTTACAGAATGAGGCTACATGAATATAAATTAATGCTTTCTCTTCAAGTACTAGCCCCAGGAGATTTTATTTGAGGCTTCCTTTCATACACAGTTAAAGAACCAACATTTTTAAAAAAGCACCACAAACAAAACAATTCCTCTACTAAATCTACTTGTCTCAAGAACCAACTAATGTAATGATCTTTATGTGGAGCTTCCCTTGAGGCTGACACAAAAGCTTCAGTGGGACCAGAATATGGTGGCCAGTTTAGTGGGTCGAGTAATTGCCAACATACTTCCCTGACTTTGGTTGCATTACACTGGTTACCTGTTTGCTTCCATGCCAATGACAAGGTCAATTTTAACATATAAAGATTTGGGACCTTGGGACCTAGCAAAACACTATATTCCAGCAAGAACTACCTGTCCTAGTTGTTCATGCCAGACATGATGTTTGAGGGTGCTGACCCCAAGAGAGGACCAAAGGGGGAGGAGTGAAAATTGAGCCTTCTCAGTGGTTACACATAGTTTCTGGAACCCACTGCCTCCAGACGTCTGCCTGCCACCTTCACTGATGACTTTTAAAAACCTTTAAAAACCTGGCTGTTCAGACAGGCAATTCAGACTGGAAGCCCACTGAAAATTTTATCCATGGAGTCAATTTTTCTACCTTAAAAATACTGAGTGCTCAATTGTCACCTGTAAAATATTGATTGTTCAACTGGTAATTGTACAATTATAATTATTGAATCATTGAATCATTGAATTATTATTTATTTATTATTTATTGGCTTTTTATACCACCCATCTGGCAGCAAGGTCACTCTGGGTGGTGGTTTTGTCTAACGTCATTTATATATTGATCTTATTTTTATTTTTGTAGATTTTTAAATTGTTGATTACCTTGCTTATGTTTATTGTGGACTATGTTGTAAACCTCCCAGAGGAGCCTCTGGCTAGATAGGTGGTATACAAAATGAATGAATGAATGAATGAATGAATGAATGAATGAATAAATAAATAAATAAATAAATAAATAAATAAATAAATAAATAAATAAACCATCCGGCCTGGGGCCACATTGGACCGCGTCCAACAGAAAATCAAAATCAGCTCAATAAATGAGCCACAAAGATGTTGCAGGGTAAGATGTTCCTAAAGGTCTCTTTGTACATTATAGTTTTAATCTGTTTCTGTAATGACAAGAGGGTTCAGCCCTGACATATATCTGAGGGCAACACATTCCATAGTGTTGCAGCCATTATGGAAATGAATCTTATGTGTTCCTGATTGGATAATCTGGAACAGTGCAGGGCTAGGGACGGTTGTGTATTCTGTAGTCTAGCAGATGAAATGCTGCTAATTAGGGATGGGCACCTTACAAAAAATGAAATGCTATTTTGTTGTTTCATAAGCTTATGAAATGTTATGAAACAAAACAAAATAGGAAATAGCATTTCGTTACGAAACAAGAGAAAACAATTCTTTTCCCCCTTGAAATCAAAATGTTGTGTTACTCTGTAAAATGGCTCCCCTAACCACCAAATTTGGTGCCTCTAAGTCCCAGGGGAGCCATTTTATAATGAATTGTTTTGTTACTGTTTCAATTTACTTTTTTCCCCTAAAATTGTTTTAAAAACAAAATAAAACAAAATGCAAGGGGAAACAAAACAAAATGAAATGAAACTCAATTTTTCTGTTTTGTTCCCATCCCTACTGCTAATATATGGTAGGCTTTTAGCTGCCTGGAAAACAACAAGTGAAAACTTATGGAACTGGCAAAACACCATAAGAGAGAAGGGAGGAAAGCAAGCCCTGCAATGTCCAAATGCAAATGCACATGCTTCTAAGTATTTAGCAAACATTCTAAAACTATCAGAGGGTGAAGTTCTAAACACTCAGCAAATGCATCATCACCTCTATCACCACTACCACAACCACCAATTACATGCCATGGTTTTATATGTACTACTAACCACAGAGCATTAATTCAAACAATAACAGGGGCTTTCAGCCAAGCTTTTAATTCCACTTAATGATGAGAGGCTCAGAGGTGAGAGGGAAAGGCAATGGAAAAGTGTGATATATTAGGGGGAAAGGACTGGTGATGGGATGATTAGAAAAAACTGAAATCAGAAGTAAAATGTTTATGGCACAAACACAGCATGGAGGACAGTGAATAATAGTTTACAGTGTGGCACCTAATAGCACAGTGGCTAAAATGATGGACTGCATCCAAAACTGTGCTCACAACCCAAGGTTCAATCCAAGGTAGCTGGCTCGAGGTTGATTCAGCCTTCCAGCCTTCTGTGGTTGGGGGTGAGTGGATGGGGAGCAATATGTAGCCTGTAAAATCACTTGTAAACTGCTCAGAAAGTGCTTTAAGTACTTTAAGCAACACATTTTTTTTTGCTTTCTTTCTATTAGGAACTTTTAGTTTTCAGCGACTGGTATACTTTAAGTAAACTTTTTAGCTGTTTTTAAACAGTTGTCTCATTCTTTTTAGTGATTGCTTTTTTGAGGAGTTTTATGTTGATGTGTAGGTTTATATGGAGCTGCCTAGATGCCCTAAGCACATCCGATCTCGCCTGGTTTAGGAAGCTAAGCAGGGTTGGCCCTGGTTAGTACTTGGATGGAAGATCTCCAAGGAATACCAGGTGCTGTAGGCGCCTGGAGTAGGGACTGGCAAACCACTCCAGTATTCCTGCCAAGAAAACTCCATGGATATGGAGTCACGAAGAGTCGGTAACAACTGTAACGACACAACACACACACAGGTTTACATGGATACAAATAATATTAAGAGTTTGGTTAGATGTGTTGCATGTTTGTACATTTTTGATTGCAATGGAATTCACTCCGATGTAGAGTATGATATAAACAAATATTATTCTTATAAGATTAGTTTCTATGGTTATATCATTTCATTCTGGAAAGACAAAGATTCCCCATCCTTTATGTGAAAGCATTCAAACATAGATAAGAAAATGCACTTTCCATTTATGGACAAGATAATAGCTTTTGAACAGTTACAAACGGGAGCCTCCTCCTATTGCAACTCATCTCACATATTGTTAACTCATGGTTAGAGATGGGCATGAACCAAACTAGTAACCAGAATAATGGATAAATCAGGCTGATACATGGTTTGGTTCATGACCCAGTTCATGGATCCTATTTTGTGGAAGCATAATGGAACACCAAACTTCTCCCCCCTTGAGGTGACCTTTTGCTTTGACAAACAGGATCCCTGAACTGGGTTACCGACTGAACCACAAACTAGACTGATTCATCACTTTTTCTGGTGAGTAGTTTGGTTCATGCCCACCTCATGTTAACATTACAATGTTTGAGGTGAGTTGCAATGTACACCATGGGAGGTGCATTCACTTTTGCTTTGGCAAAACAAATGCCCACCTGCCCATTGCCATTGTCATTTCCCTACCTGTTGCCTCTGCCACCACCTCCACCACTGTGGCCATCATCAGAGAGCTGGGCCTACTGTCTCTGTGCATGCACCTGGCTTCCAGAAGACCATGGCAATCAGCTGCAGATTGGGTGCCTGGACAGAAGCAGCATCCAGACTTCTAGAAGGGAAGCTATACTACCACCACTTTTGTTGTGGTGCAACAGGAGTAGTTACACCACCACCACCACCCTGGCATGAACTGAAAACTGATCTGTGAACCAATTCAGTTTTCTGGTTGGTTCATGGTAGCTGGTGGCTCACGGCTCATGAGCTGCCAGTTTCCAAATCTGTGCCCATCTGTACTGGTGGCTATTGCCTGATTCAAATTAGATCTGGGACAGTAAGTGATGAGTATCTGTGTATTTTAAGCATGGATAACTCCAGAGCCATTCTGTTTACAAATGGATACCTTTCTTTTATCAGATCAGTGATCAGATCTTGATATCTTTGCTACGAAGAGAATTATTTGCTTTTTAATGGAACACATCATACATGTACTCGTACTGTAAAACAGCAGCATTGGAATTGTTAATACTACAGCCTTAATAATCAATACCATACTGAGTCTAGAATTATCTTTTAAGGAACACAAAGTGGTCAGGTGGAAAGACTCTCAAGAGGCCAGCATGAAGTTAATAAGATCTGCTAATAGCTGAGCTTTAGTAATTTCATGGGAAACCAAACAGTACAATCTGGGTAGCCACAGCTTTAATTGGATATTGATCTAAACAAATATTGTCCAAGAAAATGCTTCTTAGAACCAGTTACCCTTATATGTTTTGAAGCCATCACATTCATTCTGCTTTATGAATGGCTGGTAAACTGCACACTCTTCTCTCTTAGTATTATTTCAAAGACTAATCTTCCATTTGATACGAGGAAATATAATTTGAACATGAGTGGCCTGTATTCACTTGTGCAGAGGTTTTAATACTGCAGACTTCAAAAGGTAGTCTTCTGAACAGTTGCTCAGTTGCTTTTGTTCTCTCTCTCTCTCTCACACACACACACACTCAGAATTGTGCATCCTTATTGTTGCTGTTATTATTTCCCATATCTTTTTGGCTTTGCCTATAGTTTCTTTCCCATTAAATAATCTTCTCTGTTTGACTGTGGCAATGAAGTACCTTTATGTTATGTGCTCCACCAGACAGCTCTGTATTTTCTTTTGCTTTCTTTCTTCCCTTTTGGTTTGGAGCCCAGACTATGTGTACAGTGTTTATATTTAGCATCAAATAATTGAATTTGCACAGCCTATACAAGGCTTGGTGGTGCAACTGTTTATGTCTTATTCTTTTGTCCTTGAAGAAAAAGCTGTTCATGGAACTCAGGAAATTTAATGGAATCAGGCCGAACACTGGTCTGCACAATTATAACTTGTAATATTTTCTCCCCTGCTTCTCATGCAAGCTTAGTTATCTGCTATGTTCTAACAAATCTGATGCTGAGCTGGATGTTGATGGGCATCCCATCCACTACAGAAGGGGCCCTTGAAAGACACACGGGTACCTGTGACCTTCCAGATGTTGCTAGACTGCAGTTCTCATCAGACCTAGTCGGTGGGGAGGATGATGGAAGTTGTATTCCTGCAACATCTGAAGGGATGCATATTCTCATTCCTTGTACTACAGCAAATGGATCTTCACAGTGCAATATTTACCTAATATTTAAAAATCCAAATTAAAAAAAAACAGAATGATTCCCTCAGTGACAATTTTTGACACAAGTCTTACTGAGATCTCAGCCTACACATGAAATATTCAGCTAGGCAAACTATAAATTGAGGAGAATTATAACTTGGAGACCTCACCACTAACTATCCTCAGACTAATAAAGATGCTTGGATGAAACATTTTGATCTCTCAAGAAAAGAAGTATGTTTGCCATGACACAACTTCCAGATAACCTCACCTGGGTGACAAGGAATCTTCCCAGACATATACCGCTAGAATATTTCTCCTCCCATCTTCACCCCTCCCCTTGGATATGTTACTGATTCATTAATGGTATCTTTCCTTCATAACTGCACGTTGAACAGTTTATGGCAGAAGCTCCACAAGATCTGTTAACCCCACCCACCCCCATCCCAATAAATGTTTTGAATTTTGGATAAACTGCTTGTTAAACTCTCAATTTTCCTCAGATACATGCTATTTTGACATGTGTAGTAGGAACCCTGTATCTATGGAAGGTTAGTTCCAAGATGCTGTAGATGGCAAAAACTGTGGATAATAGTGAACACTAGACACTGGAGATGGGCACGAAATGACCATTTTTTCGTTACCGTTCTCCATTATTTGTTCCGTTATGTAACGTACGAATAACGACCGTTGCGATGGGGCAGGCTCGAACCGAACAGAACCAAGAAAATTTTCTTCGGTTCTGTTCGTTTCCGTTATTTCCGTCGTGCTGCTCGCGCGATGAATAATGGAGCAGTGGAGGGTGGCGAGAGGGGGCTGGGATCCTGCTTTCGTGCACAGAGGCGGGATCCCAGGCTCCTGTCCAGACATCTCCGACTGGTGAATGACAGCCCACTGGGCTGTCATTCAACAAGCGGAGGACGGCAAGAGGGGCCTGGGCTTGGCGGAGCCTCTTTGCCCCCTCCCTGCCGGAGCTGACGACACAAGACTTTGCCAATCTCGCAAGAAGAGGCGGGATCCAATCCCTTATGGGCTGGGCTCCGGTACTGCCGGCTCAGAAGCTGGAGTGGAGGGCATTGTTGGAGCACGGACGGGGGAGTGCAGTGGCACCCCCCACACAGGTTTCCCGGGTCTAGGCCTGGGAGGAGTGCGGGGCGGCAGTCTACTGGGGCGGCGGCTCTCAGGGCGGAGTGATTCCCAGGGAGAAGGGCCCCAGTTAGGGCGGCACTGCGCAGGGCTCTGGGGGTAGCTAGGGACCCGACGGGGGTGGAGGATGGTGCAGTGGATTGGTCCTTGGGGAGGGGGCCCAAGGGAGGGCGGTGCTTGGCGGTGCTCCGGGGCTGGTGGCCTGTTGGGGGTGGTGACTGGAGCAGTGCCCAGCTCCGGGAGGACTCCCTGTGGCCACGGGATTGCTCTCCTGCTGGCAAGCTTGCCACCAGCTCCGGTGGCATCCGGCCCCGGGACGGCTCCCCATGGCTGCGGGATGGCTCTCCCAGGAGGCTTGCCCCGTCCCCGGGAGGGCTCCCTGCGGCCGTGGGAACACTCTCCGGTCCTGCATGCCACCAACTCTGGTGGCGCCCGGCCCTGGGAAGGTTCCCTGAAGCTGCAGCTTGCCGCACCCAAAAAATGAAGAAATGGAAACAATGTGGGCCCTGAGGGCCTGAAAAATGGATACGGAATGAAGCGGATCCCAGGAACAGAATAATGACCACGAAATGCCATTTTGGTGTTTCGTGCCCATCTCTACTAGACACAGCATGTTTTCGTCCTCCCTCTAGTGGCTAGTTTTAATCACTGCATCATAGAAATACATTTTTCTGGGATTTTTCTTTTTGTCAGACCATGGGTAAGTGGAATTACAGATAATTGATCCCACAGACACAGAGATCCCACCATATGCCTTATTTAGTGAGAAATGCACCACGTTTCCTGACAATGGCAATCCTATAAGACAGTGACTGGCTGAAGGCTATCCTTCAGGGTCTTTGACTCTCGAGAAGAAACTTGCCAGCATCACAAGACTCATCAGATCAAGTCGACCAACCAGAGTAGCAGCAGCAACAGAAACTGGCTTCATCTCTCTGTGCCAGAATGAATGCCTACATGAAGTTTATAAATAAAAAAATATGCCCAGGTTGGTCCCTCCCTCCCTCCCTCTCTCCCCCCCTCCTGGTTCTCTTTCCTTTTCCATTATCACTTCCTGACAATGAGCCAAAGAGTGGAATCGGTCATATTGTCGACCTCTGGAAGCCACTTTAGGAGTCCTATTGAATGATGCAGTGGTTTCCAAATTATGAAAACCAAGATTTTACTTCTGCTGATATGCTTAGCAGCACTGCTTGATTTGTGTGCACTCACTGTGCTACACGGTGTTAAAAACAACTGTATGTTTCAGGATCAAAAATAGGATTTTGCCTTAGATAATCAGACAACTCTCTATCTCTGTATAACCTAACTGATTTGACTGTGAAATACATTTTTCCCTACCTGGAGATGCTAGTGCAAGTATTCAAAGTATGTGCTCAAGCACAGAGATCTATCATAAATCCAACATAATATTTCACCAAATCAAGTAAAGATGCACATTATAAAAACTAGTCATATCATAATCTTAATCCTATATGCTTGGTTCTCTATTTTATTAGTGTTAGAAATGGATATTGGGTGAGTTTGATTTTATTGAAATGTTGGAAATGAAAGCATTGCATTTTTGTAGTTTGTAGTGTTTTTATAGTTACTTTGGATTTTATACTATCTTTGTTGTAAACCACCCAGGAATCTGCTTCCGCAATAATTCAGAGTATAATCTGAAGATATAAATGCATATTAACATTATGGGAAAAACCTTATTCCATAGCTACATGTGCAAAATTTGAGGGTGCAACTGTGCTTGTTATAATAGTGCCAAAGTGGAAGTGCTGTGCACAAATAATTTCTGACAGTGCATTGCACAGTTGGCTGTGCCAGGAATGAATGCCAATTGTGCAATTAGCATAATTCTTTGTTGCATGTCAAATTCCTGTCATGTTTACACTGGTGTAAACATTAATAATAATAATAATAATAATAATAATAATAATAATAATAATAATAATAATAATAATAATAATAATAATAATAATAATAATAAAAAAAAGAGGCAAGACACGTTTGTGGGATTAAAATTGGGCCACAGTATATTGGTATCAAATTCACTCAATTCAACTGTTAACACATCCCTTAAACTAGGGGGCTGAATGTAGTACAAGTGTATCAGTTAATTATTCCTAATAAGAAGGGCGCTGCCCACCTGTTCAGCACCCTCCCAAAACTTGCGGTTTGGGCAACCCTAATCTTTGAACCTGTTTATACCTAACACCTAATGTTCCTAGTTTCCTAATTCACTTCCTAATGCATATTGAGGGATACCGGCTCAATAGGGAAAATTATTCAATATATCTTTGAAAACGTAAAACTGGAAAACTTAAATTTTCAACTTGCACTACCCACCAATAGTGGCCAGTTATAAACCTCCCCTTTGCCTTAAAGAAAATGGGATTGGAGAAAACACACTGCCACTCCAGCCCAACTGAGTAGCAACCAAAAATTCCCAACCAGCCCTTACACAACCAGCTACACTCGTTCTCTCATTTGGGAGGGAGGGAAAGAGGCTTCTCACCATGTGGTAAGGCCTTATGAAGATTCTGGCCCCTACTGGGTAGTCCCTAGGTTGCACAAATGTGATGCTAGCCAGGCAGGGGACCAAGTGGCCCCGCCCAGCACTATGGATGTTCAAGGCTAACACCTAATGTTCCTAATTTCCTAATGCATTTCCTAATTCATATTGGGGGTTAGTGGCTCACTAGGGAATATAATTCAATACATTTCAACTGACTTAAATTTTCCACTTGCACTACCCACCACAAAAAGGGGGCTACATAGTATGCTCCCTTTCCCCCACTGAGCCCCTAGCTCAGACCGAAGGCCCTATTCTATTCTTTAAAGGGGGAGTTTTGGGTTAGTGTCAGCAGTTTAAATGGTCACTTCATTGCAAGTGTGTTTAACACTTGATTCAAAAGCTAAAGGTTGCACCCTGCTGCCTCCCCAGTTAGTTTATTTATTTATGCTGACCTTCCCCCTCCTCTTATTTTCATTTAAAACTATACAGATAGCTAAGCCATCTCTCTCCCCCCTTTCCTTATAATAATAATAATAATAATAATAATAATAATAATAATAATAATAATAATAATAATAATAATAATAATAATAAATGGCTTAATGACAAGGGGAGGAACAAATGCCAAATACCTTTGAGAAAATTGGAAGTAACATGTCTGTATCAGGCTGAACCAGATTTGCATTTCAAAGTGCCTTCTCCTGGATTAAATTGACAACCACTATAATCTCTACTGAGGCAGAGTTGGGTCAAACTAACTTCAGTCTGTCTCTAACTTCTTTGTTCACGTCAGAAGCAATCCAGTGATGCTTACAGAGTGGAAAGGAACAGCTGACAGGATAATGCTGTTGCCAAGGGAATGGATAAAAGGCTTCACTTCCTTCTCATTCTTCATGGAAGCACCTTCAATGACCCCCACCTGTTTCTATTAAAAACAACACCCATTTTGTGACTGGCTATGATGGTGATGAACTGCCTAGATGTACTAACCACATCTGATCTTGCCTGATTTCGGGAGCTAAGCAGGGTCAGCCCTGGTTAGTACTTAGATGGGTGACCACCAGGGAATACCAGGTGCCTTAGGTGCCTGGAGTAGGAACTGACAAACCACTGCAGTATTCCTGCCAAGAAAACTCCATGGACATGGAGTCATAAACACACACATGACGGTCACATGATGGTGATCTGATCTCATGCCAGCCATCCTACATAAGGTTCAGAGATTAGTGGGGCACCAAAATACTTTCAAGACTGGAAATGAGCCTGAGTGAGGAAAGAAGAGGTCAGGATCTGGGTGAGGCTCCTTTAAATATGCAAGCCTCACCTGACTCCTTCCAGCCACTGTCCCAGCCTCGCTTGTACTCACCCTGCCTAGGCAGGCAGGGAAAAGGCTCCTGCCACCCATTTTGGTGTGAAAGGAGCAATATTTTCACTATTGAAAATTTCAGTAGATAGGAATGAGGTTTTAAGAATCCTAACCTCAAGATGGAGCTATACCACATTATTATTGAGGTAGGGGATGCCACTTCTTAATTCTCCAACCATATAGTTAACTCCTCGCAAAAAGAAAGCCACCATATTGAGAACAAAAACAGTGTATCTGAGGTGCTAGATTCCTAATATTAGGAAATCTATTATAAACAGGACAATAAGGCTCATGCAATGCTGTATTGACTTATCTGAGCACACGTGACACCAGGAGACTTTTCCCATGCCTTATCCTGCTGCTGTGGTTTGCAGACAGTTCATGAAGTTCTGCTGAGAACCCCCTGTCCTGTCCCTGGATGGACATTTGGAACAACAAGGTTCTCAAGTGGGGATGCTGGCATTCCAGCCACACTGGGCTGAAATGGAGACACCCACTGGCTTTTTCCTAGTCCTCACCTTACACTCTTGGCTTCTTGGTCCACCAGTGTTAGACAAATGTAACACTCACAAAAGTTTGTTATTATTCATGAGCCCACAAATTATTATCATTACAGTAACCCCCTGCCATTTCACAGTTCATGTACTGTGGTCCCGCAATATCGCGGGACTGCAGTACATGCTGGGGCTCCATCTGGTTAGTGCTGGGGTGGGGGAGAAAAACCTTTATCTCTCTACCACAGCCCCAATGGGCTTTTTAAACCCGGACTCCAGCTCAGTGGAGCTGATCTGCTACTGTCACTTGCCTGGCTGCTCCAAGACTTCTTTGAGCAGCCTGGGCAAGCGGCGGAGGCAGACCTGATCCCCCTCCATCGCTCACCCAGGCTGCTCCAAGAAGTCTTGGAGTAGCCCCAGCGAGCGGCGGCAGCGGACCTGATCCGCCTCTGTCGCTCACCTGGGCTGCTCCAAGAAATCTTGGCACAGCTGTGGTGAGTGGCGGAGGTGGACCTGATCCCCCTCCATTGCTCGCCATGGCTGCTCCAAGAAGTGTTGGCACAGCTGCGGTGAGTGGTGGCAGTGGCGGTCCTGATACCCTTCCGTCACTTTCTGTAGGTGCTTCCAAGAAGTCTTTGAGCAGCCAAGTGAGCGGCGGCGGTGGAACTGATCCCCCAGTGTCGCTTGCCATGGCTGCTCCAAGACTATTTAAAAAGTCTTCCAGCAGCCCAGGCAAGCGGCAGTGGCGGGTCAGTTCCACCACCACCGCTTACATGGGCTGCTGCTCCCCCAGACCCCACCCAACCTGCATCCACATATTGTGGATTTTCAGTCATCACTGGTCCGGTGGGTCCCTAACTGCTACAATAGGTGGGGGGTTACTGTATTATTATTATTATTATTATTATTATTATTATTATTATTATTATTATTATTATTATTATTATTATTATTATTATTATTATTATTATTAAATTACACTATGCTGGATTTTGTATTACAACTAGAGATGGGCATGAAATGAATTTTTGGTTTGTTTCGTTATTCGTTATTCGTTTCATTATGTAACAAAGCAAATAACAAACTGCCCCCTCTAAGCAAAATGAAAGGAAATGAAAGAAACTTCCTTTTCATTTTGTTTCATTTTGTTTGCCGGGGGTCCTGGAGTGGTGATCTTCCTGGTCTGGTCCTCCTGGCTGCATGTATGGGGCATCCAGGGGGAAAAAAAAGCCAACTGGCCACGCTACAGCTGGTAGGTGGCCATGGTCAGTGGTAAAAATAAAACACCCTCCCAAACAAAATGATCTGGCGTGCGGGCAAAAGTTTAAAAAAGCCAACCAGCCCACACTACAGCTGTAGTGCGGACCCCGTGGTCAGCAGTAAAAAATAAAAATAAAAATAAAAATAAAAATAAAATAAAATAAAATAAAACAACATAAAATAAAATAAAATAAAATAAAAGATCTGGCACGCAGGCCCCGGTAGTGGTCCACAAGCACCAGCCCCAGTCCATGGGCCGGCAAAAGTTTTTTTTTAAAAAGCCGACTGGCCCACACTAAAATAAAAAATAAATCAATCAATTTTTTTAAAAAAGGAGCACTGACATGGCTCCAGGGGCGGAGGTATAATAATAATAATAATAATAATAATAATAATAATAATAATAATAATAATAATAATAATAATAATAATAATAATAATAATAATAAAATTTTCCTGTTGGCTTTCTTTACTGTCCAACTTTCAAATACAGACATGGTGACTGGAAATGCAATGGTGTGGATTATTTTAGTCTTCCTCTCCAATGACACATCCTTATACTTAAACATAAAATAATCAACTGACAATATATCTGCAATTAGGACAAGTGCAAGAAGACTTCAGTCCAGATCAGTTTTAAAAATTAATGAAAGCACTGTATATAATACTCCCAGCTGATGCATTGTGAGACAGAACGGAATACAAACTCACATAGTAGCAGTGGAAGTAATTATTTTGAAAGTCATGGTAAAGACTTCATTAAGGATAATATCTTTAATGAGGCAATAAGACATGACAGTTGGGGCATTTCTCAGCAGAGAGATGGACAGAAGAAGCTAATGGATATTTCCCTGTCTCTAATTCTAGTGATTTCTTTCTTTCTTTCTTTCTTTCTTTCTTTCTTTCTTTCTTTCTTTCTTTCTTTCTTTCTTTCTTTCTTTCTTTCTTTGAAAAGTACAGTGCCAATGGCTCTACTTAGCAACTTCCAAAAGTTCATTAGTCACTTTAAAACAGATGATCTGTTCCTGTAATACATAATGAATGGAGAGATGTAAAGATTTGTCTTTAGTGCCCTCAGACTGCTAAACTGAAAACCTATGCTGTTTTAACTGTTGCAATTAAGGAAACAGGGCAGATGAGGGTATATGAAAGTTGGGAAAAGGGTAGACAGATAGATACCCACTTTTCACTGAAAGAAGGTTGTGATTTGCATACAATATGAACCTATGAATTTGTATGCACCAACACAAAAGTAGAAATGATTCTCCTAATTTAAAACAGAATGACAATAATTCTCAGGTGTGAAAGGTCAGAATGACTTAAGCACCTGATGAGGGGGGTTAACTTCAAGGTCCCTCTCAATATGTGTGTCTGTTAGCCAAATTCACTGCAAAAAACCCAAAACTATTCTGCCATTACTGGGCTTGTTCGCTTGACACCCTTGTAGTCGACAATGAAACTACATTAATACTCATTCAACTTTTCCTGAAAATAATTTCTTCATTCTCCTCTTTTTCCTGCCATCCCAAGTGATTTGTGTCAGGAACGATATTACACTAATGAAGGTGGGCAACAATAACTTCATCTGCATCATAAAGTGCTTAGGTGAATCTCCCTTTGGTCCATAGCCAATCCATATACATAATCCCATGACCTCTATTACTGTTTGTGATTGCTATTTTCTTGCACTATATTTCTGTTCTCTTTCTCTTTCTCTCTCTCTCTCTCTCTCTCTCTCTCTCTCTCTCTCTCTCTCTCTCTCTCTCTCTGTGTGTGTGTGTGTGTGTCTGTCTGTCTGTCTGTCTCTCTCTCTGTGTGTGTGTGTGTGTGTGTGTGTGTGTGTGTGTGTGTGTGTGTGTGTGTGTGTGCCCTTTTTGGTTGTATTGCTCATCTCATCCCTTCAGTACTGATTAGGATGTTAGGATGTTGCCAGTTGCTCTTTGCCCCCCCCATGGCGAAATGAAGACGTGAGACAACGGGTATGGGTTAACTCTATTAACTCTAGGTGACACTTTATTGAACTCTTCAGCATCAACTGTATAACTCTTGGAGGGCCAGATGTAGTGCGGCTAACAGTTGGAACTCCGGGGTCTCCCAGGACACCTCCAACTAGCAAACCTTATGGCGAGTCGCAAATCCTCTGTCTGCCCTGTCCATGGGATAGCGCAGGCACTGCTGGCCACTTCATTTAAACCTCCCCGGGTCCACAAGTTCCTCATGGCCTGGGGATGCATACCAGTGCATCCTCCCCCTGATGCTGTAATCTTGCAATCTGTAGCATTCTGTAGCAACCTGAGGTTGGGTGGGCTAGTGCATGAATTTGATTTTACTCACCAAATGCTTTTACTAAACTGTACTACCGCCGTGAGACCAAACTGTGCCCACCTACTTAATGCCCCCCTCCAAGTACCAGTGTGGAGTAGGCAAAAAATCCCTGCTTGCTGTCAGCCAATCTTGGCAGCAGGTCAAAAATTCCTATCCAGCCCCTTTCGGTGACCAGGTAGACTCACACTAGTACTAGCAATACACAGAAGGTGGGTGGGGAACACCAAAGCTGAATGAGGGCTGCATCATGCGGCAGCCTGCTTAAGTACTGGGCTCTGACCCCTCCTGGAGTGTGAGACCAGGACCTCTGTCTCATGCAACTTCACCCGGGAAGGCAAAGCGGCTCCGTGCATCTATACTTCTGCTGGAGCTGCCCTTCTACTGGTTAAACCCCATAACTTTCAAATCGACCTGCATTGCAGAAAGGAATCAGATTAACCAGCCCCCTTTTCAGAGTTTCCAGATCTTCAGATGTTGGGTGAATCTGCAAGGAACAATCATGGTTCATTTGTTCACCAAGTGGAGAGAAAGATCTTTAGGAGAGCTATCTGGGAGAGGGAGAAATATTTGATTTTATGGCCAACCACTGTTTGTCCCAGCCCTGTAGCATAAGATGACTCCAGCCCTGGTCTTCAGTTTTGGTCCTGTAATCTCAGAGAATAATATGAAATTATTATTTTTACAACCCACCCTGACCCCTTTGACCATTTATGGTTCTGTGTTACAGATGAAAGAGTAGATAAATAGATCTACTCTTCTGATCCTTTACATCTCTGTAAAGAACTCTATTTGGAATCTATCCGCTGTAGCTCACTTACCTCTTCATAGAAATCATAGAATCATAGAGTTGGAAGAGACCTCAAGGGCCATCTAGTCCAACCCCCTGCCATGCAGGAACCCCCATTACAGGACTCTCGACAGATGGCCATCCTTTTTTAAAAAACATTAATTTTTTATTAATTTTTAAAGAAACTAATAAATAATACATACACAATAATACGTAATTAATTCACTTATTTTTACATCCCCCCCTCCCCAAAACCTCCCCAACCCCTGGAACCAAAGAACAAATTATTTTTCATACTTTCATACAAGCTCTTTAGTACATCCCACCAATGTCTTTGGCTTCCTCTTAAACCTCCTTACTTTATTCATAGCTTAAGCCAATCCTTCAGTTTTTTACATTTCTCCCATATTTCTTTGGATACTTTTTCTTCCCTAATCCATCTAAAGTAACTATACCACTTTTCTTTTTCGTAATTTCCCAATCTTCCCATTTTTAATCTTGCCAATATGTCTGATTGTATTGTTTCAACAAGATATAAATTCCAATTATCCTCATTCCATTTAGTGGAATCTTTCCATCCCCATGCGATCACTGCATGTGCCGCTACCAGCATTGCTTTCAATAAATATTGCTCTGCAACCCTTAATTTTTCACAACCCAGTATACCCATAAATAATAAACTTCCATTAATTTCTAATTTAATTTTAAACCAATTTTCTATTTTCCTGAGGATTATATTCCAAAATGATTTAACTTTAATGCATTCCCACCAAGAAAATTTGTGCTAGGTCTTTCACATGCCTCAGTCTGGAATATCTTATAAATGGGGCACATTTCTACTTTTGTGTCCCAGTTGATTAGTGAGGCTACAAAATAAAACAGGCTGAACTGTGCTTTCATCATTGTAAGGCTAATTACACTGCTGACAATGAGGCCTGTAATAAGACTTCCTGGGGTAGGAACTGGCAAGCCACCCAGGTATCCCTGCCAAGAACATCCCATGGTCAGAAACAAAAGGCTAAAAGATATGACGCTGGAAGATGAGCCCCTCAGGTCGGAAGGTGTCCAACATGCTACTGAGGAAGAGCGGAGGAGAAGTACAAGTAGCTCCAGAGCTAATGAAGTGGCTGGGCCAAAGCCGAAAGGACGCTCAGCTGCAGACGTGCCTGGAAGAGAAAGGAAAGTCCAATGCTGCAAAGAAATATACTGCATAGGAACCTGGAATGTGAGATCTATGAACCAGGGTAAGCTGGATGTGGTCAAACGTGAGATGGAAAGAATAAACATTGACATCCTGGGTATCAGTGAACTTAAATGGACAGGAATGGGTGAATTCAGTTCAGATGACTATCACATCTACTACTGTGGGCAAGAATCCCATAGAAGAAATGGAGTAGCCTTCATAGTCAACAATAGAGTGAGAAAAGCAGTGCTGGGATACAACCTAAAAATGATAGAATGATCTCGGTGATTCCAAGGCAGTCCTTTGAACATGACAGTAATCCAAGTTTATGCTCCAACTACCGGTGCTGAAGAGTCTGAGATTGACCAATTTTATGAAGACTTACAAGAACTTCTAGAACTGACACCAAAGAAAGATGTTCTTCTCATCATAGGGGATTGGAATGTTAAAGTAGGGAGTCAAGTGATAAAAGGAATAACTGGCAAGTTTGGCCTTGGAGTTCCAAATGAAGCAGGGCAAAGGCTAATTGAGTTTTGTCAAGAGAACAAGCTGGTCATTGCAAACACTCTTTTCCAACAACACAAAAGGAGACTCTACACATGGACATCACCAGATGGACAATACCGGAATCAGATTGACTATGTTCTCTGCAGCCAAAGATGGAGGAGCTCTATACAGTCAGCAAAAACAAGACCTGGTGCTGACTGTGGCTCAGATCATCAGCTTCTTATTTCAAAATTCAAACTTAAACTGAAGAAAACTAGGGAAGATCACTGGGCCAGTTAGGTATAACCTAAGTCAAATCCCATATGAATACACAGTGGAAGTGAAGAATAGATTCAAGGAACTAGATTTGGTGGACAGAACACCTGAAGAATTATGGATGGAGGCTTGTAACATTGTACAGGAGGCTGCAATGAAAAATATTCCAAAGAAAAGAAAATGCAAGAAAGCAAAGTGGTTGTCCAACGAGGCCCTACAAATAGCGGAGGAGAGAAGGGATGCAAAATGCAAGGGAGAAAGGGAAAGATCACAGAAAATTGAATGCAGACTTCCAAAGAATAGCAAGGAGAGACAGGGCGGCCTTCTTGAATGAACAGTGCAAAGAAATAGAGGAAAACAACAGAAAAGGAAAAAAGAGATCTGTTCAAGAAAATTGGAGATATTAAAGGGGTATTTTTCCAAAGATGGATATGATAAAGGACAAAAATGGTAGGGACCTAACTGAAGCAGAAGAGATCAAGAAGAGATGGCAGGAATATACAGAAGAATTATATCGGAAAGATCTGGATGTCCCTGATAACCAAGATAGCGTAATTGCTGACTTGGAGCCAGACATCCTGGAAAGTGAAGTGAAGTGGGCCTTAGAAAGCATTGCAAACAACAAGGCCAGTGGAGGTGACGGCATTCCAATTGAACTCTTTAAAATCTTAAAAGAGGATGCTGTAAAGGTGCTGCATAAGATATGCCAGCAAATTTGGAAAACCCAGCAGTGGCCAGAGGACTGGAAAAGATCGGTCTACATCCCAATCCCAAAGAAAGGAAATGCCAAAGAATGCTCCAACTATCGCACAATTGCACTCATTTCACATGCTAGCAAGGTTATGCTCAAAATTCTTTCAGCAGTATGTGGAAAGAGAACTTCCAGAACTACAAGCTGGATTTCGAAGGGGCAGAGGAACTAGAGATCAAATCGCCAACATGCGCTGTATTATGGAGAAAGCCAGAGAGTTCCAGAAAAATATCTACTTCTGCTTCATTGACTATGCCAAAGCCTTCGACTGTGTAGACCACAACAAACTATGGCAAGTCCTTAAAGGAATGGGAGTGCCTGACCACCTTATCTGTCTCCTAAGAAATCTATATGTGGGATGAGCAGCAACCGTCAGAACTGGATATGGAACAACTGACTGGTTTAGAATTGGGAAAGGATGACAAGGCTGTATACTGTCACCTTGCCTATTTAACTTATATGCAGAGTACATCATGAGAAAGGCCGGTCTGGATGAATCACAAGCCGGAATTAAGATTGCCGGACGAAATATCAACAACCTCAGATACGCAGATGATACTACTCTAATAGCAGAGAGTGAGGAAGAATTAAAGAACCTCTTAATGAGGGTGAAAGAGGAGAGTGGAAAAAATGGGCTGAAGCTCAACATCAAAAAAACTAAGATCATGGCCACTGGTCCCATCACCTCCTGGCAAATAGAAGGGGAAGAAATGGAGGCAATGACAGAGTTTATTTTCTTGGGCTCCTTGATCACTTCAGATGGCGACTGCAGCAATGAAATAAAAAGACGCCTGCTTCTTGGGAGGAAAGCAGTGGCAAACCTAGATAGCATCCTAGAGAGCAGAGACATCACCTTGTCAACTAAGGTCAGGATGGTTAAAGCTATGGCTTTTCCAGTAGTGATGTATGGAAGTGAGAGCTGGACTATAAAGAAGGCTGATCGCCGCAGAATTGATGCTTTTGAGCTGTGGTGCTGGAGGAGAGTCTTGAGAGTCCCCTGGACTGCAAAGAGATCAAACCTATCCATTCTGAAAGAAATCAACCCCGAATGTTCACTGGAAGGACAGATTTTGAAGCTGAGGCTCCAGTACTTTGGCCACCTCATGAGAAGAGAGGACTCCCTGGAAAAGTCCCTGATGCTGGGAAAAATCGAAGGCAAAAGGAAAAGAGGACGACAGAGAATGAGATGGTTGGACAATGTCATCGATGCAACCAAAATGAATTTGACAAAACTCCGGGAGGCAGTGGAGGATAGGAAGTCCTGGCGAGCTCTGGTCCATGGGGTCACGAAGAGTCGGACACGACTGAACGACTGAACAACAACAACAAGGTCTTTCACTTCCTTTTTGGAAGCCATTTTCTCCACCCCTTCTAATCTTCTTTATTTACTCAGTCCTTATTTCCGATATTTTATCACCCGGGTGGGATATTGACTCACCAACTTCAACTCTCAGTATTGTTGTCACATAGGAGAGCTGGCGGAGATAAAAGGCCTCTTTTCTTCTCCTCTTGGGAAGCTTATCTTATTTTCCTTGCGGGAGGGAAACACCAAGGCATCTATCCCAGTCGACGTATGCGTGGAACTGACAGATGTCCATCCAGCCTCTGCTTAAAAACCTTCAAAAAAGGAGACTCCACCACCCTCTTCTTCATTATAAGATGCACTTGATGTCAGGGCATCAACCATGTTGGTTCATGCACTTGTAATCTCAAGAATAGACTACTATAGTGGTCTCTACATGGGGCTGCCCTTGAGGTTAATGCAGAGATTGCAGCTAGTACAGAATACAGTTGCCAGACTTTTAATGGGCCAAAGGGGGAACCAACACATTACCCCTGTGCTGGCAGCTCTGCACTGGTTGCTGGTATGCTACCGCATTGACTTCAAGGCTTTGATGTTAACATACAAAGCCCTAAACTTCCTCCCAAGAAGTACTGCCCAGATCACCCAGGTTAGCCAGGCAGGACAACTAGGAACGCCAACCCCGAGGGAGAACCAGAAAGTGGTAACAATGAGTAGGGCCTTCTCAGTGGTTGCTCCACAGTTGTGGAATCATCTACCTCCAGAAATTCGCCTGGCACCTTGCTTCAAACATTTTTAAAAGCTGTTGAAAACTTGGTTATATAGAATTGCTTTTCCTGATTTTTGAAACATCTAGCAAGACACTCTTCTTATTCTTTTTCCACTTATCTTATTTTTTCTCCCTGTTTTAGCAGTCTCCTGGCAATTTCTATTTTCATTTTAGCTTAATTTTAGTTTATTGTTTTTGATCTATGTATATTTTGTTTTTATTATGCTGTTTGTAATCTAGTTTTTTAAAAATATATTCCTTTGTTACTTGTCATGTTATCCTATGTTGTAAACCACCCAGAGTAGTTCTTGGGTTAGATGGGTGGTATAAAAGTTGAATGAATGAATGAATGAATGAATGAATGAATGAATGAATGAATGAATGGGATACTTGGTTATGTAAAGATTCCAGCTACATATATTACCTCACCATTATTATTAGATAATACATATGTAACAGTACCGGATCAATGCTAACTTCTAGATGCAGCCCAGAATAATTACCTGTGCACATTCTACCACCACCATTCCTTTGTAAAAGAATCACATCTACAATTCTGTCTAAGAATATGAGTAGGCTTACATTGATTCGAAAAATACACCTGGGATGTGAAAAGTAAAAGAAGTCCTAGTTCTAGCTAACTAAGTTTGAGATGCCACGAGCCATCACTGTGCCTTTCATCTCTAAAGAACAAAGGCAAGATATCTGCCCATTGGATGGACAAGAAAGGTGAGATGGAAGGGAGTGACATCAGCAACCATATGAAAAAGTAACGTTTGCATACATGCTTTGCAGCATGTGCAAGATATTCCCGAAGAGTGAATACATTCTGATTGCTGCTATTTTGGTAAGTCTACCCTTGCAGAGGATATGAAATTTCAGAATCTCTGTGCCTCCAATTGTGGGCGGGTGGGGGAAATAGCTTCTAAATAAATTATGATCTTAACAGGGAAATAAACACATTATCTTGAATGCAATCTCTTCTTCCCTTTGGCAGCAATTTGTATTCTTAAGAATTATTAGCTTTCTTGGTTACCATTTCAAAATGCAGAACAAAAGGGAAACCAGTGACAACATGAGCCTGCCATTTGCTTGTCATTACGTAGCTGATCTGGGTTGGCAAAAGGACTGATAAACACAAAAGCAATCTTTTATGGAAGCTGCTCTAGACAAATATCTCTTAACGGCTCTGAATCGCCTCGTCTGGAATTCTGAAGGGGTGCAGCAAACGGATGTGGCTTCATAACTGCCCATATATATGCAGAAATACCTGAAAACGGTGATGCCTATGAAAAGTGTATGGCACTCTGAGAGGGTAGACGAAGGGCAGAGCTGTGCTTTCAGAATAAACTGGCAGGCCTTTGGATTTGGGCTAAATGTCACCTGGAGGTGTAGCAGATGATGGGGGTGCAGTCGGGCTAGTGATGGGGAAATGGTCTTGCTGGCAGAAGGTGGGCGAAGGCACACAATGGGAGAGGTTACTGAGTGGGCAGGATGAAGGCAAGCATGGTAGTTGAATTTTTTTAAAATTCTAGTTATCTGGTGTAGTGCTGTATCTGATAGGAAGTTGTGGGGTTTCTTTTGTGTTGCTTTGCTTTGCTTTGTTTGACTAGCAGCAAGGGCATACACACATGTGGAATCGATTCCAATAAACTGATTCCACATGCATGTCAAAATGAACGAACCTCTGTGAGGACCAGAAAAACTCACTCTCCTAGAACAGTAGTCCACATGTGCATATGCCTTGGGTGTAAATGTATGCTAAAATCTAAACCCAATTGTTTTCAGCTTCACCCAATACAAAAGAGCTGTGGGATGGGTTTTTTGTTTGTTTGTTTTGTTTTTGACAATGGGTTCATGTCCTAAGCTCCCTTCCATTCTTCAGTCATTATTCCCGAGTATCACTACCTCAGTTGTTAACCAGTCCACTGGTTGCAAATATTTCCAGTCTGGTTTACAGACACTTGTCAGAAAAGTTTAGAAGAACTCCAGTACTTTCCAGTAATCAGGAGATTCACACAGAGAGATCGCTTGCATGAGGTTCTCTGTTTCACTGCCAGAGGTAATTATAAAAATAATCAGATTACTGCACACTGCTTCAACATTTAATTGGCAGTTTTAGTTTGCATCCTAAAACTTTTGCAGGTGCCTGTTTCACCATTTGTGCAGGAAAGGGAGTTAAGATGGCAAAGATTTAATGTTAACTTCAACTAAAGTTAGCTGTAACAAGAATGGTTTACTTTTTTCCATTTTAAGAGGCCGAGAAGTCCTAGGGGAGGAGACCAAGGGAAAGGAAGGAAGGATCGAAGGAAGGAAGAAATTGTTACTGACTGCCACCACCCACTAGTGTAAGCATATTGCACCCTCCCCACCATAGGAAAAATCACAAGATTTAAATATGCATGAAACAATACCCTAAGGCAGAGACTCGTCCACCCAAACGACCTATCACCAAAACACAAGATCAGCAATATAGAAAATGTAGTCCAATGCAGTGAGGAGTGTGCAGACCTCTACACTGGAGAAACTAAACAGCCTTTAAACAGGAGGCTGGCCCAACATAGGAAGTGCAATAGCTCAGCAACAGAATCAGCAGTACACCTCCACTTGAAGGACAAAGGGCACTCATTCAAAGAGGAGGATGTACACACATTAGACAGAGAAGATAGGTGGTTTGAGAGAGGGGGTCAGGGAAGCCATTCATGTGAGCATTGAAAACCCCTCTCTCATCAGCAGTGGGGGGCTCAGGCACAGTCTACCTGCTAATTATCAGGCAGTAGAGATGGGCACGAATAGAAAAAAATTACATTTTGTTTCATTTCATTTCGTTGAGAGGTCTGGTTCATTTTGTTTCAGTTTTCATGAATGTTTGTGGAAAAATTTGTTTCGTTGGTTCATTAATTCATTATTCATTATTACATTTTTTCCCAGCGCCCACCATGCAGCCTGGCTGGCGCTAGGTTTTTAAAATTATTATTATTATTTTTATTTTAGGGTGCCGACCAGGAGAGATTCGTTATTACCCTTTCCCCCCCAGCACCCACCCTTGGGCCCAGTCGGCGCTCCCCCTTTTTTAAAAATGTATTTTTATTTTTATTTTATTTTACTCCCCCGACTTCTGGGTTCAGGCCCCACACTACAGAGCAGGACTTTTTGTTGTTGTTCTTTTCCTTTCAGCACTGACCACATGGCCCCTGGGGCCCAGTCTGCGCTGGTTTTATTATTATTATTATTATTATTATTATTATTATTATTATTATTATTATTATTATTATTATTATTATTATTATTATTATTATTATTATTATTATTTTTCATTTTAGGGTGCCGGCCAGGAGAGAATACCTTCTCCTCCCCCACCCACCCCTGCGCTGCATCAGCCCGGTGGGGGGGATTCCTCCTCCTCGCTTCCTCATGCAGCATCCCCCGCCGGGAGCCTGCGCTCCAAAGGCTTCGCCTCGTCATCACTGACCTATTGGGCTTGGAGGTGGAGCTGCAACCTCCAGCCACCTCAGTGGTCATTGGCTCGGGCTACGAAAGCTGTGGGGTGGCTGGGGCGGCTGGGGTGGCTTCGGCAGTGGTGGGGCTCAGAGGTGGCAGCGGCCCCTTGCCACTGGGTTTGGGCTTCCTGTGTGGGGAGGCTAGAGGTAGGTCCTGTGGCAGCAGGGTTCCCGCACTTCCAGGTTCAGGCTCCGTGCTACAGCTGTAGCGCAGGGCTTTCCCCCCTTTCAGCGCTGACCGCAGAGCTCCTGGGGGCCAGTGGATACTGGGTTTTTTATTTTAATTTTTTTATTTTAGGGTGCCAACCAGGCCACCCTTGGGGTCTGCTTGATGCTCCATTATTTTTAAAACTGTGCAGAGTGACCACATGGCCACGCTACAGCTTTTTCTTTCCTGGTCACCATCCCAGAAGCCAGGAAGACTGGACCTCTGGACCAGCACCAGGTAGGAGACATCTCCACACCTCATTAACGAAATGAACCTAACCAAACCAATTTTTCTCGGTTCGGTTTGGTTTGTGTTAAATTTGCCCCTAGGGTCGTTATTCGTTTTGTTACATAACAAACCAAATAACGAACAATGAAACAAAAAAAATCATTTCATGCCCATCTCTATCAGGCAGTGATTTCTACAATCCACAGACAATTCAAAAATACTTCATACCTCCACCACCAAGGCCATAGCTAACAGCTCATAATTTATGGGTTTCAGCACCTTAGATCATTTTCTACTTAATGGCCTATTGAGGCTATTGTCCACCTAAGGAGCCTAACCAGGCCATTGTTCATCTTATGAACCTATTTCAGACCAAAGAGACATGAGGTCAAAATGAACTATAAAATGGAGGACTTGCAGCTAGCTTTCCTCAGACTGACGAAGCTGTTTGGATGAGCAGTGAAACGTTTCAATTAGGGATGAGCAATTCATTTCGGAACCTACCCATGTGAGTCCAGGTGGTTCTTGGAACCCTCTGACACACATGCAGCCAATGTCTTACCTTTGAAAAATCAGACCCAAATAAGACTCCAACACAAAACTTGGAATTAAATAGGGCTACAAATTTATTGATTAAATATTATTAGGTAAAGGAGGGGGGGCTTCTGTAGCACAAGTAAGCATATGGCCTAGATCACGCTGACCTGAGGCCTCAACATAACAGAGGTGAGTTTCTATCTGGGAATATGCTGTTATCCTTAATCAGCACAATTTCCCAATTCCAGGAAAAATTCCCCCAAGGCAGTTATAACAACTTTAAGGGAACATAATTTATTTTAACTAAACTTAACCTGAACTCTAAATAATTATTAAAAGCCTGACCTGTGCCCTTAAATGGCCACATATCCTGAAACTCACCTAGCCAACACCTTGCACTACCTGTGGTTGTAACTGAAGAATAAGAATGTTCCACTAATGAGAATGGGATGGGCGAAAACTCAACACCACCCAATAACCAATCAGGGTAATGGTCAAAAATTCCCTGCCATGGACTAACACCTCGGCAGAGGCTTTCTTCTCTGGGCTCATGCGGGGCTGAATTCCAACGAGGAAGCAGGCTGTGATGTTATCTTTGCTTGATCCATGGTGCTGGCCAATCAGGAGCTGTGAGAGGACAGGTATCATCCCGCCTCCCTGTCTGATTGGCCAGCACCATTGAGCAAGCAAATATGATTTCTCAGCCTCCTTCCTTGTTGGAGCTCAGCTCTGTGCTGACACGGAGAAAGGTAATACATTGGCTGCCTGTGTGTCAGAGGTGCTGAGCACCACCTGGGCTTGTGTGGGCTGTTTTGGAACCAACTGGTTCTGAAATAAATTGCCCATCCCAAGTTTCAATCTCTGAAGAAAAGAAGTCCTGTTGCCATGATTCAATTTCCAGATGTTTGAAACACTAAGCAAGCATTTAAGGGCAATCTGTTCAAGTAACTTGCACAGTCTGAGATAAACCTACAAGTGTGAACATCGGGATAGGAGTCAAAAACCTCATCCTGTAAAATAAAATAAAACCTGAAGGTGGCACATGAAAATGGACAAGGGTCCATAGGTATTGTTGCAGTGCTTTGAATTTATAGGAAACCCACTTTTGATGTCTTGCCATGAACAGGTGAATATCTTTCTCTTCAGGAAGGCTTTTTCTTAGTAACTGGCAGTTTGAGAGGGGTTGTAAATGGATTTTTTGGCTCTGTTTTAAATGTGCTTTAATCTAGATTTTACTTATCATTTTCAAATCATACTTGTTAAAATCTTTTTAAAATATTTGTATACTTGCTCTTTTTAATGTATAAGTATTGTTTCTTCTTTTTTTAATGGTATGAGTTGCCTTGGTTTCTTTGGAGGAGAAATATGGGATAAATCTGTCTTCAAACCATGAAAATATGGTCAAGTAGACAGAACTGCCTTATTGCAGTGTATTAGCTGCCTGATGTACTTGGAGTGAAGATCAATAAATGTTTATTTGTAATATCAGTTGCAATTATCCACCTATCTAAGTGGTCTTACTAAGTCACAAACTTCATAGGCACTTGCAATGTCTGTGACTTTATGAGTCATCTACACTTTTGTGAAAGAAATGTAATAATCACCTGTCAACCTGGTATGGCTTTCTATACCCTCCTACCCAATTCATCAAAGACACAAAATCCCATGGGGTTTTTAGAGAGCAGAACAAATGCTAAGGACATTTGCTCATAAATGTAGGATGCGGAAAGTTCCTTGCTTGAAAATGCAAGTTTATTTCAGTCGTTAGAAATCATAATGGAAAACTGCATTTCCACATGTCCTTCAGTTCTGTACAATGTAATTGATAAGCATTGTTGAGGGAGAGATAATCAGATGCATATTCAACCAATTAAGTTCCAGAAATGAGACAGTACCATGAGTATCACAGTACAGTACACTGGCACCCATGCTTTTGCCTTTGATAATCAGGGCAATGTAAATGCTGACTTGGTTTGTCCTCACATTTTGAAGGAGAGACTTTTGCATAGGATATTTTATGCATTTCAAAAAATTTGTTCTTGCACACTGTAAAACTGGCAACATCCATACATTATACAGTGTCAGAAAGGGTGGTAAATTGTGCTTTTTTGCACAAGTCAGTGAATCTAGCAGTGTTGTATGGTTGTCTGTACCTTTTTGATGGATCAGCCCATTGTTTGTAATGTGTAGTGATGGGCACGAACTGCAGTTCAGCAGTTGAGCCCAGTTCGCTGCAGTACGCACACAGGTATTCCATGGACACCATGAACTCCCACTCCCACCTCCTCTGCCCACTGGCTTCCGTCCCTACCTCTTCAGCCCTCACTGTCTGCACCACACACTTCTGTCTGCCCACTCAAAGAAAGCTTTGCAGGCTTCCATTCCCCTCATCTGAATGTGCAGCTGCTAGAGAAGGGAAGAGCATGCCGGTGCAGTGATTAGTGAATGGGCAGTAGCACTGAAGAACATAAGAACATAAGAAGAGCCATGCTGGATCAGACCAATGGCCCATCTAGTCCAGCTTCCTGTATCTCACAGTGGCCCCACCAGATGTGTCTAGGAGTGCACAAGACTATATCTCTGTCTCCTGATACCATTCCCCTGCATCTGGCCCTTGATGTACCCAAGTTTTAAGCCTGGAGATTACACACAGCGGAGTGACACAAACCTCAGCCAGGGAAGAGGCAAATGCACTAAAGAGGCAGGAAAGGAAGTGTGCAGGACCTGCAGATCATGTGTGCAAACACACATTGAACTGGGCCAAACAGTTGAAATGTGGTCTGTATCCATTTCAAGTAACCTGTTTGCTGCAATGTGTATGTGCTTAGCTTTACAAAGGCATGGGACTAACTATGCAGTGGGAGTATTTTGTGCAAAATGTAGAAACCATGATGGTGGTACATGTGATCTCAGGGTTGGAGAATCCTTGACACACCCTCCCCATGTTGACATGGTTTTTCTTTACCAAGCTCAAGATAGTGATCAATTCCCACCATGAGCAGCACTAGACCAGAGTGTAAGAAAGAGATATCAGAGAGAATGGAGGTGTTACCAAACTGGCCATGCTTGTAGAACAGCCCTGCACAGTCTCATTTTACCTAGATGTGTGTGTGTGACTGGCACAGACTGTTTTAACTTGAAAAGTTGTCATGTCAAGGCTATGTATAGGTTAAGCAGAGTGGCAGAGAAGAAATTGTGTCTGGTGTAATGGTGAGTCAAACTTTCACAAGGGAATGACAGCAAAAATTAGAGATGGTTACAAAATGAAAACCAAAATGCTGTTTCACTGTTTTGTTACATAATGAATTACTTTGTTATAGAACAAAACACAGCACCATTTTTTTCCATCTAGGAATGAAAAAAATCCTCCTAGATGAACCAAAATGACAGGGCATCTTCTTTGGACTCTTCCCTGTAAGCACCCAAAATTTGGAGAGATTTGGGGTCAGGAGGCTGAGTTATTAAGCTCCAAATGGGGTCCCCATAGCTAACTGCAAGAGTGTGTATGGCACACACCAGCAATATAGGGGTTAATTTAAGCAGCTAAGCATGTGCCAATAATATAGTAAATGCATAATAAAATAATAATAAATGTACACACTCTTGCAATTAGATATGGGGACCCCATTTGGAGCTTATTAATTCAGCCCCCTAAACCCAAAACCTCTCCAACTTTCGGGGGCTTACAGGGAAGAGGTCAATGAAGCTACATTGTGATATGCATGCTGATACATGGCTGCAATACCTATTTTCAAGTACATAAACATAACAAAACATTATGTACTTGAAAATAGGCATCACAGCCCAATTCAGCACCAAAATAGCAGGGGAGCCTCTTTGGATTTTTCCCTGTAAGCTCCCAAAAGTTGGAGAGGTTTTGGGTTCAGGTGGTACCCTAGGAGAAATTCATTTCTAATTGAGTCGGGAAGCCACTAATTGCTCTCCCGTGGTGGTGGTGGGTGGGGCTGTTATTGGCTTCTGACTCAATTAGAAATAATTGTTCTAGGGGAACCCCCTTTGGGGTTTAATAGCTCGGCCACCTGAACCAAAACATCTTCAAATTTGGGAGGCTTAGAGGGAAGAGTCCAAAGATGCTCTTGTGTGATTTTGGTTCCTCCTAGGACCCAGGAGGAACCAAATTGTTTCATTCATTTCATTATGAAACTACTTGAAATTTATTAGTAACAAAAAGAAATGAAACTACTATAGAAATGAAACAAAACCTAACAAAATGCTGTATTTTTGTTTTGTGCCCATCTCTAATATTAATCTAAAGGTCCCCCATCAAAATCCCTTAACACATGAATGCCCCTCTCCAAGAAGTCATCTCGTAGAACAGCTCTCCCTTTAGAGAGAGAGGCGAGGTAAATTTAATCATCTTTTGTTTTTACACCATAGGGATTCTCTGGAGATCTAGGAATGTAATCATCCTAGAATGCTCTGTCCGTCTTTTCCTGTTTAGTAAATGGAACTTTCTAGCTCTATTATCTCTGGTTTAGCCAGGTGAAAAAGCAAGGAAGGATATATACAGTAACTAACAAGGGGTCAGCCTGACAAGAAACTCATATAAAAAGACATAACAGCAGCCATGTTCTTGGCTCAAAGTCAGTCCAGTTCCAGTTTCAGTTCAGTCCAGGCTCTGTTCAGGGTTCATTTCAGGTACTGTATCAATCACTCTTTGATATCTATCTCTTCTTGAACCCTCCAGCTGATCCTGCCAGATGGAGTCCCAACTGAGCTCCAAGACAGTCCCACAAGGTAAACTGTTACCATTTATCACTCTTCTGGGAGTATTTCCCTTACACGTTGCTGGCCTCCCAAGCTAGCTCTACTTTCCTGTGAGAACATGAGTATGTCTGTGATTTAGACAAAGTTCCTCCCTTTGAATCTTCTCAGCCATGTACATTTGCTCCTTTTGAGCTAGTATTTCCCTTATTCATTATATATTTGATTATGCCTCTGTGCTCTATTTTAATACTTTTGATTTCATTGAAATCCCCCTTCTGAATAGCTCTGTGTGAGTGTGATTTTACTTAGACCTGTCTTTGTCAAGATGCTCTATTGAAATAGTTCAAAGATCCCTTATGGGCGTGTCTCTGAACATGTATCAGAGCATGCATGGGCTCTGAGAGCATACCTGGTAATAGAAGTGGCCCAACCATTCTTCTCTAGGCTACAGGGGGAGCACCTGATCTGTTTAGTAAATTATCATATATTTTGAAAGCCTGCAGTGCAATCTTGCAGGAAATAGGGGTAGCAGAATGAAAGGGAACCATAATTGGAAATTAGTTTAGCGTGGAGTATCACCTGAACATAACGGGAGCCATAGTTATATTGTGAGCAGTAAAGTGAAATGCTGGTACAGCACTTTCAAAGAACTCTGAAAAGAGTGCTACACTGCTTCAGGAGAAGCTGATCACTGCAAAAGCCAACTTCAAGAATGGCAAGAGAGTAAGTTACCATTGATACCAGTGCTGCAGCTAATGCTGCCTGATACGTGAGGCTGAATGTGTTTCATTAAATTTGTCTTTTTTAAACCCTTCATATTCAATCTTATTCTTAAGAAATTGTGAATTTTTGATAACTACCTTTGCATGGGTGATGGTACTATGTTGAAATACTGTCCCACAGAACCCAGTGGAGAAGTAGAAATTAAAACTACAAAATTTTCATTGATGATAACAAAACTAAGGCAATTAAAAACAGGCATCCTTCCAGTCAACTCAACCTGTGAGTCATTAGTGAAAGTTCAAAGGAACATGCCTGCAGAGTCAACATTGCCATCCTTCTGACTAAACAAAAGCTGTCACCTCCTACTATCACCTCCTAAGAATCAGGGTCATTAAGATATTTGACAAAGCACAAAATCTGAGAAAGTATACCTCTTATGCCCTGGTTCTCAGTTCAGGAAGGATTTCAAACCCATGATACGTCATGGGCTTGGCATGTAAAAAGAACCCATGAGTCAGATCTCCTAAATCTCCAGTATGACCTGAAATTCTTGGCAACTATTGTAGTCAGTGCAACATGGGGCTGGGCAGATCTGCTCATCAGGAACTATAAGTAGATGACTGAATGCTAGTAGTAGATTGTCTAACTTTTCGGACTCAATATTGTTTGACCACCTTGATACCAAAGGGATTTACTTCTCAGTCACAATTATTTGCTGAAATGAAGAGAGTTTGTAAGTAGGACTGAACGTTTTCATGGGAGGACTCTTATCTTCATTAATGTGTTATTTATTTAAATTATTTCTGCTTGCTTTTCTCAAGGACCCAAGTTCAACGCTCAACATGAACTTGCCATGAATCCGACTAAGCATTTCCTTAAAAGGGATTCAACCTGAGCATTCAGCTTCTTCAGTTGCTGCTGCCTCACTTCTCACAGGAGGCCATTAATCCTACCATCCAGTTGATCTGCTTTCATCCTAACTGGCACAGTGCTGCAGTTGATGACTGAGGAGAAATATGATAACACTTGCTTAAACTGTAAGGACTCCCTCACCATATTTGATTAATTATATGCAAAGTGGTCTGTCTTTCTTGAAAACAAGGTTTATTGAGGTCCATCTGCTTTGACATTTCTGATTTTTTTTTGAGGCATTTGTATGAAGGACTGAATTTGATTACCTCCTGGCTGACCTATTAGCCACTAAGGGACAGGCCACAAACATTTGACTCTCAATGTCAAACAATTGGACAGCAGTCAATACAACACTCTCCCTTAAAGGCTTTCCTCCTCTCACTTCAGATGGGGAAGTAAAAGCTGGTGCTTCTGGAAGTTTCCAGGAGCAGAAAAATGTGTTCTTTGTCAGAACTGTCCCATCCAAATCTGGGATCACTGGGAGGATCATAGCAGACTTGCAAAATAAGTGTTTGGTCATATGCAACCCATTGGTTACACTGCCCACTTATCTATGTTCAAAAATGGCTGCCAAGCAGCCTATCTTTATGCTCCATAGGTGCGCTTTTGATGTTTGGTACAATATCTGTCTGCTTTGAGCAGCCTCGAGTCACCCAAGTGTCCTTGGTGTGTATTTCAAGTTCCCTTCTATGTTGCTGGGTGCTAATGTGGCCAGAAGCCAGAACTTCTCCTGAACTTTTCCTGTCCTGTTAGTCAACATAAAATCATAAATCACCAGAGGTTACTGAGTCTGGTTACCTGACAAAACTAGAAGCCCATAGCGAGAGCATCTCTAACAGTTGCCCATTAAGCGTCTGTCTAAAATCTTCCAGTGCAGAAGATTTTATCAGTTTCTGAGGCAATACATTCCATAGATGGACACCTTTCATGGTCAGGGTTTCTCCCTCATAGACATCTAAAATATCCTTCCTTGTAATTTGAATCCACTGACTCAATCCCTGTCCTTTGGACCTGTTGGATATAAGCTGGTACCCTCCTTTACGTGGCAAGCCTTCAAATGATTATTTCTCTTATTTCACCTCTTGGCCTTCTACCGAGGCTTTTCTCCTCACCTGTTTCTCATGGGGCTTGTTTCCCAATATTTTACTACATTGGTTAACTGCCTCTGATGCATACCAGAAGCTGTTCAAGGACATGCATCATCCTGCCTCCCTGTCTGATTGGCCAGCACCAGGGAGAGGGAAAGATGATGCATTGGATGCTGCTTCCTGGTTGGAATTTTGCCCAGTGCAAACTACAGCAAGGTAAGACAGTGGATGATTTTGTTCCAGAGGGTGGGACTGGGTTCCGAGCACGAGCTATGTTGGCATGTTTTGTTTCAGAACCAGTCCCCTTCCAAAACAAAACACCCATCTCTGTAAAGAAGCCAAGTATTGTTTGCTTTTCACAGGGTAAAACATCAAACTCACCACATGAATATACTGTATATCTTCCTCTGTCAGGGAGGCAGGGAGAACAAGCAATATATTAGGTGACTCTTCTTGCTCTTTCAAAACTAAGTGTTTATGACCAAGTAGACATTCCATATTGCAGGTCACAGAGATGCTCATGGGTGTTCATTGAACTCCAAAGGTCTTAGCCATAGAGAAGGTGAAACTCCTTGTACACTTGAAAATAAATGTCAACTCAGTTTGATAAATGAACTATTGAACTTGAGCTGTAGGTATAAACACAACCATATCAAGATCTAATTGCTCCTGTCTCATTGTTCACATCAGCCAATATGACACAATGGAAGAGCATTTTTAGATAAGTACCAATCCATACCTTTGTTTTTGGTCATTCTTTACTCCAAGTGACTTAGCACTGTTAATACGATATACTGAATTGCTACAACGGTTCATATTCACTTGTTACTCCAACATGCAGCTTTGAACACACCCACAAAGGCACCAGAAATACACGAAAGCAAAAGTCTTCTCCCAAAATATCTGTGTTCAACTTAGATATGCTTCAGAAAGTAATCTTTTAGGAAATTTTAAGGTTCTTTAGAAAGGGCAATGATCAGGATTATTTTTAACTTCTTCATTAATAATCTCATTTAGGTGTTTATTTGGGCCAAAGTTTGTGGGCAAAACCCAGCTGTTAACACAATATAGAGCACACTCATTGAATCAATGGGGGTTTCGGGAAGTCAAAACCTAATCAAAGGTCCATTGATTCAGTGGGTCTACTCAAGATGGGACTTCTGTCTTGTTCATACCACAGTGTATAATAGACATGGGCACGACTCGGCTAAATTGTCGTTTCTGTTTTCGGTTATTGTTTCCGTTACGTAACGGAAACGGTAATGATAATTAAGCCGTCAGAACTCGAACTCGAACTGAAAAAAGAAAAATTTGGTCGGGTTTTTCGTTTCCGTTTGTGGCACCACGGCGATCGCGCAATGTGAAGCACAGAAAAAGTTTTTAAAAGTTTTTTTTTAAAAAACCCCGATTCCCGGCCAAAAAAGCAGGTAAAAATATGCCTGCCTGAGACTTTGCCACCTACCAGAGGGGTGGTTTCTGGGGGGTCCCCGGCCTTTCCCCCCTCTTCTCCTGTCCTGGGCTGCTTGCACCAGGCTGGGGGGGGGGGTCATCCTCGTCATCTCGCCATGCCATGCGGTGGGGGGGAATCCAAAATGGCGACCAAATTTTTTCTTTTGAAATTGTGGTCAAAAAACACACCAAATCACCACAGAAACATGTGAAATTTATTTATTTTAAATGCCTGAATGTTAATAGTAGCAGCAGTGGGTTTTTTATAGCAGTAAAATGTCGTATTGATTTTATTTTATTTTATCTTATTTTTTATTTTTTTAGACCTGCCCATTTGGGCTGGGCATGGGATGGGACCATGCAATTTTTTTGAACCATTCCACCAATGGCATCGCCAGGTTTTTGACTGACACTTCTGGATGTCTCGGAGGGCATAAAAAGCTGAGGCACCTTCCAGAAATCGCAGTCGGGTGTATGGATGTGGTTGAGGGAGGAGGGCTGGCTGCTGGTGCTGGTGTGATCTGATTGAGATTGAGGAGGGAGGCTGGAGGCTTTAGGATTTAAGTTAGGCAGGCAGGGAGGGAATTGAATTTAGAAAATAATTTCTTTGATTCCCTGCAGCTTTGTCTGCTGAAGGGAATAGCAGTTTATTCTTTATTTCTTCTCTGGCAGTTTGTGAGGATTTTTTTCTGATATTGGATAAAGGGGAAGGTTCGACTGGGAGTGGGAGGTGTGGATTTATTTTAAAAATATATTATATACTACCATTTATTTTCTATTTTCCCAACTTCAATTTGCTTGCACACACACACATTTGGGGTGCAAGCCAAGAACAGAACCTCTATCCTAAGTGATATCCTAACTGCCCACTCACCAGTCTGCCCACGCCACCACCCACCTGCAGCCCGCACCGCCGCCCACCCACTCGCCCACCCACCCCCGCCCCGCCTGCCACCTAGGGCGCAAAAACACCTAGCGCCGTCCCTGATTGCGGGACGCCCCTATGCTCTGGGAAGTCAAATCACACTAAATCGCGGTGGAAACGGCAAACGACAAACGACAAACGGAAATGACAAATTTTTGAAAAATTTCGCAACAAATGGAAACGATCCGATACGGACCCGTTCCGACAAACGAAAACTCGAAACATCATTTTTTCTGGTCATGCCCATGTCTAGTGTATAATTTAGGTTTCTACAGAGCTGCTCCCTCCAAATGATGTATGATGGTATCTTCCTCACCTAGATACCTTGCATTCTGGGTGCTTTGGTTTGTGTCTGGTCATTGGAAACTAAACACAGGCTTAATATATTAGTCTGATTGCTGAGACATACTGTATATCTTTAAGGAACTATCATCAGTGGAAGAAAAATGGGTTAAATATAAGTTATACATTATTTGTAACTTCCAGTTTGTGGCTGGATGTTTCAAGAAGCCCAGTGCAAAGAGTTTAATCATGATCTCTACCCTTTTTGAGTGGAAAGACCAGCACAAATCAGACCTTTATATGTCTCTACATAAATCAGACCTTTATCTGTCACTTTATATGTCTTCTGTTTTCCACATATTGTGATATTTTGTGCCTCCTTATCCAAATGGTCTATCCATTCCTAACCACCCCTGGTCTTCTGGGCTTGGCTCTCAAGATAATCACACAGGCCATGGTTTAGAAATGGTAAGGTCAGTGTAGTGTTCCTGAATTGCAGTGGTTCATAACAATCAAATCTGTTTAATGGATCTGATACTTCTTCAGAATAATGATCTCATCATTATTAATTCTTTTAGTATTTCCTGCAATAACATTAATCATGAAAAACACATTTGATCTAAATGCAGAGGCTGTAAGTACATCAGTGGGGTTTCTAATGCAGTTTGGAATTAATTAACTGGACCATTAGTTTAAAGTACCAGACTTTCAAACGCCATGAATGTACCAAGCCAAGTGATAAAATATTTTTGGGTCTCCCTTAATCTGAATATTTTTCATTGAAGAAAAATTAAATCCTACTAAATTCCCTGTGGTTAAATTTAGAGCTAAATTTGTAGCTTGTAGGCCAGGCTATCATTTTCTTTTTTCGTGGTTCAGTTCTGAATTTCTTTAAAAGCTGTTCCTTCGAATATATCTTGGCCAAATGAATTATCTTTTTGCTGCCTCACATGGTGACTGCAATCATATGAAGGTCCCAATGTCGTACAAAGAAACTTCTAGATACAGTTTCTAGCATTTCCATATATGATTGTAAAAATTAATGCCCAGAGAGTGACTGCCGATCAGTTTTGGTAACACATTGTATGAGATGCATCATTGCTCTGCTTCAGTAACTTCCTGAACAACCATTTTCCAAAGCAAAGCAAAGCAAAGTGTTCTGCTTATATAGTGCCCCATACCACTTCAAGTAGTCTCTGGGTGGTTTACAGTTTTAATTACACTATGCAGGCTACACATTGCCCCCCTTCCCCCACAAGCTGAGTACTCATTTTACCAACCTCGGAAGGATGGAAGGCTAAGTGACCCTTGAGCCTGCTATCTGGGATTGAACCCCAGGTCGTGACCACAGTTTTACCTGCAGTACAGGCATTTAACCACTGCACCACGGGGATCTGTGTAAGTGTGTGGGTGAAACAAGTGATACATTTAGCACAGTTTTGTCAGAGATGCTCCCACGTGCAGTGAAAGACAACAGTTTTTCATAGTACAAGATTTGCTTCACTTCTGTATTTTGCATTTGATGGTCTTCTGCAGTTGGTGACTTGAACATAAACATACACTTTGTTTGTACATGTTGAGGCATGTGCCTCTGAAAAAAATCTCATCATGAGCACAAAAATAAATTAATCAGAGGCAATGTGCATTCCACTTAACATTGAGATTGACTTTGTCCAAGAAGGATGAGGCCAGTGAGAAATGGCTCTTGTGATTTGTGTAATAACAGCAGTTCTTTTTAAAAGATGGCTACATGTCCAAGCAAAATGGAGTTACTGATTCCATGTCAAGTAGTCAGAGTTGTAACCATGTATGCACATACTCCCTCCAGAGGAAATTGTTTGGTTTAAACTGTACCACAGTTTCTATGAAACCACTACAGGTCACACCTACAGTAACTGAGTTAAATTTGGGAGACGGTCTTATTGGTGGAATTTTATCACAGTATGAAAAAGAAGTGGTGTGACATTTCAAACTTCTCTCCCAGTGACACATTCCACTATGACTGCAGTCATTCAGGGGCTTGTCTGCCCCATTCCAAATGAATGTATCAGTTCTCTTCTGCTGATGTGACCACTATTTCTTGAAGAGGATGGATGTATCTTTGTCACATGTCTCAGCTAATGATGTTTCTACCTTGGGTGACCCTGCCAGATTCCTAGACTCATAACAAACTTTAGCCTCCTCATGGGGGAGTATCATATCACTTTTTCCCTTGGTTTGGGGAGGTCTTGCTTCAACTATAACCTTTTTTTTTTTAAATAAGGAAGATTTTGTACTTTTTTTGGAAATTTTCCTGCTATTTGAATTGTAAAAGCACAGAGACATCAAGGTTAGGTGGGAAAGGATTTGTCTTTAGTGATCAACACAAGATAACACTTTTTAGAAGGAAACAATTTATAAGGAGAGTAAATAATCAACGTAAGAGAAACATCTGGGACTCACTGTACAAAGATCTTGGAATAATCTTCTCTAAACTAAATCTGTCTGGATCACTCAGGAGATCTCATTGACTCACAAACAACAGGGAGATTACTTCAACTGTTACTCACAAATCTACCTCCATAGGATATTGGTGTGCTGTTCAAAGTTTTCCCTTAGGAAACACATTTAAGGATGAAATAATTTTCACTAAAGGCCAGTCTCCAGCTTTGGGTGGGGGATTGGAGTAGAAGACCTTCCAACCCCACAATGATTCTATGATTCCAAGGAAGTGGGGCACCTTAGAAACCCAATATTCCTATTGCATATTTGCCACCTTTACCTGAAGCTTTCAGAAGGTTTTAGGAGTACAAGGTAGAATGGCAGCATTGGCCATAATACAAAAGATGCAAAAAAAAAAGAAAAGAAAAAAAAAAAGAAAAAAAAAAAAAAGAAAAAAGAAAGAAAGAAAGAAAGAAAGAAAGAAAGAAAGAAAGAAAGAAAGAAAGAAAGAAAGAAAGAAAGAAAGAAAGAAAGAAAGAAAACAGGGATATTCTTTATCATGTTCTCCTGGGGAAAGGTAAACATGGTAGCTTCACATTAGCCATAACAATATGGTTGTTGGGCCATCCTTATATAACAAGAGGAGCAGGTGAAGCCCACCAGGACCTCAGGTGTCTGCATTCAGACCCATTATTCCACCTTGCCATCTCATGCCCATGCCAGGTCAGAGCACCTGATGCCTGAAAGGAGCCCTAGGAGCCTACATAACATTATAAACTGTAGGGAGAAATCAGAACCTTGTGTTTATCACAGGTAGCATTCCAGAATAATTTCAGAATGAAATCAGATAGCTGTTTCCAATCATATCAACATTTATCTAAGTACTATCAAGGCAATAGTTGCTTCATAATTGCAATGATACCAGGCAACATCAGCTTGTCTGTATCAACAAACTTTATTCATCTACATTGCTTGTGTAAACACAAAAATACTGAGTTTCTAAAAATATCCCAAAGTCTTATTGCTATGAAAACCTGCAGGCAATGCCTAATATATATACAGTGGAAGCATAAAATGTAATAAAACATCAAAAAGAATATTTTAACTACAATTCTAAAAATTTGGAGCTTCTAGCCTAGAAAGGTATAGTCAAAAACCAGAGAATACATCTCTAAAATGCCAAAGTTCTTAAAAGTAAGAAAGAGTAAGAAAGGAAATGGCTTTCTTAGCCAATTTCTAAACATATTATAAATTGCAAATTAAATGACCAAAATAGTTTGACCAAAACCAATGACTAAATGAACAAAACAGTTTGAATCAATGGAGGAAATCCATGTTGTCCTCGTTTGCTGCCATGATTACTTCCATATGATGCTTAACATCTCTGGTATCAGTACTCTTAGTACTTGGTTTGTGGTGCATAGCATGTGGTGGAGAGATGAGCAAGGATAATCGTGAAATCCGGGATTCTCAACAATTTTAAGGTCTTTGTCTTCTGCTGCAAATCCCATGGTTTTCACTGCATCCTTAATAGCCATGGAAACCCAGGCCAACACTTGACCAAGTTTTACAATTATGTTCAGGAGAATTCTTCTGATCAGGTGGAAAAACTATACTGAGAATTTGCCCACATTCACATGCATTTTCTGGTCCTTGGGCGGGTTCCAGTTTCTTCCCTCCATGTAGGCAAAGGCATTAGCAATCCTTTCAAAAAAATTAATAAATGTGCAATAATTTGATTAAGGAGCATCAGCCAGGAGGATCAGATAACTGCCCATCTAAATCACTTCTGGTTTTGAGGTGGGGGGAAAGCCCCCATTAGAATGTCTCAAAATGGCCTGGAATGATCATCATGTGCCCCCAGGAGGGAAGCTTCTTTGGAAGTGGGAAGCACTGAGATCTATGTTGCTCAAGGGCATAAGAATTATCCTGGGAGTGGCATGAAGCCTTCAGACCACACTTAAAATATACTTGTTGCTTAATCTTACTATGCAGTGGAGGACCATTTTCCCCTCTCACTTTCACTATGACTAATGAGACCTCTTGTAATAATATAATCTTAGAACTACACAGCTGGAGGGACCCTATATTTCTTTACTTACCTCAAAGACGAACACCAGACACTGGAAAGCTTTTAAATATTCCTTTCTTCCCTGTAGGCCGAGAAAGCCTGAACCCAGTGGAAACCATGATACAGAGGATGGGAACCACTGGGTTGGGGGTACCCAAGGTGTACCACCACTATCTAACATTCTCACAGGAAAACTACATCTTCACTTTAGTAGAGACTAGAGGGAGGAGGCTTTGAGGATACATAATAACCTGGGAGAAATGTTATGGAATTTGTGGGTGAAAAAGTTAATTCTGTAGAAACAAGCATTTAGGTAGTACAATTGTTTTCATGGTGGGAGCGGATCTGCTTATGGTATTCTGATTTCCTTTGAATGTCACTGTTATTTTTGTTCCTTCATGTAATTATGTTGTTGCTCTTATGGCTGCTACTTTAGTGTCTATTGCTGTTTTTTGCTGTTTTGTGTAATTAACTTATAAAGCTGCATTGGAAGCCTGCTGTGCCTAAACACCAGACAAACTGTATTTTACACAAGAAATACATTGACCGTGGTCTCACTAAAGTTTTCTGTGCCTCTTAATTTGATGCATAGTTTTTGGGGGGCGGTCACGTGGTGTTTGATGTGCAGTTAGTGTCCTGTCGACAGGGTTGTATTTTACTGCTCTGAGCCCATATCTACTTGCTTACTGCACATCTTTTCCCTTTTTCCTGGGTCGATTTTCTAAGCCAGATCCACAGGAAGTGGCAGGAAAAGGGGTACAGAGCTGATTACGTCATATTTTCTGGGGTCGCACATCGTTAGAGTAGCAAAGAACTGCACATCTTTAAGGGAAGTTTTTTAAACCAACCCCTAGCAGTGGTTTAAAAAACTTTGCTGAAAGTGCGCTTCCGGGGGAATGTTCAGTCGGGGCACCAAATTACTTCCCTTCGTGGTTTGGACGTGATCATTTACTGCACAGTTCGCCACAGCAAAAATGTGCAGAAAACGCTGGTGAGACCGCAGCCATTGTCTACCCAGTCATGCACCTCCTTCTGAATCAGAGATAGGGAACCAGTGGCCTTCCACAGATGAACAATAGTGCCTGTCACACCACCTCTATAGCTATGCTGCCCTTGAGTTCATGGGAGTTGTAGTCCAATAACACTCCCCTCCCCTATAAATTGTCCCAGTAAACATTACTTTATGTACGTACCTTGGCTTTTATGAGGATCAGACTTGCACATTTTTTGGTACACTGAAAAATTGCTACAGGATGGTACAAAAATTGTTTACACTTATTTATCTACAAAGACAAAGTGTTTGGAAATAGTTATGGAAAAATCTATGGAGGCTGCTTCCATATTAGAGCAGCATGAATGATCACTGGGCATTTGCAAAAGACATGCCTCCCAAAATTATTAAAGCACTTAACATTGCTTTGGGATGCTATGCTGCATTGCTGAAAGGGAATGTTCATTTCCTACACAATGTGATGCTTTTTAGAATTCCAGGAGTTAAATGGAGCATAGATTGGGGACATCCACCATTCTCATCACAGCTGCTACAATATCATGGAGAACATTGTAAATGCAATGGAAAAGAAATTAACTGCCCATCTGTGCAATACCGACTCTTTGTCTCCCCATGCTTGATTAAAGCACTTTGTTTGTCTGGTAAATCAGCTACCATCCTCATCATATTGCACTACTTTGCCCAACTCCGATGTAAAAGCAAAATTATTCTTTTCTCTTCATCAAATTCAAGGAAAGTCAGCTGTGCTGCAGAAGTATAACAGAAATAGCCAAAGGATGGGTGGCTCTTCTCTACCTCACCCTTCACCCATGTCTTTAGCAAGATAAATTGAAAGGAACTCTATCAGATTATTGGAAAGACTCCCATGAAGCTCAGAAGGAAAATATCTGATTTTTATTCTTAAATAATTGAATTGTTAAGAGAAGAGATGGGCACGAAACAGAAAAATGGCATTTCAGTTTTTCATTTGTCATTGAGAGGTCTGTTTCAGTTTGTTTCCGTTTGTTGGGAATTTTTTGAAAAATTTTGTTACCGTTTTTCATTTTTTTGTTTGTCGTTTCTACCCACTTTTTGTGTGATTTTTAAAGCATTTCTGTGCGCAGGCATCCTCCAATGCCCCAGACTAGAGGGAAAATACTAAAAAAATTGGATGCTGGCAGAGACACAGTATAGACTAGGTATGCAGGGAGGCTGCAAAGGCAGGGTGCAAGGCAGCCGCAGAGTGACTGCACTGTGGGGCAGGGGAGGGTACTCACCCTGCATGCACACAGGGAGGCTGCAGGACTGAAGCTAGTCGCAGAGATAGCAATCCCACCCTAACTCCCACCAGAGACTGCAAGGAGGACGGGGGCGGCCAGAGCTTTTTATGCCCTCTGTGGCTGCCAGACCTGCCCGCCCAGTCTGCAACCTGGGCATGCTATTGGTTGAACATGATCCCATCACATGGCTTGCCTCCATTTTGTGGCTGGAGGTGACATCCACTTTAAAGGGAAAAGAAAAATACATTGCGATGGGAGAAGACAAAAACAAACGTTTTAAGGACCCCAACCCCCCTGGTAGGTATTATCAGACAATATAAATAATTATCGCTGTGCTTTTAAGGATGTCCAGGGTGTTTTTTAACATTTAAAACAGCTCATTTCATTGTGCGTCGCCATTAACGGAAACGAAACGTAACAACCACAATTTTCGTGGTTCTGTTCCTTTTGTTGTATTTTCATCACAATTTTTGTTTGTCGTTTCGTTACGTAAAGGAAATGAAAAAATGTTCGTTCCGTGCCCATCTCTAGTTAAGAGTAAAGTTCTGTAGCTTTTTTCAGCTGTGCAGGAAGACCAGAGATACCCTTTAGGATGGGCAGGAAATGAAAAATGAAATGCTGTTTTGTTATTTCCTTATGTAATAAAACAAAACAAAATGAAGAAGCATTTTGCTATAGATGAAATGCAATGGTCATTTTCCCATTGAAACAAACCATTCCCTTCCATAATTTTTAGGCACCTTCTGAGCTGTCAATATCTGGACCCCTTTAAACCTGGAAGCTCAGCAGGAGCCCTCAGAAAATGGTCAGGTAGGGAGCACAATACTGCAGAACTGCCTACCCAACCATTTTCAGAGGGGTCCTGCTCAGCTGTCTATGGCTGCAGCCCTTTAAACCTGGCCCAGTCAATACCAGGGGGTACCAGCTCAGAAGGAACCCTCAAAAAAGGGTCGGGTTACTGGTTAGGCTGCCCTCCCTCAAAAAAGGGTTGGGTTACTGGTTAGGCTGCCCTCCCCAAAATTTTCTAAAGGCTCCTGCTGAACTGTCAATGTCTGGACCCCTTTAAACCTGGCCCAGTTGGCACCAGGGCATCCCCCTGTTGCTGACTGGGCCAGTTTTAAAGGGGTCCAGCAGATAACAGATCAGTAGGAGCCCTTTAAAAGGGGCTCCCAGAGTTCTGGGCACCAAATCTGGTGCCTCTAGGATCCAGGGGAGCCATTTTGTTTCATTTCATTTCATATGATTTTTTTAAAAGAACATAAGAAACAAAATGAAACAAAATGGGGATGAGCACAAAATGAAAAGAAATGAAACATTATTTTTCCATTTCCTGCCCATCCTTAATACCCTTTTTAATGTCTCAGTTGAGACTTTTAAGTGGAAAAAATAGCTGATTCAAATGCAGGTTGTGATTCAATCAGAGGGAAATGTTAGAACTATGAGATGAGGTGCCTTTCTAGGTTTGATATCTTTTTGAGCTTAAGGCATCTGCTCATTAATTTTAACTACTGAGATGTGATGAGCTTATAATGGTCCATATAGGGCATGCAGCCATGTATAATCCAACTGGCACTGTAAAGTTAGGCTGGGCACTCAAAACACAACAGGATGAAAGACCTTCCTTCAAGGGTGGCCAAAATGCTGTCACAGTGATTAGTCAAAATGAATAAGACAAATTCTATCTCTACTCATCCACCACACATTCCAAAAACAACAACATCAATGTGTTCCTATTTTCCTCCTGGTTTATCTGTTGTAAATCTAGTGGAATGACGTGACATTCCAGAAATCAACTGCTAGCAAGGAGGAAGAGATAGATTTATCATCTATTTACATATTGGCTTTATCAGAATTAACATCTTCCTATAACAAAAGGAGGGGCAGTTAAGATGAACCTCATTAAATCCTGACTGTCAGAAATGGGAAATTATGTTTTAAAAGTAGCTAATTACAGTTATAGGTTCAGGACCAAAACACAATTAGCTTTGAGTATAGTTTATATTATAGTCAAAATATTGAAAACACTAGTAATTTATTTCTGTATTTTGAAAATGTAACTAATAGTAACTTTCAGAAACTTCTCTTAGAACAATTAAAAACACACACTGAAATTATTACCTATTAGCTTCTGGTACAAAACATATTCTCCATCTTTCTACCCTAAGTCCACTTAAACATGATGCAGCATAATGAAATCCAGCACGAACTAACCATTTTATAGTTCTCTTCCACCATTTAGTGAGGTCACTGTAAAGATGCCTAAAACAAGTGAAGTTAGTTGCCTGAGTTAAAATCATAATATAACTTAGCTATACCTGGATTTATTTATACAGTATTGCAGTTCTCTGTGGGAAAGCAACTAATTATAAGAAATTATAATCAATAACTAATGCCATTTTGTAACTCATCAGTGAGTAAGATGATTATAACATGTTTCAGAATAAGAGTTTGGAAATAATAACTGCTTACAAATAGTTTTCAAGTCTGCTACCCACCTCAAAAAAAAAAAAAAAACCAAAAAAAACCCCAAGGGGATATTTTGCTAGTGAGATTCAATCAGGGGTCTCACTGGTCGGGTAAGAACTGGCATTAGAATTCTTTCCTCCCACTAACAGGAATTTTAGAAAATGTCAACATCAAATGAAATGCACATGTTCCAAGATAATATTAATAATAAGAGAGTCTGGGCAGGCTAAAATCACATTTTGTCAAGATAAATGTCCTCCCTTCTCATAATTCTTGGGGTCTGGAAGCATCCACAGGAATGAATTGCCAAGAGTATCATGATAAATAAAATGATCAGGTCTTCATCCAACACTGGGGCTGCGATGACATTACTCTAAGTGGTTTTATAATCGAAGGAACAGCATACCACATTTTTCTGTCTATGTGATGTCCCCGTATATAACATGACCCTCACGTTTCCAACCAAAAATTACAGTTTCACAACCACACAGCTCTCTCCTTAGCTTACTTCCCATATATAAGAAGATCCACAATTCTTAGTCTAACAATTAGACATGGGCACGACCAGAAAAAAATGACGTTTTGAGTTTTCGTTTGTCAGAATGGATCCCTTTTGGGTCATTTCCGTTTGTCGCGAAATTTTTCAAAAAATTGTCATTTTGTTTGTCATTTTTTCGTTTGTCGTTTCCACCGCGATTTAGCGTGATTTGACTTCCCAGAGCATAGGGGCGTCCCGCAATCAGGGCCGGCGCTAGGTGTTTTTGCACCCTAGGCGGTGGGTGGGGCCAGGGGATGGCGGGGGGAGGTGCGGGGCAGGCGGCGGCCACAGGCGGGCGAGTGGGCAGGTGGCAGTGCGGACCGCAGGCAGGTGGCGGCGCGGGCGGACGGACGAATGGGCAGTTAGGATATTAGGATAGAGGTACTGTTCTTGGCTTGCACCCCAAATGTGTGTGTGTGTGTGCAAGCAAATTGAAGTTGGGAAAATAGAAAATAAATGGTAGTATAAAATATGTTTTTAAAATAAATCCACACCTCCCACTCCCAGTCGAACCTCCCCCTTTATCCAATATCAGAAAAAAATCCTCACAAACTGCCAGAGAAGAAATAAAGAATAAACTGCTATTCCCTTCAGCAGACAAAGCTGCAGGGAATCAAAGAAATTATTTTCTAAATTCAATTCCCTCCCTGCCTGCCTAACTTAGATCCTAAATCCTCCAGCCTCCCTCCTCAATCTCGATCGGATCACACCAGCACCAGCAGCCAGCCCTCCTCCCTCAACCACATCCATACACCCGACTGCGATTTCTGGAAGGTGCCTCGGCTTTTTATGCCCTCCGAGACATCCAGAAGTGTCAGTCAAAAACCTGGCAATGCCATTGGTGGAATGGTTCAAACAATTTGCATGGACCCATCCCATGCCCAGCCCAAATGGGCAGGTCTAAAAAAATAAAAAATAAAATAAAATAAAATAAAATCAATACGACGTTTTATTGCTATAAAAAACCCCACTGCTGCTACTATTAAAATTCAGGCATTTAAAATAAATAAATTTCACATGTTTCTGTGGTGATTTGGTGTGTTTTTTGACCACGATTTCAAAAGAAAAATTGCAGTCACCATTCTGGATCCCCCCACCGCGTGGCATGGCGAGACGACGAGGATGACCCCCCCCCAGCCTGGTGCAAGCAGCCCAGGAGAAGAGGGGGGGAAAGGCCGGGGACCACCCAGAAACCACCCTTCTGGTAGGTGGCAAAGCCTCAGGCAGGCATATTTTCGCCTGCTTTTTTGGCCGGGAGTCGGTTTTTTTAAAAAAAAAAACTTTTTAAAACTTTTTCTGTGCTTCGCATTGCGCGATCGCTGCGATGCCACAAACGGAAACGAAAAACCCGACCAAATTTTTCCCATACAAACAACTATCTTCTTATTTATTTTTCAAAAAGTTCCTTCAAGAAATATGAATCTTGGGCAAAATGGGCCTGGAGCTGACCCAAATGATGCAATTCTTGGCAACCAAAACATACAAAGGATAGCTTCCCTTAGTATACTTGTGGTGCAGCCTGTGTCAGTCTTTTAGATCACAGTAACAGAAGAAAGGTCTGTAGAGTTCACTCTGGAGTCTTATTAAGCAGAGTAACAGCTAATGAAAGATAGATTGTGCAAATTAGAATGAAAATGAATTGAAATAAAACAACATTGTAGCCAAGTTAAAGGCAGGAACTCTCCAGGGCAAATGAGGTTAAAACAAGTCTTTGGAGAATGACTGTTAATCATGTGGAGCCTGTTCCTCAAATGGTCATGAAATCAGTTTCTTTGAATTATGTGATTACAGAGATCAAAGAGTTCATTAATGTTTCAGATAAATGCCTTCTGCTTCCATTAAGGAGTGCAGTAGGTCTTCAGCTGTCATACTCTCCAGCTAGCCTTTCCCGAGAGAATATAACCCACATTCTTGTCACATACCAAAGTCCTTTATCTTTGCAGGCAAGATGAGTTTAATGTTTCAGCGCTACACCTACAGTTTTAAAATGGAAATCTCTTCAGATAAAATAATGCTCATTGGTCAGAGCTATGTTCATAGATGTGAACATATGAAACCCACCTTAAGGCCAACAGACATATTGACAGCAAACATGCTGTTAAAGGCAGGTCCTTACACAACTGCCAAAAACAGAAGTTTTTTGGCAATTGCATAAGGTCCTTCTTTTAACAGCATAGTTGCTGCCAATATGGTTTTTGGTGGGTTTTTTTTGGTGGGGGGGAAATGTGTACAAACTTTTATCACCTCTCATATCTTGCAAATTAGCTTGCATTGATGGGTGGGTCTATGTATGCATGCATGTATGTATGTATGCTACCATTCTCCTGAAGAATCCAAGTATTTAAAAGACATAAGGTAGATGTCAAATAATAACTACAATAATTAAAAAGCATTAAGCAAATATCATATTAAAACTCAGAAGAACAGTATTAAAAATATAAGTAAGGACGCTTTTACACGACTTCTAAAATCTCCCTTCAACTTAAATTCGGACCAGATATCGTGGGGGCTTGTTGCTCTTCCTGTGTTCCCACCCCTCCACACTCCATTGTTCCTGTCTGCATGAGGGGAGGGAGAAAAAAAGGGAGAGAAAAAAAATTGCAGGCTCACCTCCGTCTGCCGGTCGAAGGTGCCCCGAGCCGCCCTGTCATCGTGATTCCTGTCTCTTAAAGGGGCGGCGGGGACAACAACAAAAAACAGAAGGCGAGGGAGCCCAGCATTCACTGCTTTACAATGCGCATCGGAAGATTTTTTTACCTCCTGGAGGCCAGGTACTTGAAAAGTGTGCTGGGACGCGCTTAGGTGGGCGTGGTCATACTTAATTGTTTTTTTAAGTCTGAAGCTGGTGGGAAAACATTTTTAAGCTCTGGATCTGGGAGCCCTTTGCCTCGGATTTTAGGGGTCGTGTAAAAGCGCCCTAAAACACAGAATAAAGATTTCCCTTTAAAAATCCCCTTGGTCAATGAGCCATTTAATGAAAAGCCTTTCTAAGAGAAAACTCTTTGCCTGCTTGCAGAAGGACAGCAGACGACTGGACTTGTTTTCTTGTTATTCTTCAGTATGTAAGAAAGTTGGTAGGAGACCTCTGATATATCCTCCATGTTGGTTTCACTTCACCCCGCTCCAAATATTTATTTTTATGAGTATTTTTTACCCCACCTTTTCTCCTTGGAGAAGGATCCAAGGCGGTTTACAGTATGGAGGGCAATATACAGTCCAGTACAATTAAGACATATTCAAGTGTAAGAACAGGGAATTAAGGGAATTGAGGGGCATCTTACAGCATTAAAAGACAACATTAATGCTAAAAGAGAATGCAAACAGATAAGAAAATAGTATACATTCCATGTAATCATGTACAGTAGACGAAGTTATGAGGGATGGGAACTAATAATTGATAACATAGTGTCAATGTAATCCCACAAGGAGAGATACAGGCACAAAGAGACCTAGTCTCGTGCGCTCCCAGACACATCTGGTGGGGCCACTTTGAGATATGGGAAGCTGGACTAGATGGGCCTTTGGCCAGATCCAGCATGGCTCTTATTATGTTCTTATGTTCTTAAAGTTATAAGTGGTTAAAAGCACAACTCTGTGTAGCCATGTATGGTAGTCCATCATTCAGGGGAAGCTTGCCTGAAAAGAAAGATCTTTGCCTGTTTGTGGAAAGACAGCAGGGATGGGGCAGTCCTGGTCTCTAGTGGGAGTTTCAGAGTCTAGGCGCAGTAGCCAAGAAGGCCCTTTCATGTGTTCCCACAAGACGTATCTGCAAAGGTGGTGGGATGGAGAGAAAGGCCTTTTTTAATGACCTTAGCACTTGAGCCAGTTCATACTGTGAGATTCAATATTTGAGGTAACTAGGACCCAGGTTAGGTTCAGCTTGTTAGATGGAAAATAGCTTTGTGTGTGTGAGTCACACCTCTACTGCGTCTCCTAAAACCCATTAAGCATGGGTCCTTATTAGTGACGGGCAACATGGTCCCGATTTTTCTGGGGATAGATGAAAGGGCAGCATGATAAATAGATGACAGATTGTGACTGTCTTCAAACCATGTTGAGAAAGGGATTTTCTATACACAAATGTATGGCTTTCCAGATCCGTCTCTTGAACCACCTATTTTCTCTGTCCAAGATGTCTACATCTTTGTCATCGAATGAGTATTCTTTGTCCTTCACATGAAGGCATACCGGTGATTTTGTTCCTGAGCTGTTACCCCTCCCATGTTGGGACATCCTTCTGTTTAATGGTTGTTTAATTTCTCCAATGTAGAAGTCTGCCCACCCCTTACTCCATTGGACTGCATATACCATATTGCTCCTCTTGTGTTTTGGTGTTTGGTCTTTTGAGTGGACTAGTCTCTCCTTACTGGGCATGAAATAAACAGGTAGATGAGGTTTACCAACAATCCATTTTATCTTCCTAGACATACCAGCTATTTATGTGAAGAATGGCCAAGCTCTTCTGTTGGCTCTGGATATCAGACTTCATTTGAAGGCCAAAGGGCACTCATTTAATGATGAAAATGTACACATTTTGGACAGAGAAGATTCCTCCCTTCTGCCCATTGTCCATCTAACGAGCCTATTGAGACCAGGGTAGAGTGAAACCAACATGAAAGATAAAATGAGATCTTTTACCAACCTTCCTCAAACTGAAGAACCCACATAGATGAGGAGCAAAATATTTCGACTTAACAAGAAGTGTGGTTGCCATGATTCAATTTATGGAAAACCTCACCTGGATGACTTAGAATCTTCACATATTTTCCCATCAGATGGCGCTCTAGAGTCTGTGAACAAGAGAGAAGGCCCTCTCCTGTGTCCCCACAAAGTGCACCTGTGAAGTTGGAGGGATAGGAAGGCTTCCCCTCATAATCTTTAATACCCAGGCAGGCTCATAGAGGGAGGCGTGGTCTTTGAGGTAGTTTGGATCCAAGCCATTTTAAAAACAGTATTTTAAATTGTGTCTGAAATGGATGGGCGCCCAGTGGAGCATCTCTAACAAGGTGGATGGGCTCCCAGTGGAGCTTCTCTAACAAGGGGGAGGGGGAAGTTTTTCTTTACAGTAAAGATCCAGAAGGGGTTGTGAAGTTTAGCCCAAATGTTGCAATAGGAGCAGGACAAGTAGTAGTGCAGACCATTAATGCAAGGAAAAACAGATTAACCAAAGGACATGTAAGAAGCACACACAGCCTCAAATGTCTCTACACCAATGCACAGAGCATGGGGAACAAACAAGAGGAGCTGGAACTCCTAATACAGCAAGATAAATATGACATAATTGGAATCACTGAAACATGGTGGGATGAGACTTATAATTGGAATGTAGTTATTGGAGGGTACAACCTGTTTCAAAGGAACAGACCTAATAAGAAAGGAGGATGTGTAGCTTTATATATAAAGAACATTTATACTGCTGAAGAAATACAAGATAAACAGCAGGGGAAGCATGTTGAGAGTATTTGGGTGAAAATCAGGGGTGAAAAAACTGGGAGGGATGTCACTGTGGGGTTATATTATAGACCACCAAGCCAGCCAGAGGAGTGGGATGATGCCTTCTGTGAGCAGATGGCCACACAGTCAAAAGGGAGAGATGTAGTATTAATGGGAGATTTTAACTATCCTGATATATGCTGGCAGTCCAACTCAGCTAAGAATGCAAGGTCTAGGAAATTCCTTACTGCCCATGCAGACAATTTCATGGTCCAGAAGGCAGAGGAGGCAACAAGAGGCACAACTATTTTAGATCTGATCTTAACCAATAAGGAGGACCTTATAAATGGGGTCAAAGTGGTGGGATCTTTAGGTAAAGTGACCATGCCCTCTCGGAATTTGTTATACAGTTGGAAGGAGAAGCTAAGCATAGTCAGACAAGAATCCTGGACTTTAAGAAAGCCAATTTTTGTAAACTTAGGGAATTATTGGCTGTGATTCCATGGAATGAAACACTGAAAGAGAAGGGAGTCCATGATGGATGGGAGTTCCCTAAAAGCAAGATATTAAAGGCACAATCTAAAACTGTTCCAAGAAGAAGAAGAAATGACCGAGGTCTAAAGAAACAACAATGGTTTACTAAAGAACTGTCAACTCTATAAAGAAAAACAAGTACAAGGAATGGAAAAATGGGAAATGCACCAAAGAGGAATATAAGCAAACAGCTAATATATGCAGGGGAATGGTAAAAAAAGCTAAAGTACAAAATGAACTTAGACTTGCCAGAGAGATTAAAATAATAAAAAGGGTTTCTTTAGATATGTCCGCAGCAAAAGGAAAAATAAGGAAATGATAGACTCTCTGCATGACAATGATAACCAGTTACTAACAAGAGACAAGGAAAAAGGAACAGGCAGAACTACTCAACACCTTCTTTGCCTCTGTTTTCTCCAAAAAGGAAGAAAGAGATCAGCTGGGACAAAGAGTAGATGAGGTAGGACGGGAATTGCAACATAGAATAGATAGAGGGGTAGTACAGAAACACCTGGAAACATTAAATGAATTTAAGTCTTCTGGGCCAGATGAATTATACCCAAGGATATTAAAAGAACTGGCAGAAGTAATTTCAGAACCATTGGCAATAATATTTGAGAAGTCCTGGAGAACAGGAGAAGTCCCCATCGATTGGAGGAGGGCTAATGTCCCCATCTTCAAAAAGTGGAAAAAAGTGGACCCAAATACTTACCGTCCAGTCAGCTTGACTTCAATTCCTGGAAAGATCCTAGAGCAGATTATTAAACAGGCAGTATGTCATTATTTAACAAACAATGCTGTCATTACAAGAAGTCAACACGGGTTTCTTAAAAGCAAGTAATGCCAGACTAATTTGATCACTTTTTTTTTTTTTTGATAAAATAAGAGGCCTGGTGGATCAGGGGAATGCTGTGGATGTTGCTTATCTGGACTTTAGTAAGGCCTTTGGTAAGTTTCCTCATGGTATTCTTGCTAAGAAGTTAGTAGAAAGTGGGATAGATAGTGCAACTGTTAGGTGGATTTGTAATTGGTTGACTGATGGCACCCAAAGTGTGGTCATAAATGGCCTGTCTTCAGCTTGGAGAGATGTGACCAGTGGGGTGCCCCAGGGTTCTGTTCTGGGTCCAGTGCTGTTCAATATCTTTATTAATGACTTGGAGGAAGGAATAGAGAGTATGCTAATTAAATTTGCAGATGATACCAGATTGGGAGGGGTTGCTAATTCCCTAGAGGATAGGATGAAAATCCAAAATGACCTTGACGGATTAGAGTGTTGGGCCAAAGCTAATGGAATGGATATCAACAGAAGGAAATGTAGGGTGTTGCAGCTAGGTAAAAAGAATGAATTGTACAGATATAGAATGGGGGATACTTGGCTGGAGGATAGTACCTGTGAAAGGGATCTGGGAGTCTTGGTGGACCACAAACTGAATATGAGTCAGCAGTGTGATGTGGCAGCTAGGAAAGCCAATGCGATTCTTGGTTGCATCAACAGAACCATAGTGTCTAGATCAAGGGAAGTGATAGTACCACTCTATTCTGCTCTGGTCAGACCCCACCTGGAGTACTGTGTCCAGTTCTGTGCACCACGATTTAACAAGGATGTTGACAACCTCGAGCGGGTGCAGAGGAGGGCTACCAGGATGGTTGAAGGTCTGGAAGAAATGTCATATGAGGAATGGCTTAGGGAGCTGGGAATGTTTAGCCTTTCAAAAAGAAGGCTGAGGGGGGATATGATAGCTATGTTTAAATATTTGAAAGGATGTCATATTGAAGAGGGAACAGGATTGTTTTCCATGGCTTCAGAGACTAGGACTTGGGGCAATGGTTTCAAACTACAGGAAAAGAGGTTCCATTTGAATCTCAGGAAGAACTTCATGACAGTTAGAGCTGTTCGGCAGTGGAATATGTTGCCACAAAGGGTGGTGGAGTCTCCTTTGGAGGTTTTTAAGCAGACACTGGATGGACCTCTGTTGAAAATATTGTGATGGGGTTCCTGCATGGCAGGGGGTTGGACTAGATGGCCCTTGAGGTCTCTTCCAACTCTATGATTCTATGATTCTATGAAGGTGGTGGGGGTTATGTGATCCCTAAATCCAGCCCAGTTGACAACACAGCTGCAGTGTTTTGTACGCACTGAACTTTCCAAGCACTTTCCAAAGGAATTACCACATAGAGCATGCAACAGCAATCCATCTGAGATCTTCATGAATTTAGGCTGAGAGGAATTGGGGGGGGGTTCATTTTTGTGGGCTGTCTTAAAAAAAGAGAGCCCTAATGATCTGACAAACCAATTTGTGGTTCATCAGCAGCTGGGCTCAAAATTCATGACGGTTTGTCCTCATTTCTACTCATGTTGTTGTTTTCAACACCCACAAGGTAGTATCAAACCAGCATTTGAAACATGTGATATATTTCCTCTAATATGTATTCGAAGGTAGATTAGTCTGCAAAAATAGAGATGTTAGTCTTCATTGCATTATAGTCTTGATGCTATAATGCTACCCCTTTGTTATTGGGAAAAGGGTTTAATTCCAAGCAACTAATTACTTGTATTCTAATTTTCCAAAATTCATCTTGCTATTATTATTTTGTTAGGCCAACTAAAAAAGGCACAGAATTATCTGTACAATCTTTTATGTCATACAGATCCCCTTTTCGGGGCAAAGATATCCACAAAAAGCAGGTGGAGGAAAAATGGAAGGGAATGACTTGCTATTAACATCAGTAAATCCATGTCATTTTCATTTGCACTGAGGCGTTACAGCAGGAAATTGTGAACACTTAAATAGGCCCCATCTGATATTAGATTTCACAAACAATGTCTTCTAGGCATTGTGGGAAAGGACGGGCCATATAAAAAGCAGTAAATCCTTCAGTCACCCTTTTCAAAATACAAACAGAGGCTTTGGAAATAGTTACATGTAATTAGTCAATTATAAATTGTAATTTCCAATCTCTAGGCAGAATAGCTTAATTCCTGGAAACACGAGCTAAACATCAGAGGGCTATCAGATCAATTGAAGCAGATATAGTAACATTACTTCCAATGAATTAAAAAAGCGAATCTTCTCATTGCCCACAACTGGGGTGTGTGTGAGCATGACAGGAGATAATAATCATTACCACTGACTTGGATGCCTCCTCTCTGGGCTGGCCCAATATTTCTTTGCAGATTGAGCATCACCCCTGTCCACACAGGTTGAGGCAGAGCATAGAAGCCAGCCACATTATGTTTTGCCATAGGACACAGTATCCTTAAATCACTTATCTTCAAGATGAAGAAAAAGAGATGATGAGTTATGTAACTTAGGATCAAGTCCCTCTTTACTGATCCTAAATTATGCTGCTTTAGATTTTACTACTTCATGCTTTGTGCATAAATTGTAACAGTAAATGCATAATCTTTATGCATTTATCTCTCTCTCTATATATATTAGTATTTAGACCATCCAATACTTTCTAGGAAGGCCAGGTACAAAGGAAGACAAGGCGTTCAACTGTTTTGCAGAAAAAAGACTTTTAGCAAATGTATTTTGTCATGCAAGTAGAGATGGGCATGAAATGAATTTTTAATTCGTTTTGTTATTTGCTATTTGTTTTGTTAGCTAACGAAATGAATAACAAACTGACCCATCAAAGAATAACAAAACGAAACAGAAATTTCCATTTTGTTTATTTTGTTTTTCGTTCCTGGCATTTAACTTGCCTTGAGTCCATACAGAGTCCTCCATAGTCCCGAACTTCAGTGCTGTGAAGCAAGCGCCTCTCAGCTATGAAAAGAAAAAAAAAAAAAAAGCCCCTGCATCAGGGACTTTAAAAAAACTTAAAAATTATTTAAAAATAAAATAAAAAGAGTGCCGACCCGGCCTGGAAGCAACATGGATGCCATTATTATAGATAGATAGATAGATAGATAGATAGATAGATAGATAGATAGATAGATAGATAGATAGATAGATAGATAGATAGATAGATAGATAGATAGATAGATAGATAGATATAAACAGTGCCAACCGGGCCCCGGGGACTACGTGGTTGGCACCGGAAAATTAAAAATATATATTAAAAATTGGCACAGCTGGCACCGGCAAAAATAAATGAATAAATAAATAAATAAATAAATAAATAAATAAATAAATAAATAAATAAATAAATAAAAATGAACTATTTTTAAATTGTGCATGGGAAGCAAGCGCCTCTTTGCTGTGAAAAGAAATAATAATAATAATAATAATAATAATAATAATAATAATAATAATAATAATAATAATAATAATAATAATAATAATAATAAAGCCCCCTGCATCGGGGACTTTTTGAAAAAATAAAAGAATTACAAAAAATTTTAAAAAGCACCAACCTGGCCCAAGAGCCTCATGGTTGGTATTATAAAATAAAGAAAAATAAAATAAAATAAAAACAGTGCCAACCGAGCCCAAGGCCATCTCAGTTATGGGGGGCGGGAGAGACCAGCCACAGCATTGGGACTTAAAAAATAAATAAATAAAATAAGTGCCGACCAGGCCCAGGAGTCGCATGGTTGTAAAAAAAAATGTAAAATAAAATAAGATAAAATAAAAACAACATTGACTGGGCCCCGGGGGCCACATGGTCAGTGCTGGAAATTTAAAAATAAATAAATATTTTTTTAAAAAATGGTGCCGGCCTCAGCGGCAGTCCCTTTGAAGCGGCGGAGGTCCCCCAGCTGCGGCGGCAGTCCCCAGTTTCCTTATCAGTGGTGGCGGCAGTCCCCCAGAGGCAACACAGTCTCCAGCCAGGTAACTCGAACCAGTTCATTTGGGTTCGGTTTGTATGAATTTTTTGTTTTAAAAATTCCTATGAAATGAAATGAAACAAACTGATGGGCGGGGGCAAAACAGAACAAACTGAACCATCAGTTTTCTGTTTCGTGCCCACCTCTAGATGCAAGGTATTTCTAACAAAATACTCTCATCTGCACATTCCTAAAGATATATTTAATTATATTATATTTTAAATATTTTACCCTGCCTATCTCCTTAAAAGGACCCAGAATACCTTACACCATTTAAAAATATCATTAAAGCTAACAACAGTGAGTATGCAAATACTAAGAAAGATCAAACAAATACCACACAAAAACATAAGCAATACCCCAAACTCATCATTTGAAGCAGTAAACAATCCATTAAAAAAAAAACCCAGGCATGCACACAGGGCAAGTCTGCCTGAAGAAAAATGTCTTCATCTCCACGAGGAAGCACAGCAAGGTTTAAGCACCCTGTCCTCTTTTACATCTGGACATTCATGTTCTTTTGAAAAGTGGGGAAAGAAAGCTTCCAGGTTTCCTGCTGGTCTATCCATCATGGAGTGTCCTTCTTGAAAGAATTCTTTATGCAGTAACTCTTTGTCAGTTTATTTATACTAGCAGGGATCCATATTGGTCTCAGCACTGAAAACTAGACAATCTGTTTTCCAAAGGAGATTGAAAATATCACACTTCAACTTGCTATGATTTTTTTATCACCTGCATATTTTGTTCTCCATTCTCACTCTTCCCTCCCTCTTTCTGTCAGCTTCACTGTTTTCCCCAGCTGCTGGTGAACCTACTTCATACTTGGTCCCCCCCTTTTTTCTTTTTAAAGACTTAAAGGAAAGATGAGATGACAACTAGAGATGGGCACGACTAGGGAAAATGACGTTTTTGAGTTGTCGTGTGTCAGAGGCAGTCCGTTTCGGCTCGTTTCCGTTTTTTGTGAAATTTTGCAAAAATTAGTCAGTTCGTTTTTTCGTTTTTTCGTTGTTGTTAGTACTGGTTTGGGGGGGTAGCGGGCTCCTGGAGGGAGCTGCAGGAGTCAGCCAGAGCCACAAGTGACGAACTGGCAGACTCTTTGCACCCGCTGTGTCTCACGTACTTTCATGTAGTGCAATGCAAGTGACGGACTGGCAGACTCTTTGCACCCGCTGTGTCTCACGTGCTTGCATGTAGTGCAATGCAAGTAGATCTGGCTTAGGGTTAAGACGGGTTAGCACAAGGGCTAGGGTTAGGCTAGTTACGGGTAAGGTTAGGGTGAGTATTGGGGTGCACCTCTGGGTGCCTCTCTGACCCACTTAGAAGGACAGTGTACTGGCGTATGGGTTAGGCTTAGGTTTAGGGTTCGGGTTTGGGCTACGATTAGTGGGCTGTTTATGCCCGATTGGCACATCCCAGAAGTCTCTGTGGTCAACCTGGCCAAGTGGCCATGCGATTGGTGGAAAATTAGCATGGTCCACTCCCATGGGCGAGCCCATCATTGCAAATGTGCAGGTGTAAAAAAATAAAATAAAATAAAATAAAATAAAATAAAATAAAATAAAATTAACAGAGACTTTTTTTTTGCAAGAAAAACCCACTGCTGCTACTGTAAAAATTCAAGCATTTAAAATAGCTAATTTTCACATGTTTCTGTGGTTCTTTGGTGGGGTTTTGGGCAACGATTTCAAAAAAAATATTGCGGTCGCCATTTTGGATCCCCACACTGCATGGCAAATGGATGCGCCCTCCCAGCCTGGTACCAGCAGTGCAGCAGTAGCAATAGCCAAGGAGAGGGGGGCGGGGAAACCCCCCCAAATAAAACACCCTTCTGGCCTGATAGGTGCCCTCAGACAGTTTTCGCCTACATTTAAAAACTTTTTTCTGTGCCACTTGGCATTGCGCGATCGCCGCGATGCAAGTAACGAGCACGACAAATCAGACCAAATTGTTCGTTCGTCGGTTTGAGCTCGAATTCTGGTGGAGTAATTCCCGTTACCGTTTCCATAGAGTAACGGATACGAGTAACGGAAACGGAAACGGGAATACCGGTAAGTCGTGCCCATCTCTAATGACAACCCCCTGAGTATAAGACAATCCAGAAGGGGGTGCTCATAGCCTGAGGACTAGGGAAACCCTACTAATCCATGCTAAGTATGCAAAGTTTTTTGATACATGTTTGTTACCTGTGTTTCTTTAACTTCCTGGTGCTCAACCTCCTCCTCCGCCCCCACCCCCAAATTTCCAGCTAAAATCTAAAATGAGATCTTTTTTTACAGTGAAACTGTCCAGTCTGCTTCTTTCCCAGCACCCCAATTTTCCTCGGTTGTAATCTGGTTGACAATTGCCAGTGTAGTCATGCCCTTTTGGCTAGGATTACACTAATGCTGGACAAGGCCCCTCAGAATTATACTCCGTATGGCCGTTTGTCTGGGATCAAAGGGGCTTAGGCTGAACCAGTGAGAGAAAGCAAACATAAATAGTGAGTTTACTGCAGACACTGTCAATGGCAAAACTTATTTTATGGTTGTTTAGTAAGCAAGAGCCAGAAATGCAAAAGGTGAAAATGAGTGCTACCATTGCTAGTAAGCTGTCTCTTCATTTATGCAGAGAAGACGGATAATCCTAGGACTATCATAAGAACATAAGAACAGCCTTGCTGGAACAGGCCACAGCCCATCCAGTCCAGCATTCTGTCTCACACAGTGGATCACCATTTGCTTCATGGTATTCCCAGGGAGATGTCTTTGCCTGCTTACAATTCCCTGCAAATGGCATTGAGAGATATACTCCTGCCTATCTCTCCAACCTGGAAGTTGTCTTTAGGCATCCATCATGATAGCCATTGATACCCTTGTTCTCCATGAACTTGTCCAATCCTTTCTTAAAGCTGTCACCACTTCTTCTGGCAGAGAATTCCATAGACCAGTGATCGCCTGGTGAAAAAGTATTTCCTCTTATTTGTTTGAGATCTAGCACCCCAAAGTTTCATGCAGTGCCCCCTAGTTCTAGTGCTTGTGCTATAGGGAATTTTTTTTTCCTTATCTACTTTGTCCTCACTATGTATGATTTTTTAAACTTCAATCAGGTCACCTCTTAGGTGCCGTCGTTCAAGAGTGAAGAGGCCCAGCTGTTGCAGCCTCAGATGGTAAGGAAGGTGTTCCAGTCCCCTACTCATTCTGGTTGCCCTCCTATGCACTTTTTTCCATTTCCATAATATCCTTCTGGAGGCATGGTGACCAGAATTGTACACAATACTCCAGATGGGGCCTCACCATAGATTTATAAAGAGACAAAATGACACTAACTGACTTATTTTCTAAACCCTTCCTAATGATCTTTAGCACTGAGTTTGTTTTTTCCACACACACTTGGTTGACACCTTCACACTTCATCCTGCGGCACACTGGGTTGACACATCCAGGGCACCAAGGTCCCTTTCCTCGTTTGATGCAGAAAGTTCAGAAACCATCTGTTTATGAATGTAATTGGGTTCCCCCCCCCAACGTGCATAACTCTTTCTGAAGAGGTTGAAAAGCAGGGGTCCCAGTACAGAACATTGGGGGACCCCACTCTTTACTTCCCTCCACTTGTAGAAGTCTCCATTTTTAGAACTACTCCCTGTTTCCTGTCCCTTAGCCAGTTGCTGATCCAGGACAAGACCTGTCCCTTGATTTCATGACTTGCAGGTTTATTTAAGAGCCTTTGGCTCGGGACCTTGTCAAAAGCCTTCTGAAACTCCCGATAAACAATGTCAACTGGATCTTCCTTATCCACATGCTTGCTGACACTCAAAAAATTCCAACAGATTAGTGAGGCATGATTTGCCCTTGCAAAAGCCATGGTGGCTTTCGTTCAGCAAAGCCTTCTCTTCTATGTGCCTATCAATTTTATCTTTTTAGGATGGTTTCCATCACTTTACCTGGGACACATGTCAAACTGACCAGCTGGTAATTTTCTGGATCACCTCTGGATCCTTTTTTGAAGATTGGTGTTACATTCTCTACCTCCCAGTCATTAGGCACAATGTTAGATTTGAGGAAAAGGTTATATATTTTGGCTAGCACATCAGCAATTTCATCTTTAATTTCCTTGAGAACTTGTTGATGGATGATATCTGGTCCTGGTGATTTGTTAGCATTTAGTTTATCAAGACATGCAAAGACCTCCTCCCTGGTTATTTCTATCTGGCTTAATTTCTTTGGTTTCCCTCCCCATGAAGATAGGCTCTGTGTTGGACATGTGGTCTATGTCTTCTTCAGTGAATCATAGAATCATAGAATCATAGAATCATAGAGTTGGAAGAGACCTCAAGGGCCATCTAGTCCAACCCCCTGCCATGGAGGAACCCCTTCACAATATTTCCGACAGGTGGCCATCCAGCCTCTGCTTAAAAACCACCAAAGAAGGAGACTCCACCACCCTCCATGGCAACATATTCCACTGCCGCACAGCTCTAACTGTCATGAAGTTCTTCCTAATGTTCAAATGGAATCTCTTTTCCTGTAGTTTGAAACCATTGCCCCGAGTCCTAGTCTCTGAAGCCATGGAAAACAAACCTGTTCCCTCTTCAATATGATATCCTTTCAAATATTTAAACATAGCTATCATATCCCCCCTCAGCCGTCTTTTAGAGAGGCTAAACATTTCCAGTTCCCTAAGCCGTTCCTCATAAGACATTTCCTCCAGACCCTCAACCATCCTGGTCGCCCTCCTCTGCACCCGCTCAAGGTTGTCAACATCCTTTTAGAACCAAGGCACACAGAAATGGACACAGTACTCCACGTGGGGTCTGATCAGAGCAGAATAGAGTGGCACTATCACTTCCCTTGATCTAGACACTATGCTTCTGTTGATGCAACCAAGAATCGCATTGGCTTTCCTGGCCGCCGCATCACACTGCTGACTCATGTTCAATTTGTGGTCCACCAAGACTCCCAGATCCCTTTCACAGGTACTATTCTCTAGCCAAGTGTCCCCCAAAGAATTCATTGAGTCTCTCTGCAATCTCTGTTTCCTCTTTAATTATCCCTTGCTTCCCATTGTCACCTAATGGTCCAATGGCCTTCCTAGTTAGGTTCTTACTTCCCTGTTATTTCTTTTAGTGTTTTTAGCTATATGCTCCTTCTGATTGTTGCCTTGCATTTGTTCTGCCAGAGTTTATGTTTCTGGCTGTTGTCCTGTTGGACAAGCCTTCCATCTTCTAAATGAGCTTTTCTTGCTTTTGATCCTTATCCCTAAAGGGTAGGATAAGACTTTTTATTGACATCCCATCTCAGAGCTGAGGTGGGGTCAGAAGGGCATCTGTTTGTTTGTTTGTTTGTTTATTAAATTGTTATACCACCCACCTAGCAAATTTTAGATTATAAAATGACCAACTACAAACTAATGCTATAAATAGCATTAGCTACAGCTACCATACAGCAGAAAAGGCAATGGTGAATTGACAATAAAGCAGTCTAATTATTATTCTTTCTTATAGAATCGTAAAATAATGAATTTGCAAGGGGCCTATAGGCCATTGAGTCCTAGAGTAATCCTAGCTCAAGGCAGGAATACAAATCAAAGGGTATCTGCAAGGTGGTTGTCTAACTGTCTCTTAAAAGTCTCCAGTGTTGGAGCACTCACTACCTCTCATTGTAATGTTTCCATTGGTGTACTGATCTAACAGTCAGGAAGTATTTCCTGATATTCAACTGAAATCTGGTTTCCTGTAATTTGAGCTCATTGCTGCATGTCCTGCACTTGGAGATGATCGAGAACAGATTGTATGACACTCCTCTCTATGACAGCCTTTCATGTATTTGAAAAGTGCTATCATAGCTCCCCTCAGTCTTCTTTCTTCAATGCTAAACATGCCAATAGTCCCTCATAGGACTTCCAGGCCCCTAATCATCCTTGTTGCCCTCCGCTGTACCTGTTCCAATTTGTCAGTGTCCTTCTTGAAGTGTGGTGTCTACAATGGACACAGTACTCAAGATGAGGCCTAACCAGTGACAAATAGAGGAGAACAAGTTCCTTGTGGGATGTGAAGACTATATTTCTGTTAATGCTGCCTCAACCCTTTTGATCTTTATTGTTGATTTAGTTAAGCTTATTATTAGAGATGGGCACGAAATCATTTTTTTTTCATTTCATTTTTTTTGTTTTTCATTTCAGTTCAGAACAAAACAAAAAATGAACTTATATTTAAAGAAAAATGAAACGAAATGAACTGGAAATTTGCCATTCATTCAGTTTGTTTTTTGTTAATGCTAAAGTTTCCCTTAGGATTACACTGAAAAGTAAATGCATTCCTATGGGAAACCCCTTTAAACAACCGATGCCTTCCCCCCAATCGGGCGTGTTGGGGGGGGGAAGATGTGGGTTACTTAAAATGTATTGGAGCCACTGAGGCTGCTTTGGTGGCTCAAAGACATTTTAAAAACCCTTCACCTCCACCCCCCAATCACATGCATTGGGGCGGAGGACACCAGTCATTTAAAATGTCTTTCAGCTACTGAGTCAAGCTTGCCTCAGTGGCTAAAGACATTTAAAATTACCTGCACTTTTCCCCAACGTGCCCAATTGGGGTGAAGAACAGGGTTTTAAAGCTTTGTTTTTTAGCCATCAAAGCAAGTGCAAATGGCTAAATGCTTCAGTGGCTTAAAATATTTTAAAACCCCGCACCATTCCCCCCAAAGTGCCCAATTGGGGTGAAGCATGAGGTTTTGAAACTTTTTTAAAGCTACTGAAGCAAGCTGCAGCCGTGCTTGCTTCGGTAGCTAAAATAAAGTTTTAAAAAACTGTGCCATTCCTCCCACTTTGCCCAATTGGGGGGAGAGCATGGGGTTTTAAAATGTCTTGGAGCCACCAAGGTAGCCTCAGTGGTTCCAAGATGTTTTAAATGACTGGTACCTCCCCCCCCCAAATCAGACGCATTGGGGTGAAAAGTTGCAGGCACAGTGTTAAACACAAAAAATTAAACAAAATGAAAAATGAAATGATTTTTTTAAAAAAAATATTTCAAACAAAACCTAGCAAAATGAAGCCCAACAAAGCAAACAATGAAATGAAACACAATTTTTGCATTTCGTGCCCATCTCTACTTATCATGCTTATTATATCTGTGAAGATTCTCCACCATCCAGGTAAGTTTATCTGGAAGTTGAGTCATGGTAACTGGACTTCTTTTTCTTGAGAGATTGAAATGTTTCGCTGCTCATCCAAACAGCTTCATCAGTCTGAAGAAAGTGAGTTGTGAGTCCTTATTATGCTTATTATGCTTATTATGGTGTGTTATTTATATATTGTATAATTCTTATGCTTTGAATTTTGCTGTGTCTGTAATCTGCCCAGCGTGGCCTGATAGCTAGATGGTGTGGTATATAGTCAAATAAATAAATAAATAAATAAATAAATAAATAAATAAATAAATAAAAAATAGTGTATTCTCGGCTTTCATGGCTGTTGTGAGTTTTTTTGGGCTCTTTGGCCATGTTCTGGAAGTTTTTCTTCAAATTGTCCACTTTGTGTCATTAGCAAAGGGATATTTGGGATTCTGGTTAATGACATTAACTTAAGGAAGAAATATTTCCAGATCATGGCCAAACAGCCCGAAAAATTCACAACAGCTATCAAATAACATAGTGTTTGTCTTTTATTTTTTGTAGCTATATCATCCTGTTGGCTCATATTCAGCTTGTGATCTATAGCAATTCTAAGATCTTCTGCACACATAGTATTGCTGAATCAGGTATTTCCCATCTTGTATCTGTAAGCAGAACACTTTATTTGGTTTATTTTCCCTAGGTGCAAGCAACACTTTGCATTTATCACTGTTCTTCTTCTTTTTCCTCTCCCATTAACTAAATAGTCCTCCCCAAATGCTTCCCTAGAAAGTTCAATTTTTAGTTTTTATTTCTTCTTGACATTTATGAGTATATGTCAATTTTGAGTTGCTTCTTAAAGGTCTGAAGGGAGGGCACCTGACACATTTCATGTGGAAAGGCATTCTGAAGGGAGGACACCATATCAGAGGAAGCCCTATTCCTCATTTCTCAAATTCTGCAAAGGTTCATGATTCACAAAAGTGTAAAATTTTTAGGGAACTTCTGAAAGACTAAGCATAAACAGAAAACTAAAGAAAAGGCATCATGGAGTTAAGTTGAGACAAACCTGTTGCACAAACCCTAGCTCCTGCTAAATGTGTCACAGCTGAAAGTTCCCACTATTCTGGAGTTTGAATAAAAATGGGGAGACTTTGGCACAATCATTAAGTGGAAAGGTGTTTTTTTTAATTCCACTGAATGGAGAGCTCTGACTGGAAAGGGCTTTCCCCTTCCTCTTGTGTTGCCAGATTCAAATCTGGAGAATAGCCATCAACTTTTAAATTGTTCCACTGCTGCTTTTGTGTGCCTAATCATCCACTTTGTGTCATTAGCAAAGGGATATTTGGGATTATCATTAATTACATTAATTTAAGAACAAAAGAAAAGCCATGCTGGATCAGGCCAAGGTCTTATCTAGTCCAGTTTCCTGTATCTCACAGTGGCCCCACCAAATGCCTCTGGGAGTGCACGAGAAAAGATCTCTGTCTCCTGGTACCACTCCCCTGCATCTGTGAGGAATTAAACTGGAGGGAAAAGGCAAGGAAGAACAGAGTTGAGAAAAATTATCTCTCTCCCTCTCTCCCTCCCTCCCTCCCTCCCTCTTTTCTTTTCTTTTTTTTTTTTTACTATAGTTCCCATAATCCAAAAGCCATCCACTATGTGTCATTAGCAAAAGGATATTTAGGATCCTGATAAATTATATTAAGCTGGGGCAAAAAGGTAAGAAAGGACAGAAGTGAGAAAAAAATCTCATTTTTTTTACTATAATTCCCATAATCCAGCAGCCATTATGGCCAGGAGAAGGACAAGCACAGTTGTTGGCAAATCTTTGAGGCTAGTTCCAAGTCCAAGTCTTTAGTATTAAGCCTCAAGTCCCAATCCACAAATCTAAGTCCCTATTAAAAACAAGCTCCCCCAAAACCCATAAAAATAAAGGGTGTGAAGGTGATTTTGTTGTAAGTCATGGGTCGAGTCCAAGTCATTTTAAAATGAAAAAAATGAGCTTGACTCAAGCCAGTGGTGTGACATAAGTCCAGCTTCACACTCAGGCCACTGATGTGACTTAAGTCCAGCTTCACAGAGAGTCCCACAATGCAATCCCTGAGAATAACCACAAGGAACTACAGATAACTTCTCTCCTGCTTTTTCAAGGGCTTTAAACATATATGAATGCCTGTAATGGGGGGCTTCTACATGGAAAACATACTGATGAATTACTCTTCCTTCTCAGTGTTAACATTTCACAGTGCACCATCTCTGCATTTGGCATGGCACAATAAAATATGTCACAATGGTGCAGTGGCAAAAACAGGAATCGAAACCTTCCATCCACCCAACTCGAATCGCTTTAGTGACTAACAGGTTTCAGGGGATGAACGAGGCATTTACATTCTTCCAGGGAAATGAACATACCAATCTGTATTTTTCATGTATGCAGACCATGAGAAATGGACAGAAAGAATATTTTAGAAAGATGAAATGCAATGCTTTGTGCAGTATCAGTCTTTTGCTGCATCTATAAAATGGGAGGGAAGGCAAATATATTCCAACAGGGAAGGCACTGCAGAACATGTATTGCCTAAAATTTCTCCCGGTATCTTGCTGGAGTCCTGATTTGTGAGTAAGCTCAATATCTATGCTAAACAGCAATTTATTTTTATTTTTTTAAAAAAATAGTTCATCATTTTAAGGAGGGTGCAGAATTTATGGCAGCCTGATATTAATGTAAGAGCCGATGTTATTTAAAGCCAGCCTGTGAAACTTTCATTAGCCTTGTGGAAAGGGATAAACCTAGTAAGCAGTTATTTTACGGCAAGAAGCTGACACAAGAGTGGAGCCTTGGTCCCAGATTGTCCATCGTTACAATTTAGCCCAATTCAAAATGGGCAGAATGTCAACATACAGGCATCAGAAAAACTCTGCCAAACGACATTTGTGGTGGTGTTAATTATTCATACAAGGATGTAAATCCACAGAATGCCTTCCTATCCCAAAGCACCCCATATGCTCTAATGCTGATCAGCTCACAATTCAAGGAAGTCAGATCATCAAGAGAGAAGATCAAGGGAAAAGTGTTTAGTCTGTGTATTGCAAAGAGTTTATCCAGTGGGCAAAGAGTTGGCTTTCCATAGCCCTAAGAGGAACAAAGAAAAGGAGGAACTGGGGCCCTATTCTCAGCCACTGGAAAAACCCCATGATAACAAGGATTTGAGAAAACTATGATATAATAGATGCTCTTCAACCAGGCCTAATATATCACTTTATTCCAAGTCATATTATTATCTCACTAGCCTTATGCTGTCTTCCCAAGCCTTTTAAGTTTAAGGTTGGGAGATGCAAAGGAGTAATGGTCCATTTATTATCTATTTTCTTATTCTCTTTGTTTGCATCCTGTCTTTCTCCCCTGCAGGATCCAAGGAAGCTTACACTCTGCATAGAGAAGTTAACACAGCTCAAGACACACAACATAAGAAGAGTCTTGCTGGATCAGGCCAAAGGCCCATCTAGTCCAGCTTCCTGTATCTCACAGTGGCCCCACCAAATGCCTCTGGGAGTGCCCAAGGCTCCTGATACCACTCCCCTGCAGCTGGCCCTTGAAGTACCCTGGTTTTAAGACTGGGGATTACACATCTCCATCATGGTTTGTAACCTGTGATGGACTTTTCCTCCAGGAATCTGTCCAATCCCCCTTTGAAAACATCCAGGCCAGATGCCATCACCACATCCTGTGGCAGGGAGTTACGCAGACTAACAACACGCTGGGTAAAAAAAAAAAACATCTGTACTCACTCTCCCAACCCTCAATTTGAATGGATGTCTCCTAGTTCTGGTATTTTGTGAGAGGGAGAAGTTATGCCCAGGATAATTTTGTACATCACAATCACATCTCCCCTCAGGCACCTTTCCCCCAACTAAATCGCCCCAAATGCTATATAGCCTTTCCTCATAAGGGAGGTGCCCCAGCCCAGTAATCATTTTAGTCACTCTCTTCTGCACCTTTTCCAGTTCCACTATGTCTTTTTTGAGATGTGGTGACCAGAACGGTATGCAATACTCCAGATCTGGCCTTACTATCATTTGGTACAATGGCACTGAAATGATATTAGATACATTAAGAGACTAAAACAAAATACAATTAATACACTTACTGCCAAACAAATTGTTCATATCCATCTCTATCCAAAGCCCATTTAAAGCATTTTAAAAACACTGGTTGAGCAGATACCATCATAAAGTCCTGATCAGTCACCAAATGCTTATTTAAATAAAAATCCACTCCACCATGGGCTGGTGGAGTGGACAGCAAGAAGTGGGCCAACCCCAGAAAGAGCATTGCATTGCAAGGGTGACACCATCTCTCCTGTTCTCCAAGAAACTGCACACATTTTAAGATGTCATGTGAAGATAGGCACGAATTGTAAACATGGTGATTTACTTCAATTCATGATTCATCAAGGCTGACAAATAATGAAGAACGACCATATGATTCCCCCCAACAAACTGATGAATTTTGTTGATTCATTCTAAAATACAATTTGTTGATTCATTATAAAGTACACACATCCTGGGCACTTAGAGACACCAGTTCGCAAAGAAGCTGTCACTGAATCTCCTCTACAAGCACTGCATGTTAGGTGATGTTTGGGTTTGGGACATCTGAGTTATAAGTTCATAAATGAATTCATATTGCACACCTCATTCTGCTGCTATATATCTGAAGAAGTGGGCGTGTAGTTGTGACGACACCTCCCTTTTAAAGGTGTGATTGTGATGAAAAATGTGAAGTGTAGGGAAACAATTCATTAATCTTCACAGAATCCCCTTGGTAATGCTGCCACCTTTTAAATCATCACCTTATGAACTGGGACATACTCAGATGTATAACATAAAAATAATAATGAAGTTTATTGAGAAAATAAATAAATAATATAATGACTGACGTTGGTATGTGTCGCCTTAAACATAAAATAGATTAACTCAACTCTTCAAGCCTCCCTGTCTTTAATAAACAGTAAACAGTAAAGCCCTCACTGCCTGACTGAACTCTAACAGAGCTGTGCTCTCTCAGCACTCACTCTCAACCCTCAACTCTCAACTAACTCAACTCTTAACTCAACTCCCTCTCACAGTCCAGGCTCCACCCTTTTTATACCATACCCTCCCCTGCCCTCCTGCTGGGATTGGCTGATAATTTAAATATGTATTTCTCCTGAATCCAGGGTGTTGTCACAATAGTCCACAAAATGTTACATTAAAATATGAAAGTTAGTCTCTAAGGTGCCACATGTTTTATTTTATTTTATTTATTTATTTTTATTTATTTATTTTTACAACTTATATGCCGCCCACTACCCAAAGGTCTCTGGGCGGCTTACAATCAAGGAATTAAAACAGTTAAAAACATCAAACAACAATAAATAATTAAAACAACAATAAAAACCTTATACTAAAACATCACACTAAAATTGCCATCAGAAGACCCACAATCTAAATTGTATCAATTAAAAAACTTCTGGAACAGGAAGTTTTTTACCTGGCGCCTAAATGTCATCAGTGTTGGCTCCAGGCGGATCTCACTTGGGAGGGCATTCCATAGTTTGGGGGCAGCTGCCGAAAAGGCCCTGTTCCTACAAGCCATCCCTTTCACCTCCTTGAGGGATGGCTCTTTCAGGAGGGCCCCCTGGCTTGATCTTAATTGCCGGGTAGGTTCATATGGAAGGAGGCGGTCCTTCAGGTATCCAGGTCCTAAGCCATTTAGGGCTTTATATGTCAAAACAAGCACTTTGAATTGGGCTCGGGCAGCAACTGGTAACCAATGTAGGCTACGTAGAATCGGCGTGATGTGATCCCTAGCGGCCCCACCACTTACTAGCCGCGCCGCACGATTCTGAACCAGTTGCAATCGCTGAACCGTCTTCAAAGGCAGCCCCATGTAGAGCGCATTGCAGTAATCAATACGGGATGTTACCAGTGCATGCGTAACTGTTATGAGGCTCCGTTCATCCAGGTAGGGGCGTAGAACGCAGCTGGAGAAAGGCACCCCTGGCCACCGAGTCCACCTGGGCTTCCAGAGTTAGACCGGGGTCCAGGAGCACCCCCAAGCTGCGGACCCTGTCCCTTAGGGGGAGTGCAACCCGTCCAGAACAGGGAAGTGCCCCTCTAACCTGTCTGGCGAAGCACCCACTAACAGCACTTCCGTCTTGTCTGGATTGAGTTTCAATTTGTTAACCCTCATCCAGTCCATTATCTGGCCCAGACACGAGTTCAGCACAGAAACCGCCTCACCTGGATTGGTGGAAAACGAGAGGTAGAGCTGAGTATCATCAGCATATTGCTGAGTCCTCAGCCCAAAACTCCTGATGACCTCTCCCAGTGGTTCCATGTAAATGTTGAACAGCATGGGAGACAGTATAGAGCCCTGAGGAACCCCATGACATAAATGCCACGGGGCAGAGCAACTGTCCCCCAGCACCACCTTCTGGACACGGTCAGCCAGGAAGGAATGGAACCATCGCAAAGCGGTGCCTCCAACTCCCAACCTGGCCAGCCTATCCAGTAGGACACCATGGTCGATGGTGTCGAAAGCCGCTGAGAGGTCCAGGAGTATCAACAGGGTTGCACTCCCCCTGTCTCTCTCCCGGCAGAGGTCATCATACAGGGCGACCAAGGCAGTATCTGTACCAAAACCCGGCCTGAAACCAGATTGAAATGGATCCAGAAAATCTGTTTCATCCAGCAGTGCCTGGAGTTGCCCGGCCACCACCCGCTCCAACACCTTGCCCAAATAAGGGAGGTTCGCTACTGGACGGTAGTTAACCACCAGCCCTGGGTCCAGGTTAGGTTTTTTAAGGAGTGGTCTAATCACTGCCTCTTTCAAGATGGTGGGGACCACTCCCTCTCTTAATGAGGCGTTTACAGCTTCCTGGACCCAGGTGCGAACTCCCCTGGCAGATCTTTCAATTAGCCAAGAAGGGCAAGGGTCAAGTGGCGTAGTGGTAGCACGGACAGATCCAAGCACCCTGTCCACATCCTCGGGTCTCAATAATTGAAACTCATCCAATAATACTGGACCTAAGCACGGCACACTGGACACATCCCTTGATTCTGCACCAATAGTGGAGTCCAATTCCCTATTTTTTTCTCAAAGTGGACAGCAAACACAATGAGTGGTCCAGAACCTCCATCGTATTTCTCGGTTGAAGAAGGTCCCGGACCACCCGAAACAGCTCTGCTGGACGGCACTCTGAAGAAGCAATACGGTTTGTGAAATATTGCCTTTTCGCAAACTGTATCGCCATGGAATAGGCCCAATAATGGGCTCTAAGCCGTGTTCGATCGGACTCACAGTGATATTTTCTCCACTTGCGCTCCAGCCGTCTCCCCTCCTGCTTCATTGCCCGCAGCTCAGATGTATACCAAGGAGCTGTCTGGGCTCTGCGTAAGGAGAGGGCGCTTAGGGACATGTCAACCGCCCGGGACATTTCCCTATTCCACAGGGTGACCTGAGCTTCGACAGGAGCGCCGACCATATCAGATGGATAATCCCCCAGAGCTTTCAGGAAACCATCTGGATCCATTAGTCTCCGAGGGCGGATCATCTCAATAGATCCCCCACCCTTGCAGAGGGTAGAAGAAGCTAATAGCCTAAACTTGACCAGAAAGTGGTCTGACCATGACAATGGAATTAGAACCAACCCCTCCACATCCAGACCACCATCCTCCAATCCGTTGAGAAGACCAGGTCTAAAGTATGGCCCTTCTCATGCGTTGGGCCGTTGACATATTGAGACAGCCCCATGGTTGTCATGGCGGCCATGAAGTCCTGAGCTGCCCCATTCAAGGCTGCCTCAGCATGGATGTTGAGGTCCCCCAGTGCCAACAGCCTGGGGGTCCGGAACACCAGGTCCGAGACAACCTCCATCAGCCCAGGCAGGGAGACTGTTGGTACGCAGCAGGGTGGGCGGTACACAAGCAGAATCCCCATTCTGTCTCGTGAGCCCAACACACAGTACAGGCCCTCCAGGCCTCCTCCCAAGGGGACAGGAAGTCTTGTCAAGGAGATAGAACTCCGATAGACTATAGCAACTCCCCCTCCCCGACCCTTCAAGCGACACTGGTGCTGGACTGAGTACCCAGGTGGGCATAGCTGGGAGAGGGGAACACCACACTCCTCTCCCACCCAGGTCTCGGTAATACATGCCAAGTCAGCACCCTCATCCAGAATAACATCATGGATGAGGGCGGTCTTATTTTGTACCGACCTGGCATTCAACAACAGCACCGTGTGGCTTGTGGGCTCACTGATATGGTCACCTGATTCCTTCTGGCTAGGGGTGGAACCAGAAGAGGGGATAGATGTGAGGTATCTAAACTCTCTTCTCCTAGGCGGGCATGTTCCACTCCTACCACCATACCTTCCCCTACCCAGCACAATTCCAATGGCTGCCCCTTCCATTGCCCTCCCCCCTTCCTCTTCCCTTAGTTCTATTGTGGGTCCTATCTCTTATACTTGATGGCAACAGGGACTCCAAGGCCAAATAGCACCCACAAGGAAAAGCTGCAAGCAGCCCCTTCTGGCACTCACCCAAAAGGTGTGGGGGTGGCAGATGTTGTTGGAGTCTCCCGGCACAGGAACGCTGGTCCGACAGTCCCTGGCAGCCCGTCCTTTTCAAGCCCTTTCCTCCCTGGGCCAGGTGGCTGGTGTTAAGCAGGGAGGTGTGGGGAGTCCAGGCAGCCAAGTCCCAGGGTCCTGGTCCTGAGGAGACGGCAGGGACTCCAAAGCCAAACAGCACCCACAGGGAACAGCTGCAAGCAGCCCCTTCTGGCTCTCACCCAAAAGGAGTGGGGGTGGCAGATGTTGTTGGAGTCTCCCGGCACAGGAACGCTGGTCCGACAGTCCCTGGCAGCCCGGCCTTTTCAAGCCCTTTCCTCCCTGGGCCAGGTGGCTGGTGTTAAGCAGGGAGGTGTGGGGAGTCCAGGCAGCCAAGTCCCAGGGTCTTGGTCCTGAGGAGACGGCAGGGACTCCAAAGCCAAACAGCACCCACAGGGAAAAGCTGCAAGCAGCCCCTTCTGGCTCTCACCCAAAAGGAGTGGGGGTGGCAGATGTTGTTGGAGTCTCCCGGCACAGGAACGCTGGTCTGACAGTCCCTGGCAGCCCGTCCTTTTCAAGCCCTTTCCTCCCTGGGCCAGGTGGCTGGTGTTAAGCAGGGAGGTGTTGGGAGTCCAGGCAGCCAAGTCCCAGGGTCCTGGTCCTGAGGAGACGGCAGGGACTCCAAAGCCAAACAGCACCCACAGGGAAAAGCTGCAAGCAGCCCCTTCTGGCTCTCACCCAAAAAGGAGTGGGGGTGGCAGATGTTGTTGGAGTCTCCCGGCACAGGAACGCTGGTCTGACAGTCCCTGGCAGCCCGGCCTTTTCAAGCCCTTTCCTCCCTGGGCCAGGTGGCTGGTGTTAAGCAGGGAGGTGTGGGGAGTCCAGGCAGCCAAGTCCCAGGGTCCTGGTCCTGAGGAGACGGCAGGGACTCCAAAGCCAAACAGCACCCACAGGGAAAAGCTGCAAGCAGCCCCTTCTGGCTCTCACCCAAAAGGAGTGGGGGTGGCAGATGTTGTTGGAGTCTCCCAACACAGGAACGCTGGTCCGACAGTTTTGTTTTGTTTTCTTTTGTTTTTATTTGATTATTGCCTGAAATTCTTAAAGAGGGTCGTACAAGTTACCTAGAGACATCAGACACCTAGAGACATCAACATCACTTGAAAAGCTGTGACTCTCCTCTACATCCCTTCCATGCTTGGTGAAGATTGGGTTTCAGACATCTGAGGTGTACACCGACAAAGTGGGTCCCCCTTTGACCATTTTGGAATCCCCATTCAAAGAATCTCAGGAATGTAATGGGAAATAAGTAATCTTTTCAGGCAAGAAGGAAATGACAACAATAATAAAAAGTGTCCAGATTCTGATTTTGTTTAAGTGTGTTTCTGCCAATCCTGTTGTTGACATAAACATTTTGAAGATTCCAGTAAAACGGAAGAAATCAGCTACGTTTGGTTTTTAAAAAGGTGGGATAATTGGTGGGAGGTACCTCGACATTTCAGAGTGAGGTTCCCACTCAGAATGCACACGTGAAGAAAGGGATGGCCCTTTTAACCTACCAGCAATATTGTGGAAGGGACTAGATGAAAGTAGTTTTTTAGAAACATCCATCTCACTAGATGACGTGCTGGTTCCAGGTCTAGAAACAGTGCACCCTATTGAGGAAAAAAACTATTTATTCTAACATGAGCTTATGTTTATCCATGTTTGGCTTTGTTTGCATGTATGACACTTTAGGTATGACACTGGAAGATTTGTTGCCCAGATAGATAACACTGTAAGAGGAAATAATATACATTGGTCTGTATATGTGATCTGACCTCAAGGTATACAGGACTTCAATGTGTGGACATGAGTGGTGTGTTCATTTCTTCCCTGTCACCACCATTCATTTTCTTGGGTTTTTCCCCACTACAGCTCATTTATCATTATTCAGTCTCCAGAGACATTGACTGCTTTCAGGGAATGTCTATATACCCCTGATTCCTCAGGGTTTCTTACCAGAAAATTTTTCATGCACTGAAATTCATAATTCCTGGGCTATAAAGGAGAAACATTCATTTACAACAATATCCACATTGGTCTACAGTAGAGATGGGCATGAATAAAAAAATGGTGTTTCATTTGTCGTTTGTCCTTTAGGGGGTCCGTTTTGGTTCGTTTCCATTTTTTGTGAATTTTTGCAAAAAAATCATTTTCATTTTAATTTGTTTCGTTACCATTTCATTACCATTTATTTCATTTTTTGTGATTTTTTTAGCATTTAAAGCAGTTCAATGCATTGTTGTAACGAAAACGAAATGGACGACAAAATTTCTGGTGTTTCTGTTCGTTTCGTTTCATTTTAGAGACAAAATTTGTTTGTCATTTCGTTGTGTTACGGAAAAAAAAAAAAAACGGAAACAAAAAATTGTTCATTTCGTGCCCATCTCTAGTCTACAGGGAAAGACAATAAGAGGAACATGAATATATAAACAAGCCAATTTCCTATGGCTTATATATCCCTTGTGGTTTAAAGTTGATATTAAGCCATACATGCATTGCAAGGGCTGCCTATTTAGAAATGATCAAGGCTTATGCTTGCCAAGGGCACCATGAGCTGCCTTAAATTTTGATCACTATCTTCCAAGTCTAGGAAAGTAAATATTATGTTAAAATACATTGGGTTTATTACAAAAGTTTCTTTCGTTCATTCGTTCACACTAATTTATTTAATAGATTTCTGATGCGTCTCTGAAAATGTAATTATTTTTGCTAAGTGGCATACAGAGCATAATAAAAACACATTACAGCAAATATGAAAATTAACATTACAAGTAATAAACACAAACAGCAATAAAACAATTTCATGATAAGCTAGTCATCCCATAATAAGATCTGAGAACATTTACAGGGAGTAACCATGCTGTGGACTAGAGCAATACAGCCATGAACAAGTCCACTCATTTGAAAGCTGTCTGAAATGCAACACAATACAATTGTGGCATCCTCATTTCTTGCAAAAAAAAAAAGTTACAAAAAGAAGGCCCACATATTTTGGGAAAAAAATTGGCTGTGAAATGCTCTTGTAGACTCCAACTGGGTCCCCATGAGCACTGGATCAGCTAATCTGCAATAAAAATAAGTCTGGTGATTTTAAAGCTGTAGAAAGTGGCATCTCCATGTCATGATGATGCTACTTTGATTATTATTATTTTGGCTGCTTAAAGCAAAACATTGGCTGAATTCACTATTCCTCTGTAATGCTCCTGACAGAAATTGAGAAGAAAAAAAGTGAAACACATACTTGTATATTAATATTGCAATATATATGAAATGTGCTTTTCCCTTTTTTATTTCGGGATGATGATGATGATGATGATGATGATGATGATGATGATGATGATGATGATGATGATGATGATGATGATGATGATTGTGCTATGGATTAAACTGCAGTATTGCAGTCAGGCCATATATTTTTTTTCCTATACTTTTCTACTGGGTGCCAAGGGATCTGCTGTAATATAAATAGTTTGGGGAAATGAACTCTTCACAGGCTCCTCTGCCTTGCTGTAATGGAAGGGCACTCTCCTCCTTAAGGAACTTTATTTGAAAAGTGAAAAATCTAAAGAAGAACCAACCTCTCTCTCTCTCTCTCTCTCTCTCTCTCTCTCTCTCTCTCTCTCTCTCTCTCTCACACACACACACACACACACACACACACACACACACACACACACACACACACACACACACACACACACACATTTTTATCCCACTCAGCTAGTGACTAAACACTAATTTGGGTAACTAGCAATAATTTAAAAAAATCAAACAAACAGAAAGACCCAGTTAATCAAAACCAATGGAAAAATCTCTAGAGGAAATGACAGACAAAACTCAAATTAAAAACATGACTCTGCAAAAATATCAGAGGGTGAGGATACTAATAAAGGCATCTATTAAAAGCACGGCTTTCACCAATTTATTGAGGGTCAGAAGAGAGTGTGCCTAATGAACATAAACAGACAACACATTCCATAGAGCTGCAGCCACCACCTAGAAGGCTCACGTTCTTGGTGGTGGTTTTCTGGGCCTCTCTAGGGGTAAACACCAGCAACCATCAAGCCTGGATTGACCAGGTTGTACACATTGTATTATTTTTTCCATAACAGTTCTCAAGTTTGGAAAAGTAACTGTGGGCATTGCAGTTCCCAGAATTCCTCACTGAGCATGTTGTAGTGCAGAGAGGTAATATTCTCCAAGTTCGGGTTTCTATTTGTCTCTTGTCTACATACTGTGTGAGCTGGCAGACAGAATGGAGATTGCATTTGAACTAGGGGTGGGCACAAAAGGAAAAACAAAATGCTATTTGTCGTGTCGTTAGATAACAACATGAAACAAAATGGAATGACACAAGGAAGCAGCATTTCGTTACAGATGGAATGAATTTTTTTTGTTGAAATGAACCATGTTATTCCGTTTGTAAGCCACTTGGGGGAGGGATTTTTTTTTTTAAAAAAAGCTCTGGGCTTTTAAAAAACTTTTCCCCCTCCCCCAAGTCCTGCACGCCAGCTGATTGCTGCTAGGGTGAGAGGGGGAAGGTTCCCCCACCACCACCATAGCACCAATCAGCTGGCAGACAGGGCTTGGGGGAGGGAAAATGTTTTTTAAAAAGCCAGGACCTTTTTCTCCATCCCCCAAGCCCTGCCTACCACCTGAGCTGTGCTGGGGTGGGGGTGGGGACTTCCCACCACCACCACCCCAGCACCCATCAGCTGGCAGGTGGGACTTGGGGGAGGGAAATAAGTTTTTATTTTTTTAAAAAAGTGCAGGGCTTTTAAAAAAACTTTTTCTATCCACCACTTTCCAGCCCCCCCCGAACCATTTTGTTAGTGGTTCAATTCACATGATTTCTTTTTTAAAAAAAATCACATGATTTTAAACAAAAAATGTGGGGGATGAAAGGAAACAAAATGAAACATATTTTTTTCATTTTGTGCTCATCCCTAGTCTGAACATATGCAGGGTGCATTTCTTTCTCAAACTTAGCCAGACATCTGTGGACAAGGCAGTGCAGCTTAAAACCTCTTGGAGTGGTTTCATTGCTAAATAAAATAAAATAAAAAATAAAAAACAGGCACTGCTTTCTACAGAAGACATGTGAAATTATTTCTGTATTTTGCATTCCACATATGTGGCCAAATTAGTGGTAAGGTGTTCTCTACACAGGGCTAATAATGGCGAATATTAAATACTATGTGCCAATTTCAGTTTGGACCGCAGTTACTGGGAGTTGTAATCCAAAAGAGAAATTTGTTATTTTAATGAGTTAATTTTTTTTATTTTAACTCTACAATGTGATTTGGGTGTTTGTCATTTGGGAGCCACTTCTGAAGCGCAGGCTTGCACTCATGTACCTTTAGGCAAGATTTCAACCAGGGATGGTTATTCCATGTGTGCTGGAATAACCAGAGTAAAAAAATAGCAGAGGGCACTGAGGAAGTTTCAAGAGTTTGGAAAGCTTATGGCAAGTTTGTATTTGCTTTGATTAAAAAGTGTAGGTCTGAACAGATTAGTAATGCAGTTCTCAAAGTGTGTAAACAGAGCCTGAAATTATGGAAGCTCAATTGCCTGCTTTAATTGCAGTCTGTCTCTTTGAACATCTCATGTGTGCATCTGTGTAAAATCCAGCTTCTCGGTTGCTTTAAATTCTAATGTTACTTTCCTGATACTGAAATTTGTAATTAAAGCATGCAACAGGGATGGAGGATTGGGAATATTTAATTTGGAAACTATTTTCATTTGTGCTGCATAGCACAATCACTGGCCTAAAATAAAGAAGATGTAACTGATGCAATATTGGATCTAGTCTATGTTGGGAACTGAGCAGGGATCTGGGAGCTACACGTGTTCCTTTCCAGGAGATCTGGGAGCTACACAGTTCCTTTCAGGACCTTAGAAAACAACCGCTGATACTGGGCAATTGTGACCTCTGACGGGGTTGTTTTGCCCATTCCTTATGAAGTCCTTTCATACCCTCAATGAAAGGGTGGGGTGAAATATGACCATGCATTGACTGGTTGAGTTTCCCACAGCACTCTGGCAGTGACCTTTCTGTTTTGGACCCCAAAAGCTCTCAGAATCCTCTAAGAGTAGTAATGGATCTTTGAGATAGCTCACAAAATATCATATTTTTCCACCAAAATTGTTTGGTGGTGTCTGACCACCTCCATTTCTTTTGTTTATTTGTTTGTTTATAAATGTTTTGGAGAAACAATTTGGGTGACCTTTGTGTCTCTCTCCCCCCCCAAGGGTCTCTGTCCTCCTTCTTGCTGATGGAGCATTGGCTATTATACCAGCATAACCATTGATTATGCTGCCAGGTGCCTTAGGAGACATTTTTGTAGGGTCGGACCTGTTCTTTATGAATATGTTCATCCCATTTTAAAAGTCATTTTAGGGCCATGCTGCATGTGATGTTGGTCATATAGCTGTTTTCTTCAAAGCAAAGGGCTGTTGTTTTCCTTTTTATGACTAATGGACAACCTTCCACTTTTCTTGTCCTTGGAATTTGGGTTCTAGTTCAAATCAAAATATTTGTGAACACCATTCACATTCCAGGAAGCCCTCATTGGAAACATATTGAATTTCTCTATAATACTAATTCCTGAATGTCTGCAATGCAGTGGTACACAGTTCCCCATTATATATTTGAGGTGGGACCCATTGGATCCAGCTTGGGACCACAGTGAATGCAAAGGGTTAGGTGCCCATTTTCTCCCTCTATGAAGGTCAAGGTTTTGATGTGAAAGGGGGCCAAGCTTACCACTGTCCAAAACAACCCCCCAAAACCTTGTTGTTGTTCAGTCGTTCAGTCGTGTCCGACTCTTCGTGACCCCCATGGACCAGAGCTCACCAAGCCTTCCTATCTTCCACTGCCTCCCAGAGTTTGGTCAAATCCATATTGGTTGCATCGATGACACTGTCCAACCATCTCATTCTCTGCCGTCCTCTTTTCCTTTTGACTTCAATCTTTCCCAACATCAGGGACTTTTCCAAGGACTCCTCTCTCTCCTCATGAGGTGGCCAAAGTACTGGAGCCTCAGCTTCAAAATCTGTCCTTCCAGTGAACATTCGGGATTGATTTCTTTCAGAATGGATAGGTTTGATCTCCTTGCAGTCCAGGGGACTCTCAAGACTCTCCTCCAACACCACAGCTCAAAAGCATCGATTCTGTGGCAATCAGCCTTCTTTATAGTCCAGCTCTCACTTCCATACATCACTACTGGAAAAACCATAGGTTTGACTATCCTGACCTTAGTTGGCAAAGTGATGTCTCTGCTCTTTAGGATGCTACCTAGGTTTGCCACTGCTTTCCTCCCAAGAAGCAGGCGTCGTTTAATTTCTTTGCTGCAGTTGCCATCTACAGTGATCAAGGAACCCAAGAAAATAAACTCTGTCATTGCCTCCATTTCTTCCCCTTCTATTTGCCAGGGGGTTATGGGACCAGTGGCCATGATCTTAGTTTTTTTTTTAATGCTGAGCTTCAGCCCATTTTTTCACTCTCCTCCTTCACCCTCATTAAGAGGTTCTTTAATTCCTCCTCACTTTCTGCTATCAGATTAGTATCATCTGTGTATCTGAGGTTGTTGATATTTCTTCTGGCAATCTTAATTCTGGTTTGTGATTCATCCAGACCTGCCTTTCGCATGATGTACTCTGCATATAAGTTAAATAGGCAAGTTGACAGTATACAGCCTTGTTGCACACCTTTCCCAATTCTAAACCAGTCAGTTGTTCCATAACCAGTTCTGACGGTTGCTGCTTGTCCCACATATAGATTTCTTAGGAGATAGATAAGGTGGTCAGGCACTCCCATTCCTTTAAGGACTTGCCATAGTTTGTTGTGGTCCACACAGTCAAAGGCTTTGGCATAGTCAATGAAGCAGAAGTAGATGTTTTTCTGGAACTCTCTGGCTTTCTCCATAAACCAGCGCATGCTGGTGATTTGATCTCTAGTTCCTCTGCCCCTTCGAAATCCAGCTTGCACTTCTGGAAGTTCATAGATCTCACATTCCAGGTTCCTATGCAGTATATTTCTTTGCAGCATTGGACTTTCGTTTCTCTTCCAGGCACATCTGCAGCTGAGCGTCTTTTCGGCTTTGGCCCAGCCACTTCATTAGCCCTGGAACTACTTGTACTTGTCCTCCGCTCTTCCTCAGTAGCATGTTGGATGCCTTCAAACCTGAGGGGCTCATCTTCCAGCACCATACCTTTTAGCCTTTTGTTTCTGTCCATGGAATTTTCTTGGCAGGGATACTGTGGTGGCTTGCAGTTCCTACCCCAGGTAGTCTTATTACAGGCCTCATTATCACCAGTGTAATTAGCCTTACAATGATGAAAGTACAGTTCATCCTGTTTTATTTTGTAGCCTCACTGGTCAACTGAGACACAAAAGTAGCAGTGTGCCCCCATTTATAAGATATTCCAGCCTGAGGCAACCCAAATCCCTACCCTTAAGCAAACAGAAACTTTTACTTGGGTCCAGGTTAGTGGCAATCATCATGTTGTAATGTGTCTGTTTTTTTCTAAAAAACATAATGCTTCTAGTACTTAAGATTCAATGTCTTCCTCATCCAACATTACAAGCGTATTTATTTGTTTGCTAAAATTAATAGCTTCTCTTTGAAATAAACACTCTCGGCATCTTCTAAGTACAAGTGAATGAAAACAAGCTTGCAGCAAATTAAGATCCAGTAACAATCATATCATTTAAAAGAGAAAAGGCTTCAGCTGATAAGGGGTGTGTGCACATTATCATTGCACAGGCTGCCATTAATTAGACACTATCAAAAACTTGTTAGAAGAGAAAATAGAGAAGTTTTCTGTACCTTCCTAAAACCTATGATGGTAACTTCAAATAGATGTAATTCACTCTTGTGGAAATATTATTTGGTCCATAACTATAGACAACAAAGAATGAGGATTCAAATAAACCACAACTTTTATCTAAAAGGCAACTAAGCAGCCAGAACAGTCATCTCCAGGCATTCTTTAATCTCTTATTTTAACAGGCATTCACTGCATTCTGAAGCGATTATTTTGAGATTATAGAACTTCTTCTCTCCTCCCTAAAATGGGGCTGGGGTGTGTTTTCAAATGTTAATCTGGCAAGAATCTAAGGCCGTGGTCACACCTGGGTTTTGATCCTGATCTTCTGAAGGTCCGACTTTTCCTCTTCATCCCATCACGTGATTTAAATGTGGGACAAGAGTTCCCATGTCAAAAGCTGTTTTTTTTATTATTTTAAAGTGCAGTTCAGCCCCCTTGGACAGCAGACGGCACTAACATTTGAAAAAAAAGACCACTTGGCTGGGCGAAATTAAAACTTGTAGGACCGGATAGAGCTTCCTGTTTCTCTGAAGGTGAAAAGCAATTAAAAAATACATAGCCCATCAGCCCCAGGAACAGCCGGTTGGTGCTATGAAAAAAGAAAGAAAAAGAAACCCAGATCATCTGTGAGGTCTCATGGCGTCTGCCTCCTTAAAAGCTGGATTTTCAAAGCGAGGCAAAAATTTCCCTACCTCTTGGGTGAGTCACAGAAACCTCGCTTAAGGGAGCATTACCGGGTATTCTTTTTTCTTTTTCTTTTTTTCAAAAAGCCCGGTGGCCATGGGGACAGCATTTTTAGACACAGGTTGTCTGGTAATTTAAACTGCTTTTAAAGGGATGTAGGACCGGGGCCTAATAGGTTGAATTCTGTCATCAGCTGAGCTAAGGCATGGTAAGGCAAAGGCAGGAATCCAAGTCAAGTCAGAGAGAATTTTATGCATGCCTTCTCAGGGGAAAACTTCAGTGTATGAGCTTTCAGTTCTGCAAAACATGACTCAGTTCTGTGCAAAAGGCTTTCGTGTGCAAAACACAGCTTAGTTCATTACAAGTTTTGCAGGTGATTCTATGATTTTATGATCAGTGATAAAAGCATGTGCACTTTTATCACCAGTCATCCACAGAAGAAACTTGCAAGGCAGGTGAAGAACCCTTGTGGTTTAAATCTAGTCCACAGTCCAGGGGCTACTTATGCCTGTCCTAAGAAGATTCCAGCTCATAGAACCACATGCCGCTCTCAAGCTATTATTGAGGGGCTACCCTATATGGCCTCCTCAGACTCTTTCTGACCATCAAAAACCCTCCACCCACACCCACACAGACCAGTAATGGCATAAAATATGTTTGTTTCCCATCTGAAATCTCTCCTAGCCTGGGTGGGTGGGGTGGGGGGACAAAGCTAACCCCCCCGAAAAAAAAAAAGAAAGAATTATATTGGAAATTACTGTCTGATCACTTTCTGTTTTGTTGGGAAATATTGCATTGCAGACTTTGAAAGTGCTAAGCATAATGTGTGTGTGTGTGTGTGTGTGTGTGTGTGTGTGTGTGTGTGTGTGTGTGTGTGTGTGTGTGTGTGTGTGTGTGTGTGTGTGTGTAAGAGAGTGGGGGGAGAGGGAGAAGGAGAGGGGGAGAGAGAGAGTTCAACGCCAGACCACACCCATCTCTGCACATCACCACTGACATGTACGGCGAAGCCCCCACCTGACACTTAAGTTATTTAGGAAATCACACAGCGAGAACACCATGTTGACACATCAGTATTATTTAGTGAAAGGGTGAGGAAACCATTGGCCCTCCAGATCTTTTAGACCACAGCTCTCACAGTCTTTTATCACTGGCAACATAGGCTCAGAATTCTGGGAGTTAAAGTCCATATCATCTCATGGGCTGAAGGCTCCCCACCTTTGATTTAGAGGAATCCAATCATTCCAGCAGGGGGCTACAGAGTGGGATATACTTGCTGGTAGCTGGCCTCTGACTTTATCTTTGTCATTCTGGAACAGACAATTCAAAAGAGTATGTAAATAGTATGCGACAAATTCTCAACTTGAAAGGAAGTTAAATGGCGTATCGAACAACAGAGCTCCTTTCAATGGGCCAAAGAGGAGATCCCTTTCACTCATTTTTGTAGGGATGGCAACATTTACAGTACTGGCAGCTTTTTTTTTTTTTTTGCAGGGCTGGGTATATTTAGCAGCTGTATGTTTTTAAAATCATATACTTATTCTCCCTCTCCTTGCCTGACATTCTTAGTTGAAGTTCAGAACTTCAGATGGAAAAAAAATACTTAACAGAGAAACCACTGAACAAAAGAAAGTGTATGATGTTAGCAGTTACAGGTATTTACAGTGAGGTTGACCAGGTTTATCAACCATGTAAAGGTCCTAATAAAAAGGTCTTGTTACCAGAAGCTGATGGAATCTTTCCATAAGGAATTCTTTCATGCTAAAGGAATTTATTCATTTTTACTGTATTATAATTGACATGTGTCATAAAAGTTTTGTGCAAAGTTCTCCTCACCTTAGTGAGCAGAAACTTTCATTTTCTTCCATTTGCCACTTGAGGAAGAAGCGTGACAGAAATGCTCCCTTTCCACCAATGCAGCGGCCAACTCTGTCCCACCCACTCTGTGCCGCTGTCTCCAAATGGCACAGAATGGCAAAAGAATACTGAATTGTGGCTGGCGTAGCTGCTAATTGAGTCACTGGCAAAATTAAGTGAACGAACAAGAATAAAATTAAGTCACCGGGTAATAACACAATTGGTGAGTGGTGGGGATTGTTTGTTTGGCCCACTCTTCCACCAAACTAAATAAATAATTGACTCTTTGTGGGCTCCAAATGTATTTCCTTTAGCTATTCCTATCCTATGTGATAGAGTGACTAAGCCAGGAGTCACAAGCTCAAATCCCCATTGTCTATCCTTAAAAACGGGGCCAGCTGACCTCATTCAGAGCATATGTAGCTGATGGGGTTACATACCTTGTCACCTGCATAGCCCTGGGAAAGCAGTTGAGTCTTCAGAATCAGCTTGTCAGCATATTATATGTCCCAGGGAAGATGGTGGAAAGCCTCATCCAACAGAAAATCTTAAAACACATAGAAGAACAAACCTTGCTGAGAGAAAATCAGCATGGCTTCTGTAAGGATTAGTCTTGTCTGACAAATCTTTTAGAATTTTTTGAAAAGGTCAACAGGCATGTGGGTTCGGGTGAACTGGTGGATATAGTCTATCTGGATTTTCAAAAGGCTTTTGACAAAGTCCCTCACCAAAGGCTGCTGAGAAAATTGCACAGTCAGGGGACAAGAGGGCAGGTCCTCTTATGGATTGAGAACTGGTTGAGATCCAGGAAACAAAGAGTAGATGTCAATGGGAAATTGTCACAATGGAGAGAAATGAAAAGTGGTGTACCCCAGGGATCTGTCCTGGGACTGGTGCTTTTCAATCTGTTCATCCCTGGAGACAGGGATGAACAGTGAGGTGGCCAAGATTGCAGATGACACAAAACTTTTCCGTGTGGTAAAAACCAGAGAAGATTGTGAAGAGCTCCAGAAGTATCTCTCCAAACTGGGGGAATGGGCTGCGAAATGGCAAATGTGTTTTAATGTAGCCAAATGTAAAGCCATGCATATTGGGGCAAAAAAATATCAAAACTTTATCTATCAACTCATAGGCTCTGAGTTATCCATGACAGATCAGGAAAGAGATCTTGGTATGTTGGTGGACAGCTCCATGAAGCTGTCTACCCAATGTGTGGCAGCGGTGAAGAAGGCCAATTCCATGCTAGGGATTATCAAAAAGGGGATTGAAAATAAAACAGCCAACATTATAATGCCATTATACAAAACAATAGTAAGGCCGCACCTGGAGTATTGTGTACAATTCTGGTCACCGCATCTCAAGAAAGACATAGTGGAACTGGGAAAGGTGCAGAAGGGAGCGACTAAAATGATTACTGGGCTGGGGCACCTCCCTTATGAGGAAAGGCTAAAACATTTGGGGCTCTTTAGTCGGGAAAAAGGCACCTGAGGGGGGGATATGATTGAGACGTACAAAATAATGCAGGGGACAAGTAAAGTGGATAGAGGGAAGCTCTTCTCCCTCTCACAAAATACCAGAACTAGGGGACATACACTCAAATTGAGGGCTGGGAGAGTAAGAACTGACAAAAGAAAATATTTTTTCACCCAGCACGTTGTTAGTCTATGGAACTCCCTGCCACAGGGTGTGGTGATGTCATCTGGCCTGGATGCCTTCAAAAGGGGATTGGACAGATTCCTGGTGGAAAACTCCATCACAGGTTACAAACCATGATGGAGATGTGTAATCTCCAGGCTTAAAACCAGGGTACTTCAAGGGCCAGATGCAGGGGAGTAGTATCAGGAGACAGATATCTAGTCTCATGCACTCCCAAACGCATCTGGTGGGGCTGCTGTGAGATACAGGAAGCTGGACTAGATGGGCCTTTGGCCTGATGAAGCATGGCTCTTCTTATGTTCTTATGTTCTTATGACCTGCGGCCTCAACATAACAGGGGTGAGTTTCTATCTGGGAATGTGCTGTTGTCCTTAATCAGCACAATTTCCCAATTCCAGGAAAAATTCCCCCAAGGCAGTCATAACAACTTTAAGGGAACATAATTTATTTTAACTAAACTTAACCTGAACCATGATGGAGATGTGTAATCATCAGGCTTAAAACCGGTGTACTTCAAGGGCCAGATGCAGGGGAGTGGTATCAGGAGACAGATATCTAGTTTCATGTGCTCCCAAACGCATCTGGTCGGGCCACTGTGAGATACAGGAAGCTGGACTAGATGGGCCTTTGGCCTGATCCAGCATGGCTCTTCTTCTTCTTCTTCTTCTTCTTCTTCTTCTTCTTCTTCTTCTTCTTATTATTATTATTATTATTATTATTATTATTATTATTATTATTATTATTATTATTATTATTATTATTATTATAAATAATTTTATTGGGTTTTTAAGGGGGGGAGAAAGGGAGGGGGTATGGGGAAAAAGGGAAAAAAACAAAGGGGGGATACAATTTTAAAATTTACATTGAATATGTCAAGCAAAGTAAAAATAGTGATATAACATATTGATAGATTGCCAAATATTATCACAGTACTAATAGGTTTGTTACTTCTTGCCATCTTTTCTGAGAAATCTCATCATAGTCTCCCTTTAAATAGCTGGAGAGTCTGTCAATTTCGATGCATTCTCTTATCTTTTCATGGAAAATCTTCTCTGTTGGCACATTTGGTTGTTTCCAGAATTTCGCATACAGTATCCTTGCAGCAACAATTTCATGGTGAAGTACATATCTCTGATCATATGAAATATTTATATCTACTATATTTAATAAGAAAAGTTCTGGTCTAAGCTCTATCTTAGTTTTCAGACATCTTTCTAAAAATAGTTTTACCATTTTCCAATATGCCTTTGCCTCTTTACATGTCCACCACATATGGTAAAAAGTACCACAATCATATTTACATTTCCAACATTTAGGTGAGCAATTATACATCTTGGATAATTGGTGTGGTGCGAGATGCCATCTATAGAACATCTTATAACAATTTTCTTAAAAGAAATAGATTTAAAGATTATTATTATTATTATTAGTCACATCGCAGACAAGATAACTACGCTGGATGTTGTATTACAAATCACTATTTGAACTCTTCCCAAGTGTTTAGGACTATGTAATGTATTGGCAAATTATGCGAGCAGATCCCAGTAAGGTGGCTTTCTGCAGCTGACTGATGGTGATTTTGCCAACTCCAATTTCTTCTAAATACTTGCTTAGCTCTTTAGGCACTGCACCCAGTTTGCCAATTACCACTGGGACCACCTGTACCAGTTTATGCCAGAGTCTCTGAAGTTCAATGTTCAGATCCTGATATTGGGTAAGTTTTTCAAGTTGTTTCTCTGTGAATCTACTACTACTACTACTACTACTACTACTACTACTACTACTACTACTACTACTACTACTACTACTACTACTACTACTACTTTTATTGACTCTTTGTAAATTAATTAATTAATTAATGCATTGGTCCACCTAATGTCTCCTATATATTCCCCTTTCTTCTATTGACTTCAGTTCAATGCTAGGCCCGGTAGTATTCCGTTTTCCTGTCTGACTAGCTGGCAGATGTACAGGAAACAAGCTGCCGCTGTACATGAGGCAACAAGTCAAGTCAGCAGCTTAAACAGCTGAGAAGGAACAGTCACAAACGACCGATAATGAAGATACAAATTCTTCCAGCAAGATCAGCAGTCAAGTTGGCACCTTTGAAAACATTGATACAACAAAGAGAGCGGGGGAGGGGGATCTCGGGGAGGTGACAAAAGCAAATGAGGAGTTGCCATTGCTATAGATGACAGGAGTTGAAGGCAAACACTTGTAAGTGCTGGAATGGAATGAAATGGCAAAGAAGAGAGACTTTTTCTTCCTCTGTTGTGTCAGATGACAAGGATGCTTATTATTACCACATTTCTAGCTAAACTGACGTACAAGGGAAAGGTAGAACTGCCAAGAGAGCTCATAAAAATAATTGCATTTCCTGGATAACACTAATCAGGCTGTTAAGAATGTTGTTGCGGTCCCAGATCAGACCAAAGGTCTATTTAATTCTGATGCATGCACACAGACTTTCTGATTTGTTGAGTAAAGGAGTTCACATGTTCACTCAAATTCTAAAATGATAGGAAAATACCAAATGTTAAAGGCTACAAGCTTACTAAGCAGTTATGTGCATCCTATGCTCTGGAGAGTGGTATCTTTAGTACCGCCATGAAGCTGAGAGCTGTCATAGCATTGTGAATCTGAATTCCTGACTTGTCTGTTCATTAAAAGAGACAAAAAGGGATTCCTGCAATTTCTCAGTTTCATGTTAGCAGTACATAACTGGCACTGTGCAGGATGGTAGAGGTGGAAGGAACATTAAGATATTCTATAAAGTACAGACCTCTCTATGTTGAGATAATATCCTCCTTATTCCTGTCCTTTGGTCATGTTGGTTGGTGGGATGCGTCCATCAACGTCTAGAAAGATACATATTAGCCACTTCTGTTTTATAGCTAAGCAGGCTACTAGCTGCTATATCAAGTCAGATTTAGTTGCTGCATTCGATTCCTTCACTATCTACACTGGTATGTACCAGGACTTTATAATTCAAAGTGAAGATGCCTGGGACAACACCAAGGACCTTTTATGTGAAAAACATGTGCTGTACTACCCAGATACAGCCTTCCCCTTGAAAAAAGAATGATTGCACTCAATCAAATATATTGTTTCTTTTCCTTCTGCCATTTGAAAATGGGCACAAAACTAAGCCATTTGTTTGACTGGTCAATTACATTATGAATGTACATATTGTTCTTCACTGTTGCTGCTCAGTCTTCAAGGGCAAAACAATATCATACTATGGCTCTTTTACACTTCTTTTAATGACCTTGTTGAAAACGAGAAGTTGAGACTGGATTTTGGAGCTGAAGTGGAATAGAGAAGGTGTAGCTCTTCGGATGTGATTTGCAGCCATCAGAACTAGCCTACATAACCAGTAGGGAAGGATGATGAAAGCTCTGGCCAATTGCATCTGGAACATCATCCATTCATTATCCCTGAGGTAAGACTCTGGTTTTCTGGTTTTTAATAGGCTCATTTATATTTGCAAAGTTTAGTGCTCCCCCACCTTTTCACGGTTCATATACTGGGGTCCTGGTATATTGCAGGACTGCAGTATATGAAAGGCAAGGCCATCTGGGGTAAGATGGATGGGCCCATTTCAGGCCTCCTGTACTTACCCCAGGCCTGGTGCTGCCCCAAACAGGCCTCCAATGGCCTTGCTGGGCCTGCTGGAGACCCCAAAAGTGCTTTTGGTCAACCAGAAGTTACTTCTGGAAAACCAGAAGTAACTTCCAGATCACTGAAAACTACTTCTGAGGCCTCTGATGGCCTTCCTGGGGCTGTCATAGGCCCTGGAAGTGTTTTCCGGTGAGCCGAAATTGCTTTCTGGCAAACTGGAAGTGACTTCCGGATAATCGGAAAGCACTTCTGGGGTCTCAGACAGGGCTGGGAAGGCCATTGGAAGCCCATTTGGGGCAGGTAAGTGTAGGGGTCCCCAGACAGGGTCCCCAGTCCCAGCCAGACCCAGCATCCACATATCATGGATTTTCAATTATCATGGGTTGGGTGAGGTCCCTAACCCATGCAATAGGCAGGGTGGGTTACTGTAGTTACTGAATTATTGGCGCATCATTTCATTTCTGAAGTGAAATGATAAGCACTATGTCTTCTTATTTCAACTCAATTAGTGGACCTCAAATTAGGAGTTGGTTCCCTAGCTTTCAAATTTTCCAACTGCTGCTTGCTAAGACTAAAGAACCTTTTGAAACATCTTTATGAAGCTTGTTTTATGGCATGAAACGAGTGATTTTTAAAAAATCATTAACAGAAAAAGCTGTTTTATGAGTTGTTTTTTTTTTAAAGACATCTCTTGTGGCTTTTTTCGGAGGTTATTGTGTGGCTACAAAAAATACCCTACAGTCATCTCCAGGGAAATACACAGAGCATAAGTTAATATTCATAGCAAATTTCAAATTCATTGTATCTCGCAGACTGGGAAAGCACGTGCTTGAATTAGAATCATAATTCCAATCAGCCAATGTTTTTAAATTAGATTTGCAAATTTGAAAGGTGCTGTTTGCTAGAACCATGTGTTAAGTCCCTAATGTAGATGTACTGTTGCATTGTCTTTGATTAATTTGAACAGGCAGAATTGAAATCATGCCTGGCATGGTGGAGAGGCTGCAACTCTTTCCTCTGTTTCAACAGTGGCATATGAAGATTATTAGAGTTCTATCCACCAAGCTTGCACTGGGGCGGTGGTGGTAGACATATTGCATAAGAGACGCGTGCCTAGTTGTAATCCAAAGAAAGCAGAGGTAACTGGGGTCAATGCTCTCCTCTGTGATTCAGGAAAATCAACAACACGATGCAATCAGGATTAAATTATTTTTCTCTCTTCTCCCCTTTGATTAGCAAACAGAAGAGTTGCCCATCCTGTTTGCATTAAGCAATACAAGAAATTGCATTGTGGCACCTTAAAGACCGTGAGCTCTTACTTGGCATATAGGTTTCTAAAAGGGTGCAACCAGAGATGATCTAAGGCTATTCACAGGTTCAATTGTTTTGAAGGTTCATTAAAACACAGCAGAGAAAGAGGGAATGTTATCCAATTTGATCATGATACAACTAGAAATGGGCACAAAGGGCTGGCTAGACAGGGCCTAGATAGGGACTGATCAGGGACTGGATAGGGTTTGGAATAAAAAAATGATCATATAACTATTTTTGTGCTTAAAGTTAAAAAGAAAGATCAACCGCAAGTGCAGTGTATGATCTGACAATTCTTTATGTTGTAAATGTTAAAGCAGGTGTCAGTCTCTATTTAGTAGACAAGTCTTTATTGTTTTGGGTGAAATAGGGGCAGCAGAAAATGAACCTGGTCACACCACAGTTATAATAAGTGGCAGTTTGTTTCCAGCCAAACAACTGACCTGTAGTTCGGTGCCCTGCCCACTCATACGAACATAAGAAGAGCCATGCTGGATCAAGCCAAAGGCTCATATACTCCAGCTTCCTGTATCTCACAGTGACCCCACCAAATGCATCTGGGAGTGCACAAGACTAGATATCTGTCTCCTGATGCCACTCCCCTGCATCTGACCCTTGAAGTACCCCGGTTTAAAGCCTGGAGATTACACATTTCCATTTATGGTTTGTAACCTGTGATGGACTTTTCCTCCAGGAATCTGTCCAAACCCCTTTTGAAGGCATCCAGGCCAGATGCCATCACCACATCGTATGGCAGGGAGTTCCTCAGACTAACAACGTGCTGGGTTAAAACAAAATTCTTCCAGGTGGTCAGTGGCAGCACCTGGAAGAAGCAGGGCATGGCGCTGTTGCTGAGTGGATGCCCACTGTTTGGCAAGGGAATGAACTGTGCCAAACCACTGAACAAGAGGTTTATTTCCTTCTCTAAATACAACACAATGATAAAATGAAAAGTGTATTTCAGAATAATCTAGATTAAAGCATCAAGTGAAATTGTAGTTGTGCAAAATCAACCAGTCGGCTCTTGATAAAACACTATATTTCCCCCTTCCCTTTCCATTTGCCCTCTAGTCAAAACTTGCAAGGCTCACCGCTCTTTAGAAGACTGCTACCCACACCTGCATGGGTAAAAACTTGATGATCCCATAGCTCAATTCTACATGGTCGCCATCTGGAGATTGTTTTTGTGGGAATGAATGAGTCTTTCATTTTTAGAAGAATTACCAGGCATTTTTTTTTTTTGGTCAGGCTCACAAAATGTCACAGCTCTTACACAACAGATCATTGTGCAAAGTGTTGAATCTCACAAGGCTGCTGCACTAAAATATGGCCTCAATAAACAGACAGTGTAGAATAGTGGAAAGAGTGATGGACTGGCATTTAGGAATCCTGGGTTTAAATGTCCACTCAGCTATGTTAATTTATGTGTGGGTCAATAAATGTCTCACATATCATGAGCTATATGTGATATGAAAGCACATAACAAATGGGCAGAGGAATGTAAAATATAATAGAGACACAAAATAGTTCAGCATGGTGAGTAGAGATGGGCACGAAATGAAAAATTCCATTTTGTTTAATTTTGTTTTTAGTTTGGGGAGAGGGAGGTTCATTTGTAGGAAATGATTTTTTTAAAAAATATTCATTTTGGATTTTGTTTTGGTTCGGGTTCATTATGTGGTGTGTGTGTGTGTGTGTGTGTGTGTGTGTGTGTGTGTGTGTGTGTGTGTGTGTTGCTTGTGTATGCCTATTTTGATCAACTGCCTGCTGGGGCTCCCACCTTTTCTTGCACCAATGGGGGGAAGGTGGGAGTTCTAAACTTTTTTTTTGCCTCCCCCAGCCCACATGCCAGCTGATGGGTGGTGGGGGAGGCAAAAACAAGAGAAAAGAAAGAAAAGGAAAAAACCTCCTGCCTTTTCCCGTGCCGATGGAGTGGAAAAAGGTGAGGTTTTTTAAAGTTTTGCCTCCCCTAGTGCCCATCAGCTGGCTCATGGGTTGGGGGAGGCAAAAAAAAAAGCACCCCAGCGATTGAACTGATACATTTCAATGGAGAAAAAGAAAAAAAAGTCCCACCTTTTCATGTGCCCGATCAGGCAGGGAAAAGGCAGGAGGTTTTTTATTTATCTTTTTGCCTCCCCAGCCCACACGCCAGCTGATTGGCACTGGGAAACACCAAAAGCCTGCAGTTTCCCTCTCCCCATCAGGTGTATTGAGGGGAACTGTGGGATTTTCCCCATGGGGAAACAAAATGAAATGGAACGAAACTGAAATTTCTGATTCATTTTGTTTTGTTTTTCCTCCACAAAATGAATTATTCATTTTGTAAAGTTACGAAACAAATAATGAATAATGAAACGAATAAAAAATTCATTTCATGCCCATCTCTAAGGTGAGGATTTAAACCCTGCTATTACAGAGTTGTTTCAAAAGTCTTTGAGAGATAAGAAAACCATAGAGCTGTGTGGTTTTAATTAAGGCATTTCAAAGACTTTTTATGGCTGGCAAGAACAACCCAATCTGTGTCCTTGGGTTTCATGAGAAAGTTTCCACACAGAGGCAAGTTCAGTATTTGAAAATTTTAGGCATCCATTTTCATGTCCCCTCCCTCCCTCCCTCCCTCCCTTCCTAGGCTGATGATAAAGAGAGAAATTAAGTTGCAGTACAAGGGCAGAGAATGCAAGTGCAATCCTCACAATGTAAATTGTATATCAGTGTTTTATAGCTCAGGCAGCAGCTTCTTAACATTTCCATTTGATCTAGCCACTTGGAATCATTGTCTACACAGGCCAGAGGTCATATTACTTCAAAGCCCTCTAGATAGTAAAACTACATGGGATGCTTCAGAAGTCTTCCCTGCCTTCCAACATTTTGCAATTAACACCAACTCATGTGTTTGTTATTTATGAACATGGGCTCCCTCCCCTCCTCAGTTTATACTTTTAAGCAGCTCAGCTAATTATACACTTGGAGTCTATTAGTGCTTTAGAAACTTGCCATTGACTAATCATGTTAGCTTACAAATTTAATGTCATTAATACAAATAACCTTTACCAAAATGTTTGTTTGTTTGTTATTGAGAAAGAGTAATGTTAGACAATTTCCAATATGCTGTGAGAGCTATGGAAGATGATCTTGTTGCTGTTGTGCAAATAATAATAAATAATAATAAATTGTTACTATAAGGTAACTATACTATACTATACTATACTATACTATACTATACTATACTATACTATACTATACTATACTAAAAGGTAGCAAGGGTTTAAAGGATTACTTTAAGAATGAATTATGGAAAGAAGGCAGGGACCCAGGTCTCAAGGTGTTAGCCCAAATCTCATGGAATTGCTATAAATTTCCAAGTATTCAGGTGGGAAAACAATTATCTTGGCAAGCAGCTATACAAGAGAACACAGACTGATTTTTATTTGCAAAGTGGCACCAAACTCCATTTATTACAAGCTAGCAGCTTCTGCGAAACACATGAAGGAGACTCCTGATTGGAAGTGTTGAAAGAGACATTCCTTGCTCTCAGATGTCCATGTAACATTGTTACAACAGATCAATACATTTTAGAGGGAAAATCCAAACCAGACAGTGACAGGATGCCTCTGGTGGTGACATACGGTTCTAGGCTGAAACGATGAAGTGCATCCATCATTAGAGATCTCCAGCCCATTTCTTAACAATCTTCTCTATATAGAATATTTATTTCCATTGGCAAAACTCTGTCCTCAGAATGAGAAGATGGTTCAGGAAAAAAAAGACAGGCAGTTACCTGGAACAAAATGAGGAGTCTCATGGTGCATTGGTTAAACTGCAGTTCTGCAGGCAACACTCTGAGTTTGGTCCCAGGCTCTGGTAGCTGACTCAAGGCTGACTCAACCTTCCATCCTTTCAAGGTTGAAAAAAATATGTAGCTTGCATGATTAAATGGTAAACTGCCCAGAGAGAAGCACTATGAGATGGTATATAAGCAGCACATGTTTATGTAATGAAGACTTAGAAATATAATTCCCTGTGTTCATAATGGTACTTTGACAGTGACAAGTCTCTGGCTGGCCTTCATGGGTAACCCATGTTGGAACAGAGAGAGCCATCCAATCTAAAGAGAAATCTAGCTGACAACAACAGAACGTCCACTGCAGACACTGACACAGCAACCAGACCTTGTGGCAAACTCAGATGCCAGCTTTTCCCACATAGAGTACTTACAGAGAAAACACCATCAGAGGACAAAACAAACTAATATCAGGGGTAAATACACTTGTTCATCCACTGAAGTGATATAGGCTATCTTATGTCAGCAATGCCCCATTGCATTTTATATTGGACAAACAGACCAATCTCTGTGGTGGGGTTGGAACCAAATGGACAAAAATATCCATCAGAAATAACAATACTGAGAATTGTTTCACCCTTCCTGGACACTCTTTGTCTGAACTCTGAGCTGCAGTGTGGGAATTTGCTGGGAAAGCTCTGAAGCAAACTGACCTTGATTATAGAAATTAACAGACAAAGACAAAATGCCTTTTCTCAGCCAGCTAGGAAGAAAGCACTGCACAGACTTGTAGACAAAGACTGACCTGCACCTTCACCAGAAGGTTTGTTTTTATTCATCTTATCTAAATTCATAAGTGAGATTGGAACATTTATGTAAACATTGGTTCTGATGGTAAGCAGGTGCCCTTAAGCCCCTTAGCCCTGTGCAAAGCAAAGGTCAGAGGAAATAGGTCAATTCCGTCCAAATATGATGCATTGGCAAAAGTCAGGAGTATGTGCACTGCACTGAAACTTCCCCAAAAAGCATACTCTGAAGAAAGGTTCCCACACTGCAGTCCTTCAACAAAGAAATTTCACAATCATATTGCAAAGGGAGGCCACTGAGCATACTGTACATACATTAGGAAATTAAACACAGTCTCTTGATGGCTTAACAAAGACAACAGTTTCCTATGTCACTATAGTAATACTAATCATCTGGGCATGTGTCACTCAGTCAAACCCTAACTACCACCATTATGATGAAATTAATCACTGCCTATCATCTGTTAAAGATCTAGGTTCAGCCAATAGATGTTTTTTTCTGGAATGTCCTTCCTGCCGACAGGCTGGCTTTTCCTTAATAACTGGTTGTCTTATGCGTCTTTTAAATGGATGTTGTGCTCTGTTCTTTTAAGTGTGCCTTAATATTACATTTATTGCCATTTTAAATATACTTGTTTAATTCTTTCTAAAATATTTACATATTTATTGTTTTTTGTTTGCAAATATTGTCTGTTTAATTATGTAAGTTGCTTTGGATCCCTTTTAAAGAAGAAAGGCGGGATAAAATATGTTACTCCTACCCTCATGAGACAGACTCATTCCATGTATCTGAAGCTGTGTTGTTGGATGGATGAAAGTTTGAGGAAAATGAGAACAGCTTAGTCTTAAAGATACTTTCTTGTTAAAATTTGTATTGAGAATTACATATTTCAGACTTATGAATTCATCTGAAGTATAAGTAAAATAAAAATAAAAATAAAAATGTTCAGACTACTTTTAACTAGACATAGCTATCTCAGACTTTTGCTAAATCTTCTTTTACATTTGTCATGGAGCATAAATTGCATGCACGTAAGTGCTATGTTGAGTTCTTGCACATTCATGTGAAATTTGTCCTGGAGTCTACAAAAAATTACTTTGAAATCAGTAAGACAACATCAATGGGGGTTTAAGTGTTTAAACACTATCAAGATTTAAGCAAAAAATATAATAATATTTAAATGCGTTTGGCACAGAGCAGTGCAGCAGTAGCGTGCAGATAAAATGTCAGTATTGATATAAAGTATTGCAGAGTTAGATTAATGGAAGACAATGACAATGGGTAGAGTAAAACTCATATATTCCATCAAAATTATATACACAGTATAACATCCAAGCAATATATACAAACAACAGAGTGTGGGGTTCTGTCTCTCACCAAACAGACCCACCTAACATATGGCAAGCTAGTGCTTTTATACAAACCCATCAGATATGAGTCACAACAATCTGATGCAATCTGAGTAACCATGATGTTATAAATTCTTCCACCTGTTTAAAACACTGGATTACTTATCTCTTTGGATTAACATCATGAGACTGTCAACCATTTTACAACTCTTTTAATCTGTTAAATATACATAACATATATTTTACCAACTTTTACATATCTTGACAACACTGGACTTTTTTGTGTCACCAGTTTTAATGTCATGTTTGCATACATTTATTCGCTTACACGGTAATTGCCCCATCTGTTCCGTCTAGAATGCAGGGGCATTGTTACCAAAGGATATCATAAATTAATAGCTGGTTTTAAAGGAATATAAACAATACTGATCAAATGTACTGGAATAAATCCAATTGTTAGTTCTGAACAAAGTAGCCTCATTGAATGATTGGGATTTGTTAAATCAATATTTATACATGTTCCATTAATTTACTAGATTCACTTTGGTTGGGATGCACATAGTTCCTTTTGACCATTTGATTTAATCTTAATTTCCTCTTTAACATCTGAAATTCTCTTGCCTAAAATAATCCTGTTGAAAGCAATGACATCATTGATAGAGAGTAGAGATGGGCACGGAACGAACAATTTTTCATTATCATTTTTTGGTTTTGTGTTTCATTATGTAACGAAATGACAAACAAAATTTGTCTCTAAAATGAAACAAAATAAACAGAAACCTGGGGATTTTTGTCGTGCATTTCGTTTCCATTGCAGCAATGAAGTGAGCTGCTTTAAATGCTAAAAAAACACATAAAATTGGAATAAATGGTAATGAAACAGTAACAAAATGGTAACAAAACAAAAACAATTTTTTTGCAAAAAATTCATGAACAATGGAAACGAACCGAAACGGACCTCTAAACGACAAACGACAAACGAAACTCCATTTTTTCTATTCATGCCCATCTCTAATAGAGAGTAATTTTCAGCATTTCCATCTTCTTTCCAATCGTTTTGTATTTTAAAAATAATCCCATTCATTGGGTGGAATTCATGGGAATTCATTCACAGGACATGAGGAAGAAATCTTTAATTGCAGAAAAGCACTCTCAGTCTGTAGTGTCACCTGGAGTCATAGTATTTAGTAACTGCCATTCAGATGGCTAGATGGTGTGGCATATAAATCTAATAAATAAATAAATAAATAAATAAATAAATAAATACTTCCTCCTTCTATCCTGCATCTTCCGTGGCTCTATGCACTCAAGGAGGTTATTCATGAGTTAGACTAGGGGTCCTCAAACTTTTTAAACAGGTGGGCGGTTATCTGTCCTTCAGAACTGTTGTGGGCCAGGTGGTGGAGGGGGTGGTGGCAGTGGGGGATTGAGGGAATAGGAGGAGGGTGGGGCAAGTGGTGGCAGCAGGGGTGAGGGAACCATGGGGAGGGGTGGAGCAAGTGGTGGTGGTGCCGATGGCAGGGGAGAGGGTTGGGGCAAGAAGTGGTGGCAGCAGCTGGAGCAGCTCTCCATCTTTCCTTCCTTGCTTCGGGGAGGAGGCAGCAGCCAAGGCAAACTGGGGACCCTCCTTGCCTCCTGGATGAGGGGCAGCAGCCACGGCAGGGGCAGCAAGGCTGATGCTACCATGCATGGATCCATCTGTGCTCCCTGGCCATCATGCCCGCACTATGCCTCAGAGGGAAAGCTGCCTGTTCTCCTGGCCCAGCCCTTGGTATGTCGCAAGCAAGGGAGGGAGGGAGGGAGGGAGGGCTGGAAAGGAGGGAGGGTAGGAAGGAACTCCTGCCCAAAGCCACCTGCTGTCCACTCACTGGCAGAACCAGGCTGCGGCACTCATTGGGCTTTCAACCAAAAAAAGACAAAAATAGTGATTGGGAGGCCAGAGACAAGGGGCCATTGTGGTCCTCAGCTGCCCTGGAGGCCACCCTCCCTCCCTGCCTGCCTCCTTTGACACTCGTGGGCTCCCCACCTCCTGCCCCTCCACTGAAGCTGATGCCTGCTTCCTCTTAAGCTGCTGATCTTGAAGGGAGCTCCCAGGTGCTCAAGTTATGTTACCCATCCCCTCCCTTTCCCCACCATGCAGTCAGAACTTCTGAGTCACAGTGGGGGCTTTGTAAAGTCCAACTGCAGGGTTTGAAGGAAGGCAGCAGGGGGAGAAGTGATTGTGCTGGGCCCTCCCCTTGTAAACACCAGCCAGCCCAGCCCAGCCCAGCCCAGCCCAGCCCAGCCTACCCATGCAGAGCTCCCTGGTTGCCTGGTACCTATAAAGAGTCCAGGTAAAGGAGTGTCCAGCTCTTTAAAGCAGCACACAGCTGTACACTGATCATCTGGACAGCAAGGGGAGCAGGGACTACACGGGCCCTCCCATTTTAAACTTCCCGACTCTTTAAAGCAGTGTGAAGCTGGCTCAGAGCAGCCTGCAGCCGGTGCGGCCTTGTCCCATCGCAACTCTCCAGCCTGGAATGGCATCTGCCACTCTTTCATTGATTTATCATGCCTGCAGCCATGCTCTAGGAGGTGTGCCTCCTCCCCCTCCTCCCTTTTGCTCTACCCAACTGGGGGGAGCAACACAGCCTGCCGCAGAGTTTAAAACGGCAGTGGAGGCTTGCTTGCTTACTTGCTTTCAAAGAAGGGTAAGGATCTGCAGTTGCTTTCACGGTCCAGATTCAGGATCCTGGGGGCCGTATCTGGCCCATGGTCCATATATTTGAGGACCCCTGAGTTAGACCGCAGTCATACCTGGGTTTCCTCCGTATTTAAATTTCCTGCCTATTTTTTTTGGGGGGGGCGGTCACGTGTCTTTTAATGAGCAGTTGGTGTCCTCTCCTCTGCATCATACGTTCCTATTCTGGTTCTGTCCTAACCTGTGTACTATGCATTTTGTCCTACTTTCTGGCTCCAGTTTCCAAGGTTCCATCTTTTAAGCTGGGTAGAAAGGGGAGAAACTGAATTTACTGCATATTTTCAGTGTCCTGTTGTTGCAACAGAAGCAAACAAGTAATCAGTTTTGAGCGAAGTTTCTAAATCCAGCCCCTGGCGGTGGTTTAGGAAACTTCGCTGAAACTGCTGTTCGAGGGGCATGGTTGGCTGGGGGCAGAATTTGCTTCTCTTCCTGGTTAGCACGTGATCCTTTACTGCATAGTTCGCTGACGGGAAACTACGCAGAAAACGCAGGTATGACCGCGGTCTTAGATAAACCCATGGGAAAGAAAGGGAAGTTTTTACTTGCTGAGATCTCTCCCTGCCAGAGACATCATTACCCTTCTGCAGGCACAATGCAAATAAGAGGATTTTGGCTAAATTATCCAAGAGCAGGATAATTGTTAACACTGATTTGATTCTTGACTGTCCAACAAATCTCTTTTTCTTACCCATTACTGAAATCTGAAATGTACACTTTATTCTATGCACCTATATTTTGGCTCTTATAACAAAATATTGCCTTTTATTATTGTCCTGCTGATATTTTGCTAGAATGAATTTCACAAATTCAGTTGAAGAAATATTCTCCACCCTCTCTCTTAGCAGGGTGTATCTTTGAAAACTTTTTTTTGCAACACAGACATTTTAAAAAAACTTCTGAGAAAAATGGCATTGCTGCTTTAATTATTCAGAATGCATACCAAGGGATCTCTTAGCAATGGCATATTATATTGCACCATGCCAAGAATGTATTTGAATGTTCCTATTGACAGAATATCACTTTCTGTCCTGTTTAGTGCACAAACCAGTAATTAAATGCCTTGTCTCATGATGTGGAAGAGCAATCAGCATGCTATGTTGCCATGGAGAGCATTTAAGCAGCAGCATACATATGGAAATGAAATGAAGAACAGACACATCAATGCTGTATATATCCCTTGATGGGAATTTTGAACCATTCATATCTGGAGAGAAGTACAATGTGATATTCCAAGCTTCTTGAGTAAAATTATTTTGTGTTGCATGGCCATAATCCAGAGTACTGAAAGCACTTGCACACGTTTTTCGTTTGTTGCTCTTATTTTAATCTGTTTTTGAAACATCCTTGATTATCACAAAAAGTGTTCTGATTTTCACAAAAAGATGTTAGGATGTCCACCAGGTGGGATGGTGGTGGAAGAGGAATTGAGGATGGGGATAAGAGTCAAAACGTTTTGTGAATGATGGAGATCTGCCTATTAGGCATTGACAAACCTGCCCACTTCATCTTCCCTCCATGTTTTTCAATGTTCAGATGTGCCTCACATTTATGAAGAGATTTGCAATTTTGAAAAATGTATGAGAAAAAAAATCAGTTGAAGGCAATTCTGGCACAGTAGTCTCCCTCTATATCGTGGTCCTTATGTCATGGGGCTATGCTATATGGGCCTCCTCCCTGCCACCCCTGCCACCCCTGCTGCTGTCCCTACCACCCCTGCCACTGTCCATGTCACCCCTGCAAGGAACATAACCCCCATGATAAATGGGGGACTTCTGTAATCAGATTAAATGGGTATAGCTGTCTTTCTGGCATGGAAAGGTTCATGTTGTAGCAATCTGACTCACCGTTATTAAGACTCAGAAGACTATTAGAAAATAAGAGATAACAACCCAAAGTAGCATCATAAACAAGAATGAATACATGTCCATTTGAATCTAGGTTTTTAAGAGCTGGTCACTCAAAGTTTTCTCCTTTCTGTCACACTTTTCCCACAAATAAATACATCTCAGGTTATCAATGATGTTATTTTGAATTTTGCAAATTTTAATAATTTCTTAGTTTTTCTAAAACTAAACAAAAAAACTCTTGCCCACTCTTTTTAACTCACCTTGTTTTTAATCTCAAATTCTCATTGAATAAACAGCATGAAGAGACTGGATGTAATATCTCACGCTCCATCTGGAAGTTGAGTCATGGCAACTGAACTTTTCTTGAACGATCAAAAGGTTTATCTGCTAATCCAAGCAGCTTCGTCAGACTGAGGGAAGTTAGTGGTGAGGTCTCCAACTTATAGTTCACCTTGATTTCACTTCACCCTGGTCTGAATAGACTCATTAGGTGGCCTGTGGCCTAAATAGGCTCATAAAATGTAAAATGGCCTGTGGTGAATGAAAGTTCTGCCTAGATAAGAGAATAAGACATGGTAAACTCAGTACTAGAGATGGGCACGACTTGAAAAAAATTTTTTTTGAGTTGTCGTTAGTCGGGCTGGTCCCGTTTTGGCTCGTTTCCGGTTTTCGTGAAAATTCGCACAAATTAGTCGGTTTGTTTTTTTGTTTTTCATTGTCATTAGTACTGGTTTTTTTGGGGGGGAGTGGGCTCCTGGAGGCACCTCTGTGGGGTGGGTGCCTCCTCTGGCTCGCTATAAAGGGAAAGCGGGCTCCTGGAGGCACCCGTGGGTGCCTCCTATCCTCACCCACTAGGAAGGGGAAGCAGGCTCCAAGAGACCCCTCAACATGGGGTCTCCCCTCCTCACCTGCTGCTGCTGCAAAATGGTATGCAATAGCCATATGGATATGCATAACAGTTGCAGGCTATGAGACCAGTGAGAGTGATAGCGTCATGCCTTCCCTGCACAAGGCTCTCGCACCGCCATGTCTCACAAAGAAGGGAATCGTACTTGCGTGTAGTGCAATATGCAAGTAGGTCTGGCTTAGGGTTAAGGTGGGTTAGTGCAAGGGCTAGGGTTAGGCTAGTGACGGGTAAGGTTACAGTGGGCTAGTGGGTTGCACCTCTGGGTGCCTCTCTGACCCACTAAGAAGACAGTCTGTGATGTATGGGTAAGGAGTCAAGGGTTAGGGTTAGGGTTAGGGGGCTAGGGCAGGTTTTAGGGGGCTTTTTGGCACATCCCAGAAGTCTCCATGGCCAAGTGGCCATGCATTTGGTGGGATGGCTCCAAAAATTTGCATGGTCGTCCACTCCCACCACATGGCTGGCCACTCGGCCAGTGCATCATTGCGCAGGTGTAAAAAAAATAAAAATAAAATAAAATCAATGGAGGACAGAGGAGGAGAGGAGACTGGAGAGACATTTTGTTGCAAGAAAAAACCCACTGCTACTGTGAAAAATCTGGCAGTTTATAAATTTTTGCGTGTTTCTGTTGTGCTTGTGTGTTTTTGGACCACGATTTCAAAAAGAATATTGCGTTCACCGCCCCATTTTGGATCCCCCACCCACACCGCATGGCATGGCGACTCGAGTCCGGCTGCCCAGGACGTGGGGGAGGCGGGACCCCCCCTCCAGAAACCACCCCTCCGGTAGGTGCCCTGCGCCCTTAGTCAAGCAGGCATTTTTCCGCCTGCTTTTTTGGCCCGGGAATGGGTGGGGGGAGAGTTTAAAAGTTTTTTCCTGTGCCGTCCATGCCGCTTGGTTGCGCTTTAATTGCGGCGGCTGGCAGCCGGCAAGACTGGGCTTTTTGCTGGCTGCCTGCGAGCCTGCAGCGAGTCCCACCAGAGCAGCCCAGGATGGGGGATGGGGGGGAGGCCAGGGACCTCCAGAAACAACCCCTCTGGTAGGTGCCCTGAGGCACGGCAGGCATTTTTCCGCCTGCTTTTCGGCCAGGAACTGGTTTTTTTAAACTTTTAAAAACTTTTTTTCTGTGCCGCGTGGCATCGCGCGATCGCGTGATGCAAGGAACGAGCACGACAAATCAGACCAAAATTGTTCGTTCGTTGGTTTGAGCTCGAAGTCTGGCGGAGTAATTCCCGTTACCGTTTCCATAGAGTAACGGAAACGAGTAACGGAAATGGAAACGGGAATACTGCTAAGTCGTGCCCATCTCTACTCAGTACTAAATGCAAGGAATCATACAGACACATTGCAAGGTGGGACATTTCTTTTCAGGCGTCTTTAAGGTGGCATGGTTTCCAGGTTTATCAAATGCTTCTTAGCTCTCTAGTTGAAAAAGGGAATTGTCCACACTTTAGTCTCGCTTCTGAAAAAGTATGTGTAGGGCTGTCCTAGAAGTCTGATCAAAAACAAAGGAAAGTGTCCTAATCACAGAATGAAAGATAGATAAATTGTGTCACGTGTGAATGTAAGAATGTCACATGTAAGAATGGGGAGGGGGGACTCAATGCTTAAGCAGCTTTTACAACTGCCCTCCAGACTTCCTGCCTCTAAGAAGACTCCAAGCCTGGCATACATCATTGAGCCAAGATCTTTAAGAATCAACTCCTGGAAAAACATGTATTTTGCCATCTTTTAACTTTTGGGACCTGCCTTGAAGAAGAGTGCATCCCACTCGAAAGCTTGCAATGCTTTTTATTTTTATTAGTGGCCTCTAAAGGTATTGCCTTTAGCCTAGTTTTGCATTTCTGTTTTGTGATGGACATGTGGCTCAACTCCCTTTTTTTGCTTTGATGATTCTAACTGGAACACGTCTGTGGCTCTAGGGACTTTCCATGCAATAGGAGACTGTATCCATGCAAGAACACAGAGAGATACTGTATCCCAAGAAGGGAATGCTGGCTCCGCGGACGGCTAGTCCCTAAATCACACAAGGGAGGAGCACCCTATAAGGGGTGGCTTATTCTAGTGTGAGTTTACATAGTACAAGAACACAGAGAGGATACTGGTTCTGGTTAGCATGCATAGTTTGTCCTGGAAAAGAGGAAAGGGCAACAAGAAGGGAATGCACCACAGCACCGCGGGCCAGGAGGTCTCGGGGCTGAAAGGCCTGCAGGGAGAAGCAAACTAAGCCTGATGCAGTCCTGCAACATGGCTTTGTGTTCTTCGACCCCAGGGATCCATTCCAGATAATGGATAATAGGCCCCTCCTGTTGTTAAAGTTAGGACTCTTGTTTCTCGCCTAGTCATTTCGGCTAAGGATGCAGTCCTGCAACATTTTTGTGTTCTTAAAGACCCCATTCACAAGGCTAAATAGGACTGTTTCAGGTTGAATATCACACACACACACACACACACACACACACACACACACACACACACACACACACACACACACACACACACACACACACACACACACACACACACACGTCTTTGAAAACCCCTTTCTCCCAGTTGGCCATTATTTATCCTTCTGATCTCAGCTAGCTGCTAAAGAAAGGGACATTCTATTACAGGATGCCCCCAGGGATATTTTGACTAGGAAAATGTTGGGAAGAGAAAATAACATGTAGAAATAAAGATGCTGCTTTGAAAGATTACTTCTTTAAGCCTAGCCTGAGGGAGAATAAAGATGTTAGCTGTAAACCATAGCATCCAACAGTCACTGGAGATGGGCCAGGGTTGCTTCCTTTTTGCTTTGTCTTGTGCACCAACCCTCTTTTCTGGAGAGTGCTTTAAATAATGAAATATACAGTACACTCAGAATTGTTAATTAAGCAATGGGAACAGAGTTCCCATGGTGAGCTTCTGGTTCTGTGAGAGTTTTTTTATTAGCCTCCATGGGTGAGACAATGTAACCAAAGATGATCCAAAGCTATTCACAGGCACAGTTAATTTATAGATTTGTTTTTAAATTGCAGCAGATAAATAGGGAATAAAGTGATTACTTCACGTCCTTCTTTGTTCCACGACTAGTTTTGTACCATGACAGCATTGTCTTGTGACAGATGTTACCTCACGGTCTTATACCATGACAAACACTGAATTTGTCTAGCTTCCTTTTTCCTTTTTTTGGGGGGGGGAGCTTAATAAACTTATTTCGCATCTGAAAAGTCAAAATTAATTTAAAAAAAGGACACAGTTTTCTGAGAGAAAGGAATGTTTTGTTGCGTGACAGTCATTACTACACGATGTCTTGTCTCAGAACAGAAAGTGGGAACAAAGAATGACAAGGGAAAACCTGACGTTTCTCTCAACGCTAAGGCTAACTATGGTCCAAAGACCCCAGACTAGTCAATATCTGAAAAGTAAAAACTGCACGAAAAAAAGTGAATGGAAATGTATCTGCATATGAGTGTGAATCTGAGTATGATGACTTTTTATCTCAAGCACCAATTGCCGTATACCCCTTATTTTCCAGCATTCTTTACCTTCATCCCTAAAATTCAATTTTGTTTCAGTGGAAGGCAAGCAGGAAGCAGAGCATTGTGCCATCATTCTTTGTTCCCTGGAGGTAAATAATCTCATTATTCTGAAATGCAAGACATGATCGTAGTACAGTGCTACCTCTACTTACGAGTTAAGTCCATTCCCAATGCATGCTCATAAGCGGAATAACTCGTAAGGAGAGCAGCCGTATCTAATAAATAAATAAATAAATAGAAAAAATAACAAAAAATGGAAGTAGAGCAGACCACATGTAAAATTTGTAAGGCAGCAGTTAAAACACCAATAGTTTTCTGCTCTTAAGTTGAATTGCTCGTAAGTAGAGCTGCTCTTAAGTAGAGGTATCACTGTATCACCTCTCGATACATTCTGGGCATGGAGCCACTTGGTAGTCTGTCCACACTGATCCCTTTCCTTTCTAGCTTGGCCAAAGCCCTGTTCTCACAGCAAACTGTTTTCTGTCTTTTCGCTCAGGCTGAAAATAATCCTTTGCCAGTAGAAAACAGTTGATCATGCTGTTTGGGGGGTGGGGAGCCAAATAGTTTCTCTGTTCTGTTCCACTGGAAGGATAGTCTGGCCAGCCCAGCCTCATATCTGCCAGCAGTGGACCAGTCTGGCAAGGAGATGGACAGATGTGTCCCATCCTCGGAGGCCTGGAAAACATAAACTCACTCAGGCCTTCTCAGTGGTAGCACCCTTTTTATGGAATTTGATACTCTAAGAACTCTGTCAGACACTCTCCATTCATGCCTTTAAAAAGCATTTCCAAGCTTTTGGAGAGATTCTCCCCATTAAACTGGACTAGAGGGACACATACAGAAGGAGGGACACATACAGAGTAATGTTCATTCTTTTTTTTAATTTTTATTAATTTATAAAATATAACAGACAAACAAACAAAAATGTTAGTGCACACCCACCCCCCAGGACCATCCAGTTCTTCCTTGAGTTCTTCCTTTACTTCTCGATCTTCTGCTGTTCTGCTGTTCTTCTTAAAGTCCTCTTCTCCAGAACTGTGTTGAGATGTTCGTTGGTTCTTTCCCTTTCCCTTCTACTAATACATAGTTTATAAATTTTTCCCAAATATCATAAAAAATGTCCTTCATTTCTCCTCGCTTAACTTTTAAGATACAAGACAGTTTCTCATTTATGGCTATATCCCAAAGTTCATTATACCAATCTTCCATCTTGAGATCTAATTTGGATTTCCAATTTCTTGCTATGATTAATCTTGCTGCTGTCATAAGATTTGCTATTAGTTCTTTTGTTCTAACATCGTAGTCTGTGCTAATTGATAATGATAACAATTCTATCTCTGGTTTACAATCAATATCTACTTGAATCATCTCTCTTAACTCTAAAAAAAAAAAAAAAAAAATTCCCAAACTTTTGAACTATTTCACATTCCCACCAAAGATGCATATATGTACTTATTTTTTTCTCACATTTCCAACACATCTTAGAGTATTGAGCATTTATTCTATTTCAACCTGAGTGGTGTCAGATACCATCTTAAGACCAATTTGAAATAGTTTTCCTTTATCCTAACAGATAGTGATCTCAAGATTCTCATATTCCAAATTTCCCCCCACTCTTCTTTTTTTATTTCTATACAGAGATGGGCACGACCAGGAAAAATTACGTTTCGAGTTGTCGTGTGTCGGAGCCGGCCCGTTTAGGCTCGTTTCTGTTTTTCGCGAAATTTTCCAAAAATTTGTCATTTCGTTTGTCGGTTTTTCATCTGTCGTTAGTACTGGTTTTGGGGGGGGCTCCTGGAGGCACCTCTCTGGGGTGGGCGCCTCCTCTGGCCCACCATGAAGGGAAAGTGGGCTCCTGGAGGCACCTCTCTGGGGTGGGTACCTCCTCTGACCCACTACAAAATGGCATGCATAGCCAATTGGATATGCATACCATTAAGTTGCAGTTACAGCAGGCAGAGGCACCTCTCTTTTGGGTGCATCTGTGACTCACTGCCTGCACTTGGGCTGGGAAACGAAATGAGAGAGGACCCCTACGGGCGCCCGCTGTGACTCACTAAGAAGGGAAGTGTACTTGCTGTAGTGCAATGTGAGTACACAGATCTGGCTTGGGGTTAGGGGTTAGCGCAAGGGCTAGGCTTAGGGTTACTGGTAAGGTTAGGGTGAGTTACTGGGGTGCACCTCTGGGTGCCTCTCTGACCCACTAAGAAGGACAGTGTACTGGCGTATGGGTTCGGGTTTGGGTTTGGGTTTGGGTTCAGGCTAGGGTTAGTGGCATTTTATGCCCAACTGGCACATCCCAGAAGTCTCGGTCAAAACCTGGCCAAGTGGCCATGCAATTGGTGGAATGGCTCCAAAATTTTGCATGGTCCACTCCCATGGCCAGCCCATCATTGCGCAGGTGTAAAAAAATAAAAATAAAAATAAAATAAAATAAAATCAATGGAGACGTTTTGTTTCAAGAAAAACCCACTGCTGCTACTGCAAAAATTCAGGCAGTTTTAAAATAGCTATTTTCGCATGTTTCTGTGGTGCTTTGGTGTGTTTTTGGACCACGCGATTTCAAAATAAATATTGCAGTCGCCCCATTTTGGATCCCCCGCCCGCACCGCATGGCATGGCATGAGTTGGCGAGACGACAAGGCTGCGCAGCCCAGGAGAGGAGAGGGGAGGAGGCCGGGGACCCCCCCCAGAAACCACCCTTCTGGTAGGTGCCCTCACTGAGGCAGGCATATTTTTGCCTGCTTTTTTGGCCAGGAATCAGTTTTTTATTTTATTTTTAAAACTTTTTTCTGTGCCGCGCCACTTGGCGAGTTGCGACTCGACGAGGATGCACACTTTGCGCAGCCCAGGAGAGGAGGGGGAAGCCGGGGACCCCCCCCAGAAACCACCCCTCTGGTAGGTGCCCTCACTGAGGCAGGCATATTTTCGCCTGCTTTTTTGCCCGGGAATCAGGTTTTTTTATTTTTAAAACTTTTTTTCTCTGCCGCGCCGCTTGGCGAGTTGCGACTTGACGAGGATGCGCACTTTGCGCAGCCCAGGAGAGGAGGGGGGAGGCCGGGGACCCCCCCAGAAACCACCCCTCTGGTAGGTGCCTTCAGGCAGGCATATTTTCGCCTCATTTTTTGCCGGGAATTGGGTTTTTTTATTTTTAAAACTTTTTTCCTGTGCCGCTTGGCATCGCGTGATCGCTGCGATGCCAGGAACGACAATGACAAATCAGACCCAATTTTTCTTTAGTCGGTTCGAGTTCGAGTTCTGGCGGAGTAATTGTCGTTACCGTTTCCGTTACATAACGGAAATGAGAAACGGAAACGGAAACGAGAATTTCGCCAAGTCGTGCCCATGTCTATTTCTATATTAAGATCTTGCTTCCAAACCTCTCTCAAAGAGTCTAACTCCTTCACTTCCATAGAGTCCCCCATTATTTTGTATATTTTTCATACGAATCCTTTCTCTATATTTTCCTTGTTGGATTCGAGCGATAACAAAAAGTGTTCAAACTTTGTACATTCTCTAAGTTGAATGTTTCTTCTAACTGAATTCTTCGTCCATTTTTCTAATGGAATATAATTTATCCATATTAAATCATTGGATTGCAAAGTATTCTTTATAATCTTTTTCGTTCTGATTTTACCCAACCAGTCTTTTAACCTAGCTATTTTCCTTACTTTAACTAATCTTAAATGTTGCTTCAAATTCGTAGGAAAGTTTTCCAGATCTGTTATAAAACATAATGGGGATCCCTTCGGTGATATTATTTTTAGATATTTGTTCCATGTACTTATTAAACCATTCAGGAGGAGGTTCTTAATCTCTACCTTATTTTTAAGATCGCTAAACAGAAGCTTATTTATATCTCCCTTTAAGTCTAAAGACTCCAATTCCCACCATATTAACCTCTGGTCTATATAAAATTTCCCCCAAACAGCTAAATTGATTAGCTATATAATAATTTCTTAGGTAAGGTATACCTAATCCTCCTTCTTTTTGAGATCTATACCATAAACTTTATTTATTTTGATTTTTACATCTGTTGCAATACCTATTTATCATTTCTTGAAGAATTTTAAGATCCTTTTCTAAAAACCGAACAGGTAACATCCTAAAAATAAAGTTGATTTTCGGTAATATCTTCAGTTTTACCAATGCTATTCTACCAAACCAAGATAAATTCAATTTAGTATAACTTTGTAATCTGCTTTTCATCTCTTTTAATTTTGAATTTTTCCCCTTAGTCTTAGTAAACTCCTTGTGAAGTTCTATTCCTAAATATTTAATACTTTTACAGCATTTCAACCCAAACTTAGCAAATGTTTTAAGTTCTTCTCTATCATGATTAAATAGTAGACTTTCTAATTTTTGCCAATTTACACATAATCCAGTTATTTCCCCAAATTATTCTAGATGAGATTTTACTCTTGGAATTTTTTCTATTGGATCCAATATTGTTAATAGGGCATCATCTGCAAATAGGCTAATTTTATTTTCCCCCTCTTTCCCAATACCTTTAATACATTCATAATCCCTTATTGCATTTGCCAGAAAGTCTATAATGATACAAAAAAGTATGGAAACAAACAACAACCTTGTCTAGTTCCCCAGCCTAGGGTAATTTGTTCTGTCATTCCATCATTAACTATTATTGAGGAAGTACCTTCAGAATACAGTTGATTTATTACTCCTAATTTTTTTCCCAAATCCCCATTTCTCTAACAATAGTTTTAATGCAGACCATTGGACACAATCAAAAGCTTTAAAAAGGTCTAAAGATAACATACATGCTTTATTAATGCTTTTTCCCATCTCGTAAAGAACAAAGTTCTTATAATATTCGCCATTTGTCTACCCTTAATAAAGCCACATTGGTTGTCTTTAATGTATTTAGCTATAAAGTTGTTCATTATTTTAGCAGGATTGCAGTAAAAATCTTGGCATCCTGATTGAATGAATGAATGTTTATTTACGGTTATTAACCAAATTGTAGTACAATTAAAATATAATGTGATAAAACAGTATAAAATAATACAATAAAACAGTATAAAATATTATGATAAAACAGTATAAAATATTTACTAGAAAATACAGAGAAAAACGACAATTTATGGGTAAAACAAATATAATTAGTAAAAACACAATTTGTGATCTGAGGGGAACTGTCTGAAAGGAGTAGCTTAGCGTAGTAGTTGGCATCCTGATTTAATAGGCATATTGGTCTGTATGATCCAATATCCATTCAGTTTTTATTAGGTTTAGGTATTAAAATAGTTAATGAATGGGTCCAGGATTTCAAAACTTGTTTTCCTTCCATTATTTCATTATAAAGGTTCCTTAATTTGGGTACTAATGTTGTTTTAAAAACCTTATAGTATTCTATGAGTAGCGATCATTCTGACACATAAGTGTGGGAGGTGGGAGGATCCTGAAGAAGAAAGACTCGAGTCCAGTTCTGACCAGTGGAGCAAAGCGATCCTGCCCCTTGCCATTTGGCACATTTTATTACATATCATTTACATGCCACAGTATGCACAGCATCAGTGATTGATTACAAGAGAAAGGGTACATCCCAGAGTATGCACAGAATCAGGGATTGGTTACAAGGGAAACATCACATGTGCTGGTTGGCTAGGACTGCCTCGTGAACAGAGCATGCTTTTCCCAGTTATTGATTACCATAACCCATGTCCTTGCTGCTTGCAGAGGGAAGGTGAGTTAATGAGAAAGGTGAGTTAATGAGAAAGGTGAGTTAATGAGAAGGAGGCAAGGAGACAGGAATAGTTGGAGGAAAGATAAGAATAGGTAAAAGAAAATGGAAAGCAAACAGGAATTATCCCAGTAACCAAGAGTAAATAAATGAGAGATGAGCAGGGCAGGGTGCACAAGCTGGGCAATGAAAAGTAACTAATGCTTTAGCTAAATAGTAAGTAATAGGTGAATGAAATTTATTCAATTTATCCAAGTTGGTTTTCGGGGGGGGGATAGCAAGGTCTGCAAACATGTGGATTCAGCAGAGTGCCCCGTCATGAGTGTGTTTACTCTCATGGAATGTGGGCTCTGGACCCAAATGAAGACTCTGGCTAGGCCCCATCCCAGCTGTCTGAATCGGATTCCGTCACATAAGAGCACCCATCTGAGATCATCTGGCCACATTCATTTGTCAAGAATGTACTTTTGGTACAATGCTTTGATAAAGATGGCTTGACATTGAAAGCTCAGCTTGCATTTTTTTATTAGTGAGCTATAAAAGTATCACCTAGCCTAGTTTTGCATAAGGTGATACAGATAAGCTTACAATCTCAACGAAAACTGCCTGAAAGTTGTTTTGTGATTGCTGTGTAAATGCCATCAGTGCTCATCCTCTGTGGGAAAAAATATAATCAATTAGCTTATATTTAACATGCAGTGCAATAAAACTTATAATAAATAAATAAATAAATAAATAAATAAATAAATAAATAAATAAATAAATAAATAAACTTATGGTATTCAAATACATTAAAATGTTCTTCCAATTCCTTCAGTCCAGGTCTGTTTTCCAATTCACGTATTTAGTTGAACAAGCATCTTCCCAAATTATTTTTTTCTAGTTGGAGCTATTGCCAAGTTCAAAACACACTTCTTGATGGTACATTTATCAAATTGTCTACCAAACAGCTAATGCCTTGACACCATTTTTTAAAAAAATATTCCTTTTCATAAAACATATAATTATACTGGCTGTGAGATGAACACTGATGCTAAGTGCAGGGTGCTGGTTTGCTTTCAGTGCTTAAGGACTGTGAGATGCCCTTATGCTCACATACAAGGGCAAAGAAGTCAGCAATGTGTTCTTATGTGCCACTGTTGTGCTACAAGCAGTATAAGCTCTGTCTGTCTGTCTGTCTGTCTGTCTGTCTGTCTGTCTTCACAGGCCCTGATGCTGAAAAATACATGGTCTAAAAATGATCCAGCAGTTTCTGGATGCTAAAAGGCTACTTCAAGATTTCAGGGACTGTTTTAGGCCAAAACCCATCTTTCCTCATCAAACCCAGAAGCTGCTGAGGGGGACAAGTGAGTTACTGCTGGCTCAACTTGGAAGTAGGATGGTCTGCTTTCATCATTAACTCATTAGAAGGCTTCCATTAGATAAATCAGCCTCAGTCCCCTTGTCTCTACTATGCAATGCAATAAACTTTAAGGATTGCTACTGGATGGTGTTTGAACAATCTGTGGCCCTCCAGGTATTGTTGGATTGCAAATCCCATTGGCACTCATCAACACAGTTGCGTGTATATCTTATAACTAGAGATGGGCATGGAAAATAGTGGTTTGTCATGTCTGGAAGTTGAGTCATGGCAACTGGGCTTCTTTTCTTGAGAGACTGAAACATTTCACTGCTCATCCAAACAGCTTCATCAATCTGAGGAAAGCTAGTTGTGAGCTTCCATTTTATAGTTCACTTTGACCTCTTGTCACACTGGTCTATATTTTATGTGTTTTAGCACCTGAGGCCATTGTTCACCTAAAGGCCTATTGAGACTATTGTCTACCTAACAACCCTATTCAGGCCATTGTTCATCTTATGAGCTTATTGCAGACCAGAGCCATAACTCAACTTCCATATAAACTCACCTGGATGACTGGGAATCTTCACAGACATATGGTTTGTCATGGTTTTTCACCGTTCACAAATTTTCACAAACTTTCCGACAAAATGAATTGTTCCATGGGTTGCCAAATTTGGGACTTTCAGGGACAGCAGAACAGTCAATATATGAGTTAGAAATGCCAAATACCCAGAAAGTCTCCTACCTACCCACCCCCACCTGGTTTGGTGAAATTAGGTTTCAGGTTGGCAACTGTTGTACATTGACAATAAAGGTATTAATGGTTTGTAGCCTGCGAAGCAGGAATCTCCAGGAAAATGCCCTTTAGCCAGCTGGTATCTTACATAAATATAAAAGGGCTACACAAATAGGACAAATGCAGCTCAAGCTTCCTATGCATGTCCCCATGTTAGCTGGCTGCTTCCTTTCTGAACAGGAATCTAGCCTGAGGGAAGCTCAGCTCATCCTCAGAGGTTTCCAGTTCAGTCCTTTCTCCCAGGTGAGCAATATTTCGATGTCCTTTCATTGGAGCCTCATGGCACAGTGGCAGAATGCCTGTACTGCAGATAAAACTGTGCTCATGACCTGGGGTTCAATCCCAGGTAGCAGGCGCATGGTTGACTCAGCCTTCCATCCTTCTGAGGTCAGTAAAATGAGTACCCAGCTTGCTGGGAGGGGGATGTGTAGCCTGTATACTGTAATTAAACTGTAAACCACCCAGAGACTATTTGAAGTGGTATGGGAGATATATAAGTAGAACACTGCTTTGGTTTTAACCTTTCAAAAAGTATCAAAGACCTGGATTTTCAAGGAGATGTATGGTGATTGGTAACCTGTTATGTTTGTCTTTCTCCTGTGTATTATTTTCCATCTCCCCACTAGAGATGGGCACGAAATGAAAAAAAAATTCATTCCGTTATTTGTTATTCATGTCATTATGTAACAAAACAAATAAAAATTGTGATGTAATTGGAACAAACCAAACAGAACCATGAACATTAGGTTTGTTACGTTTTGTTTTCGTTAATGGCAAAGCACAATCAAATGAGCTGTTTTTAAATGTTAAAAAACATCCTGAATATCCGTAAAAACCCAGCAATAATTATTTATTCTGCCTGATAATACCTACCAGGGGTGTTGGAGTCCTTAAAACGTGCATTTATGTCTTTTCTCAGATTGCTGTATTTTTTTTTCCTTTAAAGGGAGTTAGGGGACATCAACCCAAAATGGCTCCTAGATGCCTAATATTGATTTCTTGGGTATTAAAACACCCTGGACATCCATAAAAACACAGTGATAATTATATGAAATTATTACCTACCGGGGGTTGCGGTCCTTAAAACGTTTGTTTTCGTCTTTCTCCCATCGCGATGTATTTTTTCTTTTCCCTTTAAGGATGACACAAAATGGATTCCAGCCACAAGGTGGATGCAAGCCATGTGATGGGATCATGTAAATTATTGGACAATTTCAACCAATAGCATGCCCAGGTTGCAGACTGGGTAGGTGTGGCAGCCACAGAGGGCATAAAAAGCTTTGGCATCCCCCATCCTCCTTGCAGTCTCTGATGGGAGTTAGGGTGGGATTGCTGTCTCTGCGACTCGTTACTTTAGGCCAGCCAGGCAGGTGTGTGTCTCTGTGTTCCTGCTGGCTGTAGCCTGGCTCTTACGGGAGAGAAAGAAGAGATTTCTCTTGCAGCCTCCCTGTGTGTGTGTGTACCTCTTGGTGAGTACCCTCCCCTGCCCCACAGTGCAGTCACTCTGTGGCTGCCTTACACCCTGGGCAACGACCACCTTTGCCTTTGCAGCCTCCCTGCGTACCTAGTCTATACTGTCTCTGCCAGCTTCATTTTTTAGTGTTTCCCTTCTGGTCTGGGGTGTTGGGGGACGTCCACACTCAGAAATGCTTTAAGTTGCACAAAAAGCAGGTAAAAATGAAAAATGAAAAATGAAAAATGAAAAATGAAAAAAATGAAATGAAATTTTTTCAAAAAAGTCACAAAAAATGAAAATGAATGGAAGCGAACCCACAACAAAAAACAAAAAAACCGAAACATCATTTTTTCGATTTGTGCCCACCTCTACTCCCCACCCATTAATATCTTTGCCTCTTGTCAGATTCTTGTCAAACTCTTGTTTGTTATTATGTGTTTATTTGCTTACTCTATTTGCTTATTTTATTTGGTTTATTTTATTTGCTTTGGTGTTTATTCTTTATTTGCATTTATGTTAACTGCCCAGAATCCCTTCTGGGAAATTGGTGCAGTATAAAAATGCAATAAAAATAAATAAATAAATAAATAAATAAATAAATAAATAAAGTCTTTATGTTGTCCGTCTACCTGTCAGAGAGAACTCATAGAATGGAGATTGGTGCAGACAAAGAAATCCAGGCATCAAAATATCTTGGCTGAACCCTGGATTTGCTTTGGTTTTCATGTGATCTGTTCTTTTTCTTGTGGTGTGGTGCTTCAACTGTAATACTGCAGCCAAAACTCTGTGCACAACCCAGATTCAACCCCAGACAGTTCACTCAGTCTTTCATTCTTCTGAGATTGGTAAATTGAGTACCCAGATTGCTGCTGGTGATGGGGAAAATGGATGGATAATTAAAACTGTAAACCATCCAGAGAGTGCTTTAAATATTATAGGGTGGAACATAATAGGGATTTTACACCTTAATAGGGATTTTTCAAGTGTTATTAGGATTTTTCAAGTGTTATTTCAATCACCTGTCAGTTTGGTGAAAATATTTTTCACCAACATATTTTTTAAAAAATAAATAAATAAAAATAATAGATTCCTCAATAACCTTGCAACTTCTTCTTTTTCTTGGCATTTGTCTTACATGGTGGTGGGGTCAGCTAAAACCCTGCAATAAGTAATAGAAAAAATATTATATGGTAACTTAACAAACTTTATCAACCTGAAGAGCCATAGACTAAAACCTGTAACAGAGGCATGTTTGACAGAAAACCACTAGCATAGTCCAGTTTAATCAACCTGTTTCTGCTGCAGAAACTTTTGAAGATACACTTAGGAAAGCAATAGAATAAGTCATCAGCCAAGCACAAACAATGACACATTTTGTTTCTGTATTAGCCAGCACAGCAGTATCTCTTTATTAGTTTCCATTTTTTCATGTGCATAATTATTCATCCTGGAACATCTTCTCTCAATGGCCTTATGCTCAAGGACTGTGGAGTCATTTCTTTAATGGAGCCCTGTGTGAATGTACCAGTAATTCATCTGGGCACAAAACGTCTAAGGAGATTGACTCTAACAAGTGTGGGTTCAAACAAATGAATGTTCCCAGTAGTTTGACAATGCTGGTGCTTATGTATACATGTATGTACACATAAGCACATATATAGATATGACAAAGGAATTCTCAATATTATCCATGTCTGTCTATTTAGCTATCTCAGTAGTCCCTAATTTTGGGGGGTTACAACCCCCTTTTACAAAAGCCATGGAACTTCTGACTCCCTGCTATGTTTGCCTTAAAAAGCCTTTTAATGGGGTAAAGTCACCCCTTCTCAGGAAGCAGAGGCTTCCTATTTTTCTCGCACACAGGTACACACTAATATCTGGCTCCCATGGGTCAAGGGAGAAATTATTGAATATGACACACACAGGGTGACCTGTGACACATCCCCACCCCAACCCCACCCAACCCCAAACATTGTGGCTGCCTTAGGGCTCATGGTGCCCAGGTTGGCAAACAATGCTCTAGAATCATAGAATAACTGTATATGCTTATAAGGCCATCAAATCCAACCCCCTGGTCTCTCTGTCTATTTCTTTCTGTGTACATAATCCCGAAGCATTTGAAAATTATTGTAGTCATTGAATTACATCTTTTAGGAGCCACCTAAAGTCTCTGAAGGAAAGTGTGAGAGGAATCAACCAACCAACCAACCAATACCCATCTACAAGATGGTAAAGGAATTATAGGGGGAAAACTTGAACAGTCTTGCTTAGAGGCTGTCAAATGGCAGTCAAAATCATAGAATCATAGAGTTGGAAGAGACCTAAAGGGCCATCCAGTCCAAACCCCCCCCCCGCATGCAGGAACTCTCATCACAGGACACCTGACAGATGGCCATCAAGCCTTTCTTAAAATCTCCAAAGAAGGAGACTCCACCAACCTCCGTGGCAGCATATTCCACTGCTGAACAGCTCTGTCATGAAGTTCTTCCTAATGTTTAAATTGAATCTCTTTCCCTGTAGTTTGAGACCAGGTAAAGATCCCATCATTTATGTGGGTGTACATGCTACATCCCTAACCCAAGTGACAATTACTGTCACAAAAACATGACTTCTGAGCCTGAGCTCTGAGAACGTCAAACTGCGCACACAGTCAACTGTTGTGTCAGCAGTTTTACAGTATAGAATCCTGGTTAGAAGCCAATAATGCTAAATGCTATGGCTTCTTTTGGAAACTGCTCCAAAATATGAGATCATTCAAAACAGCCAGCAGCTCAGTAGACTTCACCTCTGCCATTTCACAATCTTCAGGTGCCATGCTAGGAGAGACACTGATGATTGTGAGCCCCAAAGTAACTTCTATAAATTCTGGAGAGGTTCCCCAGCATTAATAACAAGTTGACAAGATGGCACTAATTGTCTATCTTTTGGTATCAGCTTTAACTTCTAGGATGAAGTCATCAAGTTACACATCTGGGAGGAAACTGGCAGATTTGGAGAACTATCAGACACTAACTGTGCCATCTGGATAAGAATTTCCATATTAGTTTTGCTTTGGTAGGATTTGCCAAGAATCACAAATTTCTTCATATTTAGAATGGAATGTATTTCAGGAAGAAAATCACTTGCTTTCATTCACACATGTGTAAATAGAAGACATCAGATTTTGCTCCCCTATAAATTTTCTAGGGGGACACGTAAAATGATTCTAAAGCTTTAGCAGAGCTTGGTGATGACTCTGTGTCTGATAGTTCTCCAAATCTGCCAGTTTCCTCCCAGATGTGCAAATTGATGGCTTCATCCTAGAAGTTAAAGATGATACCAAAAGATAGACAGGCGCTGTGGTGGAAGACACCAATCCAATGGTGTGGAAAATAAGGAGCAAAAGTGGGTGCACGCATGGACACACACATACATTGTACATACAAACAGACAAAAAGGGAGGCATAAAAGGATTCACATATATAGATATGACAGAGGAACCCCCCTCACACACATTTGGTACAAAGAGTAGACAAGTCTGCATTGCGTGGCAGTAGTTCAAACCTGAGTGAGGCAGCACCCCATGTGCCCTAATGGAGCTCATAAGATGATGGTGAATATATGTTCTTTCTGATTGAAATGATGTTCTTCTCCAATAAGATCTGAGGCACCAACACAGTTTGTCCTATTAGGATTAAATTCTACCTTTTTGAATATAGAGGTCCACAATGGAGGCTGTAGCAAACTCTTCAGAATAACAAAAGACAGTGCTGTAACAGAGCAAAGGAAATTAATTACCAAGTATTCTTCAGTACAAATTGAAAACCACCAGGTACAACAAAATGCAAGATACGCTTTCAGGTTATTGTTCTGATACTGCACCCAAGGAAAACTTGGTCAAGAATGAATACAAATCTAACAAAAAGCTATCCATGATTTTGTTAGGTTGATATTTTAAAGGCAAAAAATAAAGTAGTAGGCTAATGAAATGAGTATTGTATTGGTAGGATTTTTCTTATAATGATTAATCCCTTTTAGAAATTGTAAGATAAGAGTGGAATATGCATTCACACAGGATCACTATGGTGCATTCTTTGTGTTCTGCTACATTTGAAAACAAGAAGTTTCAGAACAACTTGTGGATGGTTTGACTACAAGCAGAGTTAAAATCTTTTACCATTTAAGTTGATGCAAGTACACACCAGCTGAAATCCTGTTTGCCCAGAGAGGATGTCACTAGTAAAAGGAAACTTTCAGCAGGATTTCCCATGGTTCCATCTTGATGAAAGTGGCATTTGCCAATCAGAAAAGCCACAGGAGAAATAGTGGAACTTCCATTATGGAAGTCTTTTATTATGGAAAATATTCCACTACAGTGACCCTCCCCATTGCGAGGGTTAGGGAACTGACCAGACCTGCAATAATTGAAAATCCACAATATGTGGATGCAGGTTGGGTTGGACCTGGGGGCCCTACCTGGGGACTCTTGTACTTACCCCCAGCCTGGGGCTGCCCTGAACAGGCATGCAAGGGCCTTCCTGGGCCTGTCAGAGACCCCAAAATGGCTTCCACGTGAACTGGATGTGAGTTCCAGTAAACTGAAGTAACCCTTGGATCACTGACAAACATTTCTGAGGCCTTCAGAGGCCTAGAAAGGCCCTCAGATGCCTCAGAAATGCTTTGCAGCAATCTGGAGATCACTTTTAGTTCATGTGGAAGCCCATTTGGGGCAGCACCAGTCCTAGAGTAAGTACTAGAGGCCTAAAACAGGCCTTTCTGCCTTACCCCAGGGGGCCTTTTGTCATATACTTTGGTCTTGCAATCTAGTGGGACTACAGTATATGAACTCAAAAGGGCAGGGGGTTACTGTATCACATCTTGATGGATAAAACCAACAAGATTTCAGCTGTAGGCTTGTATCCTCATCTGAGTGAAATGGGAATTGAGTAAACACCCCATCACCCCGGTCAGTAGACCTGATGCAACTGATGGTGCCACTATGCACAACCCTGTCAGGCAAGGAACCAGCATACTTGGTATAAAAGCACATTATAGCAGCCATAATGTGGAAGATTTGTGGATTTTGTCTTCTTCTGTTGTAATGACTACTAGCTGAATATTTTTTCCAGGGGCACAAGTGTGTCAGCCTGTTCCAACAAAACATCACAAGAAACTGGTGACACATTATTATATTTTTTTACTTTAGCCTAGACTTTTGTGATCTACAGTATACCCCACTTCATGAGAAGCAATCAAGCCAGCACACAAAATGGTTTCAACATCACCACACAGCATTACAGTACTGGGACACTTCTATTTTTCACCAAATGGCCCAATGCTGGTTTTTAGACCTGGACTTGATTGCTCAGTCCTGGCTAGAGAGGTAACAGGAACTAACTAATGTCCATTATTATTCTTAACAGTGTAACATTATTTCAGTGAAGGTGAAACTGAGTTAGGGAACAAAGAAGATGACTATACTAGAGCCCATATACACACAAAACATTCTAAACAACAGTATAACTCTTATATGATAATAATAATTATAATCCCCCAAAGGTGCCGCCTTGTCGTGACAGGGGGCTTAACTGCTCCAGTAGGTCCAGCCTTACCAGAGAGGTCTTGACTGAGGAACAGAACTAAGTGCACCCAACAACCCATGAATCATGATGAAATATAATATAAAGAAGCCTATACCGGCTCGGTCATCGCCCGGGTTAACAAGGACCATGATGGGTGTTGATGGACCTGGACATCTGTCGATAAATGGGCTACAGGTCATGGGTCCCATTGTTGAGCAACTAGGACATGGGCCTGTAGAGTTACTGGAAGCTGAACCATCTCAGAAGTGGCAGAAATATACTCTACCAGAGAATCGGACAACAATGAAATGCTATTATAGAGCAGAACCTGAAAAACGTGGCTACCAAAAGCGGATGCATCAGTTATGGAAACAAGAATATCCAAACTCCAATATAACTGAATTACGATTAGCTGACCAGTGAAGATATATTATCAGAAACAAGGTGTTTAGTAAAGTTGAACTAGAAGAAATACAGAGGAGTTGTGAAATTGGAGGTCAACAAATTATCCAAATAGGAGGAAAAAATAGATTAATAACACCTGGGGACATTGAACAGTCAAAAGTTGAAGAAAATATGGATGTTGCGCAAAATGTTGAACCAAAAGAAGGTTCAAATAGGATTGGAACACCAGCAGAGCTCACTATTAGGCAGCAAGAATTGAAGAATAAAATACTCACACATGCTGCATTAAATGAAGAGAGGGGAAGGCTCCCAATTTTAAAGACTGTGCCTAGAAAAAAATTGGTACCATTGATGAACGATGTAAACTCAGCACTTGCAACAATCCAGATAAGGTCAATTGAAAAGACAAATCAGCTTGCTTATAGTGCAGCAGTAATAGTAACGGAAGAACTGGGGATTCCACAATTCAAGCCTCCCCAAAAATGTATTGAGAAACCATGGTGGGAAATCAGGCTGGAGCTTAAAATCAAAAGACTCTGAGCAGATGCGAGTAACTTAAAAAACCTGCAGGAGGACATATTAAAGAATGGTAAGATCAAGAAATATTTGACTAAAAATACTGGCTAAGTACAAGGAAAATTGGAGAAGCATTGGAAATAGTGAAGCAGCAAATAATAGCAACAGCTAGAAAAATTGAAAGATATGATGCTAGATTTACTCAGTATAAAGACAACCAGTTGTTTCAATCAGATCAAAGAAAGTTCTATCGGAGTTTAAATCAGAAGATAGGTATAAAAGTTGAAAAGCCTGAAAAAATGACAAACATTCAGTTTTGGAAAGACATATGGGGGACTGAGAAAGACTATAATAGAAATGCTGGATGGCTCCAAGATTTTGAAAAGAAATTCTCCAAGTGCACAATGGACCAACTAGAATATCAGCTGATATGATCACCAAAAGAGTACAAAGAGTCAAAAACTGGACATCACCTGGCAATGATCAACTACATGGGTTTTGGCTTAAACACCTGACCAGTCTGCATGGAAAAATGGCCCAACAATTTAATGAAATGTTGAGGACAGGTTATATTAATGAGTGGTTAACAACTGGCAAAACCTATTTGATTCAGAAGGATCCAACAAAAGGAGCAATACCTGAAAATTACAGGCCAATAATATGTTTACCAACTATGTATAAACTGTTAACAGGCATCATAGCTGATACAGTCCAGGAATATTTGGAAGCAAATAAAATCATGCCAGTAGAGCAGAAAGAGAACAAACGGGGAAGTAGAGGCACAAAAGATCAGTTACTCATTGATAAAATGATCCTAGAGAAATGTAAAGCCCAGAAAACTAATTTATATATGACTTGGATTGATTATATAAAAAGCATTTGACTCAGTACTGCATAGTTGGATTATTAAGTGCCTGGATGCCATTGGAATATGTAAAAGTATTAGTGCCCTAATTGAAAATGTGATGAAGAACTGGAAAACAGAATTATTTGTCAGGGATGAAAGCTATGGATTGGTTAGCATCAAACAAGGGATTTTTCAAGGTGACCCTTTGTCCCCTCTGCTATTTACTATTGCCCTGATTCCCCTCTCAATAATTTTGCAGAACACAAATTTAGGGTGGATTTTGGATTAGAAAAAAAGTGTGGATTATTGATGCTGCTATAACAGGAGATAGTAGAGACACTGAGAAACAACTTGAAAAAATTACCCAATACCAGGATCTCAAAATGGAACTTCAGAGACTCTGGCATAAACCGGTACATGTGATCCCAGTGGTAATTGGCACGCTGGGTGCAGTGCCCAAAGAGCTAAGCAAATAGTTAGAAGAAACTGGAGTTGACAAAGTCACCCTCAGTCAGATGCAGAAAGCCACCTTACTGATATCTGCTCGCATAATTCGCCGATATATCACTGAGTCCTAAACTCTTCAGAAGCGTCCGACCAGTGATTGGTAATACAAAATCCAGCGTAGATAGCTGTGTGGTTAATAATAATAATAATAATAATAATAATAATAATAATAATAATAATAATAATAATAATAATAATAATAATAATAATAATAACATCATCATCATCATCAACAACAACAACAACACAGCAAACAAGATAACTATGCTGGTTTTTGTATTACAAATCACTACTTGGTCGCTTCCCAAGCGTTTAGGACTACGTGATGTATCGGCGAATTATGCGAGCAGATCCTAGTAAGATGGCCTTCTGCAGCTGACTGATGGTGACTTTGTCAACTCCAAGTTCTTCTAAATACTTGATTAGCTAAATACCTGCTTAGCCCAATTACCACTGGGACCACCTGTACTGGTTTATGCCAAAGTCTCTGGTATCGGGTAATTTTTTCAAGTTGTTTCTCAGTGACTCTACTATCTCCTGGTTGCAACATCAATAATCAACACTTTTTTTCTTCTCCACAATCACAATATCTGGGGTATTATGCTCCCAAACCCTCTCTGTCTGTATTCGGAAGTCCCAAAGTAATTTTGCATGCTCATTTTCAGTCACTTTTTTCAGGCTTATGGTCCCACCAGTTCTTTGCTACGGGCAGATGATAGTTCTGACACAAATTCCAGTGGACCATTTGACAAACTACATTATGACGCTGTTTGTAATCAGTCTGAGCAATTTTCTTGCAACAACTCTAGGTAAATACAACCTCTCAACATCACTGCATGGATGCAACACCTAGTGAATGGTCATAAGTTTCCTTGTTTCCCTATCCAGACTTTCTAGCTCCATCTGAGTCCATATGTTACAAAAATGGTATTAATGAAATATATGTGTGTAGGTAGAATTGAAATAGCTAAATGAAAAACTTTATACCTTTAAAAGACAAAGTATACAGCAGCAGAGACCAACTGGCCAATATTTGTTTGACTGGAACAAGCACTTATACTGCAATTGCTAGCCTATGATGCCTAAAATAATAAGAATATATAAATCTTTATGCAAAAGTATATTCTATGTATTACATAACAAAAACCAAGCTTTAGTAAAAATATGAAAATAATGCCTGGTAATCAAAAGCTTACATATCACAGGCACATGTCTGTTAGCAATATTTACAACAGCAAAATAACCTAGTTCTATATACACTTGCTTAACTTTCAGCAAAAGCCTTCTGTTGATATCACAAACAGAAGATTATAATTGCAACTTAGCTAACACATGAACATTTATCATTTGCAAAGCATATCCCATAGCTTTACTCATGCAAACACTCAGCAAAAATAGAGGAGAAATACTCAGTACATTTTAGCTCTAACAGAGCATGTAGGTCAGAGTGACTGATTCAAAAAAAGAATCAGCAAAGAATGAATCTTGAGGCTTTACTTAAATACTCTTTCTGCTACCTAATCAATTACAACTGCCCAATGCAGCAAGAAACCTCTGCTGATGCTATCACCTGTAGATACAACACCCCAAATACTTAGTTTGGTTTCTTTCTTCAGTGCAGGTAAGTCCACAAACTTCAATATTTAATTTATGTTTTTACTTTTCTTGGTAGAAACTTCAACAGTATACCTGATTACCAGTATGGCCCAGCTACTAATGACCTTGATGGTGTTACCACCATTAAGCTTATTTTTTAGTACTGTACTTTTCTAACCCTTTTAATATATTCTTTACTGACCACATTTTTCACTTGCCCATGCTTGATTTTATCTAATTGCAGTATGCCCAGATGTTTATAGGCTTCAAACTGGTGATACTTAATGGCTTGTCCACTTGCCATTCCAATTCCTTCACTCTCAGTGATTTTTCCTTTTCTCACTGAGTTTGCTGTGTACCGTATAAGCCTCCACAACATCTACTAGAGATAGCTTACACTTCAGTGTTAGTTCTAGATCTTAAGGATATCACATCATTATATATGTCTAAATCACCAAGAGGCAATGATGGTGGATCAGTGGTGGTGGTCATGATGATGTTGGTGTCTATACCGGCGAAGAAGAGATGGGCATTTTGTGTGCCTCCAGATGTTGTCAGAACTGTAACTCTCATCAGGACCCTAACCAATACAGATAAAGGTGATGGATAAGGTGACTTTCACTCCAGTCATATCTCTGGCATTGTTATGTTCCATTAAGTTGCTTTTGAGTTATTGGGATTCTAGGAATCAGTGACCTCCAAAAGGTCGTGTCATTAACAGCTCTGCTGAGGTTTTAAAAACTCAGGAGCATAGCTTTCTTAGACATTACTCACCTTAAGAAAGAAGCAAATTCTCTGTCACAGTGTTGAGATCCCCTTGTGACTCCATGTGGCAAATACTTCTATATGCTTTTAAAAATAATAATGGGTATAAGAAACTCTAAGACAAAGAAGAAAGGGGGCAGTTTGATCCTCAAAATATTTATTTTCTATTAGTGTAACTAGGCCAATGCCCACACGATTAAAATCTTATCAAGGGTATGTTGGAAGCTCCCTCAGGTAAGGAAGATTATTAAATAGTGACTGATGAGGGTGAATTATGACAATCCCCCCCTTCATATCATCAGTAGCTTTTTGTAATTGTGAAGAAGAGAGAAAACACAGCTGCTATGCTTCATCTTTTATCAAATTAGTCCACAGAAATCTCTGGAGGAAGATTCTGTGACACAGCTGGATGTCTGCGACAGAATGAAATATGCTGCCAGTTTTGACATTGGTAGTGGTGATTGGTGAGGAGCAAGACAGAATATGCTTTTTTGAAAGAAAAAAAACCCTAGTAAATCAAAGACAGTTTTCTTTAGGAAAGAAGCCAGTTGTGTCTACACAAAAGAAGGAAAGAATAATAATATTGTATTTTCCCATTAAGTTAAGTGGAACTTGTTATATTTATCTACCCAAATGTCACAAGGTATTTAGAATAGTGACGTCAAGATCCTTTATGCGACACTCGCTTCCTTATATAACACATGAAATGTGAAAGATCTGTTTTGATTTCATTCCATTTCTTGATGTTCTGCCTGCATTTTCTCTGAATCTATGTTTCATATCAGGTTGAGAGATTTTAGGTTTTCTTTCTTTGCACACAGAAATTTGTACAGACAGGCAAAAGTAAATACACAAGGAAACCACTGAACAAAGACAGACAAATGGCAATTTCCTTATTATAAACCAGTGATGGTGAACCTTTTAAAGACTGAGTGCCCAAATTGAGATTCAGAACCCACTAATTTTTCTCAAAGTGCCAATACAGCAATTTAACCTGAATACAGGTAGCTGTGAAGGGGTGATGTTGGGTGCCCACAGAAAGGGCTCCGAGTGCCATCTTTGGCACCCATGCCATAGGTTTGCCAACACTGTTATAAACCAATAATAATGTGTGCCATGAAGTAAACTATGATTTATACCACTTCCAGGGTTTTCTAGGGACGGGTACTCAGAAGTGGTTTACCACTGCCTTCTTCTCAGGGCACCTTGGGACTGTATAGGTTGTCCGTGACTACAAAGGTGGACTCTCCTGTGAGTTATCACAATGGGAAATTGAACTGCCATTGTGTGGCACTTAAGTCAAATGCCCAAGTCACTATTCATCCAGCTAATATTTTTTTCCAGGAATTCAGAATATTGCCGAAAAGCAATGTCTTTCTTTCTTTCTTTCTTTCTTTCTTTCTTTCTTTCTTTCTTTCTTTCTTTCTTTCTTTCTTTCTTTCTTTCTTTCTTTCAGAGATGGGCACGACCAGGGAAAATGACGTTTTCGAGTTGTCGTGTGTCGGAGCCGGCCCGTTTTGGCTCGGTTCCGTTTTTCGCAAATTTTCCAAAACTTTGTCATTTCGTTTGTCATTTTTTCGTCTGTTGTTAGTACTGGTTTGGGGGGGAGCAGGCTCCTGGAGGCACCTCTCTGGGGTGGGTGCCTCCTCTGGCCCGCTACAAAATGGCATGCATAGCCAATTGGATATGCATACCAAGTTGCGTAGAGAGGCACCTCTTTTTTGGGTGCCTCTCTCTGTTGACCACAGGCCCACTGCTAACTGCAGTGTCACAGTGCGCACACTGGGAGAAGGCTCCTCCTCAGTCTGGGCCCTCTGTGGTCCACTAAGAAGGGAACTGTACTTGTGTGTGTAGTGCAATGCGAATACAGATTTGGCATAGGGTTAGGGGGGTAGCACAATGGCTAGGCTTAGGGTTGTTACGGGTAAGGTTAGGGTGAGTTACTGGGGTGCACCTCTGGGTGCCTCTCTGACCCACTAAGAAGGACAGTGTACTGGCGTATGGGTTAGGGTTAGGGTTAGGGTTAGGGTTCGGGCTACGGTTAGTGGGCTTTTTATGCCCGACTGGCACATCCCAGAAGTCTTGGTCAAAACCTGGCCAAGTGGCCATGCAATTGGTGGAATGGCTCCAAAAATTTGCATGGTCCACTCCCATGGCCAGCCCATCATTGCACAGGTGTAAAAAAATAAAAATAAAAATAAAATAAAATAAAATCAATGGAGAGGTTTTGTTGCAAGAAAAACCCACTGCTGCTACTGAAAAACTTCAGGCAGTTTTAAAATAGCTATTTTCGCATGTTTCTGTGGTGCTTTGGTGTGTTTTTGGACCACCACGATTTCAAAATAAAAAATATTGCTTGCGGTCACCTCATTTTGGATCCCCCGCCCGCACCGCATGGCATGGCGAGTTGGAGAGACAACAAGGATGCGCAGCCCAGGAGAGGAGAGGGGGGGAGGCCGGGGACCCCCCAGAAACCACCCATCTGGTAGGTGCCCCCAGGCAGGCATATTTTTGCCTGCTTTTTTGGCCGGGAATCGTTTTTTTTTAATTTTTAAAACTTTTTTCCTGAGCTGCTTGGCATCGCGCAATCACTGCTATGCCGCCAGGAACGACCACGACAAATCAGACCCAATTTTTCTTTAGTCGGTTCGAGTTCGAGTTCTGACAGAGTAATTGTCGTTCTTCGTTTCGTTACATAACGGAAATGAGGAACGGAAACAGAAATGAGGATTTCGCCGAGTCGTGCCCATGTCTACTTTCTTTCTTGCCCATCTAGTGGGAAGCCACTAGGGTGTCTAATAATAAACACATAACCACCCACATACTGACTCATTAATAGAAATTACTCAAATCATGAAAGCAACATGAAACAAGAAACCGAGCTAAATTCAAATGATAATATGATTGGGGGGATATTTCTGAATGGTTCTTTTTGAATCTTAGATTTTACTCATTTGCAGGCACCACTGAAAAGGCCCGGGTCTTGGTGGTCATTCTTATAGTAAACACCTATATCCAAGAAGCCTAGGAAGACCAATACCCCAGGTAGATTATAAATTAAGAAAATAAATGATCTTCTCATTAGGAATTCTGTTCTGGGAGATGTATCTTGTCCAGTGATTTTAAAAAGTTATATAGAGAACATAAGAAGAAACACTAGTCTCTTGGGAAACACTTCAGAATCGGGATGGGCACAAAATGAAAAAAATATGTTTCATTTCCTTTCCTTTCTCCCTCCCCCCCATTTTTTGTTTCATTTCATATGAATTTTTTCAAAAATATTCATACAAAATGAACCACTAACAAAATGGTTTGTGTGTGTGTGGTAGTGGTGGTGGTGGAAGTGGCGGAGGGACATAAAGTTTTTTTAAAGCCCTGGGCTTTTAAAAAAAATCTTTCTTCCCTCCACTAAGCCCCGCCTGCCAGCTGATGGATGCTGGGGTGGTGGTGGGGAAAAGGTTTCCACCCCCACCCCAGAGCCCATCAGCTGATAGGCGGGGCTTAGGGGAGGGAAAAATATTTTTAAAAAGCCTCAGACTTTAAAAAAAATCTTTTCCCCTCCCCCCAAGCTGGGGTTGGGAAAAAACCTTTCTTCCCCACCCTAGCGCTGATCAGCTGGTGCAGCTTGGGGGATAGAAAAAAAAGCCTGGAGCTTGTTTAAAAAACTTTTCCCCCTCCCCCAAGCGGTTTACAGACAGAAGGAAATGTCGCGCCTGAAGGAGACTGTGGTAAAGCCCATTCTTAAAAGACCTGGCATGGCATCGGATGAATTGCCTAATTATCACCCGATCACCAACATTCCCTTTATGGGCAAGGTCATCGAGAGGGTGGCCGCGGTCCGACTTCAGTCCTTTTTGGAGGAACAACAGCTCCTTGACCCATGCCAGTCTGGGTTCAGGCCTGGCCGGGGGACTGAGACAGCTTTGGTTGTGCTGAAATATGACCTTATCTGGGGGGCCGACAGGGGTTGCTCTACCTTGTTGTTCCTCCTGGATCTGTCAGCGGCCTTCAATACCGTCGACCACGGTATTTTACTGGACCGGCTCTCTGAGGTGGGTATCGGGGCACTGTCCACAGTTGGCTCCGGTCCTTCTTGGAGAGCCTTCCCCAGTGTATGCAGCATGGGGGGAGTTGTCGGCCTGTGGACACTCCCTTGTGGGGTTCCGCAGGGGTCGTCTCTCTCTCCCATGCTGTTTAGCATCTATGTGAGGCCACTGCTGGGGTCATTAGGAGATTTGGAGTCTGCAGCCATCGGTATGCTGATGACACGCAGCTCTATCTCTCCTTTTCCACCTCTGCAGTTGAAGCTGTCCAGACCCTCGACCAGTGCCTGGATGCAGTCATGGCATGGACCAAGGCCAACAGACTCAAACTCAACCCCGAGAAGACTGAGGTGATGTTCTTCGGGAGTTTCCCGTCCGGCTATGGAGGCCCTCTCCCCTGCATGGAGGGCATTTCCCTCCATCTGGCGGACAGTGTTCGGAATCTGGGCGTGGTCCTGGACCCAGCTCTCACCATGGAGGCCCAGGTGGCTGCCGTGTCCAGAACCACTTTCTTTCATCTCCATCAAATCACCCAGATTCACCCATACCTGGATGGGGACTCCCTTAGAACTGTCGTGCAAGCGTTGGTGATCTCGAGAATAGATTATTGCAACACTCTCTACATGGGGTTGCCCTTGACTCTTCTCCGGTGACTGCAGCGGGTGCAAAATGCGGTGACCAGACTGGTGGCGGGTGTGTGTCTTTACGACCGCATCACCCCAGTTCTGGCTCGCCTGCATTGGCTACCCGTTGTGTCCCGGATTAGATTCAAGGTCCTGGTTTTAGTTTATAAAACCCTCCATGGCCTGGGGCCTGACTACCTGGCAGAGTGGATCGCCCAGTGGTCAACTTTGGCCCGTCCAACGAGGATGTCGCAGGCGCACTCGCTTTGGGTGGCCACACCCAGAGAGGCCCGGAAAACCTCAACTCGGAACCGGGCCTTCTCTGTGGCAGGCCCGACTTTGTGGAACCACCTTCCCAGCAAAGTGCACCTTGCACAGTCCCTGCCGGCCTTTCGGAGGGCCTTAAAGACCTTGCTCTTCTGCGAGGCCTTTGGTGACTTAGTTTAATTCAGTTGTTGTTTTTTTCGCCATCTGTCTAGTCTATTTTTAAAGTTTTTTGTAGTTTTACGCCAGGGTTGCATACTTTTTTTGTAGTTATTTAGTTATTTGTGCCTTTACTGAGTTGGCTGAATTTGATTCAGTTATTGTGAACCGCCCAGAGTTCCTTCGGGAATTTGGGTGGTATAGAAGCTCCATAAAAATAAATAAATAAATAAATAAATAAATAAATAAATAAATAAATAAATAATAAAAAACAATAATAATAATAATAATAATTTTCATTTTGTCTGTAATGAAATGCTGCTTCCTCGTGTTGTTTTGTTTTGTTTCATTTTGTTACATAACAACACAAGGAAACAGCATTTCATTTTCATTTTGTGCCCTACTTCAGAACTTTCTAATAAATTAGTCTTTCCCTTGCATAGCTGGGTTGTTTAAGCATTGTATCTAAGCAAAAGTAATAACCCAATTATGTCAGATCACTACAATTGCTGGGTGACACTTTGGCTATTGTATTCTCATCAGGCCTGACCTTCCATTCAGGAAGGTCTTTCTGTGCACGGAGAGAATTGGCCATTTATTGATCATACCTCTATACTAATGCAGTGTAACATTTCACATGTAATTGAGATGCTTATTAATTCCAAGGAAAGGTGGCAGAATGAAAGGTAGAAAGGATTGCTGGAACATACTTTAGATGTTGGCAGAAGCAAAGACATGGCATGGGTATTGAACTTCTTTTTGTCTCTGCTTTGAAAGCAAAATGCAGGCTCATCTCTAAAAGAGATAGTGTTTATTGATGCAATTTGCATTAGTCACATTAGTACAAATAAGAGAAAAGTCTGGAAAACAAACACACACAAAACAACCTGGGACTTCCAGAATAATGACTGAAAGCCAATAATCAATTTGTTTTTCAGGTGTTTTTAAAGCATAAATGTGTTAGTCTTAAATATGCCACAGGAGTTTCTGGTGCTTGACCCATGTGTGCACATACATGCATACATTTTATTTACTTTTTATTTATTTTAAGATATTTTTACCCCACCTTTCTCCTTGAAAAATGACTCAAGGCAGCTTACAGTAATGAGGGACAATATACAGTCCAATACAATTAAGACATATTCAAGTATTGAGTGCAGGGAATTGAGGGACATCTTATGGCATTAACAGACAACATTACATTAATGCAATCACAAAGTCTATAAAGACAAAGACTATGTGATCATGTATGGTGGATTCATATAAAAGTCACATAATAGGTAGTCCATCATTCAGAGAAAGCTTGCCTGAAGAGAAAGGTCTTTGCCAGTTTCCAGAATCATGTCTGTTACCTTAACCCAGCCTCCTGGAGTTGTTCTGCACTCTTCATAAGGTGTTTCTCTTAACTATCAGGAAAAGCTTTCATTTGAGCTGGAAGTCACAGGGTTCAGTTTTAGGCTCTGCTGTTTGGTACTCCTAGCAAGAAACAGTAAGCTGCACTCAGCTCCAGGCTGCTGTTTCCCCTGCCGGTACTTCTGCTCATTGGTGCCTCCTGGTGGCTGTGGCCATACCTGGCCAAAGAGGAGTCTGCAGAGGAAGATGACAACGATGAAGCAGCGGCATGAGTGGATGTCCAGGGAGCACGGGTGTCCAGGGAGGCTGGCCCTGAGAGGCTTGGGTACCAGGGTAGGAGCTTTGCACACCATAGCATGTAACATTCTCTGTTACTGCTTCCAGACTTTGGAACTCCCTCCCACTGGAGGCCAGGCTGGGCCCATCTGCAAGCAGGCAGAGACCTTTCTATTTAGGCAAAATTTCTCTGAATGACTGACTATGTATTATGTGACTTTTAGATGGATTACCATGCATTATGGCTTAGATTGAATTCATAATACTACCTTTGTTTTTCATTTTTAGTTTTCATCTCTCATAATGGAACACTGCCATTTTAATGTAAGAGGCCTCTTCAAATTCAGTGTTCTTAATTTGAATAAGTCTTAAATGTTCTGGGTTGTATATTGCCCTTCATTATTGTAAGCTGCCTTGGGTCCTTTTCCAAGGAGAAAGGCAGGGTACAACTATTCTAAATAAATAAATAAGCCTATGTTATGTGTTATCAAGTTGCTTTGGATTTAGAATGATCCCATTGCAGTACCTTAACATCCTTGAAATCCTTAAAGATACTGCCTGTGGGGAAATCATGATACTACTACTAGATATGGGCACGACCAGAAAAAATGACGTTTCAAGTTTTCATTTGTTGGAATGGGTCCGTTTGTCGCAATTTTTTTCAAAAATTTGTCGTTTCCATTTGTCGTTTGTCGTTTCCACCGCAATTTATTAGTTCGATTTGACTTCCCAGAGCATAGGGGCGTCCCGCAATCAGGGCCGGTGCTAGGTGTTTTTGCGCCCTAGGCGGGGGCAGGGCAGGGGGCGGGGAAGGTGCGGGTGGGTGGCGGTGGCAGGGGGCATGGGTGGGTGGTGGCCGCGGATGGGCGAGTGGGTGGGCGGCGGCGCGGGCTGCAGGCGGGTGGCAGCGCAGGCGGATGGGCGAGTGGGCAGTTAGGATATCACTTAGGAAGGATAGAGGTTCTGTTCTTGGCTTGCACCCCAAATGTGTGTGTGTGTGCAAGCAAATTGAAGTTGGGAAAATAGAAAATAAATGGTAGTATATAATATATTTTTAAAATAAATCCACACCTCCCACTCCCAGTCGAACCTCCCCCTTTATCCAATATCAGAAAAAAAATCCTCACAAACTGCCAGAGAAGAAATAAAGAATAAACTGCTATTCCCTTCAGCAGACAAAGCTGCAGGGAATCAAATAAATCATTTTCTAAATTCAATTCCCTCCCTGCCTGCCTAACTTAAATCCTAAAGCCTCCAGCCTCCCTCCTCAATCTCGATCGGATCACAACAGCACCAGCAGCCAGCCCTCCTCCCTCAACTACATCCATACACCCAACTGCTATTTCTGGAAGGTGCCGGCATCCAGAAGTGTCAGTCAAAAACCTGGCGATGCCATTGGTGGAATAGTTCAAAAAAATTGCATGGTCCCATCCCATGCCCAGCCCAAATGGGCAGGTCTAAAAAAATAAAAATAAAATAAAATAAAATAAAATAAAATCAATATGACATGTTATTGCTATAAAAAATCCACTGCTGCTACTATAAAAATTCAGGCATTTAAAATAAATAAATTTCACATGTTTCTGTGGTGATTTGGTGTGTTTTTGACCACGATTTCAAAAGAAAAATTGTGGTCACCATTTTGGACCCCCACACACCGCATGGCATGCAGCGAGACAGACGACGAGGATGACCCCCCCCCCCAGCCTGGTGCAAGCAGCCCAGGACAGGAGAAGAGGGGGAGAAAGGCCGGGGACTCCCCAGATATCACCCCTCTGGTAGGTGGCAAAGCCTCAGGCAGGCATATTTTCGCCTGCTTTTTTGGCCGGGAGTTGGGTTTTTTTAAAAAAACTTTTAAAACTTTTTCTGTGCTTTGCATCGTGCGATCGCCGCGATGCCACAAACGGAAATGAAAAACCCAACCAAATTTTTCTTTTTTCGGTTTGAGTTCGAGTTCTGATGGCTTAATTATCGTTACCGTTTCCGTTACGTAACGGAAACGATAACCGAAAACGGAAACGACAATTTTGCCAAGTCTTGCCCATGTCTAACTACTACTACTACTACTACTACTACTACTACTACTACTACTACTACTACTACTACTACTACTCTTTAAACTTCAGAGCTGAAAGCAACCCTATGGATCACTGAGTCCAGCCCTTCTTAAGACAGAAGAGTGAGGAACTGAACTTCTAACTTCTAAGCCACAAAGTCCTAAGCCACTAAGTTATTCAGCAGTTCAAATATCCAATTTAAATCAAATTAGGGGCCAATCACAGCCACCATTTTCTGTTTCTATACACTACATCGTGCTCAATTTGCAAATGATTTCTTAGAAGACAACATGAAGGATCAGGGAAGTTTTTAATATGCAAAATGGAGGACTTCAGACAGATTGCTTTTGGGGTTTTATTTGGAAAATGTTCTGGAATGTTGCTCAAATAAAAATGACTTTGCAATCTGTTTCTCAAACATCTGGTTTAATTGAACTCTAGGGTGCAAGGGACCAAAATCTATTTTACTATGTCATTAAGAAGAAAACAATGTTAAAATCTTACCTACCTAGTAAATTCCGTTATTGTGAAATAAAGTATAAATTATCTGTTGCATCCCAGGAAAGGTTTTATAACATTATCTGGGAAATTTACAAGACCTAATCAACTGAGCCTTATGAAACAGCATGCACTTAAGCTGAGCAATTATTCTCTCTCTCTCTCTCTCTCTCTCTCTCTCTCTCTCTCTGTGTGTGTGTGTGTGTGTGTGTGTGTGTTTACAGAAGTTTCTCCTGCTCTCTCAAGGTGAGAAAGGTGAGTTGACCTAGCCTCTATATTGCAAGATATCACAAAGGTTTCAAAAACAAAGTGACAGGAATCATTCAGAAGGAGACATACAGCAGAAACAGCATCTCTGTAGAGACCCTGGACAGCTGTATGTATTAAAATGTCACACCTGATGGGTGCAGCATGTTAGATAAAAGAAGAATTTTAGATATAGCACCTATGCAGTTAACTGAGAAGAAAACAAACAATATGCTGGTCTTGTGTACCATTAATATGGTTGTTTCTTGTCAAATTTTAAGAAGGACAGCTGAAAGTATAAAAGAGATTATCAGGAATGTTTTTGACAGTGAGGGAATATGAGTGTCTTTCCCACACCCAGCAGTGCTTGCAAAAATATTTACTATTCACCCCATTGTCTCCATGTTTTATTCCTTTCCTTCAGTGATATTATTTGCCCATATTTCATGGATTACACCTCATAGTTGTGCTATTTTATTCACCGTGTGATCTTAAAGTGGTTAGGACCTAATCTGTGAAGGATTACTGTGGTCAAACCATGTCTCCAGGATGAGTTCCTCAGAGGATCCCATATTTGTCATAAGCGATCATGGGCTGCAAGAAATCAACAGGTGTTTGTTCCAGCTCAGGTAATTGTAGTCAAAACTGATGTAATGTTTTATAAATAATTTTAATTTTAATTTTTTTCTTTTATTTTCTTCAAATCAAATCAAATCAAATCAAATTAGTTTTTATTATAGCCAATGCCCATTATATCTATATACAAATACAAATACAATAAAAGCAGTATGGCAATCAGTCATATCCGAATATCTATATTCAAGGGCAACACATAATCATAGAGGATTACAGTAGAAGGTGACTGTATTTATACCTTATTATTTAATATAAAAGTTAAAATTCAAGTTAAAAGTGTATACAAAAATGTTTAAGAATCTCTAAAATGTTATCACCATATACATAATTGGACAGCCTATAAGAATAACTGTATGTAAATAACTTAATACCTTGTATTTTTTCAAACACTCCCTGCTTCCTCTTGATTGCTTATCCAGCTAATTCTTAGCTTTATAGCCATCTTTCCAAAACTGGCCACTTTTTTAGTAATCTCTTTACTCTTGTTTTCCAAAAGCTTCTGTAAACACTCTTCCTTATTTCTACCCTCCAAGGAAGATATAATCAGTTTAATAAACCATTCCCTGATATGATTATATATTTTGCAGTCCAGTAGCACATGGCTCAGCGTCTCAGTGGTTCCCTCACCACAAACACACAATTGACTCTTATAGGGAATATTATTATATCTTCTCAGTAATGCTGCAGAGGGCAAAACGTCCATGCGTAATAATATAAAGGCTCTTCTAGATTCTGAACTTTCTAAGCCATTTAAATATGGCATAGGTAGGACTCTATTCAAAGGATTTGATCTTATAATTCCTTTAGCTTTATTTAAGTCATGCTGTCTTTCTACATCTAATATCCTTTGCTTTATAATAGATTTGGCCTGGGTCATATCCAATGACAACAGATGATGTTGTGAAAATCCATAGTGCCCTAGTTTGTGTTCCAGTATCTTCCACTGGGGGTGGCATAGGTATCGTGCAGTGCCAAATGCACTAAACCTGTGGTGTTATGGTTCAGCTTTAACCAGTGCGTGTGCCAGGACCCTGCCTGTCACAGAACCTGACTCTGAGGGGTTAAATGGTGAAGAGCTGCTAGAGGAGCCTTGCAGCTCAAGTCAGCAGGCAGCTGGGTCTGATGACTCAGCTGATAAACATATCTTCTCTCCCTAGAAGGGCTATGAGCAGGAATCTGCAAAGACGTGGTACTAGGAGAGCTAGGGAAAGGGTCTTTGATGCTAGACGGGGAATCAGGTCGGGAAGCCCTGAGTACTAGCAGGAGCCTTTCCAGGAGTAAGGGTGTGTTCCCTGTTTTGAGATAAAGCTGGTAAGCTCACCTTGAGCTCTCTGTGGGAGCAACACATCATTTGAACTTGCAACCACGTTCTTGTCTGTGACCTTGGCTCTGTTTCCTGATTTCGGACTGGCTTCCTGGACAATGGCTTAATCTGTTCCCTTGGGTTTGGCATCTGGTTTCCGTGAGATATTCTGGTTTTGACTTGGACTGTTAATTGCTGGGAGTTGGATTCTGTTATTTATCTGGCACTTTATTGTTAGCAAAGGACATGAACTTGCCTGGCTTTCCACTAAAGATCTTGGCAAAGAACTGAACTCTGTTTGTGTGTGTTCTCTGTGTGCGGGGCTTTACAGTTTGCTCCCACCCTAGCATCTTCAAGCAGAATGGAAGAGGAGGGGGCTGTTGGGATGACACCGCTGGTAGCTTTGCAAAACCAAGTGCTGCTTTTGTCTCAGGCAATTACTCAATTGCAGCACGCTCCAGCACTGTCTGGGTTGCAGCCCGTTGCCCTTTGCTGCCTCCTGACCGGTTTGAAGGCAAGTTAGAGGAATTTCCTGCATTCTTGGCTCAATGCAAGCTGTTTATCGAGGTGCGTGCTCAAGAGTTTCTTACTGAGAGGTCTAAGGTCTGCTTTATCATCAGTTTGTTGAAAAGACAGGCGGCTAAATGGGCTACTCCTTTACTCCTCAGTGCCTCACCTCTACTGGATAATTATCAGGCTTTCCTGAATCATATTTTTTTAGCTTTTCAGAACCCCATACAGGCTGCTACTGCCAACAGGAGACTCAGAGCTCTGAAACAGGGCAAAGATTCAGTGTTTGACTACACCACTGTGTTCCGTTTGATAGCACAGGTCCTGAATTGGAATGAACCGGCACTGATTTCTCAGTATATGGAAGGACTGGCAGATGAAGTGCTTGATAAACTCTCTAGGTTGGAACAACCAAACACGTTACAGGAACTCATTACCCTGTGTCTCAGGATAGATGGACGCCTGGAAAGCCGTCGCCTCTCCCAAGGCAAGAACTACAACCAGCAACCTCTGCCAGCTGTGCCTAATCTGCAATCCGGTGAAGCCATCAGAATGGATCCAGAACCTATGCAACTGGGAGCTGCTCGACCATGCCTCACCCCAGAGGAAAAGGTAAGACAACACTCTCATAATCTCTGCCTATACTGTGGTGGAGGAGGACATTTCACTTCCAGTTGCCCTTTGAAGCACTCCTCAGTAAGTGCTGCTACCTCTTCAGCAGTAAAAGGGCAGCTCCATCCTTGAAGGAACCCACTGGAATGGAGCATACCGAAGAGTTCCCAGACAATACCATCACACCCCAAGGACCTTTCCTGGTACCTGTAACTCTAGGGCTTCCTGATGGCTGGAAAGTACCTGTGTATGCTATGGTAGACTCTGGGGCAACTCACTGCTTTGTGGATGCTGGGTTTGTGCGGTGCCATCAGATTCCAGTACAGAGCAAGGAAATTCTTTTGCTGGTAGAATCCATTGAAGGTTGGTTACTTCGTTCTGGGCCGATAGCTCAGGAAACCTGTCCACTCACTCTTCAGGTGATGGACCACAGTGAGCAGATTTGCTTTAATGTAACTCGGATGCCCTGGTTTCCTCTTGTCTTGGGACTTTCCTGGTTGCGAGCTCATAACCCATTGGTGGATTGGGTGCAAGGGGAATTGTACTTCAAGGTTCCTTGCTCAAAGAAAAATTATTCTAATATTCTGGCAGCTGCCCATGCTACATCTGACACTGTCATGCCCCAGGTATACCAAGACTTTGTGGATGTATTTGAGGAAAAGGGGGCTGACAAGTTACCTCCACATCGGCCCTATGACTGTGACTATGACTATGACTATGATCTGATACCTGGGGCACCCCTCCCTGTGGGACGAGTCTATCCTATATCCGAACCTGAGTTAGAAGCTTTGAGGGCTTTCCTAGACAAGAACCTTCAATGTGGCTTTATACGCCCTTCCAAATCGCCATTGTCTGCACCGGTGATCTTTGTGAAGAAGAAGGGAGGGGAGCTTCATCCTTGTAATGATTACCGGGTATTACACAAGATCACTATTCGGGGCCAGTACCCTTTACCCCTAATCTTTGAACTTTTGGACTGGTTAAGAGGGGCAAAGTGTTATACCAAGCTGGACCTTTATGGGGTGTATAATTTGGTGCGTATCCATAAAGGAGATGAGTGGAAAACCATGTTTTGAACCCGGTACGGACAATATGAACATTTAGTAATGCCTTTAAATGGACTGACAAACACACCCAGTGTATTCCAGCGGATGATGAATGACATTTTCCATGATCTACTAGATCGTTGTGTGGTCATTTATTTAGATGATATCCTGATTTATTCTGCTGACCCAGCTCAGCATGTTCAAGATGTTTGTCAGGTCTTGCAGCGTCTCCGGGAAAATGGACTATATGCTAAGCTGGAAAAATGTGAGTTCGACATTAAGGAAGGTGAATTCCTGGGGCATATTATTTCTCCCCAGGGAATCCGCATGGACCCTAAGAAAGTAGAAGCTGTGTTGTCCTGGCGGTGACCACAAGACCGTAAGGATTTGCAACGGTTACTCGGTTTCGCCAACTACTATCGCCAGTTTATTCCTGCCTACGCCGACATTGTTGCACCTTTAAACCGTCTCCTTCGGCCCAAAGAGCTTTTACAGTGGACTCCAGAAGCAGAAGAGGCTTTCTCTACTTTGAAAACCCGCTTCACCTCAGAACCCTTGCTCTGTTATCCTGATCCACAATTACCCTTTATAGTGGAGGCTGACGCATCTCAACAGGATGATCCCTCCCAAACCCCGCGTCCCTGTGCTTATTACTCTCGACAGTTAAAACCTGCAGAGAAGAATTATACTATCTGGGAGCGTGAACTGCTGACCATCAAGACAGCTTTTGATGTATGGAGGCATTACCTAGAGGGAGCTCAACACCCTGTTCAAGTATTGACTGATCATCGAAATCTTGAACATCTACAAACAGTCCAGCGATTGACTCAGGGATAAATCCGGTGATCATTATTCTTTTCCCGGTTTGATTTCTGGATCAAGTATATTCCTGAGGCTCAGAATAAAAAAGCTGATGCATTATCCAGAAAACCTGAGTATGCAGCGCCTGTGAAAGAGACATTAGTGGCGCCCATCTTGCCTCCCTCTGTGTTTGCGGCCACGAATCCATGACTCAGCTTGGCAGAAGAAATCGGTGAATCTCAAGCTCGCGATTCATGGACTCAGCAATGTCTTCAGGAACTCCAGAATGGGAATCATGGAGAGTTTTCTGCACAACAAGGGTTATTATTATATCGAGGGCCGTTATATGTTCCTGCTGGTCCTCTTCGTAACCAGGTGTTGCATCTCTCAAATGACTCTTTACCTGCTGGACACTTTGGACTTTACAAAACCCTGCATCTTCTCACAAGGGAGTTCTGGTGGCCACATGTCCATGCTGATGTTGCCTGATACGTGAGTTCCTGTGAAGTTTGTCGGCAGGCAAAGGATGTTGTGACCAAACCCTTGGGTCTGTTGCATCCTTTGCCAACACCCTCTGGTCCTTGGAATGCTGTCTCCTTAGATTTCATCACGAATTTTCCTTGCTCAAAAGGGTTTACCTGCATCCTGGTCTTTGTGGATTTGTTCACCAAAATGGCCCACTTTGTTCCTTGTCCTAAATCCCCTACCGCATCAGAAACAGCTCATCACTACTTGCAACACCTCTTCAGACTTCATGGTTTACCTGCACACCTCATTTCGGACCGTGGGCCACAATTCACCTCCCGCTTCTGGCAAGCAATGCATAAGGCACTAGGAACACAATTCATCTGTCATCAGCCTATCAACCCCAGTCTGATGGTCAGACTGAGTGCACTAATGCCACCTTAGAACAATATTTATGCTGTTATACATGCTACCAACAAGATAACTGGGTGGATTTGTTACCTTTAGCTGAATTTGCATATAGCAATGCTGTACATTCTTCCACTCGCCAGACCACATTCATGGCTAACTATGGTTATCATCCTCGGTATTTTCCAACTACCCTTCCTTCCACCTCTGTGCCACCTGCGGATGCATACATTCAAGAACTCCATGGCATTCAGGAATTATTGCGAGAGCAACTTGACCATGCTAAGGAAGTATATAAGAAAGCAGCGGAAAAGAAAAGACAGGAAGGGCCACAACTATATCCAGGCATGAAAGTTTGGCTGTCTACTCGATACCTGAGACATCCTGGGCAATCCCGAAAAATAGATTCTCGGTTCATCGGTTCTTATCCCATCTTAGAACAAATCAATCCAGTTGCTTTTCGTCTGCAACTACCTGATTCCCTTCATATGCATCCAGTATTCCACCGATCCCTCTTGGTTCCAGCTGCAGACCCTGACCCCAACCGACCACCGACTCCTGAACCTCCTCCACCCATTTTAGTAGAAGGAGAAGAAGAATATGAAGTCCGTCAATTCTTGGATTCTCGAATACACCGTGGAGGATTGCAGTATTTGGTAGACTGGGAAGGTTATGGACCTGAAGATCGGTAAGGGGAACCTGCGTCCAACTTGCATGCTCCTGAATTGGTTCAACAATTCCATGACAGTTACCCTGATAGGCCTGGCCCATTGGAAGAGGGGGACCATGGGGAGGGGGATAGTGCCAGGACCCTGCCTGTCACAGAACCTGACTCTGAGGGGTTAAATGGTGAAGAGCTGCTAGAGGAGCCTTTCCGTGAGATATTCTGGTTTTGACTTGGACTATTAATTGCTGGGAATTGGATTCTGTGATTTATCTGGCACTTTATTGTTAGCAAAGGACATGAACTTGCCTGGCTTTCCACTAAAGATCTTGGTAAAGAACTGAATCCTGTTTGTGTGTGTGCTCTGTGTGCGGGGCTTGACAACGTGATAGCCGCTATCCATATTCTTGCTTCAACTGTTACCAGTCCTGTTTCTAATCTTATGGCTGCATTTGATGCACTTGTAGGAAGCTGAAATATAGCTCTTAAGAATTTGGATTGCTGTTTTTCCAAGGCAGCCAGGTTGGCTGAAACAGAGTATGGGGCTCCATATGTCATCTGAGCTAAGACCTTTGCTGAAAAGAGCGTATTTGCAGCTATCACATTTCTTCCACCCGTCTCCAGAAAAAATTTAATATAGCTCCAATACTTTTATGGGCATTAGCTACCAGAGACTACTTGAAGTGGTATGGGGCAGTATATATAAGCAGAACACATGTTTAGTATGCCTATTTCACTTTCCGTTAGCTTGTATTATCAGTCCCAAATATTTATAATTATGTACTTGCTCAATAGGCACCCCATTTAGTTTTCAATTGTAGTCTTTATGTCTTACTGCAAACACCATTACCTTGGTTTTATCATAGTTAATTTCTAAGTGATTCTGTTGACAAAAATCAGGAAGGGCCCGCAACATCATTTTAAATCCATTTGGGGTTCTTGAGAGAATTACTGCATCATCAGCATACAGTAAAATAGAAACATGCTTATTTGCCAACTTTGGAGGGTAAAAGTTCAAATCATATAGGATAGGGACTAGATCATTTATATAATAATTAAATAGTAAGGGTGCCAATATGCAGCCCTACTTAACCCCTTTTTAAGTTTTAACTGCTGCTGTAAGGTGACCTTGAGGGTTAGTTCTAATTCTCACTACGGTGTTATTTTGTAATGCTCTAATCAGGAATAATAAGAGTTTATCTATATTAATATTTCTTAATTTTCTCCATAGTATGTTTCTAGAGATAAAATCGAAGGCTGCTTTAAAATTGATAAAAGCTGCATATAAGGACACTACATTTTTAGAAGCATATTTTGATATTAAGTGATCTAAGATCATGCATTGCTCTAAGGTTGAATGACCTTCTCTAAATCCTGCCTGTTCCTTTGCCAGAATACATTCTTGGTCTAACCAATCCTTAAGTTTCCACTGAAGGTGCCTAGCATATAGTTTACTTACCACATTAAGTAAACTAATTGGCCTATAGTTTGAGGGTAGATTTATTTTCTTCAATTATTCTATTCTTCCATTTTGTGACGTATTTTATTTTATTTCATTTCATTTTTGTCTAACACTTCTAGTATAGTCAATTCATATATATATTTGAGATGAAGATGATTTTAAAAATGGTGATTCATCCTGATTTGTGATTTGTCAGGGTGGAGGAATTGACAAATCAACAAATCAATTAATTTCCAGTAATGGATTGCTGAATTGATTCATGTCCCCTTTGTGTGTGTGTGTGGTGCCGTTACAGTCTTGACCGACCCTTTGTGACCCCATGTCCATGGAGTTTTCTTGGAATACTGGAGTGGCTTGCCAGTTCCTACTCCAGTCGCCTACCGCACCTGATATTCCCTGGTGGTCTCCCATCCAAGTGCTAACCAGAGCCGACCCTGCTTAGCTTCCAAAATCAGGAGATCGATTGATGCGCTTGGGCATTAAAATGCTATTAATATCCCCTTAGCATCTATGGGCCCCAAATTTGCAAGGATGTTTCCTCTGCCTCTATAAACCAAGAAAGTTTGGTTAATATTGGAGTTCAGAAGTCTGAGCTATGTACCTGACCTCCCCCCCCCAGTGGAAAGTGCCTTCCAGGCATCTAGAGATGCCAAATTTTCAGGCAAAATTCTTTCAACCCTCCTCTACAATCCTTCTAAGTTTGTTGAAGGCTGGGTTTCAGACATCTGAGTCATATAACAACAAAGTGAGACCCCTAAGAAAATGAAGGTTTAGAAACCCAACCTTCATCTGACAGGATTGTAGAGGAAAGTTTGGGAATACTTCCTTCAAATTTTGGTGTCACTAGGTGCCTTGGAGCCATTTTATAACCCAATGAATAACTTAATCAAAACTTACTAAACTGTCAGTTCATATTCATTGAAGGACTCCATTTATGGTGGATATTAATCAACAATTTTTGTCAAATCAACCAAATTCATCATAAAACATGATTCATTTTTTTTTCAGTTTGTCCCCATTTATAGTTCACATCACTCTGTGTACCACAACCTCCACCAAGGCCTCCCTGTGTCCTCCCTGACATGGTCTGCTTCTTGCTCTTCCCTCTTACTATCAACGATGACAGAGACCCAGATGAGTTGTGAAGCTGCTGGACAGAGAAAGCTAGGCTGAGCGTCCAGCAGTTCTGCTTCTCAACTCACCACTGCACTTTTATATGACTTTATTTGAAGTCAGTTGATGTCACATAGGTGGTTACTTCATGTCCTTCCTCGAGCCAAGGTGAACTTGCCTCCATGTTGAAATTGGTTTTCAACATGGATCAAGAAGTGGATTGAAAAGATTCCTGAACTCCAGGATGGGAATCTCTCACCCTGCTTGGAGCGCAGTTCAGGGGGCGTGGTCGGATTGAACCCACAAGGACGGGAGGTTACGTTCCTTCAAACTCAGAATGACCCCACAAGGACGTGAGGTTACATTCTTTCAAACTCAGACTGACCCCACAAGTATGTGAGGTTAATTTCCTTCGAACCAGTCTCCAGTGGGGCCGTGAACTGCAGTGAGAGGGACGTGAAGTATCATCCATAGTTAGCTCCGACATGTTTCACAGCGGTAGGAGAGTACTGTATTCTGCTCCGTATGTGTTCCATGATTTTTTTAAAAGCATTTTTATTAGAAAATTTTAATATACAGAAGAAAATCAAATTCAAAACATTAACCATACAAAATCAATCTATCACTAAAGTTAGGCTTCCCTCTGTTCTTCATGTGGTTTTAACGTTATTCATCTCCTAGCCTTCCTTTCAAACAAACCCCTTTTATATACTTTTAAAAAAGATTCTAGAAGTAAGTAGTAATCCTTCGAGTTCTACCCTAATCCGGTAAGGGTCTTTAATTCCTTACAATAAGTCTCCATGTAGTTCTTTAATTTTTGCCAGTCTTTTTGGAACCTCTGGTTGTCTTGATCCCTCAGTCTGCACGTCAGTCTGGCCATCTCTGCAAAGTCCAATAATTTTGCCCTCCATTCATCCAAAGACGGTATATACGTTGTCTTCCAGTTCTGTGCCAGGAGCATTCGTGCTGCTGCTGTTGCATATAAAAATAGGGTTCTATCTGCTCCTTTAATTTCATTGTCCACCAACCCTAACAAAAAAAGTTCAGATTGTTTTGGGAATGTACACTTTAACATCTTTTTGAGTTCATCATAAATCAGTGCCCAATACTCTTTCACTTTCTCACAGGTCCACCACATATGATAAAAGTTACCTTGTTTCTCTTTACATTTCCAACAATGATCATCTTTCATCCTATACATCTTTGCTAATTTCGTTGGAGTAATATACCACCTATACATCATTTTCAACAGATTTTCTTTTATCAAAGTACATGCGGTAAACTTCATGTTCTTTTTCCACAATCTTTCCCACACATCTAACTCAATACTGTGACCCAGATCCATAGCCCATTTTATCATACATTCTTTGACTTGTTCATCTTTTAAGTTCAACTCCAACAAAAAATTATATAAACTAGTCAACAATTTCTTTTTTGGGCCCATGATTATGGTTTGAAACTTAGATTCCTTTTCTCCAAACCCAAACATCCTTCTATCCTTCTGAAAAATGTCATGTAGCTGATGGTACTGGAACCAACCTGTTAACTTCTCTTTTAACATTTCATAATACTTCAGTCTAGGACCTTTATCTGAGAAAAATAACACATCCCCATATGTGATCCCCACTCCTTCTGTATCTTTCCTCTTGATCGCCGATGCTTCAATCGGGGATAACCACCTCGGGGTGTGTCTCTCTAATAAAGGTTTCAACCGTTCCCAGACCTGAAGTAGTGACTTTCTAATTACATGATTCATAAAACTTTTATGTACTTTTACTTTATCATACCAAAGATAAGCGTGCCAACCAAATCTTTTATCATGACCTTCTAAATCCAAAAGATCCTCATCAACTAAATTAATCCAATCTTTTATCCAACCGAGACAGGCCACTTCATAATACAATCTCAAGTCTGGCATTGCAAATCCTCCCCTTTCCTTGGCATCTGTTAATAATTTAAACCTTATTCTAGGTCTTTTACCTTGCCAGACAAATTTAGACAATGTCTTCTGCCATTCCTTAAAATGGCCTATCCCTCTGATTATTGGGATCATTTGAAATAAGAATAACAACCTTGGTAACACGTTCATCTTTATAACCGAAATTCTTCCCATCAACGACAAATTCAATCTATTCCATGTTTCCAAATCTCTCTTAATCGAATTCCAAACCATATTATAGTTATCCTCAAAGAGATTCAAGTTCGTAAGAGATAAATTAATTCCCAAATATTTAACTTTAGAGCGGACAGTTTTTCAAATTCTTCACAGTCTTTCTTTGTTACATTTTTCAATAGAACCTTCATCTTATTCTTATTCAGTTTAAATCCAGCTAAATTACCAAATTCTTCAATTACCTTCATCACCTCAATAATACTTTCTTTTGGATTCTCTAACATCAAAACCAAATCATCAGCAAACGCTTTTAGTTTATAATCCTTATCCCCCACACTTATACCTTTAATTATCACCATGTCTCTCAGTTTAACTAACAATACTTCCAGTACAGTAATAAATAACAATGGAGACAGTGGGCACCCTTGTCTTGTACCTTTCCCAATCGGGAAACTTTCTGTTATCACATTATTAATCAATAAACTTGCTTTCTGTTCCTTATATATTGCATTAACACAATTCCAAAACTTTGTTCCCATATATTTCCAAGTTCTTCTTCATGAATTGCCAAGAAACATTATCAAAGGCTTTTTCAGCATCAATAAATATCAAAGCAGCTTGTTTCTCCTTCCTGACTTCTAGATAATCTATTATATCAATTATATTTCTCATATTATCTTTCATCTGTCTGCCAGGAAGAAACCCCACTTGGTCTTTGTGTAGCAATTCATTTAAAACCCTTTTTAATCTATTGGCCAAAACATCGGCAAATAATTTATAATCTCCATTCAAAAGGGAAATGGGCCTATAATTTTTGACATCTGTCACATCTGAATTCTCCTTTGGGATCAGTGTTATATACGCCTCCTTCCAGGTATTAGGTATAACTCCTTTTTCTAAAACTTCATTCATCAACTCCACCATTATTGGTAACATTTCTTCTGAAAATTTTTTATAATATTTTGCAGTCAAACCATCTGGACCCGGTGATTTTCCAGTTTTCGCCCTCTCTATTGCACTTTGTACTTCATGTGGGGTAATTTTCTCACTCAATGTCGACAATTGGCTTCTTGAAATTTTTTTCAATCCATTCTCTCTTATATATCTATCAATCTGCTCCAGATCTTCTTTTTTCTTCATATATAAGTCTCTGTAAAAATTCCGAAACACCTTTACTATTTCTCTTGGATCTTCCTCTAATTTCTTATCTACTACTAATTTATTCACAACCTTTTGTTTTTGCTTCCATTTAAGCTGCCAAGCCAACAGTTTCCCTACTTTGTTTGCCGATTCAAAATTTCTTTGTCTCATCATCTTAACCTTCCACTCAATTTCTTGATTGATAACCATTGACAACTGGGTTTGGAGCATCTTTAATTTTTGAATCCATTTCTGTTCCTTTGGCTTTTCCACCAATTTCTTCTCCGTCTCCACCATTTCTTTTAGGATCTCATATTTCTTTTTTTCTTTCTGTTTCTTCTGGTACGAATTTCTCTGAATAAAGAGGCCTCACATAACAGCTTTGCTTGCATCCCATACAAAATTTGTTGGTGTTTCTCTTCTCCAATTATTTTCCAAATAATCTCTAAAAGTTTTTTTCGCTATTTGCAAAGTCTCTGTCTCGTCCAATAAACTTTCATTCAATCTCCAGCGGTATAATTCTTGCAATTTTGTTTTAACTTCCATCACAATTGCATTATGATCTGAGATTGTTTTAGGTAAAATTTCCACTTTCGTCACTCTATGTGAAATATCGTTAGGAACAAATATGTAATCGATTCTTCCCCAACTCTGATTTGGTTCAGAGAAAAAGGTAAACTGTTTCTCTATTGGGTGTCTCAGTCTCCAAATGTCGGTCCATCCAAAGTTTTCAACTAAGTCAAAAAAAGATTTTGGTAATTTCCCTTCTGAGCCTTTCTTTTTCTGGGATCTATCCAGATCCGGCATCATTACTCCATTGCAATCGCCCATCAAAAAGAGTTTTTCATCCATATAGTCTAACAATCTTTGTTCTAGATCTCTATAAAATTCTAATTTCCTTTCATTTGTCGCATAAATTCCTACAATGAAAAATTTTTCAGATTGCCAAGTAATTTGCACTATCAAAAATCTTCCCTCTTCATCTTTCATTATCAACTTAGGTTCTAATTTATGTTTTGCATATATCACCACTCCTCTTTTCTTCAATTTGTCAGATGATACAAATTCTTGTCCCAAAATTTTGTTTTTTAGAATCTTCATATGTTTCGTTGCAATATGTGTTTCTTGCAGACAAATCAGGTCTAGGTTTTCTTTCTTCAATAAATGTGTAATTCTATTTCATAAGAACATAAACATAACATAAGAAGAGCCATGCTGGATCAGGCCAAAGGCCCATCTAGTCCAGCTTCCTGTATCTCACAGCGGCCCCACCAGATGTGTTTGGGAGTGCATGAGACTAGATATCTGTCTCCTGATACCACTCCCCTGCATCTGGCCCTTGAAGTACCCTGGTTTAAAGCCTAGAGATTACACATCTCCATCATGGTTTGTAACCCGTGATGGACTTTTCCTCTAGGAATCTGTCCAATCCCCTTTTGAAGGCATCCAGGCCAGATGCCATCACCACATCCTGTGGCAGGGAGTTCCATAGACTTACAACGCGCTGGGTGAAAAAATATTTTCTTTTGTCAGTTCTTACTCCCAGCACTCAATTTGAGTGTATGTCCCCTAGTTCTGGTATTTTGAGAGAGGGAGAAGAGCTTCCTCTATCCACTTTACTCATACCCTGCATTATTTTGTATGTCTCAATCATATCCCCCTCAAGCGCCTTTTTCCAGACTGAAGAGGCCCAATTGTTTTAGCCTTTCTTCATAAGGGAGGTGCCCCAGCCCAGTAATCATTTTAGTCACTCTCTTCTGCACCTTTTCCAGTTCCACTATGTCTTTCTTGAGATGCGGTGACCAGAATTGTACACAATACTCCAGGTGGGGCCTTACTGTTGTTTTGTATAACGGCATTATAATGTTGGCTGTTTTATTTTCAATCCCCTTTTTGATAATCCCTAGCATGGAATTGGCCTTCTTCACTGCTGCCACACATTGGGGAGACACCTTCATGGAGCTGTCCACCAACACACCAAGATCTCTTTCCTGATCCGTCACGGATAACTCAGAGCCCATGAGTTGATAGATGAAGTTTGGATTTTTTGCCCCAATATGCATTACTTTACATTTGGTTACATTAAAACACATTTGCCATTTCTCAGCCCACTCCACCAGTTTGGAGAGATCCTTCTGGAGCTCTTCACAATCTTCTCTGGTTTTTACCACATGGAAAAGTTTTGTGTCATCTGCAAACTTGGCCACCACACTGTTTATCCCTGTCTCCAGGTCATTTATGAACAGATTGAAAAGCACCGGTCCCAGGACCGAGCCCTGGGGCACACCGCTTTCACTTCTCTCCATTGTGAAAATTTCCCATTGACACCTACTCTTTGTTTCCGGGATCTCAACCAGTTCTCAATCCATAAGAGGACCTGCCCTCTTATCCCCTGACTATGCAATTTTCTCAGCAGCCTTTGGTGAGGGACTGTGTCAAAAGCCTTTTGAAAATCCAGATAGACTATATCCACCGGTTCACCCAAATCCACGTGCCTGTTGACCTTTTCAAAAAATTCTAAAAGGTTTGTAAGACAAGATTTACCCTTACAGAAGCCATGCTGATTTTCTCTCAGCAAGGTTTGTTCTTTTATGTGTTTTATGATTTTCTCTTGGATGAGGCCTTCCACCATCTTCCTGGGACAGATGTAAGGCTAACTGGCCTGTAGTTTCCTGGGTCCCCCTCCTTCCTTTTTTAAAAATTGGTGTGACATCCGCTATCCTCCAGTCCTCCGGCACTGTGGCCGTTTGAAAAGACAAGTTGCATATTACCGTTAAGAGATCTGCAATTTCATTTTTCAGTTCCCTAATAACCCTTGGGTGGATGCCATCTGGGCCCGGTGACTTGTTAATCCTCAATTTATCAATTAGTCCTAAAACCTCCTCTCTTTTAACCTGTACTTGATTTAATTCTTTAGTCAAGAGGGGCGGCTCAGGCAGCGGAATCCGCTCAAGGTCCTCTGTCGTGAAGACAGACGCAAAGAACTCGTTCAATTTCTCTGCAATGTCCAAGTCCTCCTTAACCTCCCCTTTTCCTCTCTCACCATCCAGAGGCCCAATTGGTTCTCTGGCAGGTTTTCTACTTCTAACATATTTAAAGAAGCTTTTATTATTACCCTTTATATTGCTAGCCATGCGTTCTTCAAAGTCTTTCTTTGCCTCCCTTATCATCTTTTTACATTTCTTTTGCCAGAGTTCGTGTTCCTTTTTATTTTCCTCATTTGGGGAGGATTTCCATTTACAGAAGGACCTCTCCTTGTGCTTTAGAGCCTCTCTAACTCCACTCGTTAACCATGCTGGTGTCCTCTTGGACTTAAATGAGCTCTTCTTTCTTTGTGGTATGCACTTGTGCTGGGCCTCTATTATTGTTGGTCTTTTCATTCAGACCATTTACATTCCATGTTAATACTCTCAACGCCATTGCAGATTTCGAATTAAATATATTTTTATCAGTCTCTATTCAAATATGGCCATAGCTAAGTCGGCTTTGCCTTCTTCCTCATCAGAGAGTTCTAACTCCTCTTCTTCTTCCTCTTCTTCTTCTTCACCTTCACCTCTTCTTGAGCCTTGGTCCTCCTTCTCCTCAGGTAATCTATCACCCTCTTCTGATTGTTTCCTGTACCCAAGCTCTTTTCCGTATTTTCTCAGAAATTTGTCTATCTCCAACTCAGATGTTACTTTGAATCTCTTCATTTTGTAAATAAAGGATAGGCCTTCCGGAAACTCCCAACGAAATCTCAGACCATTTCTTCTCAATGTTTCTGCCAGAGGTATATAACTTCCTCTTCTTCTCAGTAAATAAAGAGGGATCTCCTTGATTGTAAGCCACCCAGAGACCTTTGGGTAGTGGGCGGCATATAAGTTGTAAAAATAAAAAAATAAAATAAATAAATAAATTATATATCAAGATTTGTTGTCCTTCAATCACAAATCTGTTATCATGACTGTGTTTCAGAATTCTATCTCTCACGGCCATAGATGTCATTGACACAATAACATCACCTGGTGTCTTCTTCGCTCTCAACTTCTTTGATCTGACTGCTATCCTAAACAATTGGGAGATTGCACCAACTACTTCTTCTTCTTGCCACCCAAGCCACTTCGAAAGTTCAGTTATTACTTTGGCCTTAATATCTTCTCCTTCCTCCCATGGTATCAAGCGAAAACGAAGATTCTGTTGCCTTTGCCTCATTTCAAGAAAAGCAAGCTCCTCAGCCAATTTCATTTGTGTAGTCTCTACTTCTGACACTCCTATTCTATTCCTCTCTGTTTCTTCTCTGCATTGTTTAACCTCTGTCTGCACTTTCTTCACTTTAACTTCTATACTCTTTGTTTTCACAGTTAAATCCTTCACTTGAGCTGACAGTTCCCCAAATGCCTCTTTAATTTGTTTCTGCATATCTTCCTTTAGTTCTGATAACTTCTTGTCCATACTTTGTTCGCTTTTTTCAAATTCTCTCCTTATGTGTATCATTAGTCCTTCCCATTCTTTACCCTCCTCTTGTCTGGAATCTCTTCTCTGTGTTAAGGGTGTCATCTTCTTCTTCTCCTTCTCTCCTGCCATCTCAATTTTAATTGACTTCTATTCCAATGGAGCACAATTTAATCACAAATTGAAATTAATTCAATCAATAAGTAATAATAAACTTCAACCAATCAAATTAGTCAATTAATACTCCAATGATTAATAATCACCAATTTACCATCAATAATATTCAATTTACTTATTCAAACTTCATTTTATCCTTTCTAACTTTAAATTATCCACATATCAAATTGATAACAATTTATCAAATTTTGTCAATTTTTCTATATAATCAAACACTCTCCCACCCCAAACAGCGTTCAAATTGAATTTTAAATGCAATAATTTTCCAAATCCACTAGATGGCACTCCAACATTAGAAATAAATTTCCCAACCAGTTTCAGATGCAATAATTTTTAAAATCCACCAGATGGCACTCCAACCTAAGAAATGAGCTTTCCAGTCACATTCACAGCTGTAGTATTATCCTGTTTTGGCTACAGTGTGACCTTCCAGCCACAGAGAGCCTCAGAGAAAAACACATAATAACTTAGTTTCATTTCCGCTGCAGCCAGATACACAAAGAGAGACCCACAAAAACCCTTAAAAATTAAAAATTAAAGGAAAAATTAAGGGAACTTCTTCAGCCTCTTCCAGGGCCTAATCCACACAGCTCTCAGATAGGAGAAAATGGAGTTCCCTGCTCACGAAAGCCTCAGAAGAGCATACAGAAACTTGGTTTCACTTACACTGCAGCCAAGAAAGAAAAAAAAAAAGCCCACCAAAGTTCTTACAAGTTCAAGAAGTTCCTTTTTCTTCAGCCTCTTCAGTGGCCCAATCCGATTGAAAAGGAAAATATAACAATGACTCCAGTTAGCAATAACTCCAAAGTTGCTCACAAAAACAACTCCAGAAATAAAAACAAAGCACTGAAGGATCCGAAAGTAATGAAAGTAATGAAGTAAAATAACTCCCCCTCAAAAGAAGGGGGGGTAACTCCAAACACCAGCTCTGGTGAAGTCTTTTGAAATGTAAAATCAAACAAAGCAGACTCTCCACCTCTTGTCCGCCACCCAAATTCTTCTTAAGTATTCAATCCTTTCACAAAAAAGAGGGGGGGATTACTCCAAATGTCAATTCTCCAAAGTCTTTGGAAGTGTAGAATCAAATAATACAGACTCTCCTCCTTACGGGGGGGGAGTAACTCCAAACGCTAGTGTCTTTCAAAATGTAGTCAAGAAAAAAGATGGGCTGCCCCACTTATCCACACCCCCACATTCTTCTTTATTCACTCAGTCCTTTCACAAAAAGAGGGGGGGTGACTCCAAACACCAGTTCTGAGTTGCAGACTTCACGATTGAGCTTCCCCAAGTCCCATATTTTTCCACTTCAATATAAATAATAATAGTTCAAACTCACTTCGCAAATGAAGGGATATCTCTCCACCCCACCACACGGCTCCAATTTGTATCACGAAGGAGAGTTACGACTTACTTCCCACCACGCTCCGAATGAATTCCGATGTAAACAAACCAACTCACGTTTCTTCGGGTATAGTCCTTATCTTCAAGTTAACCGTTTAACAGCCTCTGCTGATTCTTCCTCCGATAGAAACAGTTTTATAGGGTTCTCGGAGGCTAATGGCTTCCTGCTAAGACAACGAGACTTCACAAACACAGGGGTAGTGATGGCAAGAGCGCCCGAGGCTCAATCCTTCTCCCCAACCCCTCCGGATCGGGGCGAGAGGAGAGCTGCAAGGGGCTCAGCAAATACCCAAACCCTCAGGGCACCCCCCTGAGGTTTTTAGAGTCCGCGGAGCCTTCGTGAGACTCTTTAAACCCCCTGTGCGCTCTGGGGATCCCACGGAGGAATTCCCCTAGCGTCTTATGCAGTCGGCCATTAAACCGGAAGCCTCGTATGTGTTCCATGATTGGCTAGAATCAGAAGTATTGTTTATTCTGAAAGAACAAAGAAGTAACTAAATGTAAAAATGGCATCAAGTCCTTTGCAATTTATAGAGGCAAATAGCAACAGAGCAAGGAACAATGCATTAAATTCAGTTGTTCCCCCTTTTTTGTAAAACACTACTTCTTTTCCTCTTGAAAAGAGAGCACATTCACCGTAACCATTTGTGTACTGCTTGTAAATATAAAAAGTGTTTCACTTTCTGGTCTACCAGCTAGCATCAACCAGCACAATGAAAAACAATACTATACTGTGCAGAACATCAGGCACATGACAAATAATTAACCATTGCTTTCTTGTTATTAATTCATTACTGACGATAATTAGACTCTGCTTTCAATAATCTGCTCTAACGTTTTGTAAATGATTTGCTGACTGAATATGTTGACTATAATATACTACCATTATGCAGAACATTATGCCCTCCCAAGTGAGATCCGCCTGGCGCCAACATTGATGACATTTCGGTGCCAGGTAAAAACCTTCCTGTTCCAGAAGTTTTTTAATTGATACAACATAGACTGGGGTCCTTTGATGGCAATTTTAGTGATGATTTTAGTATAAGGTTTTGCTGTTGTTTTAATTATTTATTGATATTTGATGTCTTAACTGTTTTAATTCCTTGTTGTAAGCCGCCCAGAGACCTTTGGGTAGTGGACAGCATATAAGCTGTAAAAATAAATAAATAAATAAATAAATAAATAAATAAATAAATAAATAAATAAATAAATAAATAAAACATGCCAGCCAGCCAGAAAACAGACAACATTTCAAAAACATGGTTGACTTGGAAGAATTCCAGCAAGGTGGTGGAATTAAACAGCCCCTTCACATGCTATGTGAAACACATGGAAGCACCACAACCACATTCAGAAAATGCCTCCTTCAAGCACATTCAAAAAATTGAAAGCTTTCATGACTGTTATTTTTAAAGCATACTGGGGATTCTATTTTCATGCATGCAAATGGCTGACTGCCCCAGGTTCAGCTTTCTTGTCCTCAGAAATGAAATCCCCGAAACTTGAGGCAAACAGGGGTTGTGGCATGTCTGCCCACTGCAAGTTTGAATTGGAGCAATGGGCACTCAGCCACCTGCTGTACTTATGGGTTGGTTCCAGTCTGAGATAACCTTTGAATAGACCACTGAAATGGACTGACATAAGCCCAATGGATATCCATGCGTCAACTCTAAGCATGACCAAATCTTCATCTAACATAACCCATTATTCCTTTATATTATGGCAAGAGAGATGGGCACAAAATGCCAAAATGGTGTTTCATATTTTTTTATAGTATATGTTTCGTATGGAAGGAATTTTTTTTAAAAAAATGGTTTTGTTCTTTTTTGTTTCTTTTTATTATTTTTTTGCTTCCCCCTAGTGCTGACCAGCTGGCCCGCAAGATGGGTCAGTGTTTTTTCTTCCTTCCCCCTAGCGCCGACCAGCTGGCCCATGGGTCAGGTCAGCACTTTTTTTCTCTTGCCCCTTAGCATTAGTTATCTGGCCTGTGGGCCAGGACAGCACATTTTTTTGCTTCCCCCTCCTAGTGCCAACCAGCTGGCCTGGGGGCCAGGTTCCATTTTTATTTTTATTTTTAGTCTAGCACCTACCAACTGGTCGGCGCTTATTTTAATCAGCGCTTGTCAAAACAAATAATAAATGAAACAAAAAGGAACAAAAAATAAAATTTCTGTTTCATTTCATTTCATTTTTTTAAAAGGGCACTTCATTTTTCATTTTGTTTTGTAAAAAATGAAAAACAAAAAACAAAATGAAAATAAATTTGGTTTTGTGCCCCTCTCTATACGGCAAACCTTTTTGTTGTAATCTAAAGCATGATGCCTTTGAGCTTCATTAGACTACAAGTCTCTTAACATTTTACAGGGCATGAACAATGGCACTTCTGACTGTGGCTGATAAGAGCTGCACTCAAACTGTTCAAGTGCATCTTTATTCAGCGTTCACCAGAATTGATACAGTGGATTCAGGTGTCAGGGGAAGTGAAGCTGACAGATTTGCTTTCCCCTAAAGTGAGTATTGCAGTTCAGTTGGTTTACAACCAGAAATTTAACAACATTAAAAATATAGGAAAAAGCATTTATTTCAATATTGCACAAAATTATTGTAAATATCTGCATTTCTTTTTCCTATCAAAGGATTTACAGGATATCACTCACTCAAACACAGAGGTAATGATTAATTCTTAAGATTATATTTAATGCTTGTATCAGCTTGATATTTTTGCTTCAGGCACAATAGTAAACACACTGCTTGCATATTAATAAGTCATGCATTTTGGTAATTTAAAGGCTCAGCAACTTTTTCAGTAATCAGAGAGATTAAGCTGTCCTTTATGCATCCTTTAGTGGTTATTTTTAGTTTTGAGTTATTTTTAGCATTCTATTGCATGTACATCTTCTACTCAATACTGACACTTAAAATCTATCTTTATCTTCCCAAGTCTAGAGGTTGGATTTACTGTTCATTACACTTTGAGTAGTCTAAGTTCTGTTAAGTTGAACAGATCTACTAGTATGACCAAGGCCAAAATGAGATATTAGAGATACCTCATAGAAGAGAAATTCCTTAATTAATTAAAGATTCTGAAATTGTATCAACTATGAGAGTATGCCTTACTTGCTTTAGTGACTGGTATTCAGGACATAAACATGGGATTCCTTTGACATCTTGTTTCAATTCCTTTGGAAACTTCTTCAGTTGTCTCTACAACATTAACATGCATTGAGGTCTAATTACGAACTGCCTTTAATCTCCATTCCTGGCCTAAATCTGGGTCAACTCTGTTCTCCTGGTGCTTGAGTGATTCGTAAGCACAGTTGCTTTTTTGAAAATAACATTTTGGGAATGAAAGTTTTAGGGCAAACTTCTTTCTAACTTGTGATGTTCCACCACATTAAAGCAGATGGATTTTTGTTGTTTAAAGCCAGTGGTTAATTTTCAGGTTGCTTTCCATCACAGCAGTCTGAGCAGTAAAAGTCCATTAGCTTTGCGAGGTAAAGGAGTCACATAGTTCCCCCAAGGACTTGCCCGTTCATTGGTTGCAAATGTCCGGTAAAAGCTCTTAGGCTCAGCCTATGCCATTTCCAATTAATTAAAAGCAAAGCTGCTGTTAAGTTGACACTTGCATGTCTTTAAATGCTTTAGAGCCAGCTGCTGCAGCTCTTCAGATTCAATGGCTTCACAAACCAAGCTGAACATTTATTGTGTGATTACAGCAAACTCACGGATGGCAATACACACCAGTCAAGTGTGAGATTGATAAAGAATAGCTGTGAGACGCTATAACAATCTTTCTTTAATTTTCAAACCTAGGCTCTTAACTTGTCAGCTGCGGTGCATACATAATGGTGTGTGAACATGTGAACATTTATTGTTGTAAACTATTCAGACCACAAATATTATTAAACCTTTGGGTTCCAAAATGTATTTCTAAGAAAACAAGGGAAATCAGGTCCCATTTAATTTGTTCTCTTTTCAGGGCTGCACTTTGGTTCCTAACTGATTTTACATCTTGAGATTAATGAACAGATAGCCAAAGAACACCTTATTACATTGAAGGAGTTGAAACTCCTAGGGCCCTATAAACTGAATTCAATAATATTGAAGGAACTGGCTGAAGAGATCTCAGAAGTACTGTCTATTATCTTCTTGAAACCATGGAAGTTGGGTGACGTGCTGGATGACTGGAAGATAGCTATCAATGCTCCTATCTTCAAACAGGAAGAATCTGGAAATTACAGAGAAGACAACCTGCCATTAATCTCAGGAAAAAAATATGGAGCTGAAAACAATGCAGTAATAACTGGAAGCCAAACTGGATTTATCAAAAACAACTGCCAGACTGTTCTTATCTCATTTTTATTGGGTAACCTCCCAGAAATCATCAATGATTTGAAATGACTGCTAGGGAAAGTGAAAGAAGTAGTAAGAAAGAAAGTGAAGCAGGATTACGGACGAGTGTTAAGCAGAAAAAAGAATTATACAAGTTCAACAGTGAAAATGAAGAAATTGAAATAATTGGTGATTTTGTATACTTTGTTTCAATCTGTCCAAAGGGAGACTGAAGCCAGGGAAAGACTGCAATTAGGAAGGGAAGAAATGAAGGAACTAGAAAAAATAATCAAGTGTAAGGATGTGTCATTGGAAACCAAGACCTCTCCCAGTTTAACACAGAACCATCGATAAACACTCTGAGTATGATTCAGCAACCAACTGTGTATCCTCCTGATAGTTGTTCTATGCAGGCCATAATGAGTTATCTTCACAATCAGAATATAATGGAGTACTCTTTTAAATGCTTTGCTGAAGTCAAGGTTTAGGATGTCTACCACATTTATTTTATTTTATTTTATTTTATTTATTTTTGATTATTTTTACCCCACCTTTCTCCTTGGAAAAGGACCTAAGGTGGCTTACAAGTAAGGAGAGACTTTACAGTCAATTACAATTAAGACATAATCAGTAGGTAGAATGTGGTCTCTGTAACTGGCCCCAGTCAGCAATCTGGCTGCTGCATGTAGGACCTGCTGAAGTTTCCTGAGGCTTTTTCATCAGGAGTCCCACATAGGCCGTTACTTCACGAGCCGCTCGCTTCGTGGCTAGCCTTCTTTTCTGTCCGAATCGATCGTTTTAGTCCGCATGCCCCTCCATTTTAGCTTCGGTGCCGCCCCAAACACTCCCCCTTAACCGTGCTCCAACCGGGGCGAGTGGTGCCCCTGGCTGCTGCCGGGAATCTTTTTGCTTCACATCTTGCTTCGCTCCCAACGTGACGTGTGGTCTCGGTTTTTGGCTTTTATTTCAAGTTTTTTTAAAAAATATTCAAACAGGGATATCGATGCATCGCTATATCGTTTCATCGCTTTGTGCTGTTACTTCCTCGCTCGAGTAGCGGCGGCGGCAGCGGCGGCAGCGGCGGGAGCAGGAGGAGCCGCTGTCACCTCGCCCGGCCAGAGCAGGGCACCCGGGGCAGGCAGCGTGCAAGCGGCGGAGGGCGGGCGGCTGTGCCATGCGGGGCTCCCCCCGAGTAGCAGCGGCGGCGGCAGCGGGGGGGCTGCCAATGATGCCAGGAAACAGTTGAAATCAGAAGAGCCATTGCAACTGACAGTCCAGCATCAGTGCATCGATACGCCATCGGTAGGAATTTTTTTAAAGGACGGATGGGAAATAACGAACGTTGAAAAATGGCGTGCGAATGCGAAGGGAGCATGTGAGGTTGTGCTCGAATCGGTCCTAAAACTGCAGCTCGTGAGTACTGAGAAACAGGGGCGGGAGCGAAGCGAGAACACGTGACCGCCACGTGACCGGCTCCGAATTCAAATCGAAGGCAATATCGCTGCGGAGTGCCGCGCCTCGTGAAGTAAGGGCCATAGAGTGCATTACAGTACTCCACTAGGGATGTCACTAGGGCATGAGTTACCGTGGCCAGAGCAGGTTTCTCCAGGAATGGGCATAACTGGCGTACTAGCTTTAATTGTGCAAATGCGCTCCTCGCCACAGCTGTGATGGGGACATCCAGGCTCAAGGATGACTCCAGTTGGAGGGTGCTCCCATCAAGTGTTGGTTGCATCCCTATCTGTTGTTCTTCCTTTTGACTGACCAGGAGTACCTCTGTCTTGTCTGGGTTTGATTTAAGTTTGTTCATCCTCACTTGTTTTTTCTTCTGGCAGTCCAAACTATTTGCAAAATTCTCATCCAGCAACATATTTTAAATTTACCTTTTTTCCTGTCAGTTTTCTTAACTATCCAGCTTTCATATCCAGACAAGGTGCTCCAAATTACAAGAGTCTGAATGATATTGGAAACAAGTGGGATACTACAAGCCTTAGTTTGTGTTCCAGTTCTCTTCAATGTTTTTATTAACAGCTTGGAAAAAGGAGTACAGAGGACACTGATCAGATTTGTAGATGACACAACATTGGGTTAAATAGCTAATATCCTGGACAAACAAAACATGTTTTCTCCTATGCTTCCTAAGGGAAAAATGAAATTCACAATCACAAGATGAGGGGGGGGTACCTGGCTGAGAAATAATAAGTGCAAAAAGAATCTTGGCATTGTTGTAGATCACAAGCTGAATATGAGCCAACAATGGCTGCCAAAATGGCAAAAGCCATTTTAAGCGGTATTAACATACATACACTCTCCAAATCCCACAAGGTTCTAGTTCCCCTCTATTCACTTCTGGGCAACACACTAAAATGTGTGCCAACAAACTTGAACAGGTTCAGAGGAGAGCAACACGGATGGTCAGAGGACTGGAAATGAAGGCATATGAAGAAAGACTGGGGGAAGAAACCCTGGTAATATTTAGTCTTGGGAAAAAAAGAAGACTGAGGGAGATTTGATAGCACTTTTCAAACACCTAAAAGACAGTCACAGAGACAGTTTTGCAGAAGAAAAGTAAGATCTATAGGGCATATAATAATGGCTCAAGCTACAGCAAGTATGTTCAAACTATGGCCCTTTTGATGTCTGGACCACAACTCCCAGAATTCTAAGCTTAGATTGCCAGTGACAAAGGAAGGTGGTAGTTGTGGTCTAAAACATCTGGAGAGCTGAAGTTTGGACATATCTGAACTACAGGAAGCCAGAGTTAGATTGGGAAATGTGGACAACCTCTTAACTGAATATTATGGGCCGTTTATTAACTGTTAGAGCATAAACACACTGGAACCTATGGCTTCAAGATGCTTTGAGCATCCCAGTGCAGGATGCATTGAAGAGAAAATGGGAGAGCCATTTCTCAAATCTACTTTGATTTGGATTCCTGAATTTAGCAGTGTGTTAGGCTCAATGGCTTTATAGGTTCCTACCAGCTCAATTACTCTATGATTCTTTGGTTCTATGATTATTCCCTTTTCTGAAAAAAATTACATTTCTGAGAAAATATTTTAGCTAACTGCATTACAGTCAAGATATATTTGGGTGTTCTCTGAACCTAGCAAGTTTTTCCCCTACATTTCCTCTTGCATTTTCCCTATCCCACAACACTAGAACTAGGGGGCACTCCTTGAAACTTTTGGGTGCTAGATCTCAAACAAATAAGAGGAAGTACTTTTTCACCCAAAGGATCACTGGTGTCTGGAACTCCCTGCCAGAAAAATTCGTGAGAGCTGTCAGACTTGACAGCTTTAAGAAAGGACTGGACAAGTTCATGGAGAACAAGGGCATCAATGGCTCTCATTATGGATGCCTAAGGACAACCTCTGGGTTGGAGAGATAGGCAGGGTATCCCTCAATGCCATTTGCAGGGAATCATAAGCAGGCGAAGACATCTGCTTGGGAATACCTTGAAGCAAATGGTAAGCCACTGTGTGAGACAAAATGCTGGACTGGATGGGCTGTGGCCTCTTCCAGCAAGGCTGTTCTTTTGTTCTTATGTTCTTATTTTTATTCTTAAAATCTCATAATTTAACTTGATATTTCATTCATCCATTTTGTATCATTTGTATGTCACCTACAGATGAGGGTACCCAGCTGTGCCCCACCTAGTGCTCTTTAAATGCTTTGGCTCATAATTCATAATGACCATAATCCTGTTAGTGATTTATGGTTGGATAAGGCAAAAAAAAACAAAAACAAAGTGAGCTACAGGAGCAAATTGTGGTCATTGGGAAGGAAGTGTTTGCTTTGCTGGGTGTGCACCTGATTCTGCAGTTGGGAACACACCCAGCCACAGAATCAGCACCTTGTTAATGAGTTGTAATTTTTGACACTGTAATTGACACAAGTTCCCTTTCCTAGAGGTCCACTTGGTTCCGACAGGGTGAGTCTATCCATATGAGTAATCCAGGAAGAAGGAAGACATAACAGTCAAGAAAAACAATGGCGACACAACTAATAAAGAAGAGTATTTATTTATTTAAAAGATTTTTGAGGAAAATAACTTCTGTGTTGAAATAGGAACTTGACAATATTAAGGTGACTGATCACCCATCTCAATCTAATATGTTAGAAGTGCTCTGCATACAACTGTTCAAGGCACTGCAGTCTCTTCTCTACATTAGTGGTGTCATCTGGGGTGAATGGCAGGGATGGATTAAGGGCTACCTAATGGATGCATGGCTGTGACTTTGAACTAAAAGAGCCTTGATCTAGGCAACACTTAGGTTTGTTATCAGTTGTAATGCTGGGTGTTTATTAAATGGAATGAGTTCCACTTTAAATTTCTGAATGATGTTACTGGGATTTCAAAATGAACAAGTCTTCTGCAGGTGAAATCAGATGTGACAGGAAGCAAAACTACATGAGATGCCATTAATGGCAATTGGTAACATTAGAACTGGAATAGCATGCATGTTTTTAAAATAACGGATTCCACATCCAGGCTCACTACTAGCAATATTTGTAATAAGAAAGGAAGACTCGCAAGATAATGTATATTTTAATGCTTTAATACGTGTGAGAAAGAAAGATTAAATTTTCCCAGCACACATATTCTGCACAGTTTATAGGATACTATCTTTGTTATCCTCTAGATATAAACAATTTCCCCCACAAAATTGTGTTTGATTATGTATTGCAGAGACCGCGGTGCAAGTTAACCTTCAAAGAAATAAGTTTTATGTCAGAAATAGTTTGCTTGCTAAAATGCATGCTTAAAACATGTCTTCAATGAACATTCAGTGCATAGAAAGGAACAGCCTGTTTAATTGCCTTTGTTGTTGTGGAAAGAAGAGCAAAGCAGTTAAAAAAAGGACTGTAAACTTGTTCTTCATATGAGTTAGCATCATTATGTGCAATTTCCATTCTTTGAAGCGTTGGTAAGGTGTTCAGTTTCTGTTTGCTCAGGTTTAATATTTATGAGATTATGCTTGCAATGCTAGGCACACGTTCTAGACATGGGCACAACCAGAAAAAATGACGTTTCGAGTTTTCGCTTGTCAGAACGGGTCCATTTCGGGTCGTTTCCATTTGTCGCGAAATTTTTCAAAAATTTGTCATTTCCATTTGTCGTTTGTCGTTTGTCGTTTCCACCTCGATTTAGTGCGATTTGACTTCCCAGAGCATAGGGGCGTCCCACAATCAGGGCCGGCGCTGGGTGTTTTTGCGCCCTAGTCGGCGGGCGGGGCAGGCGGCGGCCACGGGCGGGCGAGTGGGCGGGCGGCGGTGCAGGCTGCAGGCAGGTGGCAGCGCGGGTGGACGGGCGAGTGGGCAGTTAGGATATCACTTAGGATAGAGGTTCTGTTCTTGGCTTGCACCCCAAATGTGTGTATGTGCAAGCAAATTGAAGTTGGGAAAATAGAAAATAAATGGTAGTATATAATATATTTTTAAAATAAATCCACACCTCCCACTCCCAGTCGAACCTCCCCCTTTATCCTATATCAGAAAAAAATCCTCACAAACTGCCAGAGAAGAAATAAAGAATAAACTGCTATTCCCTTCAGCAGACAAAGCTGCTGGGAATCAAAGAAATTATTTTCTAAAATCAATTCCCTCCCTCCCTGCCTAACTTAAATCCTAAAGCCTCCAGCCTTCCTCCTCAATCTCGATCGGATCACACCAGCACCAGCAGCCAGCCCTCCTCCCTCAACCAAATCCATACACCCGACTGCGATTTCTGGAAGGTACCTCGGCTTTTTATGCCCTCCAAGACATCCAGAAGTGTCAGTCAAAAACCTGGCGATGCCACTGGTGGAATGGTTAAAAAAAATGCATGGTCCCATCCCATGCCCAGCCCAAATGGGCAGGTCTAAAAATAAAATAAAATAAAATAAAATAAAATCAATACGACGTTTTATTGCTATAAAAAAACCCACAGCTGCTACTATTAAAATTCAGGCATTTAAAATAAATAAATTTCAAATGTTTATGTGGTGATTTGGTGTTTTTTTTTTTACCATGATTTCAAAAGAAAAATTGCTGTCGCCATTTTGGACCCCCCCCCACCGCATGGCATGGCAAGATGATGAGGATGACCCCCCCCAGCCTGGTGCAAGCAGCCCAGGACAGGAGAAGAGGGGGGGAAGGCCGGGGACCCCCCAGAAACCACCCCTCTGGTAGGTGGCAAAGCCTCAGGCAGGCATGTTTTCGCCTGTTTTTTTGGCCGGGAGTTGGGGTTTTCTTAAAAAAAATTTTTTTAAAAACTTTTTCTGTGCTTCGCATTGTGGGATTGCCACAATGCCAGAAACGGAAACGAAAACCCTGACCAAATTTTTCTTTTTTCGGTTCGAGTTCGAGTTCTGACGGCTTAATTATCGTTACCGTTTCCATTACGTAATGGAAACTATAACCGAAAACGGAAACGACAATTTCGCCGAGTCGTGCCCATGTCTAACACATTCTGTAAAACAAAGCCCATTTTGTTTTATGGAAGCAAGGACCAGTAGGGTGTAGCAGATAGAGTAACAGCCTGGGACTCAGAAGATATGGGTTCAAATCTCCACTCATCAATGTTAATTTATAGGCATTAGCAGGGGTAAAACCTCTCCTTAGCTAACTCAGATGCTGTAGAAACCATACGAAGGTCCTGTAAGTCAGAAATGACCAGATGGCATATGAGAGACGTTCTTCAGAACCTACTCCTGTCGGGCTATTCTCCTGTACACATTTACACTAATATAAATATCAGTCTAATCATATGCCTTAGTTCAACATGGCTGGATTACTGTAACACATTCCATAGGGGGTTGAAAACTTCTTGAGCAATCAGATCAAAACAAACAAACAAAAGAACAGCAATGGAATTATTAACTTTATTTAATTATTAGTTATTACATTTAGATGCCACCCTATTAATAAAATTAAAGTTATCATCAAGTAAAAACCAACAAGCAACACACAAACAACAACTCGAAGCCAAATTGCAAGCTTAAATGTGACATCAGGCATATAACAAATAGAGCAGCAGAGAGGTTGCCAAAAAGGTCTTTCTATAAAGCAGAGTCTTCAAAAATTTTTTAAATATTCGGAGGGAGGAAGCTGGGTGAAGCTCCACCAGCAGATGATGTGCTGGTACCACCAAACTGAAGACCCTGTTTCTACAAGCTGACGTCTTGGCCTCTCTTAAGTTGCACACTAGACGTGGGTGTTTTATTTAGGAAGGGGTCCGGTTCTGAAATGAAACATGGCAGCACAGCTGCCATTCGGTAGTGGGACCCACCTTCCAGAACAAAATCAAGCAGTATCTTACCTTGTTTTGGGTTGTGCACAGGGCCGGTGCTAGGTTTTTTTTGTGCCCTAGGCAAGGGGTGGGGGTGGGGTGGGGTGGGCGGCAGGTGGGCAGGGTGGGGAGTGGGGTGGGGGTAGGGTGGTGTTGGGCAGGGGGTGGGGGAGAGGGGACGGGGTGGTGGGCAGTGGGGGTGGCAGATGGCAGGGGATGGCGACAGGCGCAGGGGGTGGCAATGGGCGCGGGGCAGCGGGTGGATGGCAGTGGCCAGCGGTGGGGGGCGACATTCTGTCCAGCGCCTTTTCTTCATTTTGGCACCCTAGGCCACTGCCTAGTTCACCTTAATTGAAGTGCTAGCCCTGGTTGTGCGGGGCTAAACTCCAATGAGAAAGCAGCTTCTGACACATCATCTTTCACTCTCCCTGGCACTGGCCAATCATGGCCAATAAAGGCTCATGGCCTTTGAAGGCCACATCACAAATTGGGATGTGGGAAACTTAACTTTTCACATCCCAAGTATTTTGTACTGTTCTAAAATAGAGGACATACATTCATAAATATGGCCCTTCCCCCTCACAAAAATACTTAATGTGTCTATCTATATTGAAACATAAATGTGATATTTGATGCAATTTCACCCCTAAAATATAGACAAGCAGTGATTCATATGGAGGCAGGATGAAACTGACTTCTGAATGCATACTGTCAACAGGTCACAGGCTGAAACAGGACTCATCTATCCTCCCACAATCATTTGGGTTATATATGGCTGAGTACAGCCATATTCTAGTTTTTGCATAGGCAGAACTCAGCATGCTAGAAAACTTGCACGTATCTTTGCCAGTTTCTAAAATATGGATCTAAGACAAACAAGGGGTTTCCAGAGAATGTAAATTGAAACAGTATGAATGGAATTATATATCAGCCCATAATGATAAACAGTAATGTTTGAATATAATTTATGGTGATTATTACTTTGTCATAAAACTGAAATTTGATGTGTGGGATAATAAGGGCCTAGTAATGATCATTAGGCACTAGTGAGTGGCCTGTTTTCCAACAGCATGGCTAATAATGAAAATAATTAAAATGATGCAGCTAAGGCATTCAGTTAATTATACTGTGCTGCAAGATGCCTCTTGATCAGTAACAAAGTTTGGCCTTGGCTTACTGCTCAAAAGCCATAACTTGCGCCATCACTGATTCCATCCCTTCTGCTGAATCTCATGGTAGGTATCCAAAGTGCAGAGGACAAAGAGTGTTTTGCCAGTCTGCACTGGCCAAATTCAAGAGATAGATATTCCCGGTATAGACAGGATCATGTTGAAATCGCCTGCAACTAGCTTCAGAAATACACCGTAACAATGACTGAATGAACAAATGATGAAAAGACAGATCTGAAAAAATAACAACTCAAAGATTGCTGGCGGTAGATAACAGGTAGGCACAGCTAGAGCTTTCTGAAAAACATGATTTGCCAAATAGAAGTCCTCTCTCTTTTTCTCCCCACTCTGCAGATTATGGCTGTAAATACTCACCAGTCTTCTCCTCGCTCCTCACATTACTCCTCCATGCTTCTCTGCCAATGTAGACACCCCAAATCAATGAGGATCAGAAATGCTGCAAGTATTCTTCATATCCATACTGTGGAAGAAGGACGTACCACTGTGAGCCAAGACTTTGTCAGAAACCTTCTTGCAACCTCCTGAGGAGAAACATTATTAAAATATAGTACTGGTAAAGGAAGAAACTCATTGCTTCTTTTCTCCATGGAGGACAAGAATCAAAGAAAATAGCATTTCATTTTTCCTGTTAGACCTCTATACAGTTCACAAATCACAGCATACACGTTCCCCATTTTGTTGAGGAAGGTGACAAGATTATTGCTCTCTTGCTTTTTCTTTGTTTCCTTCTTTATTTTCAACATTTTAAAATTAAAGTTCCAACATTTTCTATTAGAGATGGGCACTTCGCACCAGTACGGCCAATGACTGAACAGCTATTCTCCAGTTCACTGTCTTGCCCCCTCCAACCAGTGCAGAATCAGAGGCAGTGGTAGGAGGAGGTGGGGCAGGGAAGCCTGGGTGCGGCCTCTGAGTGGGCACCTGCCAGAGGTGGTGATGTGCCATAGTGCAGAACAGCTGTGTGGCTATGGGTGGTTCATGCTCATCTCTTTGTTGCCTATAGCTGAGCAATTTGGTTCCAAATATGTACAGGAAGAACATGACATGACCGCTATATTTGGGAAACCTATAAACCACAACTTTATTGATTACAACAAGCAGTACTCTGGCTGAGTCATTGGGTTAGATCCAGTGCATCAAAGAGCCTGCCTGCCCCTTGATGTTCCCGCATTCCTCCCGGTCCCTTGGGAATGCCCATTTCTTGCCAGTTGTAGGATCCATAGAATCATAGAATCACAGAGTTGGAAGAGACCTCAAGGGCCATCCAGTCCAACCCCCTGTCCTTCAGGAACCCCATCACAATATTTCCTACAAATGGCCATCCAGCCTCTGCTTAAAAACCTCCAAAGAAGGAGACTCCACCACCCTTTGTGGCAGCACATTCCACTGCCGAACAGCTCTAACTGTCATGAAGTTCTTCCTAATGTTCAAATGGAATCTCTTTTCCTGTAGCTTGAAACCATTGCCCCGAATCCTAGTCTCTGAATCCATGGAAAACAAACCTATTCCCTCTTCAATATGACATCCTTTCAAATATTGTATCCTGTGTCCATTTGGCAGGTGTAGGATCCAGAGGGGCATAGACCCCATTGGAGGCTCGTGCCATAAATCTTTGCTGGGGGCCTTCTACTGTCCCCTCCTTATTCAGCCCATGGCCTCTTCCATCTGATGTTTCCTCATCCACTGTTCTTCCATACATGGAACCCAATGTCTGTAAAACAAAAGGGGGTTCCCGCTTACTGCTTCCCCCTTTTATATTGGGCCGTCCAGCCCCTTGTGAGCGTGTCACATTCTCCCAGGGGCCGGGATTGACCTACGTCATGTGGTTCCACCCAGGCCTGCCCATTGGCCAGGCCCCTGCATGTGACGCAGTCGTTCAGGCTTCCCCTTCCACATGCAGGTCACCATTTTTCTTTGTTTCACCTGGCACCTCTCTGGCAACAACTGGCAGACCTGGTAAGTTAGTTCCTTTTCCTATCTTGACTATCAACGAGAACATTATAAAATATGAAACCATGACCTATATAATAATAATAATAATAATAATAATAATAATAATAATAATAATAATAATAATAATAATAATAATAATAATAATAATAATAATAACAACAGCAACTGTAATCAAGAGCGAATTGCATTTGGCTATTAGGGAAGATCGACTCATGCTTAAAGTTGACACTTGGTGATATGGAAAGGTTAACAGCATCCTGTTAACAACAAGGTAACATTCTTTGTACCCTGCAATTGGGGATTTCTAGAGGTGTGCACGTGTGGCCATGGTGTCAACAGCAACAGCATATTCCTAGACCACCACATCTTATTTTACCAATTTGCTTTGTAGTGTAGTGTAGTGTAATGTACTTTAAATTTACTATAGAAAACATGTGTTCACTATTTCATGACTCTTCAGCTTAGTGAAAGCCATGCGTGCAGAATAAAATGGTACACCACAATCTGTACTTCCAAACGTCTTACTTTTGGATTACAGTTTATCATATCAAAGTGGTAACATGCAGCTTGCAATAGTTTTCCCACTGGGGAACCATTGCCTCCCATTCCTCCCTTCCACTTTCAACATATGGATGCCAGAGTAGAAAACCTCTGTGACTAGCGCAGCTTGTTGTAGCCACTTTGTCATGGGGGGCACAGTCATTTGTGCAATGCTACTCCTTAAGGAGCAATACCCAGCTGGATGCATGTATGTGTTCTTCATGTGTGTATTGGGGGAGATGTTGTGCTTCTTTTGTTTACATTGCACCACGTTGTGTGCCACCACCTATACAATAAATCTTCTAAATTAAAGTGGCTTTTTTGCTTTAATCAGGATTCAAAGAACATAAACTCACAGGGGCTCTAACTGGTCTAAAACTGCCAATCAGTTTATGGATGAACTAAAACATAGTCAACAATAATAGTTGCCAAAAGCCATAGTTCTCATCTGATATGCAAGCAGCAAGATTTAAAAAAATGAAATGGGTACATCATGTACCACATGCATTATGCAAGAACTAAGGGGTCTAATAAGCTGCCTTATAGGGGCCCTTTGTTTTTATTACAGTTCAAGAACACCTGAGCAACCCAAGATTAAGATCCACAGCAGTAAAGTCTGTTTATTTTGTGTATGTTTCCCTGTTGTGTTCATTTATATGCATGCATGGGAAGGAAAACAGTTTTTGGACAAATACGCATCAGTTGTCTGTGCAGTTCAACTCATCTCCAGGGTACCTCTGTCCCTTTGTTCAATGTGACTTTGCAAGGATATAAATGATCCTGCAGAGGGGCATGATGGTGCTATAGTCAGCAGACTAGGGCTCCAAAAACTGTTGGCTGCAAAGTCAGCAGCTCGGTGGTTTCAAATCCTGGGTACCACGCAGCGGAGCGAACTCCTGCTGATAACCCCAACTTCTGCCAACCTAGCAGTTTGAAAGCATGTAAATGCAAGTAGATAAATAGGTACCACCGTAAAAAGTGGGAAGGTCAAACAGTGTTTCCTTTCAGCCATGCCGGCCACGTGGCCATGGACTTGCACAACACCTGGCTCTTTGGCTTGATTACAGAGATGAGCACCACCCCTAGAGTAGGACACGACTGTGCGGGGGGGTACCTTTAAATGGTCATGAGTGGGTAATCTTACCTTGTAGGAAGACTGAACTCACAATGAACTCACACTACATCACTCCTAACATTTAGAGTCCAGGAACAAGATCGGGACACAAACTGGTTCACCCCAGTTTATCCTAGTTTGTAAAGGAAGCAGCACAGGTTCTACTGTTCCCGACACCCATCTCATTAGGCTAAAGACCACTCATTAGGCTCAGATTTCCATGCCTCTTCAGCTCATCTCCCAGTCACTTGCAACAGCACAGACTTCTATAGCCTGCCATGTTGGTCTAAGTGGAAGATCAGCAAAGAGGGTAAGGCAGAGAAGACCAAGCTGTTGCCAGGACTGGAAGATCATTTGAGGATGTGCAGGAAGCTGACATGTTGGGCCTGGTGAGGGGCTCTTTGAGCCAGAGAAGGCAGGGGAATGGAGCAACAGTACCTTTGCTGTCACTTGTACAAACTAGGATGAAATGGGTTGAACCAGTTAATGCCTATCTCATTGTTGTTGTTGTTGTTGTTCAGTCATTCAGTCATGTCCGACTCTTCGTGACCCCATGGACCAGAGCTCGCCAGGCCTTCCTATCCTCCACTGCCTTCCGGAGTTTTGTCAAATTCATTTTGGTTGCATTGATGACACTGTCCAACCATCTCATTCTCTGTCGTCCTCTTTTCCTTTTGCCTTCGATTTTTCCCAGCATCAGGGACTTTTCCAAGGAGTCCTCTCTTCTCATGAGGTGGCCAAAGTACTGGAGCCTCAGCTTCAAAATCTGTCCTTCCAGTGAACATTCGGGGTTGATTTCTTTCAGAATGGATAGGTTTGATCTCTTTGCAGTGCAGCGAACTCTCAAGACTCTCGTCCAGCACCACAGCTCAAAAGCATCAATTCTGTGGTGATTAGCCTTCTTTATAGTCCAGCTCTCACTTCCATACATCACTACTGGAAAAACCATAGCTTTGACTATCCTGACCTTAGTTGGCAAAGTGATGTCTCTGCTCTTTAGGATGCTACCTAGGTTTGCCATTGCTTTCCTCCCAAGAAGCAGGCATCTTTTAATTTCGTTGCTGCAGTTGCCATCTGCAGTAATCAAGGAACCCAAGAAAATAAACTCTGTCATTGCCTCCATTTCTTCCCCTTCTATTTGCCAAGAGGTTATGGGACCAGTGGCCATGATCTTAGTTTTTTTTATGTTGAGCTTCAGCCCATTTTTTCATTCTCCTCTTTCACCCTCATTAAGAGGTTCTTTAATTCTTCCTCACTCTCTGCTATTAGAGTAGTATCATCTGCGTATCTGAGGTTGTTGATATTTCTTCTGGCAATCTTAATTCCGGCTTCTGATTCATCCAGACCTGCCTTTCTCATGATGTACTCTGCATATAAGTTAAATAGGCAAGGTGACGGTATACAGCCTTGTCGTACTCCTTTCCGAATGTTAAACCAGTCAGTTGTTCCATATCCAGTTATGACGGTTGCTGCTTGTCCCACATATAGATTCCTTAGGAGACAGATAAGGTGGTCAGGCACTCCCATTCCTTTAAGGACTTGCCATAGTTTGTTGTGGTCTACACAGTCAAAAGCATAGTCAATGAAGCAGAAGTAGATGTTTTTCTGGAACTCTCTGGCTTTCTCCATAATCCAGCACATGTTGGCGATTTGATCTCTAGTTCCTCTGCCCCTTCGAAATCCAGCTTGTACTTCTGGAAGTTCTCTTTCCACATACTGCTGAAGCCTGCCTTGTAGAATTTTGAGCATAACCTTGCTAGCGTGTGAAATGAGTGCAATTGTGCGATAGTTGGAGCATTCTTTGGTGTTTCCTTTCTTTGGGATTGGGATGTAGACCGATCTTTTCCAGTCCTCTGGCCACTGCTGGGTTTTCCAAATTTGCTGGCATATCATATGCAGCACCTTTACAGCATCCTCTTTTAAGATTTTAAAGAGTTCAATTGAAATGCCGTCACCTCCACTGGCCTTGTTGTTTGCAATGCTTTCTAAGGCCCACTTCACTTCACTTTCCAGGATGTCTGGCTCCAGGTCAGCAACTACGCTATCATGGTTATCAGGGACATCCAGATCTTTCTGATATAATTCTTCTGTATATTCTTGCCATGCCTATCTCTACCAGGAATGTATTCACTCTTCAGGATGGCTCTGCCCATGCAGAAAACCTCTTTGAGTCACAAAGCCTGTGGTGCTCTTCGGGGGGGGGGTGACATTTCTGAATGCATCACAGACCCATATCATTGAATTGGAGTTTTATTAGACCATGCAAAAAAGCAATAGAAGCTTGTACACCGTGCGTGCATAGCAAATATTCTGTGGTTTTATCCGGAAAGAAAGAGATTACGAATTGGAGAGAATCTATTTGGGGAAAAATGTTTTCCTCGAGACACACAAGAATTGTAAATAGGGAAAAACCCATCTGCCCACAGATAGCACGCTATCCCTCCTCTTCACATCTCAGTCAGGAGACAGGCTTATGTATCACTCTCTGGCATCTGGACCATGTTCTGCAAATTGTTTCATGCATTATGCATGGGGTGCCTTAGAGCGAGTGTAGCAGGTCAGATGCTCCTGCTGTGTAAGCATGAACACAAGATGCATTAACACGTTAGCAGAAAAGACGAACTTCTGGGTAATCATAGCATCAGCATGCCATTGTTTCCTAGGCAGTAGAGAGATCACTGCACAGTCAAATCTATTCCATGGATGGCCATTGCATCCTTTTCTATTAGATCCACAGAAATTCCAGATTCATTCATTCATTTCTGAGATTTATAGTCTACAGACTGTTTTTGGTGCAGTCCATCTAATACTAAAACAAGGGCAACAATGACATGATCAAGCTTCGGGCAAGCTTTTTCTGAATGACATACTTCCTAATTTGTAACTTTATATCGATTACCATACATGATTGCATTGACTGATTTCATAAGAACACCAGTGTTTTCATGTTACTTTCCACCCCTCATAATGCATTTTTCTTTTCTTTTTGTGTTCTCTTTGTAACTGTACTGTTACCTTTTAATGTTCTAAGATGCCTCTTCTAACTCCCTGTGTATTAGGCAGGCTGTCTAAACAATAAGAGTCACAACTAGGAATAATGTCATCACACCAGCAGCATCTCATTTTTTGAGACTTAGTTCTAATATCTGTGACCAAAGGTGATGTCACAAGGGAGAATCCACATGACATTACAGAGGAACAGCAGGCTGAGAGGGAAGCCAGTAGAATACACAGATAAACACTTATGACCTGAACTGGCACCAACCAGGAAGTGAGGATATGGTTTTAGAGGATTTAAAGCCACAAAAAAAAACTGGCATGAACTGAACCCTGAACCGAACAAGACACAAACTGGGCTAGTTGGTAGTTCAGTTAGTGGTTTGGTTCAGGGATCACTTTTTGCTGAAACAAAATGAAATACCAAACATTCTTCATTTTTGCCTCGCTAACACAGAATGTCCATTCCTTCCCCTCCTGACGCTGTCACCATGAGAGCTGAAGCTTCTGTGTAGGCATCCGACTGTCAGCTGAGTGACGGGCACAAGTGCGCAGGAAGTGAGCCTGGCTTCTCACCTGTGTACATGTGCCTGCCACTCAGCTGACAAGTAGAAACCTATGTAGTAGCAGCAGTCCCAGTAGATGCAGTGCAGCAGTGGTGCAAGAGGATCAGGTAGACCCCTTCTCCCACTGGGTATAAACTAAAAATCAACTGCAAACTGGTTTGCTAACCACAAACCATGAATAGAGATGGGCACAAAATGATTTTTTATTTGTTTTGTTATTCATTATTTGTTTTGTTATGGAACAAAACAAATATTGAATGGACCCATAAAAATGAAATGAAATGAAATGGAAATGTCAATTTTGTTCATTGCGGTTTTCATTTTCCCATAGGAATGCATTGAAGCAAAGCATTGAAGCATAGGAATGCATTGAAGCAATGCATTGAAGCATTAAACGAAAGAAAGAAAGAAAGAAAGAAAGAAAGAAAGAAAGAAAGAAAGAAAGAAAGAAAGAAAGAAAGAAAGAAAAGAGAATGATTTTTTTAAAAGAATCATTTCCATTTAAACAAAATTACACAAAAAAGAAAATGAAAAATGAAACGAAACTCCATTTTGGCATTTTGTGCCCATCTCTAATCATGAACCACAATTTTCCGAGTTTGTGCCCATCACTAGCCAGCACACAAACACAGATTAAATGTTCTTCCCAGCACCATTCACTTGGAAATTTGTCTTCTTATTCACACTCCCAGAGAACTGAAGGAGTTCCTTGATATTTTAGCCAGTTCTGTCCTTTTAGATCTTGGGCAGTACCAGAGAGTACCCTCTGCAGAACCCCTTCCTTGTTCAACTGAAAGTGGACACCACCCTGCCTCCCAGCTCTTACTGGAGTTATAGTCCAGCAACAATCCATCTGCCTTATCCAACCTTCTAAGTGGCGAGGAAGTCTGGAATACAAAAATATCTGGATGCTATATATTCCTTGCTCCTGTTTTAAATTTATTGCTGATGTAATTTTTGGCAGAAATGCAGGGAGATGCTTTATATCAGACCTAATAGTGCACCCATCTAGCTCAATACTGTCTATTCTCAATGGCATCAGACAGATGTTTTTCATAGCACCTGCAGCTACCTGATGCTTTTTTTAAAAAAACCAGAAAAGGCAGAAACTGAACGGGAACATTTGGCATGCATAGCACACATGTCTGCCATGGAGTTAGCATCCCTCCCTCTTGTATTTTAAGGTGAATACAGATGTAACATATCAAGTCTGGCATGAATTATTGAACACACATTTGCTACATTCGGGGGGGGGGTCAAAGCAGATGTTCTGAAAAGCAGGTAGATGCAAATGTGCATCCATTTTTGATTAAGCTAATTACAGTACTTCTCACAGTTCCGATGTTTGCGGGGAGATGGAAGGAGGGATCGTTGTCACAATGCTACACAAAGGGAAGAGTAGGTGTATTTATCTAAATTGCCCACATCGATGTGCATTTGAAATATGGGTGCAGGGAGAGATATATGATTTGTACCCACAGGATTATTTCTCTCGCCATTCTAGCTCACTGGGGCCAGCCCCCTCCCATGCCTGTTGTAATTGGCGTAATTATAATCTCACATGCAGCTGCATGCAACATTTTTTCCAGACTATCTGCTAAGTGACATATTTTCAAAGGACCCATGTGCATTCAAGCCCCTTTGGCCACATTTAAAAATGTTATGCCTCCATCATGACAATGCATCTCAGTTACCATTCCTTTTCTGGCTTCTGCTACTTTGATGCTTTAATATTTAGTTGCCTCCAGTGAGATATTGATACTCTCAGGTAAGCCACCAGGAGTCCCTGGTTCAGGAGAACAAAATTTCAAAATAAAAGAAGAAGGGGAAGGGGAAGGGGAAGGGCAAGAGGAAGGGGAAGGGGTAGAATACCAAAGACAAGTTCAGAGAAGAAAAGCAAGGGAGAGTTTGTTGATAGAAGCAATTCTTCCTTGAAGTGCAAAAAGACATCTGATTGTAACCCTATAAAATATTCTGCTGTTCTGTTTCTTAGTTTGCAAATTTGCTTGCTTTGTTGTTGGAAATTTGCTGGAGAACTTCTTAAGGCCAAACTGACTTTGATTGCAGGAAAAGGATGAACACACACACACACACACACACACACACACACACACACACACACACACACACACACACACACACACACACACACACACACAGAGAGAGAGAGAGAGAGAGAGAGAGAGAGAGAGAGAGAGAGAGAGAGAGAGAGAGAGAGAGAGAGTTGCTTTTTCTCAGCCACAGGAACAGACTGCCTGTGTTTTCCCCAGAAGGTTTGTTTTATTCTCTTATCTTTTGCTGACAAGCAGACATTGGAGCACTTAGAGAAACATTGGTTCTAAAAGTAGACAGGTGCCCTTTAGCCCTTTGACCCTGCCGCAAAGCAAAAGGTCAGGGAAAATAGAAGGCCACTTCCTTTCAGAAATGCCATGGAGGCAGCCAGGAATGTGTTCACTTCACTGAAGCTCCTCCAAAACACATCCTCCAAAGAAAGGTCCCCACACTTTGTCTTGCAACTGATCTTCCCAATTTACTAAAAATCTTCCCAATTTACACCCCCTCCTTATTTTGATGATATAATAACAGCATATGATCTAACCAAAATGTTGCTCACTATGAGAACAGGTTCCGTAATGGTGTTCAAATAAATGTCATCAGGCACATGAACAAGGAGTAATAACATGTTTATAGGTGTGTTCACACAATGCTGTTGTGTTGGATTACCTGCCAAAGAGTTTTTATGTAAAGGTAGAATAATGGAACATACAATAGTTATGCTATTGCAGATATTCTATAACTAAATATTAACAATTTAGTAACTGTTGGTAATCTAATGGGAAAAACAGGCAGTCCCACTTTGGCCCTTATCCCACATCCCTTTAAATGCAGATTAAATTTGTAGATAAACAGTGTCCAAAAATGCCATCCCCACGGACACCAGGCTTTTTTTTAGGGGGGGGAGAAAAAGAAACCCCCCTTAAGCAAGGTTTTCAAGACTTAATGGAAAGGTAGGGAATTTTTTTGCCTCACTTAAAAAATCCACCTTTCAAAGAGGCAGATGTCCACAGAGATGGTCCGGGTTTTCTTTCTTTTTTAACCCTCATAGTGCGACTGGCTGTTCCTGGGGCTGACTGCCACTGTTTTTTTTTTAATTTCCCCCCACCCTCTGAGCACCAAGAAGCTGGATCGGGTGCTGTTTTTTTTTTTAACTTCCCCAAGCTCTACCACCAGCCAGCTGGTCCTTTTTTTTTAATCCTAGCACGACATGCTGGCCATGGGGCTGAACTGCACTTTAAAAAAAACCTTTGTGTGGGAACTGCTATCCCACATCTTCAGTCACATGACGGGAGGAAGAGGAAAAGCCAGACCATCAGAAGATCAGGATCTTCCCCAGGTGAGATAGCAACCTTCGAGGAAAAGTCCTATATTTTCCTTAAGAGAACCTTACATTCAAAGCCCTACATTTTCCTTTAAAAGGATCTCTCACCAGAATATTTCACTATAGTTGCTCCAAATTCACATCACATTTCCTTTGCAGCCTGGTCCATAAATGATACAAAATGACCTCCTTGTCAAGAATATTCTTATAATATGAGTGAGTTTTTCAACTTACAATTAGAGATATGGAGTCCAGCTGTGGACTGAAGCAATCTTGGTAAAGTCGCCTTGATAAGAAGGCTAGAGTCCAAGGACAGTGGATAGCTCAGAAGTGTGGATGAGAGAAGCATTGTGACATGTGATGTGAAAGTTAAGAAATGATTCAAAAGAGATGTTATATATACCATATATAATGCAATATGTTCTTGATGTTTAGCCAGGGCTGTTTAGCCAGTAAACCTGATGTGTTGGCAGGAACCCCTTCACAATATTTCCGACAGATGGTCAACCAGCCTCTGCTTAAAAACCACCAAAGAAGGAGACTCCACCACCCTCCGTGGCAGCATATTCCACTGCCGAACAGCTCTAACTGTCATGAAGTTCTTCCTAATGTTCAAATGGAATCTCTTTTCCTGTAGTTTGAAACCATTGCCCCGAGTCCTAGTCTCTGAAGCCATGGAAAACAAACCTGTTTCCTTTTCAATATGACATCCTTTCAAATATTTAAACATAGCTATCATATCCCCTCTCAGTCTTCTTTTAGAGAGGCTAAACATTCCCAGTTCCCTAAGCCATTCCTCATAAGACATTTCTTCCAGACCCTCAACCATCCTGGTCGCCTTCCTCTGCACCCGCTCGAGGTTGTCAACATCCTTTTTAAACTGAGGCGCACAGAACTGGACACAGTACTCCAGGTGGGGTCTGACCAGAGCAGAATAGAGTGGCACTATCACTTCCCTTGATCTAGACACTATGGTTCTGTTGATGCAACCAAGAATCGCATTGGCTTTCCTGGTCGCCGCATCACACTGCTGACTCATGTTCAATTTGTGGTCCACCAAAACTCCCAGATTCCTTTCACAGGTACTATTTTCTAGCCAAGTGTCCCCCATATTATGTCTGTGCAATTCATTCTTTTTTTCCTAGATGTAGCACCCTACATTTCCCTCTGTTGAAATCCATTCCATTAGCTTTGGCCCAGCATTCTAATCTGTCAAGGTCCTTTTGGATTTTCATCAGATCCTCTGGGGAATTAGCAACCCCTCCCAATTTGGTATCATCTGCAAATTTAATTAGCATACTCTCTATTCCTTCCTCCAAGTCATTAATAAAGATATTGAACAGCACTGGACCCAGAACAGAACCCTGGGGCACCCCACTGGTCACGTGTCTCCAAGCTGATGAGAGGCCATTTATGATCACCCTTTGGGTGCGATCAGTCAACCAATTACAAATCCACCTAACAGTAGCACTATCTATCCAACTTTCTACTAACTTCTTAGCAAGAATACCATGGGAAACCTTATTGAAGGCCTTGCTCCAGATAAGCAATATCCACAGCATTTCCCTCATCCACAAGGCCTGTAATTCTATCAAAGAAAGAGATCAAATTAGTCTGGCATGACTTGTTTTTAAGAAACCCGTGTTGACTTCTTGTAATGACAGCATTGTTTGTTAGATAATTGCAGACTGACTGCTTAATAATCTGCTCTAGGATCTTTCCGGGAATTGAAGTCAAGCTGACTGGGCGGTAATTATTTGGGTCCTCTTTTTTCCCCTTTTTGAAGATGGGGACAACATTAGCCCTCCTCCAATCTATGGAGATTTCTCCTGTCCTCCAGGACTTCTCAAAGATTATCGCCAATGGTTCTGAAATTACTTCTGCCAGTTCTTTTAATATCCTTGGGTGTAATTCATCTGGCCCAGGAGACTTAAATTCATTTAATGTTTCCAGGTGTTCCTGTACTACCTCCCTACCTATTCTATGTTGCAATTCCCATCCTACCTCATCTACTCTTTGTCCCAGCGGATCTCTTTCTTCCTTTTTGGAGAAAACTGAGGCAAAAAATGTGTTGAGTAGTTCTGCCTTTTCCTTGTCTCCTGTTAGTAACTGGTTATCATTGACACGCAGAGAGCCTATCATTTCCTTATTTTTCCTTTTGCTGTGGACATAACTAAAGAAACCCTTTTTACTATCTTTAATCTCTCTGGCAAGTCTAAGTTCATTTTGCGCTTTAGCTTTTTTTTTTTTACCATTCCTCTGCATGTATTAGCTGTTTGTTTATATTCCTCTTTGGTGCATTTCCCATTTTTCCATTCCTTGTACTTGTTTTTCTTTATAGTTAGCTGAGTTGAAAGTTCTTTAGTAAACCACTGTGGTTTCTTTAGACCTCTCCCATTTTTTCTTCTTTTTGGAACAGTTTTAAATTGTGCTTTTAATATCTCGCTTTTCAGGAACTCCCATCCATCTTGGACTCCCTTCTCTTTCAGTGTTTCAGTCCATGGAATCACAGCCAATAATTCCCTAAGTTTACAAAAATTGGCTTTCTTAAAGTCTAGGATTCTTGTCTAACTATGCTTAGCTTCACCTTCCAACTGTATAACAAATTCCAAGAGGGCATGGTCACTTTTACCTAATGATCCCACCACTTCGACCCCATTTACAAGGTCCTCCTTATCTTTGCCCACCTGTTTTAAGTTGGATCGGTGGACCAGAGTGTAAGTTCCCCTTTCACAGTCAGACTGTCTGGCAGTTTTCTCCTTGGTTTTCCCCTATTGGTCACCCAGAGAACCTCACTGGCCAATCAGAAGCCAGTGGGGAAATATCCAATCCCATCGGATTCTGTGGTTGCTGCTATTTCCACCAGGATGTCCCAAGCTCAAGGGGACCCATCTTATCAGCAACAGATAATTCTCAGGTAAGTCCACGCCCTTGATTTTCTCTCCCCACCTCCGACAGAGCATCAATGAAGAAGGAAGACCCCAGTGGCGTGTGATGAAAGGTGAGTGGGCAAACCAGCGGGGATGGGAGGGAATGCACAACACCCACAGTGCCATGTGGTGAATTTCATACAGAGTGGCAGGAATTAAGTTGTTCCCATCTCTAGTGGAAGGTAGACACATAAACTTGATAAAACAGACAAGTAAATAAAAATCAGAACTATTTTCTGACAGTGTGTTAGACTAAGGGATTTACACAATGATACTGGAGAGTACTACGGTATATATTATTGATCTCAGAGAAGTGATTCTAGATATAGAGCTTCTGGGTGATTAGAGTAGCAGGGAAGTATTTAATTAATTTAATCAGAAATAATGTTGCAGCATGTTGTAGAGGGCTGGCAATATGTGTTATTAATGCATCCATACTCAATCCATTATTATGGATAATGAGATGATTAGGCTTACCATCAAGCCTTCCTTGAGTAAATTGAGCCTTGCGATAACAGCACTGAAATTGAAACAAAAGACATCTTTTCCTATCTTCTTCCTTTAAAACACCTCTCCATATTTAATGTTTAAGGATGGGAAACAGTAGCGAGAAGAGAAAGAAAATATTTTCATGTAGAAGGGAGGAAGCTGCTGATGGAAAGGAGAGAAGAGGCATCTTTATCTGGTCTCTAACAGTCGCCTCTCATTTTCTTCTCACTGTGAAAAGGTATCAAAATGATATCTGTTAATAGTCCTTTGAATATAAATTCACACTCCATCTCTACAAGAACAGGAGAGGATCATGTTGAAAATGGTGTGAATGCTTACTTTGAAACCTGCCTGCCTGCTTAGTTATGCTCCTACGCTGCAAAGACCAGTCAAATCAGAGTCACTTTAGCTTTCTTATCTCCTTAAAGCTTTGGTGAATGTTTGAGTGACTGAAGAATACAAGTTTCTTTTGTATTTTTACCTGCCAAACTCTGTACAGTGGACCCTCATACAACAAATGGTTTGTATAACATAAAATCTGTACAACATAAAAAGATTCCTGAGATAGGGGAAATTTATAAATTTGCTTAACAGAATTGTCTATGGGGCAAATCTGTACAATATAAAATGGTTGTGATTAGGGATTACTCTGTTTTCAATGCATTCCTATGGAAAATTTGTATAAAGGAAAATTTGCTTAACAGAATTTCATTTGGAACAAATTAATTCCTTTATACAATGTACCACTGTATGGGGCACAGCAAAGCTGAAATGTTGTGTACAGTTAATTTGTCCCAAGGGTTGGGCATTGAATATAAAATTGGAGGACGACATAGGCTGAAATCAAATAGTAAGTTGCAACTGGTTTGTGTGTGTGTGTGTGTGTGTGTGTGTGTGTGTGTGTGTGTGTGTGTGTGTGTGTGTGTGTGTGTGTGTGTGTGTGTGTGTGTGTGTGTTTGTGTTCTGTGCCATCAAGTCAGAACAGAGTTTAAAAAGGTTCCCCCTGCACATGCGTGCTAGTTGTGTCCAACTCTAGGGGCGGTGCTCAGCTCCATTTCCAAGCCAAGGAACCAATGTTGTGCAAGTCCATGGCCATGTGCCTGACATTGCTGAACACATTTCTGCACATGGAACACTGTTAGCTTTTTACGGCTGTATCTATTTATCTACTTGCATTTACATGCTTTTGAACTGCAAGGTTGACAGGAGCTGGGGTTAACAACAGGAGCTCGCTCTGCTGTGTGGCACCCAGAATTCAAACCACTGCGCTGCCAACTTTGCAACCAATAGTTTAAGTACTCTAGCCTGTTAAGACACATCTCATGTGTGTGTGTGTGTGTGTGTGTGTGTGTGTGTGTGTGTGTTCTGTGTAGAGATGGGCACAAAACGACCATTTTTTCATTACCGTTCTCCGTTATTTGTTCCGTTACATAACGGTACGAATAATGACCATTGCGATGGGCCAAGCTCAAACCGAATAGAACCAAGAATTTTTTCTTCGGTTCTGTTCGTTTCCGTTACTGCTGCCGCGCTGCTCGTGCGATGAAAAATGGAGCAGCGGAGGAGGACGAGAGGGGGCTGGGATCCCACCTCCGCACGCAGAGGCGGGATTCCCAGACCCCTGTACAGCCATCTCTGATTGGTGAATGACAGCCCACCGGGCTGTCATTCAACAAGCAGAGGGCGCCAAGAGGGGGGCTGGGCCAGGTGGAGCCTCTTTGCCTCCTCCCCACCGGAGCTGACGCGAGACTTTGCTGGTCTCATGAGAAGAGGCAGGATCCGAGCCCTTATGAGGCCTGGGCTCCAGGATCTCGGCCTCTTTGTCGGCACTCGGTAGGCTTTGGAGGGGAGGACATTGGAGCTCGGCTGCGCCCAGCGCCATCTTGGCCACATGGCAAAGCAGTGACGGTGCAGCCAGCTCGGAAGCAGGAGCGGAGGGCATCGTTGGAGCATGGGGGAGTGCAGTGGCACCCCCCCAGGTTTCCCGGGTCTAGGCCCGGGGTGTGTGGGGGGTGGCGGTCTGCTGGGGCAGCGTCTCCCAGGGCGGAGCGGTTCCCAGGGAGAAGGGCCCCAGTTAGGCGGCGCTGTGTGGGGCTCTGGGGTAGCAACCCAATGGGGGTGGCGGACAGAGCAGTGGATCGGTCCTTGGGGAGGGGGCCCAAGGGAGGACGGCACTCGGTGGTGCTCCAGGGTGGTGGCCTGTTGTGGGTGGTGACCGGAGCAGCACCCGGCTCTGGGAGGGCTCCCCATGGCCATGGGATGACTCTTAATGTTAATTGCATGTACTAAATAAAGGGCCTTGTTTTCAATCATTTGCACAAACAGTCTCTAGACAAAGCTAGTGACCTTTTCCCATTGAGAAGCAAAGGGTTCACACATAGCAAGCACAGAGCAACTGTTTGTTTAGTGGATGTCAACACATCTTTTTATGCTTCTCGTCCTTAAAATTATGGGCAATAAGCAATAGATTTTATCATATGGACAGTTTGATTCAGGTCCTTTTGTTGCTATTTTCTTAATTTGTGCAAGAACATTTTCCCTCATTCTTTTTTTGAAAGCATCATGAAACACCACATTCTCTTACTCTGAGTTCCTTACTCAGTTCCTTACTCAGTTCCTTATCTTCTACATAAGGATGAGACAAGCAAAAATAATAATTTCTACTCCCTGTTGCCTCCTCCCATAGCCAGTCCAAAAGAATGTCATGGATGATGCTATCAAAGTCACTGAGAAATCACGGGGAAATAGCAAAGTTATATTTCCTGCCCTTTTTCCTATAACATCATGGTCATGCCCAGCTCTCTCCAAAAAAACAGGCAGTACCCAACTATAATGGGTCTGGACATTCATATAGTCTTGACCACCTTCTCCAAAAATGGAGTTATTAGTAACCAGGTGAAAATTGCCATAAAACTCTTTATTTGGATAGCTTTTATTTTCCCTGGGTTATCATATCTCATTAAAGCCAGGTGGTCCCCCTGTTTCCTAGAAAGACATTAATTACTTTCTGATTTTTTTTCAGCTAACTTCCCCTAGTTCCAAAGAACCAAAATATAAAAGAATCAAGAGGACATATAGTTGACTATATCATCCACTCTCTCTGTCCAGATGTCAGGTATTGGAGGTGGGTCCTTTTTCCTTCCCCCATCCCTCCCTTTCTATCTGGATTTGTGACTGTTCTATAGGCCGTGGAAAAGGCAGTGCCTTCAAATCTGCTATATTTTCCCCATTCCTTGCACTAATTTTGATCTAAACTGAGGAGGAGTCAATTTAAGCAGTGCTCACTATCTATCTACCTTTAGTCTCTAAATATCCTGGAGCAGACCGCTCCTCTAGCTCCTGCTCTATATAAGGGAATATTGTCATCATATTGCTACTCATCTATTTACACCAGATGTCTATGTCTTACTTCATTTATTTATTCAACATATATTTATCCTGCCTTTCTCCTAAAAAGGACCTGAAGAGTTGTAATGGAAAAACAGTCACCATAAATAATTGGAGAGGTTCCGAGACTCCCCGGAACTGCCCACGCCTGCCCCACACTGTCATAAGCACTACACTTCAAACCCGGTCCAAAAACTCCACTCCGTTCCTGAGATATTGGGGAAAATACATATACCACCGCTTTTGCAGGCTGGAGGCATTGCTAAGCGGAATCGGGAGCCTGGGTGGCAGAAAACACCACTTAGTATCCAATTTGCCAGTTTATGCTGATATAAGATAACCGTGGCAGTTCATTTCTGCGGGGAGTCTATAAAACAGCAGGGGTGCTAAAAGACTAACCGCCTGCGCATCTTAGCCAATCAGTGCCCCCCCACCTGTCACTGTCTTGTTAATTACAAGCTGGAAGGGGGCACTTAGCAAGGATAAGATTGTGATAGATTAAACCAGTAGACCACTACAACGAATTAGTTCCATAGTCCCTGGGCCGCGAAAATTCAAAACTCCTAACCGGTCCTGGGTTCCAGGGAGGCGGCTGAGATCTAGCCACACCAGCGGCATGAATCCACCTTTCCCTGCCTGCTTCACGGTTCCACAGACCTGGCTTGAGTTAAGACATAACACCGGTCCGTTTCCTAGCCGTGTCTCAGTTCCAGGGGAATTCTGCTTTCAGTCGGTAATGCTTTTCTATGATGGTAGACCACCCCGCATTGCCAAATCGAATGAATAGGGACCTCTCCCTTTGTGGAAACCTTTGGAGACTTATTTCTTCTGTTCCAAAGGCTTCCACTGAGGGATAGCCAAGGCCACTCACCAGTAAATTTAGTTAACCCTTTCTTGGCCAAATTGGATCTTACTCTTTGAACATTTGAGGCAGCGAGATACGCAGCTCAGGAAATCTTCCTGAGCTGATGGTTTATTTCCACCATGCTCTTGGCTCATGAGGTGATGATCATGAATGATCATCTCAAAATCCAAGGGGCATCCCTCTCCTCCAGAAACTACCTCCATCATCTCTCTGTCTATACAAACCCTGGTCTCTTACCCCAGCCAGACAACCCCCCTCTCCCCCTTTCTGCCCTACTCTCTCTCTCTTCTCTCTTTTTCTCTCTTTCTTCCCCTTTCTCTCCTTCCCTTAACCCACTCTCCCTGGGTGTGCTTAAAACGTGTCCCTACACTGTCCTATTTTTCCTGGACCTAAGCCATCTTGGGCAAGGCATGGCAGCCACATGGCAGGAAGGCTGAATCTTCAGGATGGACTCCATTTCTCCACAAGGGCTTCAGCACGTCTCACTTCAGGATGCATCATGGATTAATCTCAGTCGGGAGGCATCTCATTGTTTCACTTCCATGTCCACCAGGAACTGTGTCTAGCGGCTGGGACTCCCCCTATTGACTTTCCAGCTCCCCATTGTGACTGTTCAGCTCCCCCATTGACCTGTTAATTACCCAAAGATTACCCAAGCCCTTTGGACAATGCCAGTCTCTTCCTTTCCTATTATCACTCCCATGATGGCTCATTAAGGACAAGATATGGCCTGATCACACCTGTGCAGGTATCTGGTTCCAGAATATCAGGAACGCCCAGGACCTCCCCCAGGAGACTTCTGGACTGGCTTTCATTAGTTGTCCCAAAACACCACCCCTTGCCCAACCCAGAGAAGGTGCACACTCTGAGGGAGGGAGGGGGGAGGAAATAAAATATTGTGTTTTTCCTGTTTTGGGTGCTGAATGCCTTGCACTGCCTTGGGTGAGCCATTCGCCTTACCATCTTCATTAGGCTTAATAAATTGGTAATTTCATCTGGATCTCTCTGTGTTGGATATCTTGTATTAGGTCTCATAGAATCCAGCAGTACACAGCAGGAGTAGCTTGCTGTAATTTGAACAGACCCAAGGTGGCTTAGATCATGAAAAGACAGTGTTTAAAGATAACAACATTGAGTATACAAATACTAAAAAAATAGCCCTATAATTTTAAAAGCCACTTAGGGAAAGCCTGCCTGAAGAGAATGGTCTTTGCCTGACTACAGAAGGACAGTAAAGATGGTGCCAGGCTGGCCTCTTATGGAAAGGAGTTCCAAAGTCTGAAAACAGTGACAGAGAAGGCCCTGTCCCATGTTCCCCAGTTCTGATGGTGATGGGACCAAAAGACAGGCCTCTGGGTTCAATCTGTTTAGGTTTTTATAGGTTAGAATCACCATTTTGAATTGTGTCTGGAAATAGATTGGCAGCCCCTGAAACCGCTGTAACAAGGGGGTAATTCCTGTGACTATCCCAGTTAACAATATGACTGCCCCATTTTGGACCCGCTGAATGTTCTCTACCTTTTACCTTTCATTCTGCCTTAATACTTGTCCTCCACAATGCATGTACTAATAATAACTATTCTTGAATTTCTTGTTTTCTGACATTTGAAAAGGCCAAATTATATGATTTATTTGTTTCTGCTGTGTATGCTCAGATGTTGTTTTGCTGGGCTATGAATGTAGATCTATTGTTGGTTGAGTAATTCGTGGTGTGTGTTTTTTTTCCTTCCCTAGATCAAAACTCATCAAGGAAATATTGACATTTTTGCTTCACTGGATATTAGAAATGTTACTTGAAGAGACCCTTCTCACTCTAAAAGCCATCAAATATACCCAATAAATTTCAGTAGGGATGAAATAACTCCATGGCATAAATAAGCAAAACTAGTTGGTGTGCACAGTCTCACTGTGACAACAGAATATGGTGGGCAAAAGGCCAAGGTGTCATGTGGAAGCTGAGCAGGTCTGGTTATGTTCAATGATAGAATGTGAGACCATCCCAAAATCCCATGTCACCAGTTTCATAATGAAAAGAAATGGGGAATATGAATAAAATAAATAGTTGTAGATCCTGCCTATCTTGTCCACCTGGAAGGAAATTCTCACCAATATTATATATATTTGTATGCTGGGCAAACAAAACCTCAACATATTGGTTGCATCGATGACACCATCATCAACCAGTTTGGTCAAACCCATATTGGTTGCATCGATTACACCATCCAACCATCTCATTCTCTTTCTTTTCCTTTTGCCTTCAATCTTTCATAACATCAGGGACTTTTCCAAGGACTCCTCTCTCCTCATGAGGTGGCCAAAGTACTGGAGCCTCAGCTTCAAAATCTGTCCTTCCAGTGAACATTCGGGGTTGATTTCTTTCAGGATGGATAGGTTTGATCTCCTTGCAGTCTAGGGGACTCTCAAGACTCTCCTCCAGCACCACAGCTCAAAAGCATCAATTCTGCGGCAATCAGCCTTCTTTATAGTCCAGCATTTTAGTCATACATATTTAAACATGTTTAGTAAATGGACAAAATGGATACGCCGATTTGGAATTTAGGAAGAATGTATTTCCATCCTAGGCAAAAAAATATCAATCAGACAAACTTAACCAAACTCACAGGTTTGTGCTCCAAGAGACAGAGGATGGGACAGGGAGTACTAGACATGGGCACAGAATGACTAAATTACCGTTTCCGTTACCGTTTGTCATTTCTGTTATGTTATGTAATGGAACGACAAATGGTAATTCACATGGGCCAGCCAGAACCTGAACAGAACAAAGAAAAATTTCTTCGGGTTTGTCATTACCGTTAATGGCATCGCGCCGCTCGTGCGATGCAAAATGAAGCACATGTAGAAAAAAAGTTTTAAAAAATCCCGGCCGGACCTCTGTGAAAAACCAGGCAAAAATATGCCTGCCTGAGGCTTTGCCACCTACCAGAGGGGTGTTTTTTTTGGGGGGGGGTCCCCGGCCTTTTTTTTCTCTCCTCTCCTGTCCTGGGCTGCTTGCACCAGGCTGGGGGGCATCATCCTCATTGTCTCGCCATGCCATGCAGTGGGGGGGGGGATCCAAAATGGCTACCACAATATTTTTTTTTTTAATCATGGTCCAAAAACACACCAAAGCACAACACAAACATGGTGAAATCTATTTATTCTAATGCCTGAATTTTAATAGTAGCAGCAGTGGGTTTTTCTTGCAATAAAACGCCTGCATTTATTTTATTTTATTTTATTAGACCTGCGCAATGATGGGCTGGCCATGGGATGGGACCATGCAATTTTTTTTGAACAATTCAACCAATGGCATGGCCAGCTTTTGACTGACACTTCTGGGTGTGTAAGAGGGTATAAAAAGCCAAGGCACCTTCCAGAAATCACAGTCAGGTGTGGATGTGGTTGAGAGAGGAGGGCTGGCTGCTGGTGGTCCTGGTGCTGCGAATCGCGATCTCATCGAGAGATTATTCGAGGAGGGGGAGGCTTTAGGCTTTAAGTTAGGCAGGCAGGGAGGGAACACGACAACATAACAGGCACAGGCAGGAACGATTTCTCCTCCTGTCCTGTGAGTTCCCAATCCAGAGAAGATCAAATTGAGTTTAGAAAATTATTTTTTCATTCCATGCATCTTTGTCTGCCGAAGGGAATAGCAGTTATTCTTTCTTTGTTCTCTGGCTGTTTGTGGGGAAAGGATTTTTCTGATATATTAATATTGGATAAAGGGGGAGTAGGGTCAACTGGGAGTGTGAGGTGTGTGGATTTATTTTAAAATATACCATTTTCCGTGTGGTAAAAACTTTTCCGTGTGGTAAAAACCAGAGAAGATTGTGAAGAGCTCCAGAAGGATCTCTCCAAACTGGGGGAGTGGGCTGAGAAATGGCAAATGTGTTTTAATGTAACCAAATGTAAAGTAATGCATATTGGGGCAAAAAATCCAAACTTCATCTATCAACTCATGGGCTCTGAGTTATCCGTGACGGATCAGGAAAGAGATCTTGGTGTGTTGGTGAACAGCTCCATGAAGGTGTCTCCCCAATGTGTGGCAGCAGTGAAGAAGGCCAATTCCATGCTAGGGATTATCAAAAAGGGGATTGAAAATAAAACAGCCAACATTATAATGCCGTTATACAAAACAATAGTAAGGCCCCACCTGGAGTATTGTGTACAATTCTGGTCACCGCATCTCAAGAAAGACATAGTGGAACTGGAAAAGGTGCAGAAGAGAGCGACTAAAATGATTACTGGGCTGGGGCACCTCCCTTATGAAGAAAGGCTAAAACAATTGGGCCTCTTTAGTCTGGAAAAAGGCGCTTGAGGGGGATATGATTGAGACATACAAAATAATGCAGGGTATGAGTAAAGTGGATAGAGGGAAGCTCTTCTCCCTCTCTCAAAATACCAGAACTAGGGGACATACACTCAAATTGAGTGCTGGGAAGTAAGAACTGACAAAAGAAAATATTTTTTCACCCAGCGCGTTGTAAGTCTATGGAACTCCCTGCCACAGGATGTGGTGATGGCATCTGGCCTGGATGCCTTCAAAAGGGGATTGGACAGATTCCTAGAGGAAAAGTCCATCACGGGTTACAAACCATGATGGAGATATGTAATCTCTAGGCTTTAAACCAGGGTAGTTCAAGGGCCAGATGCAGGGGAGTGGTATCAGGAGACAGATATCTAGTCTCATGCGCTCCCAAATGCATCTGGTGGGGCCGCTGTGAGATACAGGAAGCTGGACTAGATGGGCCTTTGGCCTGATCCAGCATGGCTCTTCTTATGTTCTTATGTTCTTATTTATTTTCAAAGTTTTACATTAGCGAAGTCAAATCACGCAAAATCGCGGTAGAAACGACAAACGACAAACAAAACGGCGAAACAAAATTTTTCAAAAAAATTCGCGAGAAACGGAAACGGAACGAAACGGACCCGCTCCGACAAATGAAAAATCGAAACATCATTTTTCCTAGTCATGCCCATCTCTAGGGAGTACTGTTGGACTTTTCCATATTACTAGCCAGAATAGTAGGCAGAATAGAAAGCTTCAGAATTTTATAAAAAGCAGGAGGAGGCCAAAGTAAAAAAAAAAAAAAAATCTTAATTCAGAGGAGAGGAGGATGTTGGTAAGGAGATATGAATGATAATGGATACTTCTTGTAATTAAAATATATATTTACAGTGAGGTGATTTTCTCAGATATGTGTGCTATGGATTTTTTTTTTTTAAAAGGTAAATATCCCAATACCAATCACAAGAACAGTTGAGTGAACTGCAAGATATGGAGAGGCGTGAAAGCACATTATCTAGTGCACAAATATCTTTAATTACTCAGGGACACTAGTTTTAAATGCCTACTAAGCATGTTGTTGTGTTTAGTCACATACTTAACCTTTTGTGTTAACCAAGCAGGTGGTACTTGATCCTAGGTACTGAATAGCCCTATTGTTTGAAAGGGAAGCATTCATAAGTGGTGTTTAAACCTTTTGATCTCAATGAAGACAACAGCACTTCAGAGCTGAATTATATTTCACTGGAAGGCTTTCCAATAGACCAATTTAGTTTAACCTCCACTGGGAGTATCTGAAATTCAGTGACTGCCTTTTTGGTGCAGAGAAAAACATGGAAAGATCTGCTCACTCTCACCCCTTCTCTTAGTAATGGAGGGAAAAGAGCAGTGTGGATGCTTCTGGATTGAGGGAAATGGAACACTTCTACTTACAGTGCATACACTTGTTCTTTTATACACATAGTGCACAAATGTATCCTCCTGCTATCTTCAGAGAGCAGAAGATGGAGGTGAGAGGAAAGGCAGCTAACAGAGCGAGGGAGGAAGAAGACTCTGAAAGGAAGGAAGCTAACACAGTATGTTCCCATGGATTCCATTGTTAAAGGAGAATCATACAAGACTGCATTTCCCCCCCAAAGGAAATCCCTTCTAGCTGTGTTGATAATGCTGGATCATATACAGTGCATAAATAGGCCTGTAGCCTTTGCAGTCTTTCAGAAGAAAATACAGAGTTTTGTTGACCAAAAGTGCTGGGGTGACACCAACAAAGTATATGTGTAAAGGGCCTATCACGGCAGATCTCAGGATCATCCTTCTAAGGAAAATTGTTGTTGATGGCCATATGTTGGTTGAGTTCCCCAGCTTGTCATGCTAATTTTCTTACTCTGTGTAAGTTTCAGCAGTGTTTCAGAAGAGCGACCCGGATGCCTCAAGGGAGGCAGAAAAATGATATTAATGACAGGTGACACAAGCTCTTTGACCCACTAGCAAGCTAAAAACTACTTACTGTGAAGATCTCAAAGTGATTTCTCTCCTATCCTGCTTTCCTTCTTGCCTTATAAAAATAACCAGACCAGAGCAAAGGAAATTCACAATCACATAAATATGTAAAGATTCATATTCCTCTCTTGCTTGCCTGCTTATTTGGATTTCAGCAGGAGCACTAGTGAATATTACTACAGAATTTATGGCAGGAGATTCTACTTTAAAAAAGAAATTCAATATTTAAATGAAAGCTTAGGATGGTTTCTCAAATTCAAGAGTGATGAGTGATTTCCCCCTCCCCCATTCAAATTGCAATACTGATTCCCCCCCCCAATTCAATTGCAATCCACTTCTCTTACAGGAATTGAAAGTGCTATGGTGATTAAAATGTAATAGTTGTTTACCTCAACCCCCCAGGAGCTCTAACTACATAACTCCTTAGTTAATTAAAGAAACCAAGTCCTAATTGGTTCAACCCAGAATGAATAATGTTGTTTAGAACATTAGAAAGTAGATAAGGAAAAACTGTTTTTCCCTATCACGCAACACCAGAACTAGGGGGCACTCTGTGAAACCTTTGGGTCTTAGATCTCAAACAAATAAGAGAAAGTACTTTTTTGCCCAGAGGATCACTGGTCACTGGAACTCCCTGCCAGAAGAAGTGGTGACAGCTGTCAGCCTTGACAGCTTTAAGAAAGGATTAGACAAGTTAATGGAGAACAAGGGTATCAATGGCTTTCATTATGGATGCCTAAGTACAACCTCTGCTTTGGAGAGATAGGCAGGATAACTCTCAATGTCATTTGCAGGGAATAGAGATGGGCACAAATCAGAAAAATGGCATTTCGTTTGTCGTTTGGAGGGTCCGCTTCGTTTCGTTTCCTTATTTTGTGAATTTTTGCAAAAAATCATTTTCGTTTTCATTCGTTTTGTTACCATTTCGTTACCATTTATTTCAATTCTTGTGATTTTTTTAGGATTTTAAGCAATTCACTCATATTTCAGTAACGGAAACGAAACGCACGACAAAAATTCCTGTGTTTCTGTTCGTTTTGTTTCATTTTGGAGACAAAATTCGTTTGTCATTTTGTTATGTAACGAAACAAAAAACAGAAACGGAAATGAAAAATTGTTCATTTCGTGCCCATCTCTAGCAGGGAATCATAACCAGGTGAAGACATCTGCTTGGGAATACCTTGAAGTAGACATGGGCACGACTTGGCGAAATTGTCGTTTCCATTTTCGGATATCGTTTCCATTACATAACGGAACGGTAACGACAATTAAGCTGTCAGAACTCGAACTCGAACCGAAAAAAGAAAAATTGGGTCTGATTTGTCATTGTCATTCCTGGCATCGCACGGCAATCGCGCAATGCCAAGCGGCACAGAAAAAATGTTTTAAAAATAAAAAAACCCCGATTCCCGGCCAAAAAAGCAGGCAAAAATATGCCTGCCTGAGGGCACCTACCAGAGGGGTGGTTTCTGGGGGGTGGGTACCAGCAACTCTCCTGTCCTGGGCTGCTGGTACCGGGCTGGGAGGGGGCATCCTCGGCGACTCCATTTGCCATGTGGTGCGGGGGGATCCAAAATGGCGTCCGCAATATTTTTTTTGAAATCGTGGTCCAAAAAACCACCAAAGCACCACAGAAACATGCAAAAATTAGCTATTTTAAATGCTTGAATTTTTACAGTAGCAGCAGTGGGTTTTTTATAGCAGTAAAAGGTCGCACTGATTTTATTTTATTTTATTTTTATTTTTATTTTTTTACACCTGCGCAATGATGGGCTGGCCATGGGATGGGACCATGCAAATTTTTGGACCCATTCTACCAATCGCATGGCCAGGTTTTGACTGACACTTCTGGATGTGCAAGAGGGCATAAAACGCCGAGGCACTCCCAGAAGAGTCGCAGTCCGGGCTTGGATGTGGGTGGGAGAGGGCTGTGTGTAGCTGGCTGCTGTGCTAGACTAGTTTCGATTTCGCGGAGCCTTTAGATTTCAGTTAGGCAGGCAGGGAGGGAATTGATTCAATTGAATTTTTAGAAAATAATAATAATTCCTTTCATTCTCTGTCTGCTGCGGGGAATAGCAACGCAGTTTATTCTTTTTTATTCTCCTGCAGTTTGTTAGGATTTCTTTTCTGATAGTGCTTCAAAGGGGGGGGGGGAGGTTTGAGTGGGAGGGGAGGTGTGGATTTATTTTAAAAATTTCATTTGCTTGGTGGCAAGCCAAGGTCCTTTCATACCCTGCTGTGGATACACTGCCCACTTTGTTTGCAAAAATTGCAATTGCTTTATTCGATGCAGTCTTGTGCAGCAAGTCAGTTTAAAGTGTTTTCTGCCTGCTCTGGGTCACTGTGGGACCCGCGCCTGCCGCCCGCGCGCCCACGCAGCTGCCCCTCCCCCTGCCGCTGCTGCCACCCGCCCATGCCCCCCCGCAACCCCGCCTGCCGCCTTGGGCGCAAAAACACCTAGCGCCGGCGGGACGCCACTCGCTGGGACGTCAAATTGCGTGAAATCGCTGCAGCGGTAACGACAAATGACAAACGACACGACAAAATGACAATTTTAAAAAAAAATTCACGAAAAAGGGAAATGACCCCGAAACGGACCCATCCCGAAAAACGACAACTCGAAAAAAATTTCTGGTCATGCCCATCTCTACCTTGAAGCAAATGGTGAGCCACTGTGTGAGACAGAATGCTGGACTGGATGGGCTGTGACCTGTTCCAGCAGGGCTGTTCTTATGTTCTTAGAAAAGACCAAGTACAGTGGACGCCCGACTTACGTCCTGCTTGACTTACGTCATATTTGACTTACGTCCAGGAAGTATCTTTTTGGCTTGCGTCGCAGGGCTCCGAGTTACATCTCAGAGCCCCAGCACAAGGCCCTGGAATTGGGTGGCAGCTAGGACCCAGCATCCTGCCTTCTTCCTCTTCTCTGGCTTCGGTGGCTTCGGTGAGGCCAGCTCTGAGCACCCGTCCTTGCCTTCTCTCTCTCTCTTTCTCTAAGTGGGGTGTTTTGGTTTTTTTTTCTTCCCACCCCCCCATGACTAGGAAACAAATAAAAAATAATTTCGGGTCGGCTCCCTCCTCCTCCTCCTCCTCCTCCTCCCTGCCGCCTCCATGTCCCCCCCACCCCGTGCACAGCCGGTGGGCGGGCGGAAAAAAAGAAACCAAAACCTTTTCTCTCTCTCTCTATGTGGGGTGTTTTGGGTTTTTTTCCCACCCGCCTGCCGTCTGGACGCTTTATGAGGTCGGAGCCCTTCCTAGTGGGGTTGGCCGGTGGGTCCCCGCCTCTCTCCTGCTCTGTCTGGCTGAGGGAGGTGGCCGTCAAGGAAGCGGGCGGTGGTGCCGCTCGAAGGGCGGGGGTGCATCAGCTCTCAAAGCCTGCCGAGAGAGGCTTAAATGCTTCGGGGCTGCAGTCTCAGCCACACGCGCACAGGTGTCGGGCAGCACCGGGATCATGTGTGGAGGGAATGTAGTCGCCCATCCAGCCCCTGCTCCTTTGCCTTTCCCAGCGAGAGCTTTGATTATTTACTTTTCCACACATCTCCTCCTGCGTCCTACTGGGTCACCCCCACCTCCACCCACTGGGCAACAACCCCCTCACTCCGGCTAATAATGGGAGGGAAAGACACAGTCCTCCGTCAATGAATTTGAGGGGGTGGGTGGGTGGGTGGGTGGGGTGGTCCTGTCATTAATTCCTTGCTCTTGGCTTTTAGCCCCTTCCCCTCCTTTCCCCCTCGACTGAAATGTTGTTGTCAGCACCTTCGTAAATCTTTCCGCTGCTCACTTCGTCTTGCTCGCTCGCTTTCTTTCATCGGTGCGCCTGCCTGCTCGCTTTCCACCGTAGTTCCTGCTAGTCGTTCCCATGGCTTTTGTTCACCCATGGCTCTGGGTGGGGGGTGTACTGAAGGGTGCAGGCCGGAGAGCAAGTATGGGCACTTTGTTTTCAGCCTTGCTGCTTCTCGGCCTCTTTCTGGCTTCCTCGTGGCTCCCACTTCCCTTTCCCCCACTTCCTTCTTCCTACATGGCCGTTTCAGTTTCAAGCAGGGTGAAGGAGGGGCAGGGGCAGGGTGAAAAAGATGGGTGGAAAGTGGATCTTCAGGAAAGTGCCTTCATAAAGCACAGCAGAACGCACCTTGAGGTTCAACAGCGGCTGCACAAGAGATGTGAGGCTTGCCCCATTTTGCACCCAGTGGGTCTAAGCGAGGAGGCTGAGCGCCTTCCCCCTCCTGCGGGCCCTTGGCCAATGGAGGGGAGTGGGCTGGGAGGAGGCCGAGGGTTGCACTGTTGCTGAGCATGGAGGGGCCTGTGTTTCACAGGGCATGGAGACCTGTGGCAGATGGGTCGGCCAAGAGCCATGGCCAGCCTTCTCCCTCCCGGGTGAGAACTTACCAGCCTGGCCAGCGCACATACAGAAGGGTGGGAGTGTTGCCCCTTTGGAGGGAGACTTTCCAGAACCACTGGTGTGTGTGTGTGTGTGTGTGTGTGTGTGTGTGTGTGTGTGTGTGTGTGTGTGTGTTGGGGGACAGTAAAATTTGTGTTAAATTTGGGGTATTTTTCATTGTCTGGAATGGATTAATCCACTTTCCCATTACTTTCTATGGGAAAAGTGTGTTTGACTTAAGTCATGTTTGACTTAAGTCTAGACCTCCAGAATGGATTAATGATGTAAGTCAAGGTTCCACTGTATAGCGGGTGCAGCTATGCAGAAGAGAGGAGGAAATAACAAATTTGCTGGCTAGCCCAGTACTTATCAACGAACCACATGTTCCTGCTTCTCTGAGTATGTGTGTGTGTGACTTTTGTCTTATTGACTTACAGATACTGTAGCCAAGCCAAGCCAAGTGTTCTGCTTATGTACCTCCCCATAGTGCTTAAAGCACTCTTTATGCCAGTGGTGGCAAACCTTTGGCACTCCAGATGTTTTGGACCACAACTTCCAGAATTCTAAGCCTAGACTGCTATTGACAAAGGACTCTGGGAGTTGTGGTCCAAAACATCTGGAGTGCCGAAGGGTCGCCACCACAGCTCTAGGTGGTTTACAAGTTATTATGCAGGCTGCATGTTGCCCCAGCCCCCAGCAAGCTGTGTACTCATTTCTAGCAAGCTGTGTACTCATTTTACGGACCACAGAAGGATAGAAGGCTGAGTCATCCACAAACTGGCTACCTGGGATTTAATCCCAGGTGATGAGCACAGTTAAAGCTGCAGTACAGCTGTTTAACCACTGCACCATAAGGCTCCTACTAAAGTCTTCGCAGTTGACTCTTTGAAGGATCTCTGATTCCCGTACATGATTGGCTAGAAAGACTTCATTTTGCTGGCCTTTGAATAAACACCTTCCCCAGTTTAAGCGTAGCCTGGTACTCCTATTTTATTGGTTCTGCATTTTCCCTTTTTAAAAAAATCCTGTGATGGCTGGTATCACAGTGACCTACCTCACAGTGGCTGAAATACTGTAGCTCAAATTTGGGGGAATCTGAGTATGCTCAGCTCACTGCCAAATCTATAGCTGGCAGGAGACAAATGGCATATATTGGGTGTACTGTACCCTAATCCTAAAGTATACAAATTGAATAGTTCTGGGGAATTATATAGAAATATTCTGAAAACACAAGGCTCCAAACGTATGCATTTAGTATCTCATGGAAGTTATCACTGAAATGTGGGTCAAATAATTCTCCTACCCACCCATAACTTCATATCATGGCTAATTGGATAGCTCAAGGAGTTAGGTGTCTAATTGTGGAGTCAGAGGTTGGGAGTTATATTCCCCACTGGGTCCCCAGGAAAAGAATTGTGTGGCCATGGGCAAATTGCAAATTTGCAAATTGCCCAGTTCCAGAGTGTCCCCCAGTGAAAGGAATGGTAGGCAACTTTTGAGCAATCATTACCTGGAAAACCCTTAAAAGGGTCACCATAACTCAGAATTGACTTGGTTATCACAATGAATATTATTATTAACCTTAGACCAGACTTTGTGCAATAAAGTTTAGAGGACTGTATCAAGATATTCATTATTTTCAAGCAAGTATTCTCTTCTAGAATACGGGACTAGACTGACTCTTTTGTTTCCTTGAGTTTTCCAAAACAAAAATTTCAGATATTCCATCCAAGCAAGGTACACAGAAATAATCTAAACAAGAACAAGTTGTCTTTCTTTTGAAAGAAGTAGGAGTCCAGGCTTTCCTGCGTGCCCCATGTTTGGTGGGGCTACAGATCCCAGGCTGGGGGTGAGCAAAACTAATAAACAGTGTTAGCTGAGAATGTTGTCAGGACATTGATGTGGGACACACACACACACACACACACACACACACACACACACACACACACACACACACACACACACACAGAGAGAGAGAGAGAGAGAGAGAGAGAGAGAGAGACAGAGAGACAGAGACAGAGACAGAGACAGAGACAGAGACAGACAGACAGACAGACAGACAGACAGACAGACAGACAGACAGACAGACAGACAGACAGAGAGAAAGAGAGAGGCTTCTCATTCTCAAAGCTGGCAGATTTTCCCTGCCAGCTTTGTTGGTTGGTGAGAATCCAAACTGGAAACTGCAGGGCAGGCAGGTTGAGGAAGATGATTGCTGAGGCCTCAACCCGGCCCAGCTGAGGGCCCTGCTGGCCCAGTCCAGTTCTCAGGTAGCAGACAGTCATGGAGTAGCATAAGCCTGTGTGGTCTACAGATCTTTGCCACTCCTGGTGGAACCTTCAGTGGTTGCTGAAGAGGATGGTGGTTGGCATCAGGGAGGGCATTTGGGCCTCTTGATGTATGAGGCCCCACGAGCAGCCTCGTGGCGCAGTGGTCAAATGCCTGTATTGCAGGTAAAACTGTACTTATGACCTGGGGTTCAATCCCAGGTAGCCGGCTCATGGTTGACTCAGCCTTCCATCCTTCTGAGGATCGTAAATTGAGTACCCAGCTTGCTGGGGAGGGCATTGTGTAGCCTGCATAATTAAATTGTAAGCTGCCCAGAGAGTGCTTGAAGTACTATGGGGAGGTTTGCTTTGCTTTTGGATCCAATTAGTTTTTAATTTAGAAGCCCTTCCTATTCTTAACTGCAATCTGAATAAACTGATCACAGCAGCTTGTCTATACGTGTAAAATATGTGTAGAATACTTACAGAAAAATTATGTGTCATCCGACACGTTTAGATTTTGAGAGCTGCGATTTGTCTTATATGAGTGACTTGTGCTGTTAATCTTTCCAAAGGAAAGATGTGCCATATCCTTCAGGAACATGAATAATGGGCACCAAAACAAAGTAACATTTCAGGCATATAAATTGCTTTGGCTCAGTTAATCATTTACATGCTGACAATCGGAATCCTTAGACTGACAAGGATGACTTGGCTGTTCCACAAACACATGTACTACACCTTCTGAAAAAGAACTATTCAAAGGGTGCATTACTTGGTGGAATACCATCTTGGAGTGGTCACAGGTGCCATTTTAGTGCTGTGGCGCAGTTCAGAGGAGCGACCGGTTGTTTGTCCATTGGGTTGGGTGAGCGTTGTTGGTGGGTAGGCAACCATGTCTGCCCCCCTCACTCCCCTTCTACCTGCTTGGCCAGACAGGGAGCCTGGCTGCCAAGGCAGAGCTGCAGTGGCTGCGCTGGAGGCATGGTGCAGGCTGTGAGCCACACAGTGATTTGGAGTGGGGGGGGCTGGCTTCACACACCCTGGAAGGTTTGAGGGGCCCTTAAGGACATCGATGGAGGGTAGCAAGCACCTCCTAGTGTTGGTTACTTAATATAAATAAGAAAATAACAGTAAAACTAAGTTTAAAATACTAAAAAAAGGTAAGAAAAATAAATAATAATCATAATTCCTATTAGTGATATATAGCATTAAGAATAAGAATTGGGGTTGAATAACTCTCCTAAGTTTTCAGAGGGTGGTGCTGTACAGAGAGAGGGCTCATAAGACCGGCTGGAGTCCCCACAGAGAAACCTCTCCCTCCCTTGTTCTACCTGGGACTGTGCCTGGCCAGAGGTGGGTCTGTGCCTTGAAGCCTTCAGCTTCTGCTCCCTCGACAGAGGGCTCATAAGACCGGCTGGAGTCTCCACAGAGAAAACTCTCCCTCCCTTATTCCACCTGGGACTGTGCCTGGCCAGAGGTGGGTCTGTTCCTTGAAGCCTTCAGCTCCTGCTCCCTCGAGAGAGGGCTCATAAGACTGGCTGGAGTCCCCACAGAGAAACCTCTCCCTTTCATATTTATTTTCACTATTAATATTGTCTATTGTATTGCTCCGTTTTGCTGTTAGGTTAATTGGTTATTGTATTTCGGTCGTTTAATCTTGTTTTTGTTAATTGTTGTTTGCAATCGATTTTTATCTGTTATCTGTTTTTATTCTGATGCTGTGAACCGCCCAGAGTCCCCATTGTGGGAATGGGGCGGTATATAAGCGTAAATAATAAATAAATAATAAATAATAAATAAATAAATACAGGGAGTGAGTTCAAGGGTGGCCTGATGGGGTGAGCGTGGATAAGGGAATAGTGTCCCCCCCTTTTCTTGCCAAATATGCTCTGTACAGTGGTAGAGCTTCAAGGTTTGGGCTGGGGGCTTAGGACAGCATCTGGAGATTCCCCCCCCCAAAAGGGCAGGGAAAAATCAAGGGGTGGAAACTGGCCAGGAGGGGGCACTGGCAGTCCAGCACCCTGAATCTTCCTTGGATGAAGAGGATTGGCCCATGTGGGAACAGGTGAGGGCCAGGGTGGAAACATTGGAATGGAGCAGGGGTGTTGAGCCCTAGCAGGGTCAGGGACCAGCTCAGTTGTGGGCATCTTTTAGGCCATCAAGGACTCATAAGAGGGCCAAGCTTAGAGCCTTGGTGGATGATTTAATAATGTGTTTTTCTGTTCTGGAGCAGAGAGAAGGACAGGCCACAGTGGCAGAGGTGATGATGCCTGAGGCAAAGCAAACAGTGGCAGTAACCAGCCTGCCAAGTCAGGTGGAGGCCAGGAACCTGGACCAGGCCTTGAACCAGTGGCAGGACATCAGGCCAGGTGCAGCGGCAATGGCAAGCGGATCTGGCAACAGTGATTTGACACCTGCACCCGACATGATACAGAAGGTGGTCTGGCCATGGGCATCCATGCCAAGGAGCATGCTGGAACTGTTAAGCCTGCAGAGCAGGCGGTGGTCCAGTGGCCCATCCAGCCTGCACCAGGTTGCAGTGTGACGACTATGCAGCCCCTGGTGGCAGGCGCACAGTTGGGCTACTTGCCAGTTAATACTGTGTATTCTCATACTACGCTGCAAAGGGGAGCTGGTTCTAGTGGTGTAGCTTGGCCATACCCAGGTGAAGCAGCCTGCCTTGCAGGGTTGCCTCAGCAGGCGTTGCCCTATGGTGATTACGTTTTACCACTTGGGGAACATTTGGCTCAGGCAATGAGGGAGCATATACAGAGGGGGGAATATGTAGACATGTTCAGTTTGTTGAATAGGAATATGGATAATAATGAGCTGAAGAAAGAGGATGCTAAGGACAAGGAGTGCAGGCTTTGAATGAAGCCTGAGTGCTTGAGGGCTAACTGGTTAGTAGCATATACAATCTACATGTCCATGGTGTTGCAAGCACACCCATAGAGGACACAATTGTTGATACCAGGACCTTTTTTACAGGGTGTATGTGGACTCCCCAGGGCATACGTGGTTACTCTACAAAGAGAATTTTTGGATGAGAGTGGCCACGCAGCATCATCTGAGATGCGATGAGCCACTGCCCTCCCTCTGGTTGCAGATAATGACAACCATGCAGTGATAGGTTTTCATAGTAAGCGCATGGTTAAGCATCCCAATGTGATTCCTACTCTCTGCCCGCGACCGGGTCAGCAAGTTCAACCCCAGTTGGTCTGTTGGAATTTTAACAGTTTGGGGCACTGCAACAGGATGCCGTGCAGAACACAATTGATTGCTCCATTTGTGGTGCCCAACATGCAGTGGTCAATTGTGCCAGGGCTAGAGCACAGCAGGGCCAGAGAGGCAGGTGTGCCTAGGAAGCTCCCAAATGGGGGAGGGCCTCCTCAAAATGGGCCCAAGCCCAATTAGGATGCAGGTTCAGAGAGTTTGATTGCAAAGCTACCCTGATAAGGAGGCGGCTGGGTTTTTGATGAGAGGTTTCAGTTTCGGGTTTAGGATCCCAGTTTGGGGGCTTAGAAGTCTATTACGGGAAGGGAGCAAGTGGTATAAGAGAAAATAGACAAGGAAGTGGCCGAGGGCCGGGTAGTGGGACCACTTGCGTGCCTGCTGCTGCCTAATTTTCAGGTATCTCCATTGGGCTTGGTACCCAAGAAAGCAGCAGGGGAGTTTAGATTAATACATCATCTTTCCCACCCAAAAGGTTCATCTGTCAACAATATGCTCAGTGAAATATGTAGCCTTTGATGCTGCCATATGGATGGTTCGGGCTTGTGGGGTTGGGGTGGAGATCGGAAAATGCGATATTAAATCAGCATTCCACCTCCTCCCCATACAGCCCAAGGATTTCAAGGTTTTAGATTTTCTGTTCCAGGGTGAATTTTACATGGACAGAGCCTCGCCTGTGGTGTCCTGTGCTACTTTTGAAAAGTTCAGCATGTTTTTGGAGTGGCAGCTGAGGCAGAGGATGCATTCGTCCAGCACAGCACATCATTTAGATGATTTTATTTCATCTGGAGGAAAGGGCACAGGCCATTGTAAATTTTTTTGGAGGAGTTCCAGGCCATGGTTGGCGAGTTGGTTGTCCCCTTAGCAGAGGAAAAAAACCAAGGGCCCAATGACCACTATTACACTTTTGGATACAGAGATTAGAGATGGGCACGAAATGCCAAAATGGCATTTCGTGCTTGTTATTTGGGCCCTGGGGCCCGCTTTGGGTCATTTCCATTTTGGGG